>CM041634.1:39564730-39720283 GCA_023333625.1 Bothriochloa decipiens
GCACTGGAGAAATAATCTCACAAGAATATATGTACTTCATTTATATACAACTTTATGCTTGGTGCTTGCTTGTATCGTCATCAATTACTAAAAAACAGAGATTGTAAGGATCATGTATCATCAGTTACTAAAAAAGCAGATGATCCAACATGTTTTCTGATCTATAGTGAAGCATTTTGAAGGACTTTTATTTAATCTTGTAGAGTACATCTCAAGGTTTCCAACAAGCAGTGTTACATCACTAAACACGGACTTTGAAGCTGGTAGATATAGCCAAAGCACCGAGAAGCCACCACACATGATCCGATTTTCACACTTTTGACCCGGTGGAATGGTGGATCATAAGCAACTTGGACTCAAAAATCACAAAGTGCCACCATATAGTGTAGTGCTCCTGTTCTCATGGGGTCAGCGAATCATTCGGTGATGTCCAGTAAGTTGATCACGATTACTGGAAGGCGTGCCTGGGACCGATCGGCGAAAAGCCATCTGATGTACTATTGACCATCAGTTATGCTCCACTTAACCATAAATAGAGAAACAAAATAAATAAATATATTAAAACACTACCAGTGTAACAGTCTGATGTATTGATTAGGTCAAATGGAAAATCAAATGGACTAGCAGAGGCCGGGGAAATTGCAGCGACGTCACAGGCTGGCGAGGGGCTTACCGATGTTACACGGTCCACGTGTAGACACGGTTCGTAAACAATTTATGAACTGATGTTGAAAGAAAATTAAGAGGTTGTCAGCCGAGCCTAAAGGTTTTCTTTAAGGAAAGCCCAGGAAATAAAGTTGATAAGGACTTCTATATATATATATATATATATATATATATATATATAGATATTCTATATATTCCCCTGTGGACCGATTATTATTCGGTCACCGAGCCCAAATGACGGACCCGATCCGATCGACGGCCGCCCCCCGCGCCGGTCCCTGTTCCCAATCGGACCCGACTCACCCCGCGAGCCCCCATCCTCTCTGTCCAAATCACCGAAACAACTCCAACCTCGGCTCCTCGGCGGTTTCCGAATCATGGCTGCCCGCCGGTTCCCCCCCTCCCGGCGGTTGCCACACGAGCTGCAACCCACCCCCCTCCCGGCGGTTGCCACACGAGCTGCAGCTGCTTTGTCGCTACAGAGCTCGCCCATTTTTGTGCGGTTCCATTTTCGTCGCAGTTCTATGCCGCTGCCAATTTCTCCTCGCGAGAAATACTGCCGCCGCCGCTATCCTCTCCGTCACCTCTCTCCACCCTCTGACGAGGCTCATCGCCGCGCCCGTCGGCGCCGCCCCTCTCCCATCGATCCCTGCTCGCCGCCCAGGCCCAGGGTCGCGATTTCGATGCCCATCGAAACAGGGACGCCACCGCCACCGCCACCAAGGGTTCCAGGTGAGACCGCTGTCCAGGCCCCCCCCCCCCGACCTTTCCTTCGCCCGGTCCGCGCCCAAACAGGGACGCTGCCTCGCTCGCGATTTCATCCGCCACCGTGGGGTCTAGGCCTCCAGGACCGCGAGGTGGATCGTCTCTTCCGTGACCATGATCCACCACAAGGATTATTGTTGTGGCATCATATCGTTACCACAACGATTTTTCTGCCATGAGGTTGAATTGTGTGACTTGTTTTTGGCCCAGCTTCTGGATCTGCAGCGCCGCCCCCCTAAGCTGAGCGTTAGCTGATGCATCACGTCTTTTTTTGATTGCTGAGCACACACTTAGTTTGCCGACCTTGCGTCATCTTGGATGGAGCCGCTCGGTCCCTCAGGTTCGCTTCACCTCCTTATTCATGTATCAGGCTTTGATGTGTGAACCAATGCTGTTTTTCCCATATTTAGTTGTCAAAAACATTGCTTCATCTGTTGATGCTGTTTCCAAGCATTTTATTTTGTCAAGTAGAGACCTTTAGTTGTTAAGCAGTGTTAAATTGGTATCACTATGAGACCCCCTGATATGGGTACTTGTTTTGTTAAAGAATGATAAGTGTGTCTCCACCATATACATGGCATTTGTTTTGCATTCCTTTTTTCTATGGTTCATATTATACTCTTATGTTTTTATTTATGGTGTGTTTATAGTTTCATAAGGCAATTCTATGTTTTCTACATTTGCAGCCAATGCCCATTCCGGAAAAGGTTCTGGTTCCGGAGCTGAAAGGTTCTTTTGTCTCATACTCCTTTTACTTTTTTTATCATATTTTATAAATTCTCATTGACTTAGCAGCTGCAAATAAATTGTTCTGTGCTGAGATTCTCTAAATATATTTTTAATCAACGATTACAGATATCGGATGGAGCTAGTTCATAAGATGCCTGACCACCCTAAAAGGATTGTTTTTGAGAGCACTCAGCAGCGGTCAGTACATGTTTTTTCCTGTTTTAGTGTGCCTTTTTGTGTGCTTTTCTTGTTTTTTTCTTAGATAATGTCATTATGTCCATTTAGGTATGAGATCCCTCTGCGTCTAGACGAGGGCTTACCCTCCTCACATGGTACAACTTCTGCATCGGCTTTACGAAATACAGGTGCTTAGGGGAATGGCTTTCTATAATGTCATTATTTTATTTGTTTATATTTTATGATCTGATGCACGCGCACATAATTGGAGAACGCTTTAATACACTTTTATTTTTAATTTATCTATTATAAATCAACAGTATTCTTTGATTTCCACTATAGATTCTCATTTTTTAATTAATACTTTTCATATTGGTCTTAATTTGATCCACGGACACATAATTAGAGAACTATTTTTACACTTTAATTTTTAATTTCTCTATTCTAAGTTAACAGTAGTCTCTTAACACTTCTCATTTTGTTCTGAAACCTCACAATATTTCTGAATCTTTAAGATCGTTTACCAATCCAACTGCCTTTGTCGTTTATTATTCCGTTTCTTGCTTCTGGTAAGATTCAAGGCGTCCCTTCTATGCACCATGCGGAACCACCTACTTCCCGGCATCACTCCCAAAGAAGGTACTGTTTCCTCTCACATTATAGCTTAACAAATTTAACATCAGTTATTCTTGTCAGGCATATCAGTTTTTCTTCTTAATTTGTATATTCTTTACAAACATGCTGGACTATAACCTTGTTCTATATGATAGGCAACCATATCCCTGCTTTCATGTGTTAACCCAAAAAGTTTACGGATCATCTTTCCCTATTGGTTTGTAGGACTCATGCTGCTCAGCGTTCTGTGGATAAGGTGCCGTGTAACCCGAAGAGGGTGGTTGTTGAGAGTACGCAGGAGAGGTCCATACGTGTTTTCATTTCTACTACTTCTACTTGTTTCCGTGAATATCTCATTATTGTTAATTGACAGACTTTTGAATAAGTTTAATTTTTTACATTTTTTAGGTTCGACTATCAGATTCGTCCAGATCATGTGTCACCTTCTGCACCTGGTAACTTCAGGGATGACGATGACTTCATGCCCTTTCCCAACAACCGTTCATCCACACACATCGACAAATCTCATAATGCTGGTCGGAGGAAGTCTAGGCAACCACGAGCAGGAATGTTGACCGGTGAATGTTCAGAGGTGCATACCATTTGTTTACTTCTGCAGTTTCATTTCACTCGAGTTATCATTCCAAATCTCCTCTTTTTATGCATCAATATTTAGTGCTTAGTCTTGTTCTCTAAATATACCACAATTTTGCTGTCACGTATTCATGGTCAAATCTATTTTTTTCTATATATATATTGCTTTCGACTACCCCTGGAATTTTTTGTCGAGTACACTACCCCTGCATTAGCTTGTAATTCATGCATACCTTTCATAATGATTATAAGTTTTTTTAATCAGTCCTCTTGACTACACTGCTGTACCCTTTTATGTTTCCTAGATTTCTAACTGTCGCTCACTCTTTTCCATTATTGAACTTACTATTTCTTAAACTCTTGTTTTTTTCTCAGGCTAGACAAATGAAAAATAGAGCTACCAGCCGTCCTACCACTATAAATGTGAGGTGCAATCCAGCAGATGTTATTGTGACCTCGTCATTGATGACCCATGCACAATGTGCTGCTATCGAAGCTGATGGATTTGGCCAGTTTCTGAGATTGAAGATCGATGCTATAGAGAACAAGAATCATCTATGCTGGCTATTGGATTGTACTGACCCTAATACAATGATAATTACCATTGCTCCAGGCAAGGTTCTCCCAATCACGCCTTGGATAATTAGCATTGTGCTTGGATTGCCTATCGGTGGAGAGAACTTGAAGATTTACTCACGCAATGAAGGAGTTCAACTTCGTCGGCAGTTCATCCATGATCTAAACCAAAATCTTGATGAAGACCGTGACATACATATATCAAATTTGCATCAGGAGATCTTACACGGAAATGTGAACCCCTTGATGAAGAGATGCTTCTTCATGATTCTCTGCAATAGGCTGTTACTCCCCAGCAGCAGCAACATTGGTTCACTCGACATCAAGAGGACCATGGATCATGAATCTTTCAGTGATATTGACTGGTCTCAGCTTGTTTTCAATGATCTCTAGCTTGCTGTTCGCGTATGGCACAACCAGGATAAAACTCAACTCACTCACAACATCTATGGCTGCACCATTTTCCTAATTGTAAGTATCTGCATCCCTATGAGTATTTAATTCATCTAGCTATCTATGCTCCTATTATTTTCTTGACGTCTTAATAACTTCTGAATTACCAATACTGATGATATTTTTCTTGGTCTTGTATGCAAGATTCACCTAGTTTCATAAGTTATTGTCATTTCAACACAATTACTATTTTGTCCTTTCACCTATGTTTCTGATTCCCCTTACTACATCATGTACATAGTATCATTTATTCTAACTCATTACTCTGATTTCTTTTTCATATTCCTTTACTTTTCTGCTAAGTCCTTTTTTTTGAAATTGACCTTATTAATCTTTAGTTCTTATATAGTTGTAAACATAAACATAAACATTGACAACCCCTTGTCCCCGGTAGACCGGATTTCCACTCCACGCATCATGTTTTATGATAATGATATCATTCAGTGTTTAACGGATGTTGATACCACTACATCTATTCACGGTGCATTGACTTTTGGTTCCCAACCTATGAGTATGCTATCTCCTTTGTTATATTATCCCCTTTTTCTATCCACATTATTATTAACGGTACATTTGTTGTCTCTTTGCCTTTACCTCATATAGTTCAAGAACTGGGCTATGACTTGCTATGCTACTGCAGATGTCCGTGGTGTTTTCTCGGAACACACAAATTAGTCTATCCCCCGAATGCCCCAATGTGACATCCCACGCCTACAAGATTTGTTGTCTCAGCCCATAGAAGGTCTTACTGGTCTGCGTAAGTCAAGAGTCGAGAGCTTCTTTACCCACTTTGATGATACGCTATCTCTAAACATAAGGTTCATTGAGCAATCTTTTGGAAACATCATGAGAGCACATGCTAAGCTATCTGATCAATTCCGTCCATTCTTACAAGCTATCGGCTCGTCACAATCCCAGATTGATGATACGCTCTATCGTAACACAAGGTCCCTTCAGCAATCCTTGGGAAACATAGTCACATCCCAGGCTAAGCTAGCTGATCACTTAGGTAAAATCTTACATACACTAGGTTTATCACAATCCCGGGACAACAATATTCCAGCCGGCACTTCTAGGACAATGCACACACAGATTGGTCATGCTAATCGTGAATCTGTCCAATGTACGCCGTCGTCGTTTCCAGGTAAACTCATGCTCTAGTCGATTAATATGTTATCTCACCCTGCGTCATATTGCTACGTATCAAATATAGTGACACATTGTTTCCATTTATGCCCAGGTTATGATATTTCTTCTCATGGAAGCTTTGTTTCTGCTTCTACTTTAGTTCGCAGCCCGATTGTTCATCGAGCACCCGTTGGCAAGAACACCCCACGTACCGTCTACTCTCTTTGTTTCATGTTTTAATTCCCCATCATCTGATATTTCTATTTTTTCTTCTGTGCCATTCTCGTTTTGATTCATGTTTTGTACATTTGTAGGTCCTAGTTCAGTTTACACCACTACACCGACAGACCCATTTGGTTCTCCTGTTCACGGTGTTGTTTCACCCCACCATATTTCTGAGGGATTACCTGGACCTTCGACTGCACCGAATTGCACCTATTCAGATGATGTTACTGGTGCACCTCTCATTGTTTTGTTTTTCCTCATATTATCGACTATTGTTCCCTTTTCTAGATTGCAACCTTTCTACTATCCTTTTAACTTGCTTTCCTTTGTTTGATCTTACAACTGGTGTTCCTAACTTATGTGCCACCTTAGGTATTCCCTACGTCGTCTTCCTCTTATTTTTATATTTGTTCTTACAGCAAACTCAATCTATAAATTTTATTTCTAATTTGTCCACATAGGTTCCTTCACTCATCCTACCGATCATACTGTAGCTGCTCCTAGCTGCTCTACCGCTGAATCTATCCCTGCCTCATATTCCTCCCATTATTCCTCCCATGATCACATATCTCCGTATGGTCCAAATGTTCCCAAACGATATGGAGAGGACAGTCGCACTACTAACAGACAAGACACCACTTCAGTACTTAACTGGCCTAATCTAGATGATATTCCTATGTTCAAGTTCCCTGGTACGAGATTGACCAAAAAGCCTTCGAAGTTTTATTCACCCTTCAAGCATGGCATTATTTCTCGTCCTCCACCCAATCTGGATTCTTCACTGCGCATGCATGACTTTCTTTGTGCAGATGAAACTTCATTGAAAAGGTTCGCTCCGATTTTATTTATAAGTAATCATACTCTTCAGTCATTATTTACATGCTTTTTTATATTTCTTTCAGACAAACTTTGATGCACTTTGGGACTGACATTTTGACTCGTAAAGATATTGCACTCTCATTTGCCGTTGGCAAGTTTATAGACCCTTTGTTCATTGATGGATTTGTCAAATGCCTAGCAGAAGATGACTTGCATGTCCGTCCAGAATGCCATGGGTTCCGAATTTTTCTTTCACCTCTTGTCTCGGTGTGTCTCTACATTTTTAAATTACTCAACTAACTTTTGTTTTCTTAAAACATAGACATCATTCCAATCTTGCTGTACAGGATATTCTCAACTCAGATTCCTTCACTTTAGACACATCTCAGCCTAACTGTCGTCAGGATTCTATAGTGGAAGCTATCAAGCGTTGCCTCCCTGCGACTGACTTAAAAACGGCAAAGTTGGTATGTGCATCAATTGCCCATTTTATTCCTATTGGTTTCCATCTTACTAGTATGCCGATAATACCTTATATCATTCATATTCGCAACTTGCAGATATTCCTTACTGTCTTACTTCATCGTCATTGGTTAGTGTACTGTATTAATCTTGGCCACTCCCGTGTCGATGTTCTAGATTCAATGGATTATACTTCTAACAAAGACGCCATATGGGATGCACACCATTCTCAATTGGGCCAACCACTCATGCACCGCCTTAGTGCTGCTCTATCTTTAGCTGCACCCCGCACATTCCCTGAATTTGCAAATTGGAGATGTGTCCCCATCAAGGTTCCACTCCAAAAGGATTTAAACGACTCAGCATTATTCACCATGAAATTCATCGAGTTTTATGATGGTGAGGGCCATGGTTCTCTGCATACTACTATACATCCGGTATGCTTCACCTTCCTTCTTAATATATCCTTCTTTTTTATTTCCTAGTTCATAACCTTTTTTCTTGTTCCAGGATCAGTCAAGGGAGATGAGGGCAGAGATGCTTCAATACCTAGCATTCCATTCTGCCAACAGAATCCATGCTCCGCTAGATATTCTTCCTTTCCGAATTGGAAAGTCTCATCCTTCATATCATCCTATGTTCTACTAGTGTACGACAGACATGGAGTTCGGTGGTACTCTAAGTAGTGTTTGGTTGTGCATACATAGCTGAGTGGGGATGCGTGGTTCTTCATACATGGCTTATGACTGATGACACATGATTTTTTATTCATATTTCTATTGCAATGATATGTTTCTGTACAATAATTTTGTTTGTTAGTTCTATGCCTGTATCCAAGCTTTTTACATTTTCAAATGTTTTAATTTGAAGAAGATATATATCTTTAGTTCTATGCCTGTATCCATGAACTGCCTCATGCTGATTTACTTGGATCTTGTTTTCTTGAGGAATTACTTGGATTCCTGGTCCCTGGATAACTAGTTCCATTTCTGAATTTTAGATTACTATGATTGCACAAGAGCTAGAAACGGTGAAACCAAGTGAAGCCTATTCACATTTCAAAGATAAGCTTCTTATTTCTGAGGTTAGTCATATTCATCCTTGTTACTATGTATTTCATCAAAGAAGAACTAGTACAAACCTGCTTTCTGGACTGACAAAGTTGGATGTTGGAGGAGAAGCTCATGGATTCACAATACCAGATTACTCCTTGCCGTGCTCATTCACCAAACAATACAAATGTGCCGCATAGTTACCTGTTGTACTGAGTTTTTCTTACATTATTTTATATTTATATCACAACCTCTACCTTTTCAGGCCAACTTAATGAGCACGCCAAGAAAAAGAAATCTAGTTTCCGCACTTCTGGAAGTTTCATCAAACGATCTAGGCTGTATTTCATCAGTGCTATGTACAAACACATAGGATTTAGTTGGGCTCTCCCACTTGCTGTATATCAAGACTTCCATCAGTGGGGTCAGTCATCCTCTTTGAACAACATAATCTGCAGCACAACATTATGGTGTTAGAGATCTACTTCTCAAAATTGTTCATAGACTGTTTGGAAAGAATCATGTTGATGAAGCACCAAGTAATATTTCACTTCTCAATTGAAATAATTTCTAGAAAAAAACTGATACTAGTGGACCATGATAGCTCTACTGACATTAAAAAAATAGTAGTGCACCATCTATCTTTCACATTCACGCTATTAGATAACTGTCATAAATGGCAATTCACTTCCAGATTCAATGTCATAATGTATAGTAACGTTGTTTTGGGCTAAATTGTTCACAGACTATTCATTTATAATGCCAACGGTTGAATTTTATACAATTTAAATTAGGAGTTTGACAGATGCCCATCCTTGAAAAAAAAGCTTGATAAATTAATCTGATTGTCAGTACCTGTAGTTCTTCGATTGTTTTCACTTGATCATATTCTGATGATAGTGGCAACGCCACAACAAGTGCATCAAACTGCATAGAAGCACATTTTTAACTAAAATTGGTTAGGCAAAGGAACAGTCTTTGTTCCAATGCATTTCAACTATGGTTAACACACAGAACAGAAACATGACTGTCAGTGTTGTGAATCACTATACCGCTCACTATATATTTATGCAGCTTGACTGAATCTGAATGTACAGAAACCTTCATTTAGGGGGCACTCCATAGTGCCTAAACTGATTGCCAGTTCTAGCAGTACTACTCTGGTCTTTAGAACAACATTGAATATCAGTCCTATAACAAGTTATGATGTCAAGATACCAGACTCATTTAATCGAAAATTGCTAGTGTTCCTTTCAACTACTCACTCCCCACCTCTTCACTCTCATACTCGCCGTCACTATCCCAACCTGCATACGTGTTTTCTGCGTTCATCTTCTGGCGTGTCTTCACTCTATCTTTCCCCTCATCGCGATCACTATCCTGCTCCCAGCTGACCTTCTTATTTTTTGTGCCAGGTGGCCTACCTCTCTTCTTGCTCCTCTTTTCTTCTAGCCTAATTTGGTTATGCTCCTTGGTGAGGCACATCCGTGCATTATGCGTCGTGTACAGCCCACAAGCACTGCACTTTCTTGTCCCCAATTTCTCTCCCGGTGCCCCAAGGGTTACTTGTGCCTTCTCTGCGTCTGTCTTATTCCTACCCTTAGGCTTTGCTTTTTCAGGAGGCGCCAAACTTATCAATGTAGTTTCCTCCTTCAAACACACAATCATATTTGTTAGTACTTTTCAAATTTTCTTTTACAGAATGAACAAATGTACACATCAACTAGTGCCCAACGTCGCTGCATTTACATGCTTGCTTATCTACCTGTCTATTTTGTGCCAATTCTTCCGCTGTTGCTACCTTTTTCTTTCCTATTTCTTGAGTGCAAACTAGCACATGCCTCCCATCAATCACACGCATGGACTCAGATTCCTGTCACATTTCTTCATTCAGTAGCCCTCATAATCAAGAAAAAACTAAATCATCCTGTGCTTGCAATCTATTTGTCACCCTACTATCATGTCTTTGCTCACATTACCTTTCCTTTTGTCGTCTTCCCTTGGTTGGAACATCCTACATGTTCATCTCCATAACCTGCTCTTACCTTTTCCTGCACACAATTCTTCTAAATATTCGATTCCACAAAACATATATGGTTCAGTACTGTGCACCCGACATTCCTCATTACTTCATCAAATGAAATCATACCTGTGTCATCCTTCTCTCCTCACACCTTCCTTCTTCACTGATTTCATCACTGCTGATATCTCCAGTATTTTCCTACATGCCAGATATATTTTAGACACCTCCATATTTTCTATATAAACATTAAAATACTTACTATTTTACTGCCAATTTTTTACCTCTGTCGCCGTTTGATCTTGTCCCCTCCTTGCCTCAGGACCAATGTATTTTGGGATTTTATCTATCTCCTTCGTGACTTCATCTAAGACATCGACCAATCTTTTGTAAGCAGTGTTAGACATGCTCCCAGATCTGACCGCCTTCATAGCTTTCGGTATTAGTTTCTTTACTCTAAAGCTTTGGGTGTTTCCGTCCTCCCCGGTGAGTAGCTTGTCGTTTGTATCAAAGTCCACCGCGCTCCTAGCTAGCCTCGTATAGCGCCTACGAATGTAGTCATGTGGAATCTTCTCAACTTGGACATTTACGAAGGCACGCACAAGGTGCACGCAAAAGAGTCCTACATTGACAATAACATTTAGTCCTTTCAAATGCACAGTGGCATAAAATGAATCCTTTATCACAACGTACACAATACCTGTGTGCTCCCACTCCCTGCACTCGCACCTGTATTCTCCCTTGTCTTTATCTGCCTTCACTTTAAACTTGTGTTGGCCCCAGTTTATCACCTCTGTTTTGTTCCGGTGGAAAACCCTGAAACAATGTTCACCTACTTCTGGATTAGCCTCTATTATGTACGCACCACTTTTGAGCATTTTGTATTCGAAGTTTCTAAACACTGGTCGTGTATACACCCTTCCCAGCTGAATCTCGAATGACCAGTTGCCCCTGGTAAGTGTCCTGCTCTGCATCGAGATACAAGACAAACAAAACATAAGTATTTGCATAGCCTTACTACCCTTTATACACTACACCAAATGTTTTAATCCACTTAACCGTTGAGAGGTATGTTTCAGTTCCCTCCTTCCTTTTCTTTGTCTGCATGAATTCTAGAGTACGCTTTGCAAACTTGTGCAGACAAGTATTCTTCCCCACATAATTCTTCTTCATCGAAGCATTACTGCTCTCACTTCGCTGTGTTGATGTCATCATCCCACAGTAATCATCTTTAAAGAAAGCTAGGACATACGTAGCTCGTTGCCGGTATAAGCTCTCCATAGTGGGATTTTCTTCTAGCTCAAACTCTTTTATTAGTTCTTCCCATGCTCTCTCAAATTCTGCTGGGTTCAAGGGGTGGTTCAGCACCGACTTGAATTTGTCTTTGAATTTTTTTTCCTCATAAAGTTTGTATAACTCATTCAGGTTCGGTATATGCTTGTTTACCACATGCCATCGACATATCCTATGAATGACACCAGGGAATTCCAGCCCTATGGACACGTCCATTGCCTAATCTTGATCTGCCACACATACGAGGATGAGGATTGTTAACTAAGCATGTTAGCGTACAATGGATAGCTACCAAATATCACCTCTAGAGCATTTGCTAGACTAATATATGTCCAATTATGCAAGTTTTATTAAATTCACTGGTCAATCTACAAAGCCAATAAAGATTTATACCATACCAACTAACAAGAGATCTAAGGAATATAGGTTAATACAATTTGAATTCCACTGCTCCTATTGTATATGATAAAACAATTACATACTTTCTATTACGAGTGATGGTTACATGGGATTCAGAAAACAGATCATAGAAGTATTCGGACTTTCAAAATAATGCAAGAATTACTACATCAAACTTGGCAAGGTTTATGCCACTTTTTTTAAAAAAAAAATTCACCTGTGAGTATACACTGAGTCCTTTGTTTTCCCATGCATTTCTTAAAAGCTTGGAATACCCACTGGAATGTTTCTTTTGTTTCATCTCCTAACAGCGCACATCCAAAATAAGTGTTCTGAAGGTGATGGTTTGCGCCCACAAACAGAGCCAGTGGTTTGTCATATACATTAGTCTTGTGCGTGGTGTCAAATGTCATGACATCTCCAAAATCTATGTATTCAGCCTGCATGCTTGCATGACTCCAGAATAAGCTATGAATTTTTCCTTCTTCATCGACCTTGACGTACCATTCAAACTTCGGGTTTTGTGCCCTGCAGCCTTCAAAGAATTCCAACAGCTTCGAAATGCCATTACCATGTTCTGCCCTCACATTGGCTGCCTTCCTGTAAATTTTATACTATTAGATGTATCCATTTTATACTATTAGATGTATCCAATCGATAGTACCTACTTATCGAATGGATTAACAATTGTCAACCACTGACCTGTTCTCAAGATCTCTCATAGTTATCGGAACGTGTTCACCTCCCCCATGCATGTCTTTAGCATAGTTCTGTATAGCATGATGCGTTACACCCGCCTCTTGGAGGCCATCAACCATCTCACCAAATACAGGATCCATTTCCTTGTGTGATTGTATATTTACTGTTTCTTCTTTCTTATTAAGAAATGGATGGTTATGAACAAGATCCATTTTCTCAATCATGACTGATTTTTCATTCTTGTTATCATCATATATCCTTTTTAGCTTCATCTTGGCCTTGCAATGTGTCTTCTTGGTCGTATTGTTCCGTGTACGCATATCCTCTTCTTGTTTATAGTACTCATTTGTCCCCTCTTTATTGCAGTGAATAATATATGAATATGTTTTAATGTTTTCATAGCTCAGACCGAAACCAACCTTCTCTGCGTAATCATTATAGAACTCCCTTGCCGCATCTCTGTTTCTGAATGACATTCCAGGCCTAGGGATGAGGCCACGGTCAATGTCTTCTGCCTGCATTCGTCATATTCCATTAGTTATTTTCATTTTGCACATACATTTAACGCCACACAGATGACGACAATACATCATGAGCAGATCTTAGATGGTACAGATATTAAATTGCTAGGAGGCAATGCATAAACATATCCTATGTCATCAAAATATCTCTGTCAAATTTGAGTTACAGTCATTTTCATACCAATTTAAAGCCAACACATGACTGCTTCGTCAATCTTAATATTCTAAGCTTGCCTATGCCATTTACCACTTTGTTATCATTATTCTCAAGTCTAAATGCTCCTAAGCTCTATTCAATAATTTTCAGACCTGATTTTATTTCATATTTAACGATGTTAATGTTTGAACATCATATTAAAATGTCACAAGGAAGCCACTCACATGGGTGTATTTCTCTTCGGCATCTGGAGTAGCGATCTCGCTTGCTGTCAGTGTTGCCAATGGAGAGAACATGCATTTGCTTGATGATGTTCCAGATTCAGAAATTCCAGCCATACCCATCTCATTACGGCATGGTGTCCTCGATGATGTTGCAGCTTCAGGTATGCTAACGCCACCTTCTCCTGATCTTCCATTTGTCACAGCCACTTTAGTTGTGTGTGTTGCCTCTGCTGCTGATGAATCAAGCACAACCCCAATACAATTTCTTTCCTCCCCAAACAGCTGCTTCTTGCAACCCATTACGATAAGAAACTTTACACCAGTTTGTTCGGCGCAGGGACAGCTGACCAGTGGCGAACGCTGATTCATTCAAAGAATCATTAAGAGAATCATATAAGGAATACTGGATAGCCATAAAGAAGTGTCATGCCAAAATAAAAACAAGAATACTGTATTTTTCTATTATTGATGCCACACAGCAAAAGATAACAAGAAATAACTATGATTGATGCTCTTATTAATCATGCCTGATCGAGTATCAACCTGACTAATAGAATAGCATGTCACTGGAGATAGCAGGATCACTAGTAGCAAATGAAAAATAGCAGAGTGCAGAGTTGAGATTATAAATCATAGTGTCATGTTCTTCAACTAATCTCTGAGCAAATGCTACCGCCTACCGACAATCATATGTCAATGTGAGAGTATCGCCATATATAGCTACTCTTATTAATCATGGCTGTTCTGAGTAACAGCCTGCTAACTGGCAAACCAAAAAATAGCAGAGTGCAGAGTTACAAACCACAACAGTTCTTCTTCTACTAATCTCCGATCAAGTACGTACCAGCAACAATCAGATCACTCGAGTGAGCAGAGGCTTACCTGAATCGTGCGCCTCTACATTTCTTACCACTAGATCCGGGAGGTCCCACCGTCGTGCGCGTGTGTTCGCCGCTCCGGTATTTGCGTCGAGAGGCCGCGTCAGTGAGCTGTGCCCGCCCCGTCGGTTGAGAGCGCAATCCCAGCGCTAGAGGAGGCGCCGAGCACCAGCCAGAGGCCGCGACGGGAGGACTTGACGGCAGGATGGCACGCTGGGCGCTCAGGGATCTCCGTCAGGAGGCCGCGACGGGAAGCCGCCCCGGCGGCAAAGCGCTGATCGGGCGACGAGTAGGAGAGCTCCTGGCGGCGAAACCGCCTTCCTTAAGCCTGCTCGGCTTTCTCGACTGGAGCGCGGTTGCGTCATGGGCGCTAGGGGCATTGGAGTCGGGCGGGGTCAGCAACGGTTGTCGCGCCAGCGGTCTTGGCAGGGAACGGCAGTCAGCGCGGGATTGGAGTCCGGCGGGGACGTCCGGGGGCCGGGCGCGGGATTGCGGGCGGAAGCCTGCGTCGCGGGCGCGAGGGGCTCGGGGACTGATTAATAATCAGTCCCCTGAGGACTAATTAGCGCATCCCTATATATATATATATATAGACAAAATAGGCTAAGACGATTCTCGACGACCATACACATCCATCTCCGATCCATGTTAGCGCATCCCTATATATATATATATATATATAGACAAAATAGGCTAAGACGATTCTCGACGACCATACACATCCATCTCCGATCGATGTGATGAGACTCTCTTCTGGTATGACGCTGTACAGAATGGCTGTTTAGTTACCCAGAAATCATTCTAAAATTTACTATGCAGAATTTCTATCATCCGTCATATTAAAATATCGGCACATGCATGGAGTACTAAATGTAGATAAAATCAAAAACTAATTATACGGTTTTGTTGTACTTTACGAAACGAATATTTTGAGTCTAGTTACTCAAAGTTTGGACAATTTTTACCAAATACAAACAAAATGCTACAGTGCGCTGAGGTGACACGAGGTGACATTTTCTTTCAAAATTCGTGGGAACTAAACACAGCCAATATTACTTTGTTTGTCCTTAACGGTTGATGGGTGACGGCCCACCAACCACCATCACATGCTCCTCCATTTTAAATACTTATAAATTATTCTAATACTTTGGAGTCAAAAATATTTTAAATTTAACTAAAATTATATATAGAATTATAGAAATTAATGGGATTAAATAGATATGCTATGAAAATAACATAATAAATGAAGAATATAATGATACCTTTTTAGTATCAAAAATATTATTTTGTTATATAAATTTAGTCAAACTTGGGATCCTTTAATTCTCGAAGAAAGTTAGTATTCTGATTGAAACTGAAATGGCCTTTTATCTTTTCACTCTTTGTTTTTTGATTTGGTTTGCAGTGCAGAATACAAATAAGCTAATTCATTACCATCTCATTTCTCACAAGCTTATAATTAGTACATGTAGGAGAGATAGTGTTGTTTTATCAAACTTTTGCTTTGAGAAATATATTCATCATTCAACACGTTGTCAAGAATGAAATGATTCGTCAAACCAAACACCTCGGTAGATCTGGACTCTTCCGAAGCTTGTTGCTGGCCCAATCTAATCGCTGGTTTGGTTGTATACCGTCCGTCGATGACGTACCAGCACCACCAGATACTCAGGTCTTGAGGGACGACGAGAGAGTTGAATCGTTAAACCATTAGCTAGCTAGGCAATTACGTCTTTATACCCCTGGCGCCGCGTGCTGAAGACCAGCGAAAGCTTGCCCACGCAACGAATTCTGTATATAAGAAGCAGTTGTGTGTATGTATGCGAAAGAGAAGCGAGAATAGGTACTCCAGGGGCTCTAGCAATCTGCAAGTTTTAGTTGTTGACCATTACTGTAATTGTTTGTCTCCTCGCTCCTGAGCTAGCAAAGAGTCTGATATATTGGTACAGGCAGGCAGATCAACATCTATCTATATATCCAATAATCTAGCCATATGGCCGAAGTGGTGGGCTCAGCTCTTGTTCAGGAGTGCGTGAGTAAAGCCATCTCCTTCGTCATGGGAAGGCGCGAGGAGAAGGCGTCTCAAGGGGCCAACGCCGAGAGACTGGAGATGGCAGTTTCCCAGCTGGAGTTCGCTCTCGAGAGGACGGCCAAGCTGCCGGTCACGGAGCTCTCCCTGCTCCACCGCAGGAAGATGATCAAGCGTGCCTACCTCGAGGCCACGGAGCTTCTCAACAAGCACAAGCAGGTACAGGCGGCACTGCAAGAAGAAGAAGGCCACCAGGAAGCTCAAGGGGCGAAGCGTAGCCGATGGACGCTCACCATTGGTGCCAAGAACAATCTTTCCATCTCATCATCATCATTTGCCGGCCTGAAGACCGATGATGTTCGAAGATTTGAATGGTTCGCAGATCACGCAGGCAAGTTCGTCAGGGACGTGGAATCGGGGTGCTCACTCCGGCACCACACCTTTTGCAACCCTCTCGTCAGGCTTCTTCTTGAAGGGAAAACCTTCAGACATCAGGTGCTGCTGGAAGGACAAGGAAGCGACCGGCTGCGACGCCGGCTGTACATGCAGCCAATATGCTTGGAAGGGCGTGGCGTGGAGACGGTGCTGATATACCAGTACAGGGACCATCATCGCAGGTCGTCGTCGACGCCAGACAAGTCGTTCAATCTGGTGCTGATCCTGCGACTCTCGGAGAGCACGGATGTTGTTGGGACAGCCATAGTCTGCCTGCGGTGGGTGGCGTCTCAGTTCAAGGTTGCGACTACTGAAGCTGCAATGGGCAAACTCACCCTGATACCAGATGTTCAGTACACCTCTCCTCATCCACGTGCTCGATGCTCTGCTGAGATCGACCAAGAGTCCTACGGCGACGACAGCCAATATCTGCGTCCGGATCCAGTATGCTGCAGAGAAGCAAACATGCACGGGCCTGTGCAAACAGCGTGCTTCCGGAACAAGTCATCCACTTCTTCTTCCGGTGCTCTAGCTCGGCACTGCCACTGGACTGCTGCAGCTTGCCGAGCTCATCAAGAAGGGCACCATTGGACCTGACAATTGGCTGTTTGCCTCATCATGCGTACAAGCACAAGGAAAAAGAACAGCTGCAGGTGCAGGAGAGTTGCTACGCGCTGGAGATAAACGGGGACGATGACCAGGAACGCCGAGGTGATAGCGTTGCACACGGTACAGAGACGCTGAGGTCCAAGGCAGCCATCTTTTTCTTGCGCCAGCCGGAGACGACAGAGTACAGGATGCTGTGGATCTACAAACATGGCGTTGCAGGATTTTTCTTGGAAAATCCGGTATCACCAGAAGAACCTGTGCGCCGAGAACCAGAACCGGTGGCAGGTGGTCGACGTCAAGCCGGTTAGCGGCGGCGTGCCACCGGTCAATGAGCTTGCAGAAGCAGAGGAGCGTCACGCGGGAACGAACAGAGGACCAGGAGCAGGGCCACGGCAACGACTGTCCATTTGGGCCATGGGCCGTGTGATAAATGTACGTCGAGATTGATTGACAACGAGAGTATGATTGTTTTTTTTTTTGGAGTGTTATTCATTTGTTTAAAAAAATAGTAATTGTTCGATTGAATAAAAAAGTAGTAAAATGTAGAAACAGTGCCAGCAAAAATATCTAGTTCAGTTGATGGCACCACAACTCTCAGTTATTGTTGAAATAAAAAGGTCATCGAAAGAACGTGAAAAACAAATAGCCACATTTTCCAAACTGTGGCATGCCTTCTAAACCAGCCCCTTCTACTCCTCACACCACCGCTACTGAGCTCCAAATAAAAGCCAATGTGTCTCCTGAATAGGACCTGCAAAAAGAGTTTTCAATTGATATTTGTCAAAAACAACTTTGTTTCATGTTAGCCAAATAGACCAACAGATCATTGTTATACCTTGTAGGATCCAAAAGTTTGGACCAACAAAGATCTAAAAGTTTTGTCACTTGTAGGATGCCAATTATTAAATAGGTTTTGGTCATTTAGGGTTGGATTAAAACCTAGCACCATATGAAACCCCCTTCACAGGAACAACTAGCATAAGCGCATTCAAAGAAGAAATGTTGGATGGCTTTCGGCTTACCACAAAAACAATTCTCCATTCCAATTTCTCTTTGATAGATAATCTTTTGTGAAGTTTTTAATGGACCAAAGGAAGCTTTTATCTTCAGAGGTATCTTTAACTTAGTCAACAAACTATTTGTGAAGCTTTGACCCTATTATTGACTGGAAATTTATACATCTTTAACTAATAAGATATTGTTCTTATGCATGTGCCGAACAAAGACACCAAGACCATGTTTTAGGTTTACGTTAGCCACTCTAACAACTAGGTTATTCCACTCTATCAGTGATGCTATGCTTAGGTAGCAGTAAGTGGTATTGTGCTTAGGACCTCAGCTGCCTTTTGCTTGTTTCTAGGGTGCTATGTTATACAATGTTAGGTATTTGTATTAGAGGATAATCACCCGACGAAGTACTCCCTCTGCCCCTTTATTTGTGTCGTTTTGGCATCTTAGCAGGTGCATTTGAATCTATGTGAGCGTGGATGCCAGGTCTGTCCAGATGCTTGGTTGTGGTTGTTAATTGAGACATTGAATTCTACTGCGACAACAATGGTCAAATAGGGATAGGACTTGATTTGGTTATCCTCTTGCAATTTAAAAATGCCCAAACTCAAACGGTTTTAGCTACCCATGAGATGAGACTCATGTAAAAATGAGAACTGTCTGTCTTCCCACAAACTTATAAAATGTTTGTCTTCACATTTTTGTTCCTTATTTTTTGGCCGAATACTTTTTTTCCTTAAAAGATGATGCACAAACATATCTGCAGTTAAGTAAGGATATGTCTTTTGCAGCCCTAAATATCCATTGACACCCTAAAGGAAGTTGTTTTGGATATTGTCTAAAAATAGCTTTGACCACTACTTTTTGCTACAAAATACTGATAAAATACATTCAATATGTATTTTTATAAAACTAAATTCGAGATGAATCTGCTTACATCACTTTCACATTTTCAAACTTAACTAAATACATTGTTGTAGTCATTATAATGCTTGACTTTTTAGACAACCTGCAAACGACTTCCTAGAGGGACTAAACATAATCAGCAATTAAGTATGGATAATGATTTTAGTCTTAATAAATAAAAGGAACAACATTTCAGAAGAAGAGGCGCGCGTCCTGTGTAGCCGTCTCGAATGCTATTTTTTTTTCGTGGTGCATGGCTACAACGATGGATGGACCCATCCATTCCACTCCCGTGTCAAGGTTGGTTTACCTAACGCTCTGGCCCTTGCGCACCTAAAATCGATCTCCTCCCCCCTGCACCTGTTCCAGTCAGTCAAAGCGGCCTTCTTGCGAGCGCACAAGCATGTGGAATCAGTGAGCTACCACGGCACCAACTGCTCCTCCTCCTCGTCCTCAGTTCACTTCACTCCACGCATCTCGCTCTGTGCTGCGATTGTGCAAGTAAAGTACGCGTGGTTAATTAATCTTCACTGGTTATTGTACTCCTGGGTCGTCTGGGAACTCTAGTCTAGAATTCTAGATAGCTTCAGATGCTTAATTATGTTTTGACTCCGCCTAATCTGCTAATTGCAGGATATGCGTCCTTGCAATTATAATTATAATTGGTTTCTGGAGCTAACGCTAAGTGCACAGCTGCAGAGCACACTGCTATTAGACTGTTAGGCAATTGGTTTCGCGTGCCTTGCAAGGCTTTTCGTTGAACATTTCAGCCCTGCAAACCCGCGACATGATCTTTGTTCCTCTTCCTCGTCTGTCGCCCATCCAGACCGTGGCACATTGACATACTGTACATTTTTCTCCGTTGACCATGGTCTCAGATTGCGTTACTTACTGATACAAGTGATACTCTAACTACTGTTACCATTATTACCGTGTATCTTAATGCAGGTAGCCACGAGGCCGTAGCCGGGTCCGTCGTCTGACGCACGACCGCACGAGTCAAAACGAACACGATGCTGCGAGCAGTGACAGGTTTCTCCCCTGATTAGCAGTGGTATATTATTGTATTTTGATGAAGACTGAAGTAAAGAAATTGTGATTCTGGACACAGGGCCGGGAGCCGTTGCCATGGCATTTGTTTTCCCTCCAATAAACAACCAACCCGAACTACTCCTACACTCCCCTACCGCTTCTGGTGAGAAAAAAAGGGGGCGCACCACGCACGTACTACTCCCGCCGCAGTCCGCAGATGCCAAACCCAATACGGTACAACCATCTCTCAATCGCGAGATTTTGTGATAAAATAAGAACAGGAGTCCATCCTCTTTATATGCATGGTCACAGCTACTGCTCCATGATCTTGTGCTCCTGCCAAGATCGGTCGGCCCTCGGCGCATCAGCACTGCGATCCCCATCCCCTTCGGTGACAAATAGGACGGAGGCAGCTGTTCGCGCGTCTTCGGTGTGCCTGTGGAAGAAGAAGGAAGCTAAGATGCAGCAGGAGGCGACGTCTCCGCTGCCGGCGCTGAGCAACGGCTACCAGCCGCTCCCGTCGCTGTACCTGGGGTTCCTGGCCATATGGGCGGCCTCTGGCTTCTCCTGGGCCTTCAGCACTTGGAGGAACCGCCATTACCAGGTACTGTCAGAGCCTCAGAGGCTACATATTTTCGTTTGTTTGTTTGTCTGCGGTTTGCAAATTACTAGCTGGTTCTTTCGAAATTTCTGAAATTTTGGTTCTGAAGAAAGCAATGGAAGAATATGATGCTGTGTAAATCCTGTTGGGAATGTGTCTGTCAGTCTTAGTTGCCAGGACGTGACGGCGCGGTTCTCATGCATTAATCTTGTTTCCTCTGCGCAGGCGAATAACCTACAATGGATCCTGTCCATGGTCCCACTTATCAAGGCGCTCCAGATGGCACTCTCATTCCTATTCTGGTGAGCACTCCGTCTGACGCCCGCATTTCAGTTTGTTCCATGTATCCGTCCCTGAACACCTGCTCTGCAAAATGGCCCTGCTAGCTGCGGTTGGTTACCCAGAATCAGATCCTTTTTGCGAAATCTTAGCGAGTGATGCTGAATCGATCGAGACGCTGTCCCAGGTACTCGTGCGTGCACCTTCAGACGTGCTCGCTGTGGATGTCGTTCGGCGCGTACGTGACGGGGATCCTCTTCCAGACGGCCTCTTTCGTCTCCTTCGTGCTCATCTCCCACGGCTACTGCATCATGTGCGAGCGCCTCTCCATCCGGGAGAGACGGACCACGGCCGCTCTCGGGTGCGTGCTGTACCTGAGCCTCATCGGCTACAAGGCTGCAGTTCCCTACTTCACTGTAAGAACCTCACCTGAACCTGAAGCAATGTCTGTACTCTGTAACATTGCCACGATTTGTCCGAACTTGTGTTGCTGTTTTTTTTTTAAATGTTCCTGGGACTTGGTACACGCAGGTCATTCTTCTGACCAACTATTTCGCGTCATTTTACATCATATTCCGGCGTACATCCCAGAACCTTATAGTTCTACAGGAGCAGCTCAGTTTCATAGATGAGGAAGACATCCATTCTTTGCACGGCGCGCTGAACACAAAGTACACAATGTTCAAGTAAGCCCGACTGTTTAATTTCTGATTGCCTCTTGAAAGCATTTCCCGGACCCAAAGCTACAAGAATTGCTGTGTTCTTAAGCTCTGCCTTTCGTTTTTTCTTCAGGAGATTCCAGGGAACGATGCAGGTGGCTGCTGTGGCATTCATCATGGTACGAGACCTAGCAGCACACAGCACTGTTCTGTGTGATGATCAGCTCGGTTTACAAGTGTTTCTGAGTTCTGACATTGTGGTTTCAGGTATACATGAGGGCCGACGACACACCAGATAACTACTGGTTTCGCGTGTTAGTGCGTGAATGGGTACAGTTCTGCATCTTCATGTACACTGGGTGAGTCAAGATCATGCTTAAGCTGACAGTAAGCAAAACAGCCTCCTGTGTTCAAAAAAGGGATGTAAATTCAATTTCGTTCCTTTTTTTTTCAGATGGAACTTCAGAATCCCTGAAGCGTCACTTCATCTGCCTGCCATACCCCTTATGAAATCAGCATGGGAGATCACCATGCCTCCTATTTACAGTGTGGTAAGTTTCATCTCCTAGCTCTCGCACTGCCCAATCTGCGCATCGATCAAAGACTGAAACATCTCACACTGTTCTTCCTGACAAAACACAAAACAGGAGATGGGCGCAGCCGATTTCAAAGGTCTAGTCTCTGATCAATGGCATGTTGGAGTGGTGGGCACAAGTGACCTCTCGAAAAAAAAAATGTTCATGCACAACCGCTAATGCATATCGATCTGATGTCTTGCAATTTTGCAGAGGACTGGTTCAGGCTGTTCTGCACAACCGCTACTGGTGCTGGTTCAGAACCCTTGCCCAACGACGGCTTGTTCTTCCGGTAGAGCCTCAAAGTTTCAGTTGGACAGGGACAACCAGGTATAATTCTGAAACCAGCTCGTTGAAGATCCCATCGACCAACTGGCACGTTACAAAGCTGACGCAAAATAGTTGAGTTGGACGGTTGCGAAAGAATCGACAACATCCATGGACGAACAGTCAGAGAGAGATTCACAGCTTCAACAATGAATGAGAACCACCTTTTGGCGTCTTAGGCTTTTGTTTTTCCCCTCGGAAATACTGAAAAAATGTACATATATAGAAATGGAAAAATGGTTTATAGATTGGATTGAAAAACAATCTTATGTGCCATACAATTAGTGGAAACAAGATCAACCGGAAGGATGACGTTCCCGTATTGACGCAAAGACAGGATTGTTGCTTATGTTAGTTTGGGGTGGACAGATTGCTTATATACAAATAAACATCCTTCCCGTTGATGATGATGACAAACAGTTTGTTACTCTGTAGAGTCCATGATAATTTCATCGATCTCAAAATCTCTATTTAGTCTATCCTAGTTACTGGTACTCGTAGGTTCTTGTGCACTTCCATTCTTGCCGTCTTCTATATTTTCTACATCTAACCAATCCATGACACCCGAGCCTAGACAATCGCCAAAAAAAAAAAAAAAAACCCGAGCCTAGATTAGACACAAGGCCATGGACTTGGCTTATAACTTTCAAAGAAGAATCCATGATCTAGTAGTTAAGAACAAAAGCACAATAACGAAATTAGAATTTTTTTTAGGTTACTATAAACAGGTAAGTACCACAACATATATCAAAATAGAGAAACATCAAGACTTTCTGGACGTGGAATGTAGGACTACCCACAATGTTGTATTTGTAACATCTAAGGTTGTCAAAAGGAAAAACAGAGAAACATCTAAGGGCATATATTTACATATATAATCATCTAATAAAGTTGGCATTATTAATTACCATTACAAATGTTGTGGAGATTTGCAAAATCATCTTAAGTTGGCAATGTTAATTACTGGTGAGATTTACAAAAACTCTAAACTGGCAATATTAATTACTACTATAGTGGAATACAGACAACTAGAAAATAACTTAGAGTTCGCATTATAAAAATGATATGCGTCGCGCGTCCTTAGATCGCACAACACGTCGAACAAACGTGTGGCCGCGCCTCCCTCGGTTGCTCCGCCTGCATGCTTTAAAAAATGGTTCGTTCTTCCACCTCCCTCTCCTACTTGCACTCTCACTTACCAGATACGGTTCCTCTTCCACCTCTCGGAGCACCATGCTCTGCCGCTCCCCCCTCCTCTGCTTGGCGCGCCTCCCGCTCCTCCAACCTCCCCGTCGGACCTAATGCTCGCTCACGCTCTCGCTCCATCGCCCACGTGTCCACGTGGCCCGCGCACTCGGGCCCTGCCATGGTGGATGCGGCGGCGGCAACTGCTCATCTGTTGGATCCGTCGGAACCGGCAATGGCAACGCTGTATGCGGCCGGATCAGGCCCAGGTATGTGTTCTCTTCCTCCCCCACTTCTCTCTTCCTCCCTAAATCTAGATCGGAGGCCTCATTTCCTCCTCCTCCTCTTCCTCTTCCTCCCTCCCTCCCTTTCCTTCGACTGTATCTAATGGATGGATGTTGCAATGGGTTGTGTTTGATTTGTTTCGACAGATGATTCAGTTGTTGCATTAGTAGATCTCACGTTGTTACAGCGGGGTTGTTCAAAACGTTTTGCAACATAATGTTTTTTCAGTTGTTGCAATGGTGTTTCTAGGTTTGTTGGAACAATAGTCGTCGTTGTTGCAGCGGTTTTATTTAATTGTTGTAACAGATAATTTTTGGTTGTAGAAATAGATTTTTTCCATGTTTCAATTCATTTTTTTTGTGTCATTTCATTAGAGCTTTTTTGGATGTTGCAGCAATCTTGTTTTTATTGTTTGCAGGGGCAGTTCTATGGGGGAGCAAGTGGGCGGTGAGCGAAGGTGTTGGGTCCGGCGAGGCGTTCTGTTTGATGGGGGCATCTTTGCTGTGAGGGGAGCATACCCGAGCGTTAGAAGTGCCTTTCGCATTAGCCCTCACTCTTACTGGTAACGAATAGTAAAGTACCGGAGAAATCCACATATGATCTAAAGTTGGCAATATTAATAATAACTATACTAACCACAGATACTAAAATTACAGATATACTTTGTTTCAAAAAAAATACAGATATACAGATATTAGAAAATCATTAGAGTTGAAATAGCCACGGAAATCACGGAAAGAGCCGCCGTCCACCACCCTGTACCGTGCCGCTGCCCGGCAGCCACGCCGGCCCGTGCTCTACGGTGAGCGACAGGTGTACTCCACTTGCCGTCACATCCCCAGAAGGCCAGAAGCCAGAGAGCCGCGTCAGACGCGGGCCCCTCTACCTGGCCCCGGAAGCAGGGCCCGTCATGGCTTCCCCAAACCAGAGCGCAGCCGCAGACGCCAAAATTTGGAGACCCTTTTGACCCTTTCCTTGCTTTTGCTTCTTCTCTCGCCCCACCCTTGTTCCGCTTTCAGATACTCCTACTACTCTGCACAATTTATTGCCCCCTCTGTCCTCCGCACCCAAACCCCGGACGGCGGCCCCACGCGCTCCGCCGTCGCCTCGCCGCGAGCGATCGCATTGGCGGCGCCCGCGCCTCCAGGGCCGATGGCGGAGGGCTCTTCTTCCAGGTGAGCGCGCCCGCGCCGGGCTCCTGCGATCCTTTTTGCGGCGCCGTTTCGCGCCGTTGGGGCGGCGGTTGGGGTGCGAGTTTTGAATTTCTCACTCACGCGTGTTTTGTTTGGCGGCTGGTTTTTGCTCGCAGGGGCTACCCATCCGACTCCGGGGACGGGTGGGGATTGGTGCTCCACGACCCCGACGTCGTCGAGGTGCCGGCGGAGACTGCCGCCGAGTGGAGCTCTAACTCTTCCCGTCGCAAGAAGCTGAAGCTGCCCCAGGTGGAAACGAAACGCGTTCCTCTCACTGTCTCTGTTTTCGTTTTTATTCCGCGTCCGCGGTGGGCTGTTTGGTGCGAGGTAGAGAAGTTCCAATGCGCGAGCGACTGGGGTGTGGCGATTTGTGAGAATATAAGGGTCCACACCTTTTTGGTAGTGCTCACGTAAGTATATTGAGGGGGAATTGATTTGGATTGGCAATGACAACCGCGTTCAGTATCGGGGCCATTTGAATCGAGCGAATTTAATCGAAACTTTCTGGTGCTGGATTCTCTTTTGTTATGTGAATCGTGTTTGCATTATCGATATTACAGCTTTAAGCAGGTGTCTGGTCTTGCAGTCTGCTGTTGTTTACTGTCCATTTGGATGTTGTAGTGATTACTTTGAGGAATTCCTTGTTGTGGTCGTGGTCTATTCTGTTCTAGGCCTTTTCCTTGTTAGCATTTGGATGATCAATGGAATAGCTGTGACAGGCCTGATACATTCATGTAGTTATGTATGTACATCAAGGGAAATCAGATTATACCTCTGTCTCGTGAGTCGTGAGCGTCTAGGATAATTTGGATAGACAACTTACCTTTTTGTGGGCAGTGGGCTGCTTCTCACATTTTACTTTGTGCGGAGTATTTATTTACCATGGCTGCATGCTAGTTTTATAAATCCTCCTGAAAGACAAAAGAATTCCTTCAAAGCAAACGTACCACATGTCAGTCACTTGCATGTCAAGCATTGGTTATCACATTTTCATGCTGTTATTGAATTTTCCTTCCTCTATCCACTGCGAATGTTGGACTTAATCAGTTTGTATTTTAGTGATTGATTTATGGAATGTTTGGGGCTACCTTATTGTTATTATTTAGATTCAGGAATAAAAAGCATTCTGGCCAATCCATGAGTGAATGAGTATAGCCATCCAATACAACTCTTGGGTTCTTAGACCAAACTCTGCAAAATGAGACCCAAGCAAAAGGCAACACTCAGTAGTGAGCCGGCACTAGACTAAGGAAAACTTAAGCCTCTATCCTTATTTGTTGTCGCCATACCAATTTTCCGAAGACTTTGATCACCATGATTTCCAGACGATGAAACCTTTCAGTGCCCCCTCTCTCTTCCTCTATAGATAACTGTGACCATGCAACATTATTATTTCCTTCGGTAAAATCTATTTACAATTCATCTGATTGTCTTATGCTGTAACAGGGTTTGCAACTTTTTCTTTGGTGAATCCTTTCTTTGCAGACTGCAAATCTAAAAATGATTCTTGCTATGTTTCTCTGTTTTTGCTTGCTGGATGTACATGGTAATATGTGAGCATCAATTTCTTATGAAAGGCAGCTTGTTACTTTCGAAACTAACATACTATCCGTGAGCCGTTCTTTGTATTCTGGAAATGAGATTATTCATGAGTTTGGTTTTGGCTTTGTTCAGGCTTATGCTTGGTACATGAATCTTGATTATCTAAGTTTGTTTTTTTTTAAAAAAAATATGTGAACATGTTTTATGGTGCCACAAAACCTATCTGTTCTAAATATGTTACTTGTCTGACATATAGGTTATTCCTTCTGACATAATTGAACTTGATGCTGATGATGATCCTGATGAAGTTATGATAATTGGTGAGAAGATATCAAATCTGAAGAATAAGAAAGCAGTTGTTCATGTGCATTGGCCAGAGCATACAACGGTGTTGTATTTCGTGCACTATTTTTTTACTCCCTTGGTTATTACTTATTATACTATGCTAGCGGTTTATTTGTTTCCTTTTATTTCAGGAACTGCAGAGCGGTGTGTCTACAAATTTGGCTGGCCCAAGTGTTATTCCTGCCATAGATGCTTTCTCATGGGATGGCTTGGGCAGTCATCATAATAATTTTGCTGGTACAAGTGCTATTCCTGCCACAAATTTTTATCCTTGGGATGGAGGAGCATACCATGGAGGTGCACCATTTCCTCCAGTTTATTATGATGAGTTTGCTGGGGCACCTGTAGAGGATTACAGTAATAAATACTATAATTATAGCACTTCACTGATGGAAAGTGGTAGCAGCTTTAACTCTGGTGCGAATAATTACATGAATATTCCACCTGGTGCGGGAGCAGTTTTACCATGGGGGTACATGCCTTCAACTGAGATGCCACATCAGCCCAGTCAAACTAAGGTCGTCAACAGTGAAATTGATGAAAAGTATGAGACATTTAAACAGTTTGATACTATTAGTGACTACAGTGACAATTTCTACACATTGGCAGGCCAAAGGAATGTTCATGCTGTTAAGAAGGTAGCTATTTAAACTTTGGACATACGCTATATTCACTTTATTTCCTCACAATTTAATATCAAATTGGTTTATAAACAGCCATCAAAGGCCTGGGTGAAGCAGATTCAACATGAGTGGAAAGTCTTACAGAAGGATTTGCCAGGTAAGTGTCTATTGCTTTTTAATTCATGGTCTAATTTTCTAAAGATTTACAGGTTTGTTAAATACAGATTGATCACACAATGTTTTTCATTTACCCTCTCATTTCTACATGCTCAACATTTGAGTAGATGTGTCGATCTTTAAAAATTCTCACGTGTGTCTAAAATGGCTTCTAGTTCAGTTTTGACCAGAAAATGCCATGGATGCAAATTGGTTTCATGCGTTGTGCAATATTTTCATGTACTTACTGGTACTTTCTTCTAAATCAAACAGAGACAATATATGTACGAGTTTATGAGGATAGAATGGACTTGCTTAGAGCTGTCATCGTTGGACCAGCAGGCACTCCATATCATGATGGCCTTTTCTTCTTTGATGTCCATTTCCCTTCTCGATATCCAAGTAAACCTCCGGTGAGGAATATTTTGGTGCCCTATGCATCTACGGCATGTTTTCTTTTGTTATCCATTTATAAGAATATGCATGACAATAGATACAACTGTTCTTTCAGCTAGTGAATTACCGATCTGGAGGATTGCGGCTTAACCCAAATCTCTATGAGTGTGGCAAAGTTTGTCTTAGCCTCTTAAACACTTGGTCTGGTACTGGATGCGAGATGTGGAACCCATCTAGTTCAACCATGTTGCAAGTCCTGGTCTCCATTCAGGCCTTAGTATTGAATTCCAAACCTTATTTCAATGAACCTGGGTATGCAATGCATGCTAACACTCCTCAAGGCGAGAAGCAATCTATGGCTTACAATGAAGAAACGTTTCTGCTATCCTGCAGAACAATGTTGTACTCTCTTCGGAATCCACCAAAGGTATGGTGATGCATGACATGTTTATGTTTTTGCTTGCTATATAAGCTTTTGTGGATACATCTATCTCTGTTAATCTGTTTTATTGAGCAACTACTCTTTCTCCACAAACAATGTCTTTGTCATTTGATCCAGGAGCCTTCCGTTAGATAGGAACAACTTTGCTAAATACTGAGAAATCTCGGATAGAGTATTAGAGTGTTAGATATGTGACCTCCCATGGGTATTTTCCTTAAACTGCAGGGCCGCAAAAAAGGCCCTGAAACCCAGGACGCACCTACAACATGTAAACCTCTAAACAGTTACACAGCGATGGACCTCTACTTTCGTGCAACCCAGAATTTGAACCCTGGCCAGGAGCCTCCCAACCGGAGGACCTACCATCATGCTATTGGCACGTCTGCACCTTTGTGGAGTATTAGATTAGAAAGCTAACAATGAGACCTTTATATGAAAAAAAGGGTTAACACTGTCTTAATGCTTCCAAATCTGAAGTGTGTTCCCTTTTTCAGCATTTTGAGGACTTCATTATTGGCCATTTCCGCAATTATGGGCGCAAAATCCTGAAAGGATGCAAGTCATACATGGCCGGTGCCCAAGTTGGTTGCCTTGTCGGAGACGGCGTGCAGGATGTTGACGAGGGTGACAAAAGTTGCTCCAACAACTTCAAGGCCTCACTTAAGCCGTTATTCCAGGAGCTACTGAAGGAATTCACCAATATAGGAGTCAACTGCAATGAATTCCGGAATCCTGGATATACTAACATTGAAGCAGAGACCATGCTGAAGTTATAAACACAGCAAGTAATGGAAGTTCAAAAGTAGGGAGGTTGACACTAGGCAGATTTTGCTTGGCAACAGGAGGATTGACAGATTTTGTTTCTGGGGAGGAGGGGCATAATTGGGTCCTAATCCCCAGAAGGATGTTTGTGGGCACAAGGCCCACAATAAACCATGTGGAACTAACTGGCCCCTGCTTTTGGTCGTTAGTTTCTGTATAAATCCTCCCAGCGGCCAGTGCCATTATTTTCTAGACACAAGTTGCACTTGGCTATTCTATCAAGAAACAGTACTTATTTACAGCCGTCTGGTGTTGCTTATGTGTATCTTTTTGCGTGGTGTTGCCCACTTACCCCAATGCACCTTTGTCTGCCGGCCGGTTTTGTGTCCGCATTGCTCTTGCCATTTACAGCCGAGCCGGATAGGTGACAACGCTCACAGTCAGGCTGCCGCGATTCGTTGGTCGCCGGTAGGAGCGAAGCCAAGCTTCAGCTGCTGACCATCGAATGAGCTGCGTTTGATTTGTTGCTACTATTTTGGCTTGCTCCAGATACTGCCGCCAACTTGCAGTTCATTTTTCTTGCTCTGTGCGGCCAAATCGGAGCGGGCTGAATTTTGGCCGGCTGCCCAGTTTAGCAAGGCGTCCACAAGCTGCGCCTGGGTCATTGCCTCGTTCCTTTCTTGGTAATCTCAGCCAGCCCTGTCAGCTTATGCCTGTCGTGGTAGGTTGTTCTGTCCTTTGCAGCCAAAAGATGGGCCTGCCGGATGGTAGTGTTGGCGGAGCACCAGTGAGCTGGTGTAAGGCCGGCAAGGATGTGTATGTCGCCGGAGGAGCTAGCTCGCGATTGAGCCATCCACGCCGTTGTTTGTTTCTACAAACTGATTTTCTTCTTCCGTATGGTTGCCTTTACCAGCAGCAGCGCACACAACACAATCAGAAAACCCTCAGAAATTGTTAGTTCAGGTGATAGCATCCCTCCCTCAGGTGACTGAAATTTGTTTTTCTTCACTCGATGCCCTGATTGCTTCCAACCATCCATCTGGGGCATCTAAAGGCTTTGTGGTCTGTGGATGTCTTCCTCCTTGGATCCGCTTTGCTTCCTGTCCTCACCGTTGAATCATCGCCTCTACTGCGCTAGTCTCACCCATGTTCAAAGATGGCAGCTGGATAACGTTGACTTCTCCATTCTTGAGCACTCAGGCTGTCAGCACTTGAGTTCCAGCTCGTGCTGAGCAATGCATCTTTTCCGACGACTTGAGTCGCGCATCTTCGTTCTGCAGTGGAGCATTATCGATTAAACTCAGTGAAAGTTTACCGCCCCATCGAACATGTCACTAAGAATTGACGTTTTACTGATCTTGTAATTGAGGTCTTGGTCTCCCACTCTCCCTTAGAATTCAGAACCATACAATCGTATTAGTATCTCTTAGCTGTCTTTATGAATACGTTCGTGAATCCGCGATGCGGACGATGCAGGAAGCAGGAAATGATTGTATGATACAATTTGTCCACGACTTGTTTGTGTGGCTAATAAGTCTGCTGATGTTGTTTTGTTTTTTAGAAAAAAGCTGATGTTTGTTTTGTTATTAGAGAAAAACACAATAACATTACTGATAAGCAGTTCAAGCGAATAGGGTCCCTTCTCCCCTACTAAAGCGACTGCACCAACGCTGCTCGGTAAACCGGCATTAGCGCGTCGTCTTGCTGCCTCCACTTGCCGGAATGGCGCGGCCTCAGAGGCACGACGCCTCCGCTCACCATTTCTTCCTCCTCCTTCTCGGCCTCCTGCTGCTGCTTCCCACCGCCAACGCCGCGTCGTTCTCCACGCTCTGCGGCTTCACTCCCCCGCGCGACCTTTCCACCGCCGAGCAGCACTCCCGCGGCGCACATCGCGCTCTCCCTTATTCGATCACCGCCGGCCACTTCTCTGGCGGCGGCCGTGACCTCCGCTTCGCCCCCGACCGTCCCTACACCCGCGCTCTGACCTTCTACGCCCGCGGCTTCGCAGCCAGGGCCACCTCCGACCCCGCCGTCACCCATCTCACCGCCACGCTCACCCTCGAGGGGACCCGCGACGACGGTGGCCGCCCCCACTCCGTGTCTTTCGACCTCGACGGCTACTACTACAACTCCACCGCCGCCACTTCCTTCACCGCGGAGCTCTGCATGGTCGGCTCCGGCTCTTACGCCAGGGAGGACGGCTTCGGTGTCGTCCTCCTCTCCGACGTCGTGCTCCGCCTCCAGCTGCCGCAGCCGTCCAGCCTCTCCCGGCCCTTCATCACCGGCAGCGTCGAGGGCGCCGACTTCGGTCCCATCGACCTCCTCGCCTACGCCGAGAATGACTACGCGTACGACGGAGCGGCCGTCGCCGGCTCCTGCCCGCCGCAGCCCGTACCAGCGCGCGCCGTGCGGCACTACTCGTGCCACCGCCTCAGGGCGCTGCTCCGAAGCTCCTACAGCCTGGAGTACAGGCCCAACGAGCACGACGACGGTGCTAGCAGCAGCAGCAGCTTCCCGCTGCGGCTGCGGCACGGGAGCATGTACCTCAACCAGATGCGCTGTAGCTTCGGCGGTGCCGTGCGCGCGTACATGGTGTTCTACGCCAATGAATCCGTCGCCTGGCCGTCCAGCAACTACACGGCAGTGAGGAGGCGCACCTTCGCGATTGGAGACGAGGCGCTCGTCGCCGACGGGCACTGGGACCTCTCGCGAAAACAGCTCTGCCTGCGGGCGTGCCGGGTGGCGAGTTCGGGCAAGTCCGGCGCGGACCTACAAGTCGGCGAGTGCGGGATCGGGGTCAGCTTCTGGTTCCCGGCCGTGTGGACCATCCGGGACCGGAGCATGGCGACTGGGCTGATCTGGAACACGAGCGGGAATACCGACGGCGGCAACACGGCCGGCGTGATCTCGGTGTCAAGAACCGGGAGCTACAGTGGCAACATCTCCAGCATCAGCTACAGCTACACCCGGGTGGAAGAGGCCAAGAAGCACTACGACTCCATCCCGGCGTTGAGCAAGGAGCGCAAGGGCATGTTCCCGGGCAACTACTCGTATCGGGACTTCGTCGTTAAAATGAAGCGAGCGATGAGAGGCGGAGGAAGAGAGACAAGATTTTAGAATATTTCTTAATTTTTATGATCTAAAATATTTGTATAAAAGAGTGTAGAATAAAAAATAAAATAAATTAAAAAAATTATAATATCTAGGAATATTCTAGAAGGGGGACACATGACACAAATCTATGGATCCCCTAGGTTTATAAATAGAGGCTCCTCCTTTGCTATGACACACACAAGCAAAGGGATATATACCAAGGGAGCCACTCCATGAGAACATGGTAGAGAGTGGTGTGTGGTGAAGAGTGAGTGTGCTAGGATAGCCACCAAAGTGTTGTACTCTTAGAGTGTTGCAATAAAGTTTGATTTTAGTTTTTCGGTTGTGTCTTATAGTTTCTAAGTGCTTAGTGCCTAAGTTGTGATCCATCGAATGTAGGCTCTGCCACCCGGGACCATAAGGGTCTGGGCTTCATTGTAGGTTGGCTCTGCCACCCGGAAGTCAGCTTCATCTGTTGGTAGGCTCTGCCACCCGGAAGTGAGAAGACAGTTCTGCCGTCGAAAGGGTCCTCTGCACTAAGTAACTAGAAATTATAAAAGAACCGATCGACTCAGAGTGAGTTGGTGTTCTAGGTGTAGATCCTCATTAGTGGGTATCAGGGCCACCAAAATCTTTTACAATTGGTATCCGAGCTGTGACGCTCTAGGGCCGTCAGGAAGAGATTTTTTTAGTCGGTGCAACATCAACGCACTAGGGGGAGACTCTGCCGGAGTTCACAGTCCGGGACTGTGAAAGAACGCTGGTCCGGGACCAAGAGTAGTTGACACCGGATGTCCGTTGATATGGCGGATCTCTTTAGTGCAGGAGGCATTAAGAAGCTCAACAGTAACAATTATGGCTATTGGAAGACCTGCATGGAGTCTTACCTACAAGGACAAGGCCTATGGGAGGTTGTTGCGGGCACCAAAATAGAGCCTCCATCAAAGAAGAGTGGCGATGCCTTACGAAAATGGCGTATCAAAGCCGACAAGACCATGTTCGTGTTGAAGACAACTATTGAGGAGAACCTACTGGAGCATATCCGAGATGCAGGTAGCCCAAAGGAAGCTTGGGAGACTTTTGGAAAATTATTCTCGAAGAAGAATGAAGCACGCCTCCAATTATTAGAAAAGAAGCTCTCAGGTATCTCTCAAGGAACTATGTCTATTGGTCAATATTTCACAAAAATAAAATCCATATGTCGAGAGATATCCAGAGCTGGCACCGAAGGAGAAAGTTGGTGATGTCCGCATGAGGAGAATCATCATTAATGGCCTTAGACCCGAATATTATGGGTTTATAGCCGCAGTGAGTGGATGGCCGACTCAACCTTTATTGGTGCAGTTAGAAAATCTGTTGACTAATCAGGAGGAGTTAGCCAAGAGGATGGGAGGCGTTTCTATGAAGGAAGAAGAGGAGGCTCTCTTCACAAGCAAAAAGAAGGGACCGCCTAGGAGGTAAGGAAAGTCAAAACCAAGATGGATGGAAGGTGGCAAGCATCACCCAAAGGAGAAAAATAGCTATTCAGGGGGAGCCCATGGACGAGAAAACCAGCACCAACAACCAAGGAAGAATGGATGCTTCAATTGTGGTAAGAAGGGTCAATTTGCTCGAGAATGCTGGTTTCTAAGGAAGCGCTTTGAAGGAAATGAGAAGCAGAATGAGAAGCGCTTTGAAGGGAATGTGGCCACCACCACAAGTGAGAAAAATAAAAATTACACTAGTGAAGAAAAATAGGATGTTAAAGCTGGGTTTTCTCAAAGTGTTAAGGAAGATGAGTTGGAGAAGGACTCAGAGGCACATACTTTTACAGCAACAACTAATCCAACAATTAACTACAAGGAGGATTGGATCATTGATTCTGGGTGCTTCAACCACATGATTAGTGATGACAAAAATTTGGAGAGAATCGTCGACTATAAAGGAAGGAGAGTTGTGCTTATAGCAGACAACTCAAAGTTATCAATCTCTCATGTTGGAAAGGAGGTTGTTCCAAGGTATGGTCCTCAGCAACTCCAACTTGATAGAGTTTATCATGTTCCTGGCTTGAAGAAGAATCTGCTGTCGGTCCCTCAATTAATAGCAGAAGAAAAATATATGCTCTTTGGGCCGGAAGGTGTGGCAATTTTTAAAAAATTAAAGGTGATTGGCACACCCATCATGAAAGGAAGGAGGAGACAATCGGTCTATGTCCTCTCCGCTGAATCTGCTTATGTGGACAAGGCTCGGAGGAATGAGACGGGTGATCTTTGGCATGCGCGTCTTAGACTTGTTAACTACAGTAAGCTAAAGGAGATGATCCAGAAGCAAGTATTTAAGGGGCTTTCTCAAGTGGACATCTGGACAGATACTGTTTGTGCTGGTTGTCAGTATGGCAAGGCTCATCAGTTGCCATACAAGAAATCAAAACATCGGTCCGAGACGCCATTGGAGCTCATACACTCGGATGTTTTTGGCCCAATCAAGCAAATATCTATTGGAGGTATGAGGTACATGGTGACTTTCATTGATGACTTCTCAAGGTACGTCTAGGTTTACTTTATGAAAGAGAAATCTGAAGCTTTCACAAAATTTAAGGAGTTCAAGGAGAAGGTAGAAGGTGAACTCAACGTAAAAATTAAGTGCCTCCGTACTGATAATGGGAGAGAATATTTATCAAATGAGTTCACCAACTATTTTAAGGAGCATAAAATAAGAAGGCAATTAATTTGTCCCAATACTCCACAACGAAATGGAGTAGTGGAGCGCAAGAATCGCCATCTTACGGAGACTTATCGAAGTATGCTCCATGCGAAGAATGTACCAGCAAGGTTCTGGGCCGAGTGTATGAGGACAGCAGCCTATGTGATTAATAGGCTACCACAAACTAAGTTAGGATTCAAGTCACCACATGAGCTATTATGGAAGGTGAAGCCGGTGGTAAGCCATCTCAAAGTATTTGGCTGTGTTTGTTATATGTTTGTGCCCGATCACCTAAAGAGCAAGTTTGAGAAGAAAGCAATTCGGTGCATCTTTGTTGGCTATGATGATGCACGAAAAGATTGGAGATGCTATGATCCAACCACAGGGAAGATTCATGTCTTAAGAAATATGGTGTTTGATGAAACCTCTGCTTGGTGATCTCCCGAGAAGATTGAGATCCTAGAATCTCAAGATCTGGAGGAAATTCCAGAAGAATCCACAGAGAAAGTGAAAGAACAGACTTTAACTTCAAGTGAAAGCAAAGAGGAGTCACCAAGGAAGGTGAAGAGTCCTTGAAAGACTGGAGTACATCGGTCAGTTGAAGAGGAGCCTCTGCCACAGGAAGCAGAGCAAGAAGAGCCCGCTCAAGGTCTACGGAGATCGACAAGAAGGCTGAAGCCTAATTCAAGGTATGCAAATCTGTGTCTTATTGAGCCTTCCACTTATAGCTCAATCAAAAGGTGCAAGGCTAGGCCGCGGCTCGAGAAGGGAAGAACAGAAGAGTTTCAAGAAGAGCTCAGAAGAGTCTGGAAGACAAGCATTGGAAGAAGTTTATCTTGAGGGAGAGTGTTAAAATGAAGCAAGCCAAACTTCTTCCGGAGTATTCTTTACAAGGCATCATATTTGGAGGAGGCCATCTTCTGAAAAGTTCTACACGGCGCATAAAGATGGGAGGTGGAGGAAGAGAGACAAGATTCTAGAATATTCCCCACTTCTCATGATCTAAGATATTTATATGAAAGAGTGTAGAATAGGAAGTAAAATAAATTAGAAAAATTATAATATCTAGGAATACTCTAGAAGGAGGACACATGGCACAAATTAATGGATCCTCTAGGCCTATAAATAGAGGCCCCCTCCTTTGCCATGACACACACAAGCAAAGGGATACATACCAAGGGAGCCACTCATGAGAGCATGGTAGAGAGTGGTGTGTGGTAAAGAGTGAGTGTGCTAGGATAGCCACCAAAGTGTTGTACTCTTGGAGTGTTGCAATAAAGTTTGATTTTAGTCTCCCGGTTATGCCTTATAGTTTCTAAGTGCTTAGTGCCTAAGTTGTGATCCATCGAAGTTAGACGCTGCCACCCGGGATCATAAAGGTCTAGACTTCATCGTAGGTTGGCTCTGTCACTCAGAAGTCAGCTTCATCTGTTGGTAGGCTCTGCCACCCGAAAGTAAGAAGACGGTTCTGCCGTCGAAAGGACCCTCTGCACTAAGTAACTAGAAATTATAAAAAAACCGATCGACTCAGAGTGAGTTGATGTTTTAGGTGTAGATCCTTATTAGTGGATATTAAGGCCACCAAAATCTCTTACATTCATGTTCCGGTTCTTCCTGGAGAAACAAGGAGTGACCGGGTATGCCTAGCCGGTCTCCATTGGCTCCGCCATGGTTGAAGGCAACGAGATGATGGCTGACGCAGCCTTCCATCGGCATGGAGCAGCAGAGGCGAACAGACAGAGGCCGTTGAATGTCAGCTACAGTTTAGAATACGAGGTTGTTGCCTCTGTGAATGCGAGTTTATCTGCGAACATCTCGCCGCCGGAGACGCCCCCTCGGTTGCAACGCATCTCGGCGGAGGGTGTCTATGACATCAAGACAGGCTCACTGTGCCTGATGGCCTGCCGCCAAGTGATGACCAACGGTTCGTCCGACTGCGATGTCCTAGTGCACTTCCAGTTTGCTCCGGTGAACTCCGTGGACGGAGAGCGCGGCGTTGGGACGATCAAGAGCCTGAGAAAGCCGGGCGATCCTCTGTTCTTCGAAGCGATGGGCTTCGTCTCGTACGGGATGACCGTGCGGCAGATCGAGCAGTCCAGCTCCAGGATGGACATGGAAAGCATCATGCTGGTGGTCTCCATGACGCTGTCCTGCGTCTTCACCCTGCAGCTGCGCCATGTGAACAAGCACCCCGAGGCGCTCCCGGCTACGTCGGTCACCATGCTCGTCGTCGTGGTCCTTGGCCACGTGATCCCGCTCGTGCTCAACCTTGAGGACATGTACACGGACACCCGGAGGCGGTACATCCTCCAGCTGACGAGCGCCGGGTCGCTGGACCTGAACGAGTTCATGCTGAGAGCCAGCACTATGCTGGCCCTGGTTCTGTAGCTGCGCCTCCTCCACCTTGCCCTGTCGTCGCGGAGATCGACGGATCAAGCCAGGAGCAAGCAGGAGGCCTCGTCGACGTCGTCTTCGGACGCCGAGAGGAGCACGCTCTGGATATGCCTGCCGCTGTACGTCCTCGGTGCAGTCGTGGTCTGGATCGTCCACATGAACGAAGGTCACCACCTTCACGGTCCACGAGCAAGGGCGTTCTCTGTTTTTTCTGCCCCGTCGGGACCGGCGTTAGTGGAAGACCTCGCGGCCTACGCGGGGCTGATCCTGGACGGGTTCCTGCTACCCCAGGTCGTCTCCAACGCCATCTCGGGCTCCAGGGTAACGGCCCTCTGGCCGTGGTTCTACGCCGGCGGCACCATGATCCGCGCGGCGCCGCACGTGTACGACGTGTTCAGGAAGCACAACTACGTGCTCCCTGGCTGGAAGCCGACGACGTATGTGTACGCGAGCCCTCGCGGGGACCTCTTTGGCGTCGCGTGGGACGTCGCCATACCGTGCGGGGCTATGTTGCTCGCCGTGCTTCTATTCCTGCAGCAGCGGTTTGGGGGCGCGTTCTTGTGCTGTTTGAAGAGCATCGGGCTCGGGCGAGTACGAGATGGTCTCCACGATTACTTCTCAGTAACCGTAGCTGAGAAAGTAAATTTTGTTCTTGAATCTTGAGGGCACGTGCTTTGCACAGTTAGATCTGCAATATGATACGAGGAGAGAGACGATGTTGTTGTTTGGTTGGGATATTTTGGTCCGTTCTTACCGCACACCACTATAGGATAACATTACTTCTTCTTTAGGTCTTGTTTGAATGTGATCGGATTTACACCAATATAACTCAAAACATGTGGATTGAGGTGAACATGACAATTCCAAATAGTTAAGTTGGACTGGAATCGGCTCCCACACATTAATAGATATGGACTTTCGAAACAACAATACTACTCCCTCCCAACATATTTGATTACCGTGCATAACACTCCACCACGTCTTACTCTGCCTCTCTGCTTGACAGCTCCTCTCTTCTTCGGCTCTGCCACTATGCTCCAATTTCATCTTCCCGACATTAACAACCCCACCTACTGATGACTCTAAGTGCTTGTGTTGCATCCTTGACCATGAGGGTGGCCCATCCTCCCTCTTCCTTCCCCCTCTCGTCTCTTCCTTTGACCCTAATCTTTTCTCTATACCCTATGTGTTGTGTCCTTGATCTTGATGAGAGTCTCGGTGAAAGGGAAGCCTTGAATCGAGTAAGGGGCATGGGGGAGAAGACGATATGCATCATACTGGACTAAAGAGAGTCAGGTCGGATCAAGGGGTATTGTTTTCCTATGACCTTTCATGTTTTTGTTGATGCATTATTTTTCCTTCTTGCAGTTCCGTCTATACGTTGAGCCCAACAAGTGGTTGTAATCATTACTCTATTAGACTGTAACAGGTATAGGCGGTAATGACTGATCAATGGTTATGTTTGCTTGAACTTATTAGTCTTATAGAAATTGTCATTGTCATTACTCTTGTTTTGTCCTGTGTACATGTGTCTCAGTGCACATCAAATAGTGCACAACAAGAGAGGACAATTTTTAGAAAAAGAAAAAAAATAAGAGCGCAAATTTTTTTCAAAGGCGGCAAAAACACTTGCCGAATTTTATTAGACGGTATAAATAAAAATAGGTGTATAAATTTAACTGCTCAGCTCAGGCTACTGCAACTACTTGAACTATCTTGGCTACTTAGACTACTTGAGGAGAAAAACTAAACCTCTCAGCCGAGGGGGCAACACGAACAAAACAAAAACAAAAAACTACATCAGTTTCAGCGTACATGTCAGATTTGTTGCCCCTGAACAGTCAACGAATTAGTTGCACCATGAAAGCATATAATGTCAACCCTGCATATTTGTGCCACTTGATGTGCCTCTAAGCTCTTGTTTGAAGGGTTCTCCTATTTCTCTCCTTCCATACATGCCACCAAAAATATATAATAACTCCATTAAATTTTCTTCTTTGGCTTCCATCAATTTTCCTCCTGCACTTTTTGCCAGTATTTGTAAATCGTTCCTGACATGTTTCCTGAATTGATGATTGATAGTTGAAACCAATTGATCAGTTGGGACCAGACTTGTTTCGCATATGTGCATTCCAAGCAGAGGTGAGACGGTCTTTCCGGATGGGCCGTGCAAAGTTTGCAAATAGGATCATTTGGCCAATTTCTTAGCTAGATTATTAGCCGTTAAAAGTTTCTTATGCAGTAGAGTCCATGCAAAGAATCTAGATTGGGTTCCGCTCTAGCTTTCCAAATCGGTTGAAGCTTTAGTTTGCTGTAAGTCCCAACAAACTGAATACGGTATGCACAACTGGTTGTATATTCTCCATCTTGCGTCCATTTCCATCGAATCGTGTCCTCGACACCTTCCTGTAAGTGGAACTCAGTGATTTGTTCCCATAGATCAACGTATTCATATACTTCCTGTTGAGATTGAATTGGGAGGAGGTGCGAAATCCATCTGTCTTCCTACAACGCCTTGTGTACCAATTATTTTCCTTTTGATTTGAGAAAGAGTGTTGGTGCTATCATTTTTGGTGCATTGCCATGAACCCACGAGGAGGTCCAAAAACTCGATGTCTTGCCATCCCCGATCGTTACTTCTGTTGATGCAGCAAACAGGTCTTGGTCACTTCTATCGCATGGGAGCTCAAGTGAGTTCCAAGCTCGATCCTTTTGTCTCCATTTAAACCACAACCATCTCAATCTTAAGGCCCTAGTGAATCTTTCCAGTTTGAGTATTCCAAGTCCCCCCATCCTCTTCAGTAGGCATGTTGTTGGCCAGTTTATTAACGAGTGGTCTCCATGTACATTATCTAGTGTTTCCCGTCTCCAAAAAAAAATTCTTCTCAATTTATCAATTTTGCGAATGAGCCACTTTTGTTCTAGGAACACTGTCGTATGGTATATCGGTTGCGAGGATAAGACCGTTTTTACCAATGTTTCCCTTCAGCTCATAATTTTCCCCTTCCATCCCGGTAATCTTGCCCCGATTTTTTCAATCAAAGGTTGGACCTCAATTCTGCGGAGTTTTCGTATATGTAGTGGAAGGCCAAGGTATTTTCCAGGAAATTTACAAAGTTTTCCAGAAAAGTTTTGAAGAGTTTGAGCCAATGTTGCTGCTTGAATCCTTATCAGATACATCTCTGTCTTCGTGATGTTGATTTTCAGCCTAGAGCATTCACCGAAGAAGGTTAGAATTATATGTGCGATTACCCATACCAATACGATGATGCTATATTGGATCATGGCAAAAAGAAAAAAATTATTTTACAAATATTTACACCTTTTTGGGGCGAAGTCTAAACTCTCAACTACCGAGAACCGAAACACAACAACTTGGGTTTTCCAGGGAAAAGGAAATGCCGGCAGTAGTTTGGCTGGATGAATTATATACTCTACCTATTTGTTCCATTGAATCATAAATACGTAATGTTTTTTAGTTGTCATATACGGAGTTTTAAGTTAAATGTTAACCTTTCATTTGTGTGCCGGCCCGTTTCTGTCTCCATTGCTCTCTTGTCATATTGCATCTGAGCCGTTAAGGAACAATGCTCATTGTCACAATCTAATTACTATGTTTCCTTCTTGGTATCTCAATCTTCCCTGTCAGCTTGTTCCGCATATCTTATAGGTTATTATTTCGTATTTTGTAGCTTAGTGTAACGCTTGATTTGCGTTCAAGAATTGTGATGGCCTGCTGCTGCCGGCCAACACCGGCGCTGCGGTGGCGGTGCGACTATAAACATTCAGACAGACAACCACCCCCGCAGCTAGCAAACCTTATCGTGCACTCCTGTTTCGCCATGGCGCGGCCCAAGATTCTTGAATCTTCCATTCACCTCTGCCTTCTCCTTGTCACCATCTTCCATGCCGCCACAGCCATATCATACTCGTCGTACTCCTCACTATGCCACTTCCCCGTCCCGTCCCCGGACCTCCACACCGGCGACGGCGACCATTCCCACGGTACAGCGACAGCGCGCAATAATCTCCCCCGGATCTCCACGGGGCACTTCTCCGGTGGCGACGACCTTCTCTTCATCCCCGAGCGATCCTACGCCGTCCGCTCATTCTCCTTCATCCCGCGCGACTCGGCCCTTACCACTGACCCCGCCGTCGTTCGCCTCGTCGCCACGCTTATCCTCGAGGGATTCGGCGTCGGCTCGCGTCGCAGGGAATTCCGCCACGAAGTCACCTTCAAACTCGAAGGCTACTACTCCACCGCCACCTCCTCCGCCGAGCTATGCATGGTCGGCTCCGGTTCTTACGCAAGGGACGACGGCAGCGATACCGACGTCCTCTTGTCGGACGTTGGACTCCGTCTCCACCTGCCTCAACCTTCGAGCCTCTCCCAGCCCTTCGTGACCGGCCGCCTCGAGGGCGCCGGTTTTGGTGCCATCACCCTCGTCGCCTACGTCGCGAACTCCCGTTCCGACACCGAAAGTGGTTACACATATGCAGAGACCGCCGCCTCCTGCCCACCGCCGGTCACGCCCGCGCGTGACGGGGAGCATGTGCTCAGCGCAGGCTTCTCGTGCTCCCGCCTCCGTGCACTACTCCGAGGTTCCTACGACCTGGAGTACATGGCAGGCAGGGGCAGGCACGCGGCGGGCAGCTCGCCGCTGCTGCAGCTGCAGCACCGGCTCATGTACATCAACCAGATGAGCTGCGCCGCTGATGGTGGCGTCCGCGCGTACATGGCGCTCTACGACGATCAAACGGACTCCTTCCCGAGCTCATGGTTCTCCGTCGGGGACGAGGCGCTCGTCGCCGAAGGGTCCTGGGACGCGTCTCGGAGCCAGCTCTGCCTGAGGGCGTGCCGGGTGGTGCGCTCAGGCTTGTCCCGGGCGGATCTGGCGGTGGGCGAGTGTGGAATCGGGGTCAGCTTCTGGTTCCCACAGACATGGTCGTTCCAGCACCGGAACACCGTGGCCGGATCGATCTGGAACTCGAGCACGACGATTGACGGCGGCGACACTGTGATGATGTCAGGCGCGACATCGTGGGTGTTCAGAAGCATGGGATACACAGGCGCAGGTGACTTTTCTGACATCAAATACAACTACACCTTGGCGGAGAAGGCCAAGGAGCACTACCACTCCAATCCGGTGTTGAGCAAGGACATCAATGGCAGCTTCCCGGGTAACCGCTCAGGCCGGGACTTCGTGTTCCGTATCAACCTAAAGAAACAAGAATTGCGCGGGTACGGTTCTGCCTCGCCTGTCACGATAGGATCCGCAGTCGTCCAAGAGGATAGGCCGATGCCTGACGATGAATTCTCTCGGCGCGTGGCGGCAGAGGTGAACAGCCTCAGGCTGCTGAATGTCAGCTACGATTTGCAGTATAAAGTAGCAGATGTGAAGTGGCGCATCGATGCAGAAGGTGTTTATGATACCAAGACAGGCTCCCTCTGCATGGTTGCTTGCCAAGTGGGCAACGGCTCGTCGGACTGCCAGGTCCTGGTGACCGTTCAGTTCGCTCCGTTGGACACTGACGAGGACCGGGAGCATACCGTTGGCACGATCAGTAGCCTGAGAACGAAGAGTGACCCTCTCTTCTTCGAGGCACTGGAATTCACAAGCCAAGGGATGTACTGGATGCGACAGCCTGAATCCAGGATTGAAAGGGAAATCATCATGCTGGAGCTCTCTCCGGCGCTGTTCACCGTCGTCCTTATCCTGCAGCTGCTCCATGCCAAGAAGCACCCCGAGGCTGTTCCTTCCATGTCCATCACCATGCTCGTTGTCCTGGCCCTGGGCAGCTTGGTCCCTCTCATGCTCGACTTGGAGCCTGCCATCAGGGCACTAGAGAATCGCTTCGATCCGCAGTGGACGTGGTATCGTGTCGAGCCGAATAGGTTCCCGTTGCGTGTCGGCACCATGCTGGCCTTCCTGCTGCAGCTGCGCCTTCTCCAGCTGGCCTTGTCGAGGAGGAGACCAACGGAACCAGGACGCGGCGGCGACGGTTCATCCGCCGCCGCCGCCGAGAGGAGAACGCTCCATGCGTGCTTGCTCCTGCACTTCCTCGGGGCTGTCCTGATGTTGATCGCCAACAGAGGCGACGGCCTTCCTCGTCTGCTGATCCATGCCACCGAACCGACGCCGGCCGATGTCCTTGTGTCCTACGGTGGGCTGGTGCTGGACGGCTTCCTGCTTCCACAGGTGATCTCGAACGCGTTCTCGGGCGCCAAACCGAGGGCGCTCTCGCCGTGGTTCTACGTCGGCGGCACGGTGATCCGTGCGGCGCCTCACGCGTACGACGTGTACGCGGGTCCACGCGGTCATCTCGCCGGCGGCGTCGCGCTGGATGCCGCCGTCCTCTTCGGGATGGCTTTGCTGGCCGTGCTGCTGTTCCTGCAGCAGCGAGTTCGGCTTCAGGGCGCGTTCCTGTGCTCTTCGTCAAAGAGCACAGGATGATCTCCGCCAGTGTGCTGTCATGCTAGATTGAATACTTGTGCCAGGTAGTACTCTGCTTTGGATGAACCGAAATGGTTTTTCGTTTTACTGAACACAACGGTTGGCTTTGAGCTTAGACACCCAGCACCGTGGCGTAGGTTAGCAAGAGGTTTTGGATGGGGAATTCCCGGAATTGAACTCGTAGTGGTGGAAGAAGATACATTACTTAAGGAGAAGAAGAAATCTAAAGAATCTATTTTTCATCTTCCACCCTATAAATTTAAGACAAGCTTATATGTGAACTTTGAAAAGTTGTGAAATATCAAAGTCTTCTTACACAACTATAAAATTCAATTATGGGAATTTCAGGGATCCAAACAGACTCTAGGGTGATTCGTTCAAATAGCGCCATCAGTAGCGGTGAAAATGGCTTTTTTAACATACGTACATGTTAGCTGAACATAACTCTTGCCAGCGGTCCATTGTCAAGTCGGCGGGAAATTGGATTGGAAGATTCGTTCGTGTAGAGCGCATGGACAGGGATTACCGGATTAGTCAGTTGCCGTCACCTTCGACTTGGAGCAGGCTACAAGCCGTCAAGCGCTGGGTCGTTGGCAGACTAGTACACTGGACGGGACAGGTGTAACACCCTAGTTTTTAATTTTCAAAAATATATATATATAAATAGTCAAAATAATTTTGGGTGGATAAATTAATGGCAAAATAAATATTTTTATGAAAATGAGGTTGAATCATGGTAGAAACATGTTTGAGCATTCATGCTGGTGCATATTTTTCTTATGTGATGTTTGAATTTGATTTGGAATTCAAAATTCATTTGAAATTGCTTTGAAAATGTTTCAAATAAATGGAAAACCCTTTCTTTTCTCTTTCCTGGCTTTCGGCCCAAACGGCCTGCTCCGGCCTGTTTCTCCTCTCCCCCTCAGCGCGGCGCCCGCTCCTTCTTGGGCCGTCGGGCCGCAGCCCATCAAGACGACGAACGCGTCGCCCGCGTCCGTCTCTCTCTCTCTCTGTGTGTCGCCGACAGGTGGACCCCGCGTCACCTTCGTCCTCCTCCGACTCGACCGCGACCGGGAGACCGAGTTTGACTCCGCATCGACCCCGACCCGACGTCCCCGCTCGGTCGCATACACCGCCCCGCCCTCCGGGCTTTATAAGCATTTACCCGCACCCGAAAACCCTATCTGGAACCCTAGCCGCCTCCGCTCGAGCGCCGACGCCGAAACCCTAGCCGTCGACCGCCATTGACCGCCGCCGCCAAAACTCAAAATTGGCCGCCGTCCTCGGGTCAACCTTGCCATCTTCTGGTCGGAAAGCCTCGCCTTGACTCCCTGAGCAGGTTTGTGCCGTCAATTTGACTCAAACTCCTCTAACTCGAGCTCCGATCGTGTGCAGCTCGCCGCCGTCCGCCGTTTCGAGCCATACGCCGCCCCCGCCTCACCTCGGTCTCCATCTTCGCCTCAGGTGAGCGCGGTGAGAGCTCTCCGTTCATTTGGTACCGGTATTGTGGATAATGGTGATCGGAGTTGTGAGTTCCATGAACTCCGGCGAGTCCGTACGCCGACGGCCATGGACGCCGCCGCGATCGGGGGGGTCGCGATCGGACGTTGTCCGATCGGTTGTCCGTTTTGGACTTTGAATCTGCGTCGTCCGTTTTGATTCGGACGGCCAGAATTCCACCGTAACGCTTCGCGGGGCACTTTTGCAAATAAACCCCTGGATTTTGCGGTATTCTGTTAAGAGTCCCTGGCACCGTGGACAGAATCCGTTTTCTCCACGAGAAAGCGTAAATTTTTCTTAACAGATCCATAATACGCTTCGTCCACTGGAAAGCGTATTTCCTTTATAACTGCGTCCAGAATACGTTTTCTTCTCGGAAAAACGTATTTTCCGTTTCAGTTCAGAATACGTTTTCATCTATTTACAGTTTTGCCATTATCTTTAAAAGCTTATAACTTTCACGTTTTAACTCCGATTTGGTCCGTTCAAATTGCGTTAGATTCATAATTTCATAATCTACACAGTGGTATTATTTTTGAAGTATTTTGGAAAGTTTATATTTTTAGCCTATATTTAAATTATTTATTTATATACAGGAAATCTTTGAAAATTCATATCTTCGCCGTTATAAGTCCGATTTCGGTAAACTTGACGTCTGTGTGATCGTAGAAGCAAGTAGAATAGTTTTATAAACATTTTATTCTATTTTGATGACATTGATTGACTGTTTCTCTAATAGCTCTTTGTTTGCTTCGTGTATGTATGCTCGATTGGATTGTCTGGTGTTGATTGTTAACGTCGAGTTCAGACGGTGAGGTTTTTGTCGAGCAAGGCTATTTTGAGGATCAGCAGGATCAGCAGGGCTTTGAGAATCAAGGCAAGTATAGCATGGACCATCCTTGTTACCTATTCATTATTAATAACAATTCATATGCATGTGTCTTTGATGACCTAGAGATTATAACTAGCTTTGATACCCTGATTCCTTGAACCTTTTAGGTTGCATTGGGTAGTTATGATGCTAGTGCTCTAATGATCATGATCTTATAACTTGATGTGTGTTATGCTATCAACGAAAATGATGACTTTTAACAAACATGGACTTTTGTCTGTAAGTGATTTATCATGGAGAATCCGTACAGCTGTGAGGGCTATATGGCTCTGGCTCTAGTCACTTGTAGGCCCTTTTCTAGCTGGTTGGTGGTCTAAAAGTTGGGGTTTAGGACTGCCTCTGTCCTTATGAGTATAGTCGGGTAGGTGTGTGCCATATTGGAAGGGGAGTTTCTAACACAACGGTATTTCCGCATCTCTGATTGGTTGGGAGAACCTATAGGAGGCTTTATATGTTTTGCGGTGGTTTGGAAGTTATAAGTCCACTCAGTTGCAAAACATGACTCACAGTGAAAGTGTACACCTCTGATCAGAGTTTAAATCAATATATTGTCCGTGCCCTTCGGTTAGGGCGGCCTTGACACATTTACAAAAGATAATGGTTCTTAAATTGTTAATGTGTGCATCTTAATGTCGTTCTTGCTATACACTGGTTAATGTTATTTTGATCATGAGAATATGGGAATTATCACTACCTTGATGCTATGCTTTAATATGATTAAGTTATAAAAGCTAAATGCAGTCAAATAGTGTCAGCTTATTTGAGTCTCATTAACCCATGTTATGCTTGTTGAGTACGGTTGTGTACTTACGCTTGCTTTACTTTCAATTTTAGAAAATCCCGGATGGGTAACAGATGGAGGTTGGAATGAAAGCTATCGTGATGAGTACTAGGCTTGGTGTTCACCAGTTGACGTGTCCCTGTGTGAAGCTTCCACAATAAAGATATCTTAGTTATTTATTGTTTATGCGCAATACTCTGTAATAAATATTAGTTCGCTATGTAATAAATAGGGTGATGATACTCCTTATAATTTGTCATCCTATATATGCGACTGTTCCTAGGACGCATATAAGGCTATTTATGCATTCTACTTTTGTCCTTAAAAGTGAAGTGTGACAACAGGTACATGAGGTGAATATCTTAGTAATATCTTGACCCGAGCCACGTACGCCATCTGAGTAGCAGGCGGCGTGGCGGCAGCAGTGCAGCACACAGGAGACAGTCCCATTCCGTTTCCGTCCACACTTCCACGGTCTCTCTATAAACACCGCACACACGGCTGCTACTCTGAATCCCGATGAGACACCTCGCCGCCACGGTCATCCTCCCAACCAAAATGGCGGCAGCCAAGAATCACAGCCACCCGGCCACTCATCGGCTTAGCTTCCTCCTCCTCTCCATGGCCACGCTCTCCTCAGTTGTCGCTGCAACAGACGACTCTCCCCTGTGCAGCATCCCTTCCCCCGGGCCCGGCCATGTGTCCGCCGGCAAGGAAACACTGCCACTCATCCGTTCCTTCCAGCTCGGCTCCGGCTATTTCTTGGCGGCGAAGACATCCACTTCGCGGAAGAGGACGACAGCGACGACAGCTTGTTGCATCTTCCACGCTCGTTCACCTTACTGCCACTCCAAGTCCAGAGCACCCCCAGCTCCACCGTCATGCACGTCGGCGCCACGTTAACCCTCTTCGGCCGCCGGGCGGCCCACGCCGTGGCAGCCCACCATCGGCGAGATCGCTTCCCGGGTGGTGCGCACTCTGTCTCCTTCCACCTCGACGGCTACTACTCCTCCGCCACCGAGGAGCTCTGCATGCTCGGCTCCGGCACCTACTCTACGGGCGACGGCTGGCCCAAACACCTTCCGGACGTCGTCCTCCGCCTCCGCGTCCCCAGCTCACCTAGCCTCAAGGACCCCTTCGTCACCGGCGAGCTCAAGGGCGCCGGCTTTGATGCCATCGCCCTCGTCTCGTATGCCGAAGGTGATACCTACGAGTACGGCCAGCGTGCGTCCTGCCCGCCGTTGCAGCCGCCTCCAGCCGTGAGAGGCGCGCTCAAGGCGAGCTTCTCGTGCGCGCGTCTCAGAGAGAAGCTCATGAGCTCGTACAAGCTGCAGCACGTCGGCAGCATGCCGGCGTCGAGCACCTTGCCTGCGGTGCAGGAGCCGCGCATGCACGTCGGCCAGGTGCAGTGCACCGCGGACGGCGCCGTGCGCCTGTACGCGACTTTGTCCAACAACACGAACCTGTGGGGCGTGCGGCACCTGCGTCCAGGCTTCGTGCTCAAGGAGGCAGCCGTCGTCGCCGAAGGGCGCTGGGACTCGACACAGCGACAGAGCACGCTCTGCCTCAGGGCGTGCCGGGTGGTGCGCTCGGGGCCGACGTCCCTTGCGGTGCAGCAGCAGCAGGACTGCAGCATCGGGATGAGCTTCTGGTTCGGGACCGGAGCGTTGTAGCCGGCAGGCTTTGGAACCCGAGCCATGGGACCGCTGCAACTGCAAGCAACGCCGCCGCTGCCGGTGCGGTATCGGCGTCGAGCATCGACTCCGACGTCAGCAGAGACGCCTTGTCAGACGTCAATTACACGTACACGACGGTCGACGAGGCAAAGCTGCGTTATTTCGCTGATGTGCTGAGAAGCCATGAGAGCAAGGCTGACAGGGGTCCTTTCCCGTCTGCCAACTACACTTACCATGACTTCCAGTTTCGTTTCTACATGAAGAACACACCGTCGACGGACCATGGAGAAGCCTATCCGGTAACGATCGGCTCGGCTATGGTCAATGAGGATAGGCTAGCGGCCGGCGGTTCTTTCGGCTCCTGGCATGCCAAGGTCGACATGGAACATGAGCTGCTGAAGGTCAGCTACGACATATACACACGCCATCTTCCTCCGCGCGTGAATTGGATGAACATTGTAACGTCCCAAAAATTTCGAACACCAGAAATATGAACTTTTAAAAAAAATTTCTAAAGTATCCGATGCTTGGTGTGTGTCATGTAGGGAAACAACCACTAGTTACACAAGTAACACCCAGTGCTAGTCGGAACATTTGTATTTTTATTACAAGAGTGTGATTTGTCTTTTATTCGATTTTATGTGGTGCTTAATAAAATCGAATAACTTATTATCGCATGTGAAAATATATGTCGACTAACCCCGAAAATGGATCCACCTCGACCATGACACCCTAGGGGACCTACCATGGTGTATGCACCATGGTCACTAACATAATTAACAAGGATTAATGGCATAGTTGATTAGTGTTTGGAAAATAGAAATAGAAAAATAAATGGAAAAAGAAGAGAAAAAGGAAAGGGGAAAACGGCCCGAATGGCAAACCAGCCCAGCTCGGCCTGCCAGCCTTGCCTGCTCCGCGGCCCAAACCGCCAGATGGCCGGCCTGCCTCTCCCCGCGCAACGCCGGCCCAGCAAGCACTGCCGCCCGCGCGCGCCGCCTGCCTGCTCGCCCGCGCTGCGGCCCGCCCGACCAACAGCCCAGCAAGGCCGCGCGCTGCCCGCTCGCCCGCGCGTTCGCGCCGCTGGCCCATCAAGGCGGCCCAGCAAGGCCGCTGCTGCCCGCGCGCACCCGCCCGCCGCCGTCGTGTCGCTGATGCCTGGACCCCCGCTGTCAGCTGCCTCCTTTTCCCTTTTCTGTCGACCGCGCGGCGCGTCCGGCGAGCCAGAAATGGCCATGGCCGTGGATGCCGTCCGCCCTCGCCCGTGACTCGCCACCGCGCTCCGCGCTCAGCCGCTCGATGGGGATCTCCGATCCCCACCGTCTGCCGCCGGCCGCCGCGTTATAAAAGAGGAGCATCCCGGCTGTTAGGGTTTTCCGAGCCCTTAGCCGCCTTCGCCGGTCACCTCGCTGCCCAGCCAAGAGAGAGTGTGCGAGAGGAGAGGGGAAGAAGAGGAGCGGAGCCGGAGCGAAGCATCGCCGCCGTCCGCACGCATGCAAGGAGCCGGCGGACCTACTCGACCCCGACATGCCGCCTGCATCCGCTGCACCGGCGCTGCTTCCCCTTCGCCGAGCGCACCTTCTTCGACCCCGAGTCATCACCGACGCGTCGCGCAGGTGAGCTCACCCCGCTCGCGTCCATGGCCGCCGCCGTTCCCGCTCTTCTCTCTCCCTTTCTCGCCATTAGCTTCAGCTTCACCTCTGCCTCGGTCTAGAACGCTTATTTGGCAACATCTTGGGAGCATGGCTCGACCACAGTGAGGCCACGCCACTTTGCGGACCTCGGTCGCCATGGCTTCAGCCGCCGGTGTGCCGCTGTGACCTCCGCGGTCGCGCGCGCCCCGCCGTGCCCCCGTAACCGCGCTCATAGACGCCTGGAGCTCCCAGCTGCTCCGCACGGGTAGGAGAAGGAGAAAATGGGGGTCAATTTGATGCCCAGCCGGAGGATTTCGCCGCCACCGCCAAAACCCGTCGCCGCCGCCGCTGCTGTCAATGCCGGCTGTTAGAGTGACCTCGGTCCAATTGGAGCTGCGTCCACGCTCGCCTAGGTGTCTTGGAGCATTTGCGTGAGTCCAAGCTACCTCCAAGCCGCTGCCACGTCCTGCAGCCATGCCACCACCGCCTTGCGCCTCCGCCGTCCGCCGCCGTGCGCGCGCCGGCCAAACCAAGCCCCGTGAGCTCGCTTGGGCAACCCCTCACTCACCTTGGCCCCTCGATGCCTTAGCACGAGTCGAAGTTACCTCCTGAGTGCCCCAGCACCCTGCAGCCACGGACCCACCGTCCGGCGCCACCGTGACCCGCGAGCCGGCCAGCCGGAGCGCCGCTAGCTCGCCGCGACCACGTAGCCGCTCACGCCACACCCTAGCGCCACCTTGGCCAATGCTTTGCCTAGCCCCGACCCACCATAGCCGCAGCGCCGCTCACCGTCGGCCGAGCGCCTGCACGCGTCGGGGAGGAGAGAAGGGGATTACCCCTGGTGCACCGCGTCCTCCACGTGTGGCCACGCTGGACCAACCAAAGGCAGCCACGCGGACCACCCGTCCTCAGTCCACGATGGACCTAGTTCATGCGCCCAGTAGCTGTAGGCCAAGCCCGGTTGCAGCCCAGATCGCCATGCGGCCAACCTCCCTATTCGACACGTGTCCGGGACTGGCCGGCCCAACCTGGCCCAGATCTGGCCCTGCTAGGCCCGCCGAGGCCCGGTCGAGGCCCGGTCGGCATTGACCATTGACCTGGCCCCACCTGTCAGTGACCGTTGACCGTGGGTCCCACATGTCGGCGACTGCACCATCCGGACCCACGCTGACATCAGCGTGATGTCAGCATTACCATCCCACCGCCAGACCCGCGCGTCAGTGCTGACATCAGCATGACGTCAGTGTGAAGTCATCCTCTACGTTCAGCTGTTGACCCACAGTGCCACGTGGCACCGATCTGACGCTGCCACGTGTCAGCCCAGGAATTAACTGCCCCTTTTTCTTTTTCGGAAAATGATTTAATCTTCAAAAATTCATAACTTCTTCGTACGATCTTCAAAAAATATGAACCAAGTGTCCAAATTTTCATAAAAATGAGCTCTACGTCATAGGCTTATGTATGATTGCATTTAGAGTTATTTGATTTCATTTGCTTCTTTGTGATTGATCTATAGGGGTCGCTCCCGCGACCGTTATGTCTCGATTTTAGTTTTCGCGAAGGAGTTGATCGAGGAGAAGGACTAGAAGACCGCCAAGGACTTGACGGAGGACCTGAGTGACAGCTATTCAGGTGCCACACCCCACCCAATCTCGTAGAATCCTATTACACATGGCAGATTATCTAGTTTGCTAGTGCTTATTTATGAATATCACCTGATGGTAGGTTGCATGGTAGAATTGCTTGATGAGCCTTTACCTTGTCGCAACCTTACCCCTGCACACCCGCTGATAGGCTAGACGCATGCTTATTTACTTATGATGCTTTACTTCTACTACGCTTATATCTATAATGTGATGCGTGGTGGAGAGTACGGTATGGTATATGGTTAAGGCACGTGGTGCCACTTTACTCGGGGAGAGTGCTGCGTGTGTCTTGGGAGTGTGGTGAGGGTTGTGTCGATCGGACAGGATTCTACGACAAGCCATGAGGGCGAGTCTTGCCGGGGGTGTGTTCTAGACATCCCTATGTGAGGTATCTGTGGCGGATACATTGTGAGATATATGATGATTTCGTGGGTGAGAGCCTTCGTGGAGCGAGGCCCCGGGTAGGAGGTGCTGTTGTAGCACGGACTATTGTAGTCCCTATGAGAAGATAATCCTGTCTGATCCCCCTAGGACCTGATATCTCTTGAGGACCAGAACCTTGGGACCTATGTGCTCACCACTCGCTCTTGTATGGGCGGGAGATGAATGTCTGACTAGCTAGGACGATGCCACTACTACTAAGTTGTTAGCAGATAGTGTCGGGAGGTACGGGCATAGGGTCCCACACCCTCCTTAAAGCCGCAGAGTTACCTTGGTGGCCCGGGTAACTACGTCTCACAGTCTCAGTGTGCCGGTGTACCTATCGGTGTTCCGGTGGTGTTCTGAGGTATCCCAGTACTGAGTGGTAGGGTGGCATCGTACCGGTTAGAAAGTAGCCAGAATCAGCTTAGGTGGGGCACCACCGATGATAGTGATCTTGTGGTTATGGGAGTACACGCTCTGCAGAGTTTATAAATCTATATATATAGTCCGCGAACCACTGGGGGCTCTTTCCTAAGACCCACGCTTCTCGGGAGTAGTGAGATAAGTCCTTCTATTCTCCTTCTTGTGTTCCCCTTCCGGCTGAGCTGCTGAGACAGGCTCCGAGAGGGAGTTGGACCTGTCGGCTGAGTGCGAGAGTGTGAGATGTATGTGATGTGATAGGGTGGGAAAGATGTGTGGATGAGATGGGTTAAAATTTGATAAACTATATTATATAATATGTCACTACTTACATAGGAAACCATAGCCATATATTAGGCCTCTTGATTTTATCCTGTGCATCCCACCAAATACTACATAGCAAAAGCAAAGCATAGGATAGAAGATGTGGCCAGTATAAAACGTACTGAAAATTTGGATCCAGGTATGGATGATGGCTTGCCGACGCCCCTGAAGGACGAAAGGATTAGATGGTCTCGTGTCTACGCTCAAGATGGTGAAAGACGATGCTTCCGTAATTTTCCTCTACTTTCGCAACTGTTCCGGATGCTAGATACTCTGATGATTCCACCATGTGGCGAAGTAATAAATTATGTAAACCCCTCTATTGTATTCTTTTATTCGATGTATGACTTTATAATCAACTGTTATCGCATAAATGATGATTTGACCTCCTAAGCTATCATTATATCCTTCGTTCTGTGTATTTTTTCTTCGTAAAAAATTAAGAATATTTCAAACATGACATCCCCGGTTACCATAGAAGAACGCCTGATCACAGCGGAGGGTGTTTACGATCCTAAGACGGGTGTCCTGTGCATGATCGATTGCCAAGAGCTGGGAGGCTCCACGGACACGGACTGCCAGATCTTGGTCACCGTGCACTTCGCCTCGCTCGATGCGAAGGCGCAGGGCCGCGGAAGGGGAGTGATCAGCAGCCTGAGAGCCAAGACGGACCCTCTCTTCTTCAGCAAGATGGACATCGCTCTGTACGGGATGTACGCCGAGCAGGTGTCCGCGTCCATCTCGCGGATGGACCTGGAGAGCGTCATGCTGGTGGTCACCACGACGCTGCCGTGCATCTTCACGGCCCCGCAGATCCTCCACGCCAAGAGGAACCCCGTGGCGTCCGCATCGACGTCGATCACCATGCTCGTCGTCCTGGCCATGGGCTACGTTGCGCCACTCGTGATCAGTTCGGAGGCTCTGTTCGTGAACAGGGGAACCGAGTTCGCGCCGTTCCGAAGGAAAATGCCGTACGAGCTGAAGCAGGCGATGCTGAGGGTGCCCGCGCTGATCGCGTTCGTGCTGCAGTTACGCCTTCTTCAGCTAGCCTGGTCTGCCCGGAGATCGGCTGCCGGCCGGAGCAACAAGAACCCGGACGTCGGCGGCCGAGAGGAGAGCGCTCTGGGTATGCCTGCCGCTGTACCTGCTCGGCGGGGCACTGACCGTCGTTCTTCACATGGCGAGCGGCCGCGGCGCCGCACGGGAGGATTCCCTCGCCGTTGGCGTCGGCCCAGAGCCGGCCACGCTATGGGAGGACCTCGTCTCGTCCGCAGGGCTGGCGCTGGACGGGTTCCTTCTCCCTCAGGTCGCCATGAACGCGTTCTCGGGTGGCAGAGTGAGAGCCGTCTCGCCGTGGTTCTACGTCGGCGGCACAGTGGTCCGCGCGATGCCTCACGTCTACGATGTGGTCAGGACCCAGGGTTACGTGCCGAGCTTGAAGCCGTCGAACGTGTACGCGAGTCCTCTGGACGACCGGTTTGGCGTCGCATGGGACATCGTTGTGCCCTGCGGAGCAGCGTTGCTGGCCATACTGCTGTTCCTTCAGCAAAGGCCTGGTGCTTCGCGGAGAACAGGGGAATACCAGATGGTCTCCACCCTTCAACTGGAGCATTTCAGATGAATTTAGATGTTTGGAGGACTCGATTTAACTATCTTGGCATCGCATGGGCATTCCTTTGTCGATATCGGTTTGATGAAAATTATAGATGATCAATGATAAATTTGCATACATACTTTTTAGATGATTTTTATGCAATCTTCAAGTAGAGATGGAATACAAATTTAAAGCAAAAACTATCCTTTCTCTAATTAATATTTTCTTAGTGAAAATTTCTTTCCCTCGGTCCGTTGCACCCTCTATCTTGACCTCTTCTTTCATCACTCACTCTCCTTTTTTCGCTTCAAGGTCGGCTCTCACTCTCACTTCTCTTCAGCTTCTTGGTTGAATCGTTTGGATCTACAGAACCATACGACACGAGCTCGAGGATATCTTCTACCTTTCTCTACCTCACGGTAACTACACACAATAGCCATATATAATCCATTTATAAGCTGAATTAATCTTCAATCAATTTTCTTTATGCAATTAATTCATTATTGGACATAGTTAAAGAGTTTGTAATAAGCATGAGCTGATTTTTTTTATTACATACATGTTTAGTTGGACAGAGTTTGTAATAAGCATGGGCTGATTTTTTTACGTACAGGTTCAGTTGGACTTCCATTTGGGTGTACTTCTCCCTTCCTTGCTTCAATAGATAATCTATTTATAAGCTGGATTTATCTTCAATCAATTTTCTATATGAGATTAATTCATTCTTGCACAAAGTTAAAGAGTTTGTTATAACTTATGAGCATGGGCTGATTTTCTTATGTTGTGGGTATAGTTGGTCTTCCATTTAGGTGTACTTCTCCCTTGCTTCCATCCGCTATCCATTGTGCCATGTCACGGTGGGACATCTACCAGCCTTGCATACCATTTATTTTCTATCTGTACCATTTTTATATGGAAGTTGCTATATTTTATTTGTAAGAAATATAGTTAACTTTTCTTGCAACGTCCAGATCTATTATCTGATTTGATAATAGATTTCAATATGTTTTAGCATATTTAAAAGAGACAATTTTTTCTATAAAAGGACAAAGACAAATAAGAGGTGTTTGTTATCCCAAATCACAAATAACAAAGTTCAAGATGTGTTTTTTAAAATTACACAGTATAACGCATTGGGTATTTGGTTTTTAAATCACAAATAGGCTAGTGGGTCTTAACTTTATAAGAGTTTTAGATAAATAGGCTAGTAGGTCTTAGCTTTATAGGAGTTTCATTTATAAGGATTTCACGGTCAAGCGATTGTCATGTTTGTATATTTAATGCGCAAATCAGTATTAGGCCGGTTCGACATACCTAATCTATTTATACATACTTACATACATAATATAATACTAGCAAATATACCCTTGCGTTGCAACGGGAGAAAGAACTATCAAACGTTCATGTAAAATGATAACGTGAATGTTTTTATAATTTATTTTATGATGATGGTTACATCTATAATATAACTTAATGTTAACAATAAATAAATAAAAGTGTCTCGTTGAACCTGTATCGACCTAAAATACATCTTGGTATATTTTTTTCTTTGTTGTAAAGCGCATAATTATTTACATATAAAAATACATAACTTTTATTTTTCATACTACTATGTGTTTCTTGAATTCAATATCAGCCTTTGTAGTTTTTTTTATCGCATCATATCAACCTCCGCACTTTTTTGTTAGTGTATCAAGGCTCAGTCGGCCAATGATTATGACGGGAGACATCTCTTGAATTTTCACCCGACAGTGAAGAATTATATAATGATTAGGATTTGATTTTTAGACAACAATCTGACAAATATATTGGTTCAAAAAGTAATTAACTATATCATTAACTAATCCATATATTTTAATAAAGACATGTTTTATTTATATTTATAATGAAAACTATAGTAGATGGTGTAAATCATTTTCCTGAACACATAATGTGCAATCAAATATAATAAGTGCTAAAAAGTAGATGTTATGCATTAGGGCGTTTATTGTGCAGGAATGGACAACAAAATGTTAGTGAAGACCTCACGAATATCGATGACAAGGATATCTTCCTCGTACTCATGGTCGGCCACCTACGCGTATTTTGGGTTAATCCAAATTTTAACAGAGATAAGTTTTGTTTCTACTTGTAATCAAAACTATATTGGATAGTGTAAATTTTTCTCCTCAAAAAACTTAATGTGCAAACGAATATAATAAGTGCTGAAAAGGTGTTATGCACTGGGGCGTGTATTGGGTAGGAACTGAACAATAAACAGTTAGTGAAGGCTTTGTGAACACCGATGACGAGGACATTCCTACCCGTACTCCTCAGCCACCTCTGGGTATTTTGGGTTTGCTTATGGCACGTTCTCGCTCATAGTTGACCCTATATGCATATAGCATATACAAGGCTGAATTAACGCACCTATAGTCAAAGTCAAATTTAAAGTATATTTTCTCTTTTTCTATACTACATTTATACATTTATGCATGTATCATATTTTTTATCGGTCTAACAAAACTGATTTGACATTTTTCTGACTTTTTATATTTCTTTGTGAATTTTGCAAGATCTATGTAGTATAGAAAAAGAGGAAAACTAAAAGAAAAAATTCTAACCATTTTGCGTCAGGAACCGTGATATATTTTAAAAATTATTAATATTAATATTCTTCTATCTTTTTTCTCTCTACCATTTTCACGTCTCAAATCCTATATCTTTTATTTTCTTTCTTCCACTTCTAATCTGCTTCCACGTACTAATGGGACACGGTCACCAGAGGTAGGGGACAAATTTTGGCGGAGATTTCGGCGGACTGAAATTTGCAGGTCTAGTAGTAGTTAGGTATAGAATAAATATATACTTTATGGACTTTCCTAACGGGTGCACACGTAGGATTTTAACTTCTAGCATGTATACTACTGTAGCACTAACTTCAGTAAAAAAACAGAAGCTCCCTCTTCCATGACTCCGGCACTCACGCCTCCGCCGTCGGCCACCGTCCCGCCGCGGCGACCTAAGTTTGGCCGGAGTTGCCCTAGCTCGCCGGAGCTCCGGCCAGACCCTAGGTCGCCGCGGCACCGCCTCCTTCCCCTCCTCCTCACCCCACCTTCTTCTCCAACTCCGGCGAGCTCGTCGCCACCTTCTTATCCATCTCTAGCGAGCCTCCCCCCGCCAAGGCACCCTAAACCGCCCTCCAACCATCCCCACCTGAAAGGTCCCTATGTGGTTTTGGCAATTGAGTGACAACTTTAGGTTGGACCAATATGTTTATGTTGAGATACACAAGATTAGTCCACAGGTACATAGGTATGAGAAACATATGCCATGATGTTGGAAATGGCTTGGAGATATTGCAAGGCTCATACATGTGATAATGAAGGAGCTTATTGCACATGAGACATGGCATGGAGTCATATGATCGAGATGGAGAAGATCAAGATGAGGCTTGGATCGATGAACCGGCTACAAGGGTGAAGGACAAGTTGAGGCTTGGAAGCAAGACCATGCGATGGTGAAGCTTGGCTGGAAGCAAGACCATGCGATTGTGAAGCTTGAGCAAGACTTAGCACCGATGGACCAACTCAACGGTGAAGAGAAAGTGAGGTTAAGATCGATGGACCAAAAAGGTTGCATGATGATATAAAGTGGATCATATCATTTGGAGATCGTGTTGTGCATATGTTGCATTGGCACATTGGAGGAAGACGGTGGAAATAGAAATGCGCAAGACAAAGGTATAACCTAGGGCATTTTATTTTACTGGTTATGAGGTGCGTAGAGAAGTTGATGACCGGGTTTAGAATTGATAGCCGTACTATCAAGAGGGGCAAACTTATTTACATACCGGTCATCTAGTGCCACTTAAGCGATCTAACATTGCAACATGCTAGGATCGAGTGGCGTTGTGAGAGCAAGTGAAAATCCTTTGAAAATAATTTTGAAAATGCTAACACACATGCACATGATGATGTACACTTGGTGGTGTTGGCACATTTACAAAGGAGAAGAAGTTGGAGAAGGTTCGACGAACTCTTATGAGAAAAGAGAGATGATGGTTCTTGGATTAGAAAATTGCTTTGATCTATTATGAATTGGATCAAGTGGATTTGTGGGTTGTGTAGCCCTCCGAATAAGCTTTCCAACGAGTTTAGGATCATCAAAAACGGAGTTTGGAGCTAAGAGATATGCCCGATTTAGTGCGGGGTGGTCGGCTGCTCAGAGAGCTACAGATGCTGAGCGTTGGACGCGTCCAGGGGAGCGTCGGACCCATCCGGAGAGCGTTGGACGCTACTTAGAGCTGACTGCATGGGCGAGCGAGCGCCAGACACTGAAAGCCGCGTCCGATGGGGTGCATTGGACGCCCGACTCCGCGTCCGGCGGTGTCCAACAGTCGGATTTTTAAACGTGCGTAATTTTTTATAGCGTCGGACGCGTCCTGCGATGAGCGATGGACGCGTCCAACATGTGTATTTCGGACAGTTTGGCATGGAGGCTTGGCGCATGAATTTGTATAGCACAGGGCATCCAACGCCCCTGAAAAGTGTTATAACGGTTGGATTTCGTGGGCAACGCTAGTTTTGCCCTTTGGGCTTATAAATAGCCCCTTGACCGGCCTTGGCCGGTGCTGAGCACCTTGGGGACTTTGTGTCCTTGCTTGGAGAGTGCTTGGAGCCTACTAACTCATATGTGCTTGATAGTGTTCATCCGATTGAGTTAGTGAGTGATTCTAGTGCGTTGCTTTGAGAGATTGCATCGTGTGACACTAGGTGATCGTGTTGCAAGCCGGTGGGCTTGTTACTCTTTGAGGTTTCCACCTCCTAGATGGCTTGGTGGTAAGAGACTCCGTCGAAGCACTCAAGGTGATTGTGCGGTGCTCCAGAGAAGAGATTGTGAGAGGTTTTGTACTCATCTCATGGGGATCGCAAAGAGTAGCTCTAGTGGATTGCTCATATCATTGCAACTTCTCACCATTTGGTAGGTTCTTGTGGCGCCCTTGTTGAGGCTCAGTGTGATACCGATTAGCCATCGAACCACGTGGTGTAAAGGGACATAACAGGACGTAGCTTGGTGGCAACCAAGTAAACCTGGTGAAAAATCACCTTATCATCTTGTTTCATTCTTCGCGGTTGTTTGCAATCTTCCTCACAAGCTTTGTATTTACATTTTATCATATATAGCTTGTGTAGTTGCTCTTGTAATTAGATAGCTTGTGTAGCTCTCTATTTGTCTTCTTGCTTGTGTAGCTAGAAGTAATTTTCTTGCTTTGCTTAGTTTGTGTAGCTAAGTGAATTGAGCTCTTGGGTTCGGCTTATGTAGCTTTGTCCTTGAAGCATCTAGTGAACTTAGGTTAGCTTTGTGCTTTTGCTCATTAGATTGTATAGGTGCTCCCTGATGTGCCAAAGTACTACCTGCTTAGGTTTGTGTGACCTTACAAGCTAGAATTGTTTAGGAGAGCACTAGCTAAATCGACACCTTGATTTCTTATTTAGGATTTTTACAAGGTGCATCTAGAGTTATAGTTAGAGGGATGAAGTCTTGGCTAGACCGTTTAGTTTAATTTTGCATTTGCTTTGGTTAGCCTAAGCGATAATTTTTTTATAAAGGGCTATTCACCCCCCTCTAGTCCGTTATCTTGATCTTATAAGTGGTATCAGAGCTAGGTCTCTCATTTAGCGGTCTTAACCGACCCGAGAGGATGGTGACTTATGGGCTAGATATTGAGTGTCCCTACACTTTTGATGGCACTTACTTTGCACGTTGGAGAAATTAGATGTCATGCAATTTTAAGTTTATTTCTCTTCAAATGTGGTGGATTGTAGATGTGGGCTTTTCTTGTGTAATTTATAGCTTGGATGCCACTCAAGCGCAAGAGAATTTCCTAACTCTCAATTCCAAAGCTATTAACATTTTCTATCAATCTACTCTCAATTCCAAAGCTATTAACATTTTCTATCAATCTATGGATGATAGCATATTTGAAAAGATCATGGATTTTGAGTCCGCTCATGAGATTTGGGTGTATCTCAATGAGAAGTATGAGGCGGCCTCTAACGACATTGATAATGAGTCCATGATGGTGCATGAGGTTGTTGAGCATGACCACAACAAGGTTGTTGTGGAGGATTGCTCCACCTCAAGGTCAAGAAAAGATGATGATCATCTTTCCACAAGTTCACTTGACAAGGTGGATGTTGGTGCCTCAAGTGAAGCAAGTGAAGATGCTACTACAAGCTCTCCTACATCACCACATTGCTTCATGTCACAGTGTGACAACAAGGTAACAATTGGTAATGTGGTTCTTGATTGTGATGATCCAAGTTTTGAGCTTGTATATAAGTTATCAAGAGCTTCGAAAAAAGAGTTTGCTAAAACAAGCAAATTGGAAAAGGAAAACTCTTTTCTAAAGAACATATGTGAACAACAAGAGCATCTACTTTATGTTACTACTTGTTCACATGAGGTGCTAAAATTGGCTCATGAGAAACCTAGTGTTGCTCATGATAACTTGTTGCAGAACATGCTTTTCTCACTAAGAAGATTTCCAATGAAGAAACTAAAACTAGTGAGAGCTCATCATTTGGGTCAAATGATCAATCACATATACTAACCCTTGTCATGTAGAGAAGAAGCATGTATCCACCTCTTGTGATGATTTACTTAATATGCCATGTTCTTCGCAATTAGATTCTTGTTCTACTTCTATGTCTTGTGAGACTAACATTTTGAAGAAGAACAATAATCTCAAAAAGAAAATGAAGAATATATGCAACAAGCTAGAGAGGTGTTACAACTCCAAAGTTCCCTTCGAGCAAATATTGAAGAACCCAAGAATCCTAAATGACAAGAGTGGTCTTGGCTTCATCAAGAAGAAGTTGACTAAAGAAGGAATAAAGATGGCAAAGAAGATAAAGAGGCAAGAGAAGGAAAAAGATATCTCATTTCATGTGCTATCGGTGCCATGAAGTGGGTCATCTTGCCAAGTATTGCCCATCGAAGAAGCCTCAAGTTGAGCCAAAGGCAAAGCCCCAAAAACAATGCAAGATCAACCATGAAGCTAAAGTTGATGGCTTGAAGATGAAGAAGAAGAAAATAAGAAGGGGTGGAAGAGCAAGGCATCCAACTCACATCCAAGATGCCAACATGATGATGAGCAAGATTCAAGAGAAGAAAAGTTTGGCTCACATCAAGTGCTTCAAGTGTGGAGATATGAGACACTTGGCCTCAAAGTGTTCCAACAAGCTTAAGAAGAAGGCTCAAGCAACTCTTGAGAGGCAAGGCAATGAAGAGCATCATATGAGTAATGAAGAGAAGGCTCAATCAAAGAGAATATGTTATTCATGCGGGAAAGGGGACACATGGCTCATTCATGTCCCCTAGGTAACACTCCTAAGCCTATTTCAATTTATGCAAATGATATACTTAGGAAGGATGAAAATAGTACCTCTATGGTAGCTATTGCAACACATCCCACTATCCATAGTAAGGCTCTGCCTAAGTATGTTGCACCTAACTTGAGAGGACCCAAACTAATTTGGGTACCATCAAAAAGTAGATGAATGTTTGTAGGTATCATTGGCATTGGAGGCTTGATTCAATTGACATCATATTGTTCATCATTTGATTGATTCAAGCAATGGGTACAGAATCTGCTAGAAAAGTGATAAACATTGGAAATATCAAAGAGTCATTCAAATTGAAAGGTCCTCAAGTTGGATTCATAATTGTAAGTGATTGAGGAACCTATGTTTGGTTTTGAATTAATCTAGAAGCATGATAAGAAATGAGTACAAGGACATTTGATTGTAGAGTGTATTTGTTACACCATTTAGTAGTCAAATTCCAGATCAAGATCAAATTCAAGGTGAAGATGGAGCTCAAGTTCTAGTAATAATTGATGATCATTTGGAAGAAAGAAAAGAACTTAAACAAGAAATAGAAGGACTTAAAGGATATCTGAAGATTTTTCATCATATCAAGTCCAACATATGGATCAATCAAACAAAGGCAATTCAATTAAGTGTCAAGGATAGTACTTAGAGAGAGGTCACTTCTCCCTAGTGAGGGGCTTGCCGCCCATGAGTGGGTAAACCAAGTGGGATACTTGGAAGGCTAACATGGAAGTGGTGATCTAAGGACTATTGGAGATGCTTAGTAGAAGCACATCAAAAGGGTTGACCTAGAAAAGAAAGCAACACCCAAAATAGAGAGCAATACATGAAAATTCAAGTGATACTACAAGTGATATTCTCTTATGCAAGCATCAAGATCAAAAGAAGAAGCAAGCTAACCACAACAAGAAGAGTGCACTTGATCATTAGTGGTTCTCACTTTATATGGATTGAGTGGCATTGTGAGAGCAAGTGAAAATGGTAACACACATGCACATGGTGATGTACACTTGGTGGTGTTGGCATATTTGCAAAGGAGAAGAAGTTGGAGAAGGTTCGATGAACTCTTGTGAGAAAAGAGAGATGATGGCTATTGGATTGGAAAACTGCTTTGATCTATTGTGAATTAGATCAAGTGGCTATGTGGGTTGTGTAGCCCTGAGTAAGCTTTCCAACGAGTCCAAGATCATGAAAAATAGAGTTCGGAGCTAAGAGATATGCCCAATTTAGTGCGGGGTGGTCAGCTGCTCAGAGAGCTGCGGACGCTGAGCGTTGGACGCGTCCGGATTGCGTTGGACGCTACTCAGGTGACCGCATGGGTGAGCTAGCACCGGACGCTGAAAGCCACGTCCGACGGGGTGCGTTGGACGCCCGACTCCGCGTCCGACGGTGTCCAATGGTCGGATTTTTAAACGCGCATAATTTTGCATAGCATCGGATGCATCCTGCAATGAGCGTTGGAAGCATCCAACGTGTGTATTTCGGGCAGTTTGGCATGGAGGCTTGGCGCATGAATTTGTATAGCGTCGGACGCGTTGGACGCAAGGCGTCCAACGCCCCCGAAAAGTGTTATAACGGTTGGATTTCATGGGCAATGGCTAGTTTTGCCCCTTGGGCTTATAAATAGCCCCTTAGCCGGCCTTGGCCGGTGCTGAGCACCTTGGGGACTTTGTGTCCTTGCTTGGAGAGTGCTTGGAGCCTACTAACTCATATGTGCTTGATAGTGTTCATCCGATTGAGTTAGTGAGTGATTCTAGTGCGTTGCTTTGAGAGATTGCATCGTGTGGCACTAGGTGATCGTGTTGCAAGCCGGTGGGCTTTTTACTCTTGGAGGTTTCCACCTCCTAGACGGCTTGGTGGTAAGAAACTCCGTCGAAGCACGCAAGGTGATTGTGCGGTGCTCCGGAGAAGAGATTGTGAGAGGTTTTGTACTCACCTCGCGGGGATCACAAAGAGTAGCTCTAGTGGATTGCTCATGTCATTGCAACTTCTCACCATTTGGTAGGTTCTTGTGATGCCCTTGTTAAGGCTCGGTGTGATACCAATTAGCCACCGAATCACGTGGTGTAAAGGGACACAACAGGACATAGCTTGGTGGCAACCAAGTGAACCTAGTAAAAAATTGCCGTGTCATTTTGTTTCATTCTTCGCGGTGGTTTGCAATCTTCCTCACAAGCTTTGTATTTATATTTCATCATATATATAGCTTGTGTAGTTGCTCTTGTAATTAGATAGCTTGTGTAGCTCTCTATTTGTCTTCTTGCATGTGTAACTAGTAGTAATTCCCTTGCTTTGCTTAGTTTATGTAGCTAAGTGAATTGAGCTCTTGGGTTCGTCTTGTGTAGCCTTGTCCTTGAAGCATCTAGTGAGCTTAGGTTGGCTTTGTGCTTTTGCTCATTAGAATTGTATAGGTGCTTCCTGGTGTGCCAATGTACTACCTACTTATGTTTGTGTGACCTTACAAGTTAGAATTATTTAGGACAGCACTAGCTAGATCGACACCTTGATTTCTTATTTAGGATTTTTTTTCATGGTGCATCTAGATTTATAGTTAGAGGGGTGATGTCTTGGCTAGACCGTTTAGTTTAATTTCACATTTGCTTTGGTTAGCCTAAGTGATAATTTTTTTATAAAGGACTATTCACCCCCCTTTAGTCTGCTATCTCGACCTTATACCACCACATGTCTTCCCTTCCTCCCTCCCCCCTCCCCGGTCGGCCGACATCTACACCCCACCGAAGATGTTGGAGAAGAAGGGTGAGTTCGCCGGAACCCTTGCTTCCCAGAGTTGGAGGAGGAGGAGAGAGGAAGACGAGGAGACAGGGGAGGGAAGGAAGAGGTGGCCTGCCTGGGCCTGATTCGGCTGGATCCGGCGCCCCCACCGCCGATCCGGCGGATCTGAGGTCGCCGTCGCATGTTCCAGCGCCGCCACCATGGCCGGCTTGGGCACGGTGGAGGCGGGGTGGGGGAGGGGGAGGGGGAGGGGGAGGTTCTAGGGACGTGGGGAAGGAGAGGAGTGCGCCGCTGTCACTCCCCGGTCGCCGGAGGCCAGTCGTTGGAGGCCGGTGAGAGGGTGAGCCGGAGGTAGAAGACGAAGGGAACGGCTCGTGCGGTTTCGAGAGTCTGCGAGTGGTCAAGGATGCGGGCGGTGTGCAGGCGTGCTATGGATAGAGTCATGCACACCATCGGACGGTTACAGAGGTGTGCGTGTCATCAGACGGTTACAGAGGTGTGCGTGCCGCAGCTCCTATCCTGAGCGTGCGAAAACTAGCATTTAGGATACTTTATTATGGTCACGGACAGAAGGGCGGACAAAGGGTGGGCAAGGCGGGCATAAATTATTGGCGGACTGAAATTTTGATAGTTTATAATTAGGTGGTAGAGATAAAAGCAGTAATCCATTCTTTTAACTGTCCTTTTTTTAAAAAAAAATTCCCACAATACCCCCATGCCCCTCCTTATCCCGTATGACCTGAAATCATGTCACATGCTCCTACTTAGAACACTACTCCGTACATGATTTCCCACAATACACGCCACATCCACCGTAACCATGGCGACATTGTGTTGTATTCTGTCACCATTGATCATACCATTAGTGTAAACAAGGATAGAAAATATAACCAACCAAGATTTCAATGAACCTAGACCTCGTAGTGGCTCCTAAAAGCCATAATACTCATTTGACCCAATTTCCAAACAATGTGTACTAAAACGATATTATGATCTTCAGTTGTAGAGTCCTTACCACGTCGCGGCACGGATGGTCCTCATCGATTATTTTTTTTCAGCCTCAGGGACCCTTAGCCGTCTACCATCGGTCTCTATCAACGGTGCTTGCTTTTCAAAGTAAACGTCAACCATTTAGACATGAAGCCGCTACTAGAGAAAAATAATAGAGGCTCCTCAGATAAGATATGGGTATACATTATTCTTACACTGCATTTCTGCGTAGCGGATAGTGCTCCACTATCCAACGAAGACTTTTCATGACGAACGGTTGCGAGTGCGATAAAGAAACGGACGCAATAGCGCCCGGACGTCCGGCACCACCACGGCGTCCGGACGCTGCCTCCCTGCGCGTGCAGCTGCTAATGGCGTATGTGCCTAATTAAGGTGGGACCCGCTATTTAAGGTAGCCCCGTTTCTGCATGTACTGAACGGTTGCGCCCCTGTGATTCCCGATCTTCCCTTCCCCACATGTGCTGATGTCATCAGATTCTATATTTTATATCATTAAAAAAAGTCATATATCATAAATCAAATATTATTATAGTTAAAATCCGATTACATCATCGTGTTTCTCGTGATAATCTCTTCAAAATAAAATCACATATGGATATATTTTGATATTTTTAAATATATTTATCTCATCAAGATGTACCCCAGATCTAGTTTTGAAACAACCAAAAAACGTATGTTGAAACAACCCGCAAACATGTGTTGAAACAATATAGAAATACCTATTGCAACAACCCAAAATTTATTTATTGAAACACCCGAGGTGTTTGTTGAAACAACCCAAAAACATATGTTAAAACAATCTAAAACACCTATTATAATAACTAAAAATAATATTTTGAAAACACCTCTGGAATACCTAATGAAACAACCCAGTTACATATTTTGAAATGATCCAGAAACATATGTTAAAACAACCTGAAAATACTTATTACGAAAACCTAGAAACATATATCGAAACAAACCAGAAATAACTATTGGCTATTGCAAATAAAAATAACAGCGGGTCTAAGCTCTAGACAGGAGGTGGACATGGGAAAAATAGTTTTGTGGCCATAGGCACATGACACCATATACCGTAGCAGTAGACAGTGGTAGCACATTTTATTGAAAAGCGGAGGAGCATGGTGGACGGATGGTATTGGGTTGGCGTCACGCGGCCCACCAGTGCGTCCGGCCGTCCGGACGCCCGCCTGGTACGATTTCCGTTCATGATTTCATCGTCATCGTCATCTAAAGAGGCGACACCATCTGGTACTCACCCAGCCTCCTCTGCGAAGGGAACAAGGGTCGCGTCGAACCAACCAGCTGCTGCAAGAACAGCACCACGGCGAGCAGCGTCGCGGCGCACGGCACGACGACGTCCCAGGCGTCGCCGTAGCGGTCGTAACGCGGGCTCGCGTAGACGTAGGACGGCTTCGAGCTCGGCACGTAGCCCTGCGCCCTGACCACGTCGTACACGTGGGGCATCGCGCGGACCACGGTGCCGCCAATGTAGAACCACTGTGAGAGTGCCCTGACCCTGCTGCCGCCGAGCGCGTTCATGACGACCTGCGGCAGCAGGAACGCGTCCTGCGCCAGGCCCGCGGACGACACGAGGTCCTCCCACAACGTCGCCGGCTCCGGGCCGATGCGGACGGTGAGGGAATCCTCCCGCGCTGCTCGGAGGGCGTTCACGACGTGGACGATGATGGTCAGTGCGCCGCCGATCAGGTACAGCGGCGCGCACAGCCAGAGCACTCTCCTCTCGGCGACCGATGATGACGCCTCGGCCTTGTTCAGGGCGGCCTCCGCCTTCCGTGCCGACAGGGCCAGCTGGATGAGGCGCAGCTGGAGCAGCAACGCGATCAGTGTGGGCGCCCTCATCATCGCCTGGCTCAGCCCGTACGGCACGTAGCTCCGGAACGGCAACGTCGAGTACTGTCTCCTCCTGCTCAGGAACAGAGCCTCGGAGCTGACCACCAGAGGCGCGACATACCCCAGGGCCAGGACGACGAGCATGGTCACCGAGGTGGCCGCTGCCGCCTCGGGTCTCCTCTTGGCGTGGAAGATCTGCAGGACGGTGAAGACGCACGGCAGCGTCGTCGAGATCACCAGCAGGATGCTCTCGAAGTCCATCCTCGAGATCGACTCCGAGATCTGGCCGGAGTACATCGTCCCGAACAACCTGATGTCGACCTTCTCGAAGAAGAGAGGGTCTGTCGTCTTGTTCCTCAGGCTGCTAATCGCTCCCCTTCCATGGCCCTGCGCCTTCCCGTCCCGTGAGGCTAAATAAATGTTGACTAGTATTTGGCAGTCGGTCGTGGAGCTGTTGTACTCTCGGCAGGCCATCATGCACAGGATGCCCGTCTTCGGATCAAAGACACCCTCTGCTGCCATTCGCCGTTCTTCAAGGGCGACACTGTACGAGCCGTTCTTGGGACGCACCCAGCCCGCAGGTGGAACGTGCTCGCGTATGTCGTAGCTGATGTTCAACAGCTCCTCCTTATACATGTGGACCGAGGCGTCCCGGGAGAAGGAATCGTCGGCGGCAAGCTGATCACCATAGACCATCGCCGAGCCTATAGTAACCGGGTAGGCGCGTGAACTACCCTCGTCATTAGTCCCGTAGAAATGGAACTCGAAGTCATGATCGGTGTAGTTAGGAGCAACGAACGGCCCCTTCACCTTCGTCTTGAGCTTGCTCAATTGGAGATAATGCTTCTTCGCCTCCTCCACCATCGTGTACCCGTACTTCACTTGTGAGAAGTTGCCTCTATGGATGCTGACATCGATGCTCGACACTGGTATCACACCACTGACACCAGAGCCAGCGGCTTTGCTCGAGTTCCAGAGCATGCCGGCGACTGCACTCCGCTCCCGAATCGTCCAGGCTCCCGGGAACCAGAAATTCATGCCCATGTCGCACTCGTTGCTCACCGCCATGGACGCCCCTGAGCTCATCACACGGCACGCCCTGAGGCAGAGCATGCTTCGAGCTGAATCCCAATGCCCTTCGGCGACAACCACCACATCCTTGACGATGTAGGCTGGGCGTGGCTGCCGATACGTCCTCCACATCTTCGTGTCGTTGGAGAACGCCGCGAACGCGCGCACGGATCCGTCCTCGGTGCATTGCACCTTGCTGATGTGCAGGTGCCGCTCCGGCGACGAGCCCGGCAGCTTGTAAGAGGTCGCGAGACGCTCTTTGAGGTGCGCGCAAGAGAAGTTGGCGCCAAGCGCCTGGAGCGCGCCCCTCGCGGCCGCCGCGGCAGAAGATGGAGGCAGCGGCGGGCAGGAGGCGCGCTTGCCATATTGGTAGGTGTCGCTGTCGCCTTCGGCGTACGCGACGAGATAGATGGTCTCGATGCCAGTGCCCTTGAGTTTGCCGGTGATGAAGGGGTCCGTGATGCTGAACGGGCTGGGGACGCGGAGGTGAAGGCCGACGCCGCGGAGGCGCTTGGTCGAGCCGTTCTCCTCGGAGTCGGAGTAGGAGCCTGTGCCAGTCATGCAAAGCTCCGCAGAGGTGCTGCCGGTGCCGCCGGTGGTGTAGTAACCCTCAAAGGAGAAGGTGACAGAGTGACTGCCCACGTATTGATGGCGTCGCCGCCGATGGGAGTCCACATAGTAGCCCTCGCCGTCGCGGCCGCCGGAAAGGGTTAAGGTGGCGGCGACGTGGAAGACGGCGGCGTCAGCTGTTCGGTAGGCGTGGAGGGGGAGCAAAGAGAACGAGCGGGTGATGATATAGGAGTAGTCTGTCTCGTTGCTCTCGTCTTTGGTGAACTGGAGGTCTTCGCCTTCGAAGAAGTAGCCGGCGTTGACGTCCAAGGAGCCGAGGAGCGGAAGGGCGTCCTCGCCATCTGGCTGGTGTTTGGGAGCAGGGGAGGGCATGGTGCAGAGTGAGGAGCCTGGGGCAGACAGCGGCGGAGAGAGTGGGAGTGGACATGAGGAGGAGGAGGACGCAAAGGCAGCAAGCGGCTGAGTTGTGAGCTGCCATTTTTTTGGTTGGAAGCGCGATGGAAACGAAGCCGGTAGCGGTGGCGAGTTGTGGCATCGCATGGTGTTTATATCTTGGAGGGAGATATCGACGATGATGCAAGGCCAGAGCTGAAGTCTGCTCTGGATCGCAATGGCTCAAGCCTCTGTACTTTGACTGCTGATGGTGGCGGTCATTGGCACAGGGTTTGGAGTGACGAGGGCGTGATGCGCTGCTGTGCCTGTGCGGTTCACGCACGGCAACACCAGACTGTGGCCCACCACGAAGCTACCGTTTACCGTAGATGGACCATCATATCTTCGTTGACTTGACCGCAGGAGCTATGCACGCCACTATCAGCCTCACCACGTACACTTTGAGCCTGTTCGGTTGCCCGCACGAGGCCATACATGGCCTATGGGATGCAACTAAGTCTAGTTTGGTTGCCTGTGTTTCTCCGCTGGTCAGACTCCCGTCGTACAAAACAGCCCCTCGGGCCTGGCTGCCAAGGAACGGCCGAATCGAGCGTTCCTTCTCATCCTGGCTCTCGGCGTGCTCCTCCCGTGCTCGCGCCTGGCTCCCTCCGTGCGCGTGGAGATGGCGCGAAAACCCTAGGGTCATCGCCCTTATTCCCGCGCGTGACCGCCCTCGTTCCCACGCGTCACCGCCCTCGTTCCCGCCATTCGCCGCCCTATATATCCTCCTCCCCTCCTCCTCCCTCTCTTCTTCTTGTCGCTCCCCGCCTGCACCGCCGGTAGGTCTGCCTCTCCCCTCTCTCTCGATCTGGCGCCGGTGTTCTTGGTTGATTGGAGATGTTCTTGATTGATTCAATTTGTTGTATGTTTCGTGGATCGGCCCCAAACTCCAAGCAAGTGAGTTTTTCCCATCTCTTTCCCCATTCTTTCTCTCCGATTCGAAACCCTAGGTAATGAGATGTTTTGATCTGAGATGCAGGCACGCCAGATCTGGTTTCTTTGCTGCTCTTGCGGTAAGAACCCATGTTCTTTATGTTTTTTATTTTTTTGGGGGCTTTACGTTCTAAAGAACTAATTTTTCTATGGTAATATAGCTGTTTTTGCTTTTGTGCTTGCAGATCTGACTTCTTTCAGTTGATGTTGGGACTTTACTGGTGGTGCTGCTTGTTGACATGGGTATTTTGCACATCTCTTCCCCCTCCCTGCCCCCCTAATCTGTATTGCGCGATAGTGAGTCTTGCGGTCTTGTTGGGACTGAGGTTTTGTCGGGACTGAGGTTTTGTCCACAGTCTTGGATGTGTGTTGATGATGAAACTATTTTACTGAGTTGTTGGCTAAACTCTATGATGATGAAATGATATGTTTTGAGCTGTTGCCCCTAGTCTATGATAATGAACACTAATTTCTGAGCTGTTGCCCATAGTCTATGATGATGAACAATAATTTCTGAGTTATTGCCCATTGTTTGTGATGATGAAAATAATTTCTGAGCTTTGTTGTTTTCTGTGTTATTCACTGTTTGTTGCTTAGAGTGTGTCCTTAAAAATCTTTCTTTTTATAGATGGACATGGAACAAAAAAGAAGATTTCTGATTGCTAGAGCTGGTGCTCTTATCTCTGCTATGTATGCCCTGCTGCTTGCTAGACTCAGAGTGCTTAGGTGTGAGAGGCCTCAAATCAGTTATGGTCCAATGAGTCTTAGGGATGAGGAGAGGCAAAGGAACTTGAACTTAATTTACAACTATAATGACATAGAGTGTGTGAACATGTTTCGCATGAGAAGAGCCCCCTTTTTCAGTTTGTGCACCCTGCTTAGAGACAGAAAACTTCTTGTCGACAACATTAATTCTTGTGTTGAAGATCAAGTTGCTATGTTTCTCCACATTGTTGGTCATAACCAACGATTTAGAGTTGTCAAGAACAACTGGAGAAGGTCTATAGAGACCGTGCACTGCCATTTTTGAGATGTTTTGTATGCTATTGGAGAGCTTAAGGGTGAGATGATTAGAGCACCAAGCAATGAGACACCAGCTAAGATAAGCAACAGCCATAGATGGTATCCTTATTGGAAGGTAACTAATTAATGCTAGAGCTGTTAGGATTTTCTTGCTCTAAGGCTTTACAATTTAATATGAAATTATGGATGCCATGTAGGACTGTGTTGCTGCCATTGATGGGACTCATGTATTTGCTAAAGTCCCTGCCAAGATGCAAGCTGTATTTAGGGGTAGAAAGAATGCCCCAACACAAAATGTAATAGCTGCAGTCAGCTTTGACCTCAAATTTGTCTATGTCCTGGCTGGGTGGGAGGGATCAGCACATGATGCCATAATTCTTGCTGATGCATTGCAGAGAACTGATGGGTTAAGGGTTTCACCAGGTAATTAAAACAAATGTTCACAAAAGAAGTACTTGTTAAAACCAATTAGTGCATTATGTTGAAACTAATTGAACTTCACATTTGTTTTAGGCAAATTCTGCTTAGTAGATGTTGGATATGCTTGTCATCCTGGGTTTCTTCCCCCATATCAAGGTGTTAGGTATCATCTGAAAGAGTATGCAAATAGTAACTACCCAACCAACCCCAAAGAGCTGTTTAATTTGAGGCACTGCAGTTTGAGAGTGACACTAGAGAGGGCTTTTGGTTGTTTGAAGAATCGCTTTCGCATCATTGACACTAACAAGCCATTCCATCCCTTGAAGACACAAGTGAAGTTAGTGCTTGCATGTTGTATATTACACAACTGGATCCTTAGTTTTGGGGTTGATGAGATAGTTCCTGAGGAGTTTTCCTGGATTCTAAATGAAACTAATACTCATCCACCTGTTGGGGTTGATGATAATGCTACCTGGTTGCTGAAGAGGGATGAGTGGGCAAACCATATGTGGGCTAATAGGGGCCTCTCTAGAATCTAGGTCGTTTGTAATATTTGTTTATATTTTTGGACAACTTCTGTGATGTTTCTTTGTGCTTCTGGACAACTTATTCTATTATGATGATTCATTACTTGTTTATGAATGTGCTTGTGTTCAGTGCCATGTCTGAGGCCTTATACATTGACTTGTTTGACCTTTGGAAACGAAATTGAGCCTACTATTGCTAGTTTCATACAAGTTTATGAATGTCATAATGATGGGACCAGTTTCATTTGCAAAGGTCCAGTGAATTGTCCTGTGATGATACTACAATTAATTTGAGATTTTGGGCAACAATAATGATGACTTTTATTCTATGATACTACACTAAATCTGAGATTTTGGGCAACAACAATGATGACTTTTATTCTATGATGCTACACTAAATCTGAGATTTTGGGCAACAGCAATGATGACTTTTATTCTGTTATGCTACTTTATTTGAAACTATACTGAGGCAAATGGACATGTGCTGTGATGACATACTCTATGTGATACTACACTTCAACTGAGGCAAATGGACATGTGCTATGATGACATACCCTATGTGATACTACACTTTAACTGAGGCAAATGGACATGTGTTATGATGATTCAATGTATTTGACACTTCAACTAGGCTATGGCTGATGACAAGATGATCCATGATGACCTTGTGTTCCCTGGTGTGGATGGTTTTGGGGCTGCTGAGGGTGTGCATCTTGGGGCTGCTGAGGGTGTGCATGTTGGTGCTGCTGAGGGTGTGCATGTTGGTGCTGCTGAGGGTGTGCATGTTGGTGCTGCTGAGGGTGGTGCTCCTGAGGGTTTCATTCCAGCTGCACAGGCTCTGGCTCAGCAGAGGGCACTTCTTAGGTGGACTGATCCCATGTCTGCCTTCATGCTAAGGCAAATGTGCCAGATCATCTCCACAGGGGTGAGGGCTGACAAGGGGTTCAAAGAGGTGCATCTGAACAAAGTGGCTAACGCATTGCAGGAGTTTTGTGGCAATGCTGTCAGTAGTACCCAGGTGTATAACTGTCGGGTACCTGGGAAAGGGGTACCCTTAACCCTCGATTAAGTGGATTAACCTCGGACATCAACAAACCAAAAATCATCGCGGCGATTATCCTTCACCTAGCACAAGAAGCCCAATTGCCAAGTCATATTGGGCCGACCCACGGACGAGCCTCGGCGGTCCAGGCCGCTACCTACCCGACGGATCCCCGCTCGAGGCAGAGTAGATCACTCGAGGGTGCCACTCAGGCTACCCCTCGGTGAAGGAGGTTTACCCGAGCGAACGGACGCCCCTCGAGTAAAGCACACCCCTCGACTACCTACTCTTGGTACGGTTTTTAGGGCAGTTAATGCGTTCTACCTGCCCTGCCTAACTTTGTGGCTACAGTCGCGGTAACAGTCGCGTGTATGAAGGTCAAATCCAGCTTTTACTGCCCATATCTGGGAATCTGGCGAATCGTACTGCACTATAACGCCATGCCGTGCACTTTGCCCGGTTCGACACCCCCTCAAGACGCATTTGTCAACATATTTCCCTCATTTCCAGGGGCTCGGCCATATCCATTTGGGCCTCGACCCCCCTCGACCACCTCTCGAGCTGGAGTTCGTCATCGCTGGTCAACACTCCAACAACTCCCGACGCGACGGCTATAGGGATCCGCACGACAGGGCATGGGCATCGGTCTTTCATCGGCCATCAGCTGTGTCATCCCACGCATGAAAAGGATGGCCGCGTCAACTCTAAACACATTGCTACAGGACACGTCATGCTCGACGCACGCCTCTACAGTGGCACCGACATGATCGGCATCTCCTCCCCGACGTCAGCAGCAACGTCCGCCCTAGATTCATGTACCCCTGAGCCCCTCCTTTGCCTATAAACGGAGGCGCCAGGCATTAGTTCAGACAGGTCAAGAGAGAGCTACCAGAGCCCAAAATGCTCAAGTCCCAGCTTGCTCACTCACTCGCACGCTATACAAGTACTTTGGTGAAAGATAATACAAACTCTCCCCCCACTAGACGTAGGGCCTTCTTTTGCCCGAACCAGGATAAACCTTGTGTTCTTCTTGCATCACCATCCGGATTAGGGAGCACACAGCACGTATTCACTCATTGGTGCTAGGCCCCCGGGGTTGAAATACCGATAGCTGGTGCGCCAGGTAGGGGAACTGCGTGTCACTGACGATTTCTGCCATTTTTCCGGATGGAAAACTCAGCTTTGCCACTTCCACATGCTATGGTGATCTGGTTCAGGAGCCTGGAGTTCATGTCCGTCAGCCACGGCTATGACATGACCCTGCTCTCGGTTGGAGATCCGAGCGGAGGCCGCACCAAGCCCCCGCGCTTAGGAGAGGCCGTACGCTGGTCTCGCCATCATGCCTCCGCGTCCAGGAGGAGGCGCGATCGGCGCCGCTGTCATCATCGACCTGCGACTGGGTTTTTACTCGCCATGTTTCCCCCACTCCTGGTAGGTGACAAAGGGCCCCTGGTTGGGGACCAATCTGACCCATGTCCAGGAACGGAGGACCAGCCAGCGGGGCTCTATGGAAACCCTGACTTCACCTTCATGATGTGTTCATCGAGGGAGCCCGGTGAGGCTCCTCCGGCGCTCTCAGCACCGTCACCTCCCAATCTCCTGCCGCACGGGCTATTCGGGACACGCCATCAGTTCCCATTCGGCTTAGACAACGCCGCCAGGATGAACTCTGCCATAATATGCTCCAATGTGAGCGCGCATGAGGACCACCCGGGGGCTCTCTTGCATGCTACCATGGGTGTGGCAGCTGTCCTTCCGGCCTTCGAGGACCTTGGTTTCTCGCGAGCACCTGGCCCGAGGTGGTACACCCTCGGCACTATGCGGCGTTAGCTAGAGGAGGAGCGGCGCGGGCAGTTCCCCATCTTCTACTCCGGTAGCCCCGACTCTGACTCTGACCACTACGACCCCACCCACGAGTGTTTTCACATCGAGGGCGGAGTCGCATCGAGCGATGACACCATCGACCCGATGGCGACGGTAGCAGCTGCAGCCACAGCCAGAAGGGCCCTTGTAGTGGCAGACCCAGAGGAGCAGCTGCCAGCTACGCCCCAAGACGAACACCCGCATCTGGACAACCAAGACGCTCAGCTCGCGCAGGTCCAGGAGATGCGAGCCAAACTCGACAAGGATTGGGAGTGCCTGTGACAGCTCGAGCAGACCCTCGAGCAGGAGCGCCAACCCCCGCCCGATGGAAGGGCTCGAGCTAGAGCCCGAGAGGTCAACCGACAAATCATTGAAGGTGGGGAAGTCGAGCACCCTGTCATCAACTGTTTCCCTGAGCCAGTCAGAACATCGTCGCGACCGCCATGCTTCTTCGGAACATGCCCGCGCCATCGAACCCTCAGGCTCGGCAGATACAGGACGAGGTCAAGGCACTCCTCAAGGTCGCAGTTACACAGCAGGCCGAGAGCTCGGCCTCGAGTCATCGAGGGGTGGCCTCGGAGCAACCTGTTGAGCCCCCCACGATGAGAGGGAGGTCTCGGTTCATTAGGAAGCACCCCCGAGCAAAGAAGGTGATCCCCATCCAGGACCACATCGTCGACAACCGCGAAGCCCAAGACACGCGCTACGACATCATCGAGAACTGATGGCACAAGAATGGGGACACTGAAGATCGACGCTACAGCGCCCATCGAGGGGCACGCTAGGACAGCGACAAGGACCGTCGGGCCCCCAAGCCGCCGGGCCCTCGAGTCTTCAGCAGGGCGATCCGCAACACGCCACTACCCAACCCCTTCATCAACACTTGGAACATCAAACAGCTACGTCGCTTTTACCCCTAGGGCCTCGAGACCTTGTAGATTTCACGTATTTTGTACATCTATCACATCATGAATGAATAAAAAGACTCTTGACTTTAGTACTTTTGTTCGTTCAAAAAATAATAAAGGTAGCCTCGACTCTGCTTCATCAGAGTCGAGACTCCCTCGGGGGCTAACAAGGGGTAGAACCCCCCTAAGCTCCTAAAAAACTCGAATGTTTTTTCAAAACTCGACGTTGCTCTCTTCTTCTATGCCTTGAACACGCTTCACAACTAAGTAGAAAACACCTCAAACTCCCTAAGGGTCGAGGGCATCGAGCCGGGGGCTCTCCTACGCCTCTGCGCTAAGGTACCCCCACTCGCTCCCCCCTCGAGGGATACGAGCCCATGTCAAAAACTTAGTCAAAAAGTAAAATTTTGGCAAAAAAGAACCTCGGGCTTGAACAGCTTCACCAGCTTCTCGCCTGGGTCCTCGGCATCCTCGATCAGGCCTCGGCACCACTCTTCGTTCTCAGCATCCGTCTTGCTGAGGTCGAAAATGAAGCCGTGTTTCACAACGTCCATGTCGTACGTGAAGCCGGAGTAGACAACCGCCATCGCCCGCTTCACGCCGATGTGGAGTGCCTCGCGGACGCGATCCCTCAAGGTGGCCCCGAGGTGATACAACCGGTCAATGAGCACGGTCCCACGCACTTCCTTACTGGCCTCCTCAGTGGGTTCGATCCCCCAGGAGTCGCAGAGCCTGTTGATCGCAACGCGGAGCTGATCGGTCAACATTGTCTCTGCTAGAAGGCCCTCCTGCAACACTTTGGTAGTGGTCTGAGTGGAGAGCAGGTCTGTCTCGAGGCCTAAAGGATGGAACAAAAGTTAGTCATGATGCACGAAGATAAGGAATTCAAAACTAAGCAGGAACACTCACTGGCGCAGTGGGTGTTGAGGGCCTCGCGGGCATCCGACGCTTCGTCACGTTGCTTCTGAGCCTCGTCCTGCTCCTTTCAAGCCTTGTCCCGCTCCTTCTAGGCCTCCTTGAAGGCATGGACCACCTCCGTCTTCTCAAACCGCAGGTCTTCGAGGGCCTGGCCAGCTAGAATGATGGATTGCTCCTTCTCTCGAAGGTCTTCTTCATCGTGTCAAGATCGGCGGCAAGGGCATTGGCACGGCGTTTCTCCTTGGCAGTCGAGAGGGTGAGGGCGTCGCGTGCCTCAGAGACTTGGGTGACATTGGCCTCGAGCCTCTAGATGTGCTCCGTAGCATCTCGAGCCTCTTCCTCGAGCGACTTGACACACTCGAGGGCCCTCCGTGCCTCCTCTAGGGCCTGGGTGCCATCGCTCTTGGCCTTCTCAGCCTCCTCCTTGGCCTTAGCAGCCTCTTCCTTGGCCCAGGTGATTTCCCCTCGAGTCACCTCGGCATCCTCCCTCGTCTTGGCGGCCTCTTCCTTCGCTTGCCTCGCTTCCTCCTCAGCCTGAGCCACCCTGTACCGGACTGACACACCGGGTCAAGCTGACGTAGCACCTCCTCCCGATCGTTGTGGGTCACATGGAGGAAGTAGGACTTCAAGTGGGAGCGGCTCCTCAAGTCCTAGAAACAAGAAGCAGAAAATCAGTCACCAGTTTAGGAGGAACCAAACCCAAACATGCGCGGAGAAATATTTACCAAAAGGCCTCGGCCAAGGTCTTTGGTGACGATTTCGGTGGCCAACTTCAGAGCGTGTGCCAGCCACGCCCGATACTCCTCCACGTCCTCCCAGCACTTCACTTCTGCTGGGTCATCCATCCAGATCCCGGGAGCGCTGGGATCATGAGTTTCTCGGAGCCGAAGACGCTTTTGGCCCCAATGCGGGAGGGACGCTTCGAGTCTCACTCGCACCGAGGACCTAACGCTTTCCAACGCCTCGCGCAAACCACTGTAGCGCTCCACCTGGTCAGCCAGGGTGGGGAACGATGACTCGGCTTCACCACCGCCTGGCCCGATGTCAGGGGTGGACCATCTCGATGGACTAGGGACCCCTCGGGTGGCGGATGCCCTGGCAAGCAGAAGGGCCTCATTCTCCTCCTCCCACCGGCGGGGCGCCAAAGGACTTATGGCAGCCGTCTCCTCCTGCCACCATTGTGGTGAACCAAAGGCCATCGGCTCTTCCAATGGCGTGCCCTGCAGTTGCGGCAGCTGGCTCGGGGCAGCCACGATCACCTCCTGCGGTGGAGGAGGGCTCGAGACCACTGTCTCCCCCAGCACCATGTCATGCCAAGGCGGCAGGTCCGACATCACCACGTCCTCTGGCCGACTTGAGGCCGTATGCTCCCCTTCCCCCTACGCCTGTGACACGCGCAGGACCACCGATGCATCTCGTGCCATATCATGCTACTGTAGCAACTCATCCAAGGCAATCACGGCCTCTCCTTGCAACTATGGGAGGCTCGAGACCACCAGCTCCTCCGACGGCTCGACCCACCATTGTGATGACAAATCCAGAGGCGTCGTGTCCTCCGACGGCGTTTGTTGCTGCTGCTGTTGCCATCGCTGTTGCTCGGGCTGGTCCCTGGCCGGCCCCTCTTCTCCTGGCCGCTCCTATGGCTCCTCCCCCTCTTTCCTCTGGGGGCCCTGCTGCTCCTGCTTGCGTTGCGCCTCCACCTCACGTAGCCCCTCTGGCCACGGCTTCCGCTCCTTGACGGGTAGGAATGGAGCAGCGGCATCCTCGTCCTCGAGGACGATGGAGGTAATCTTGACCCTAGTTTGCGCCCGTGGGAGGCTCCCCCCTCGAGCGAGGCAGCAGAGGTTCTGGTTTGACCTGGGGTAGAGGCCACAGGCGTCGGGATCGGGACGGCACTCCCACCTCCCAACACCTGCTCAAATGCAGGGGCCGTGGATGCCGATGCCAGGGCAGCGCTTCCCCTCTCCTACAACTGCTCCAGCTTGAAACCACTTCCCGCCACGGCCCCCGACCTGCTCGAGCCTGCAACAAGAGCAGAGCCCATCAGCCTGCCTTGAGCCATAGCTGTGTGGGCTTGAGATAGCCAAGCCGTCTCCTATGGTAGCAGCAGTCTTGAGGTCGCACCTGTTGCAATGGCCACCGTTCTCATGGCTACGTCCACCCTAAGCCGCTTGGCCGGCGAAGGGTTTTCCTCCTCCACCCGTCGCTTTAGCCTGGAGAATGAGGAGGTGAGCAAAGATGCTTAGTGGTTCAGTAGGTCAAAGAAACAAGAAAGGAAACTTCAAAAAGCGTGGCTTACCCAAAGGGGACGACGATCTTCCCAGGGCCCCTCGAGCCGCTAGAGTGCCTCGAGGCCCTACTCGGAGCTACACCACCCCCGGAGCCGAGGCCGGTTGACGCTTCCAATGGCATCCCCGCGCCCTCCCACTCTGACGAGGCCGCGTGGCCCCAAGTTTGCGTCCCGAGCACCGAGGACTGGGACCGGGCTTCCCGAGATGTAGCAGGCAGGGTCCTGCCGCGTGAGCGTCGAGATGAGGACCCAACACAAGACGATGAACCGCCTTGACTCCTGTCTTGCAGCCGCTCCAGAATGTCCTCCTGCATAGAGGGCACCTTAGCTCGGGGGAGACTGGGGAGATGGGGCTCGAGACACGCTGCCATCCCCTCGACATCATCATCATCATCTTCCTCCTCATCCTCCTCAGAGGCAGACTCCTCCTCAGGAAGCCCATCGTGCCTTTGCTTCACACGGCGCTTCTCACACTCGGTACGCGTGAGGCTTTTGTCTTTCTTCTTCTTCTCCTCCTTGTCCTACCCCTTCTTCTGTTGATGAGTGGTAAAGAGCCTCACCTATCAGTCAGGGTCATCCTCCTTCACCGGGGGCCTCGATGCCCTGTAGTCAATTTTCCCCTGCACGAAAACATCCAGGCGTAAGAGCAAAGGGAAGGAAGAGAGGCAAAGTAAAACTCGAAAGGCATGGCTCGAAGCACTCACCAGGTCAAGATGGCCTTCTTTTGGCAGCATGGGGATGCGGTTGATGTGCTTCGGCCTGAAGCCGCCGACGACCGCCCCCTTTACCCGTGACACAATCTCCTCGGGGGGCAACGCCTCAGCCGACATGCGGCACTCCTTGAGCTGCTCGGGCGTCGCCTCAGGCCCCATCTGGTCTAGCCATAACGGACGCGCCATAAAGGGAGCACCCTCCGATGGTGAAAGGCCGAGACGATGATCACCACCATCAAACCTGTGTCACGAAGTCTCCTTAGCACGGTGAGGAGAGGCCTCAATCAAGGCTGCAAATCTGACGCCACGCCGTGCGGCCAGTTGAACAGACGCTCCGTGATGAGGCGCCCAGTGTACGGTGGGAAGTACCCCTCGTCGTTGCGGAGATAGAACCACCGGTGTACGATGAGGCCCCATCTATGCTATTGTTTGCTATTGTTATCATATTTTGGTATATTATTCTAATTAAAGTATGTTTTCTTGCATGTGTTGCTCGTGTGCGATGATTGTGGTGTATAGAGAATGAGACGTGGGTGAACGAGGATCAGTAAGACCCGGAGGGCTACGTGCAGTAGGACATCAACCAAGGCAAGTGCAGGCATCTTTGATCATTTTGTGCCTATTCATGTTTAATTAAATACATTGCATGTGTCTTAAATCGGCAAACCATAGGAATGACTAGCTACTTTATCCATATATCACCTATGGGGGTTAGTTGATAGGTTTTTAGGTTGCTAGTGCTCTACCTTACCTTTCACCGTTTAATGAAGATAAAACTTGCTTCTTAACCTGTTGGAGCCTTGGGCTGTTGGCTTCGGCCATTGGAGAAGTTGATGCATTTCCGCATCGTTGGTTGGCGGTGAATGATGGGGGAACGGATGTTAGTGGGACTCGTAGCAACGAGGGCATCCGTATCTCCTGCCCCTTGTGGACCTGTTCATGGAATGGCAACCTGGGACTTCCGTACATCTCTAGGCTAATAGGCACTGGCTTGGTCTATTAGCAGGATCATCATAGGCAGATGGGTTTCTTACCGATGGGTAGCATAGCTATGGCGAAAAGGGTGCTACAAGTTCTAGCATGGGAGTTCTGGTAGATCCGTAGACTGGGACGGCGGCTACGACTACGTCTCTCATGTGCTTGGGACATCGTGGATGGAGTTACCACTGCCTATGACCCTGTGAAGAACCTCGTTGGGACCTTTGCCAACCTATCTTGGTAATGGGCTAAGAGGCTGATCCCCTCGGGCATAAAGAGTAATCACAATCTGAAGTGAAAGTGTACACCTCTATGCAGAGTTAAAATCGGTATATCGTCCATGCTCACAGTCATGAGCGGCCCAGATCCTCGTATGACTTAGCCAAACAGATTAAGCTATTAAATCATGGTGATGTTGTGAGGTTTCTACCTCGGGTTTTATCGGGATGGTTATCCTGTGTTCCCTTGAGATGGCTATCTCATGTTTAGTGATGCTTAATGATATATGTTTATATCTATGATGTTAAATGACACTTTAAATGCTACTTGAACCTTAATAAAGGGTTGGGTGTTTCAACTAAGATGATTAGAGAATAGGTTGCAACTTGTTTAATCTTAATTGTTTACTTTAAAATGCTATCACAGTCTACCTTTCAACTTTATCTTGTACTAGCCTTGCTTGTCATTACTTTCCGCCTGTACTTGCTAAGTTTCTATATGGAACTCACCCTTGCTCATTCACCAACAAAAGGATGCTCAAGTGACGACTCGAATGGTGACTTCCTTGAGAACTACCCGGGTTACTAGGCATCGTGATGCTGCCGTCGACCTTCCTATGGCGAGATGGAGTCGCTACATCTACGTCGTCTTAGTTGCTTTTCGTTTTGGACGATGTGATTTATATTCCGCTTTACTCTGATGACAGTTATGTAATAATGGTACAATGTAATCGTTATACTATGTTTTATTCAAACATTGTGCTTATTGGACCATGTAATTTGTCATTCATGTGTGTAATTGTTCTGGGCGCACATGAGCTTTTGCCTTGGTTTCATTCCTTCGAAATCAGGTGTGACACTTGCTTGATAAAGTACTAGTTGCTTAGGTTTGTGTGACCTTACAAGCTAGAATTGGTTAGGAGAGCACTTGCTAGATTGACACCTTGCTTTCTTGTTTAGGATCTTTTACAAGGTGCATATAGAGTCATAGTTAAAGGGGTGAAACCTTGGCTAAACTGATAGTTTTAATTCCATATTTGTTTCAGTTAGTGTTGGCATTTCTTACACCGCACAAGTTAAGTTGTCATCCCTAACATGATGTAAGAAATATGGTTGTATTTATAATCTAAGCCTCTATATAAAATGAAATAAAAAGGTTATCCGCAAGCACACAGATAAATACTCCCATTGTAGCATTTCACCACTGGGAAGGCAGAATGGAGGTATTGAGAATAAAGCTATAACTTACACTTGTGATAAGAGTTCTACTAGATCTACTCAAAACAGGGATCAATCATATCTTAATAATAAATAAGGATAATAATTCAATAAAGTCCAAAGGAGGTTCCACTCAGCATTTTCCTTCTTGTGCGTGATTCTAGAAAGAACTAGGAAATAAAGATACATAACTCTTAAGGTTGACTATAACTATAGGTCATTGAGCTACATCAATTAGTGCAATTACATCTAGCTATCATGGTCAAAATAATCTCATATCCATACTCAAGAAACATTGCCTAGGTGGGTCATGAACATAGCAAGACGTCACCCCGCAACCATAAGCCTTACCAAGTCCTACATTCGGGGAGTGGACTACAGAGGACTCAAAGAAGCTATAATAGTCACCTTCGCGATCTACCACATAGCCCGGGACATAGGGGGCACTCGCAGATAGATTTAATCTAGGCACCATGCCTACATTAACTCTACCACCCACCCCTTGTACTTCAGGATGAGCGCTATACGAACAAGAGTATAAACACCAAACTACTCCAACTAAACTAGACATATAACCAATATAGGTAATGAACATTACAATTATGAATCTATTATTATAACAAGTCATGGTGATAAACATGAACACGAACAAGAACAAGAACAAGAACAAGAACAAGAACACAACGAACTAGACAATTAGATGATGAACTAGATGAACATGAAGAACAAATAGATGAACTAGAAGATAAACATAATGAACTAAAAACACAAATAGATTAATACTGGGAATACTGAAAGTGCATCTAGCCCTTTAGTGGGTTATGTTGAATTTATTGATAACATAATTAAAGGTCTAATTGAAATTGAGTCTATTGCATATACTTGTGGATTGTATATTAACAAATATATCAAATGTTCAGCAAGCAAGCAAACTCGATGGTACTCCAAATTGTGTTGAGATAAAAGGTCAAAGTTGTGTATTGTTGTATTGGAAGATCATGGAAACAATCTTGTTCAAGCAAAAGACAACAATGCAAATGGAATCAATGAAATGACTTCTATTGTGGGATATCATAGCATCATGTGAAAGCAAGCATATTTGGCAAATGGCAAATGAGACATGAGTTGATGATTCTGGATTGGTCCCTATATGGCTTGCTTTCCATGAATAAAATTGAAGTAAGTATTATGAGTGTCAAGCCAAAATGGAGAGGATACAAGGAATTGTGAATTAGCTTGACCATATTGACTATGATCCATGTATGTCTCTATGTGAGTCAAACTGAAGCTTGATTGATCTCAACATTTATATCTAGAAGATATTCAAGCAAGGATCACAATATTGAAGAAATGATTATTCAATGGATGCTTACTGTGATGTGACTTGAGTATGGCTTGATAAGGTAAAGATAGCAAGGAAAGGGCTTCAAGGTACTAAGCGAAGGTGAAGGGCAAGTGATGGCTTAGGATCGAGGTACCATGGCTAAGGTGAAGAAGAGAGTACTTGCATTGAGACAAGAAACTAATTAAGCTATGAGGAGTCATATTGTGTTGAGGATCAAATCATTAGTGGAGGTGACTTGAAGCCATTGAGATGAACTCATATGTTTGGAAATGGTTCAAGTCACATGCTCAAGATATTGAGAAAAAGGACAATACCATATGAAGGTGGAACCCCTAATTACAAAAGACAATGGAAACTAAAAGGTGTTTGAATTCCTTTATGTTTTGAAATTGAGTTTAGGAAAAGCCGTACTATAAAGAGGGATACAATGCGCAAGCTTCAGCGTGTAACCAAGTGCTAAAAATCCACCAAACATTCTCTATTCCCATGCCTAGTCAGCACATGGTTCAGTTCTCTATTTGAAGCTGATTTCGCAGAGCAGCACTGCTGCTATTCAAGCAACACTACTGTCAAACAGCACTGCTGCTCTTGAGCAGCACTGCTGTCGGGCAGCACTGCTGCTCCGAGGACGGCACTACTATCACTTAAAATATGACAGTTTGTGAAAGGGGTATTTATTTCATTCCCTTCCTCCCCCAATGGTAACCCACGACCATTCCCTTCCAGGTGCCACTAGAGTTGCTCTCACTCCCCCTCACTCACCATTGGAGCCCCTCAAGCTTCTCCCTTTGATTCCTCTTTGATTCCTTGAGAGTTTGAGCCTCCAGACTACATTAGAGAGCAGCCCCAACTGTTCTTCAACTTCTACAACACTTGGTTCACGTTCAAGCCGATGGATTGTGTTCTTTACTCTTGGAGCAAGGCTCCTAGCCAGCTAGGCGTCGCCTAGAAGCTTCCAACTCTTATGTGGCAGCTCTGGGACATTTGTTATGGAAACACCCCTCACTTCAAGAGTTCATTCTCTTGATTTGAGAACGAGGGCAAGGCAAGCCTTGGTGGCGAGCCAATCCTTTTGTGAAAACCTCGACAACATGGACATAGGCAAGCCTTGGTGGCGAGCTGAACCATGGGATAAATCAGTGTCTCACTTGTGTTCTTGTGCTTTGTATTGCTCTATATTTGTATTTGTGGTGACTCCTAAATGAATAATGATTATGATTATTGATGATTCCTCCAGGGGGGTCTGCTGCTGCTTATATAGTCCGGTGGGGTGAACCACAGCCCTTAGATCAAACAGACTTGAAACAATGGTTGAGATGTGTTGTAGAGGTCGGTTGGAGACGCCACGCGAAGATGGCTGACAGGTGAGCCTGGAGTAGGCCGGTCGGCCTTACATGTGGGACCGGCCAGCCCAGCTCATTGCTAGGTGGGCCTCTCTTCTCGTGGGCCAATAGATCTCTTTGTTAACTTTCCAAAGAGTCCTAGATCGCTAAAAACAGAGTCCGGATGAGGGAGATATGCCCAATTTAGTCCGGACTGTTCTGGAAGCCCATTTGCAATCTTCCAGAAGTCGTAACTTTGTCATCTGGACTCCGATTTGGGTAAATCAAAAATCTATTCCTTGTGTCTCGATGAGCTATTCGCAATGGTTTGCTCCAATTCATCATTTGAGATACTTCTATTTGGTGATTCTGGTCCTTTTCTAGTTTAATCCATGTAAAACATAGATTCACCAAAACTCGTGGAACTCATTAGTTTCAAATCCTACAACTATGCTTCGTGGTTCATATCATGTCATATCAAGCAATAGCTAATGGATAAAAATGAGCATTAGTGACCGTCAACAGTTAGCCGGCACGATAAGTTCTAGAAAGACCTATTCAACCCCCTCTAGGCCACCATCTCGACCTTTCACCGGGCCTTGTGCTTCATCCGCTGCCGATTGCTCGCCGTCTCGCGCCTCACTAGAGAAGGACCGAAGGATGAGCATGTTAGTGCCAGTATCATGGGGACGACGAGATGATCTACATCAATAAAAGGAAGGTGGGAACAGAAGTTGTTGGTTCTACGACGTCTGGTGTCCTAACATCATATCTACATTAATGCTGGCACCAACCGCACCAGTAGACTAAAGGTATGTATATCTGGCTAGATCCTATAATTATGTTTAATTGGTCTTCTATGACGTACATTAGATATAATTTTTATTTTTATTTTAATAACCTTAAGTTGCTTGAAAAATAATTTTTAATATAATTCTTAATGAGCATTAGGTATATTTTTTTATCAACATAGATAATAATGTTTCTCAACCATTGGCAAGGGAGCCTCTACCTATTTTTTGTTTCTTTATCCCAGCCTAGAAATTTGTTCTTATGGGGATTCGAACCTAGCCTACTTGGGTGCTACTGAGGAGTTCAAACAACTAGGTCAGACCCATTCACAAACTTAATAGTCTCATTAAATTGTCTCCAGTTACATGCTAATATTGTTGAAAGATCAGGGGCCATGATCCGTGAAGTTATCAATAAAGCCTATAACAAAAAAAAATCAAACCTCCATGGTTATAAAAAAGATAACTAAATTAATCCAATAATATTTTTAATAAATTATACATCTCTAACGTTGTTAAGATAATTCTTTGACGCCTAAGTTTGTATCCAAATTACACATAAATGGTATTATGAAAGATAATATAAAGTAATATATACATATGTAATTTATACCTAAATTATCCACTTAAACATTATAAAAATATAGTAGAAGTCTCTCAAATCTACATGTAAATACTAGTATAAGCCACTATGAACAATAGTTCAACATCCATAAGTAAATAATTAAATTAGTATAAATAATTACTTTGGAGCGTGGAATGTATTGGTGAACTAGTAGTGGATACAATCACCTTGCATCTAGAAAATATGGTGATGTTCCTTTTTATCTCATGGGCATTTCATCGAGTACTTGCTATGCATCGGGGAGGAAGCAACACGACCATGATTTGCAGCGCGCCGGACGCCGTGCGGTGGAGCTCGAACGGCCGGCCGGTGCCATGCTTCTTCCCAGTACCATTCCTGTCCAGTGAGTCTCGTCGTGTTCGTTCCATTCAGTGTACTAGTCTCTGCCAACAATGACCCAAACCGCTTGTAGCCTCAAGTCGAAGGCGATGGTCACTAATAATTCCTGCCCACGCGCTCTCCAGGAATCTTCTGAATCGATTCCCGTCGACTTCATAATGGACCGATGGCAAGAGAAAATCCATGCACACGAGAGAGATTGATAGTGCATGGCTCTGGTGCGTTGACGCTGACCGCTGACTGCCACCATCAAGTACAGAGACTTTAGCGGTTTAGCCATGCAATCCATAGCTTCCCCTCTCAGGACTTCCATCTCTGGCCTTGCATCATCGTCGTCGTCTCGTCGATATTTCCCACCAAGATATAAACACCACGCCACACAGGCGCTTGTGATGCCATACCTCGCCACCGCCGCCGTAGGCTTCGTTTCCGTCGCCCTTCCAACCAAAATGGCGGCAGCCCCCAACTCGGCGGCTTGCAGCCTTTGCGTCCTCTTCCTTCTCCTGTCCACTGCCACTCTCTCCGCCGCTGTCTCCGCCTCAGGCTCTCCCCTCTGCACCATGCCATCGCCTGCTCCCGAACACCAGCAAGACGGCGAGGACGCCCTCCCGCTCCTCGGCTCCTTGGAGCTCAACGCCGGCTACTTCTTCGGAGGCGAAGATCTCCAGTTCACCAAAGACGAGAGCAACGCGACGTCCTACTCCTATGTCGCCCGCTCCTTCTCTTTGCTCCCCCTCCACGCTTATCCAACACCCAACACCGCCGTCTTCCACGTCGCCGCCTCCTTAACCCTCTCCGGCGGCCGCGACCGCGTACGCCGCTATGTGAGATCCCATCGGCGGCGACGCCGTCACTACGTGGACCATCACTCTGTCACTTTCTCCTTCGAGGGTTACTACACCACCGGCGCCACCTCCGCGGAGCTTTGCATGGCTGGCACAGGCTCCTATTCCGAGGAGAACGGCTCCACCAAGCGCCTCCGCGGCGTCGACCTCCACCTCCGCGTCCCCATCCCGTTCAACATCACGCGCCCCTTCATCACCGGCAGCCTCAAGGGCACTGGCTTCGAGCCCATCTCTCTCGTCGCGTACGCCGAAGGCGACAGCGACAGCTACCACTATGGCAAGCGCGCCTCCTGCCCGTCGCTGCCGCCGGCTCCTGCCGCGGCCAAGAGGGGCGCGCTCCAGGCGCTCGGCGGCAACTTCTCGTGCGCGCACCTCAAAGAACGTCTCGCGACGTCTTACAAGCTGCAGCACGGCGGCGGCGCGCACGCGCCGGTCTCGTCGCCAGAGTGGCGCTTGCACATCCGCGAGGTGCAGTGCACCGCGAACGGGTCTGTGCGCGCGTACGCGGCCTTCTCCAACGACACGGAGATGTGGAGGGGGTATGTGCAGCCACACCCACCCATCACGATGAAGGATGATGAGGTTGTCGCCGAGGGGCACTGGGATTCAGCTCGGAGCATGCTCTGGCTCAGGGCGTGCCATGTGGTGTGGTCAGGGGCGTCCATGGTGGTGAACAAGGAGTGCGACATGGGCATGAGCTTCTGGTTCCCGGGAGTCTGGACGATTCGGGACCGGAGTGCCGTAGCCGGCATGCTTTGGAACTCGAGCAAAGCCGGTGATGGCACAAGCGATGGCTGTGGTGTCAGTGGTGTGATACCAGTGTCAAGCATCGATGTCAGCATTCATAGAAGCAACTTCTCAGAAGTGAAGTACGTCTACAACGACACGATGGTCGAGGAGGCGAAGAAGCATTATCTCCAGGATCCTGTATTGAGCAAACTCAAGAAGAAGGTTAAGGGATCGTTCGTTGCTCCTAACTACACCGATCATGACTTGGAATTCCATTTCTACGACACTAAAAGCATGATTATTCTGTATGGAGAGGCCTACCCGGTTACTATCGGCTCGGCGGTGGTCTATGGTGATCAGCTCGCCGCCGACGATTCTTTCTCCCGGAAAGCCATGGTAGACATGAATAAGGAGGAGCTGTTGAACGTCAGCTACGACATACGCGAGCGCGTTCGTCATGCGGACCGGGTGCGTCCCAAGAACGAGTCGTCCGGGGTCATCACCCTTGAAGAACGGCGAATGAAAGCGGAGGGTGTCTTTGATCCGAAGACGGGCATCCTGTGCTTGATCGCCTGCCGAGACTACAACAGCTCGACAACGGACTGCCAGATACTGATCACCGCTTATTTGGCCTCGCTGGACGGGATGGCGCAGGGCCATGGAAGGGGAGCGATAAGCAGCCTCAGAGCCAAGACAGACCCCCTCTTCTTCGAGAAGGCCGACATCATGTTGTACGGGATGTACTCCCACCAGATCTCGGAGTCGATCTCGAGGATGGACTTCGAGAGCATCCTGCTGGTGATCTCGACGACGCTGCCGTGCGTCTTCACCGTCCTGCAGATCTTCCACGCCAAGAGGAGACCCGAGGCGGCGGCGGCCACCTCGGTGACCATGCTCGTCGTCCTGGCCCTGGGGTACGTCGCCCCTCTGGTGGTCAGCTCCGAGGCTTTGTTCCTGAGCCGGAGGTGGCAGTACTCGCCGTTGCCGTTCCGGAGCTACGTGCCGTACGAGGTGAGCCAGGCGATGCTGAGGGCGCCCACACTGATCGCGTTGCTGCTCCAGCTGCACCTCATCCAGCTGTCCTTGTCGGCACGGAAGGCGGAGGCCGAACGGAACAAGGCCGAGGCGTCAGGATCGGCCGCCGAGAGGAGATCGCTCTGGCTGTGCGCGCCGCTATACCTGATCGGCGGATCACTGACCATCATCGTCCACGTCGCACTCCGAGCATCGCGGGAGGATTCCCTCACCGTCCGCGTCGGCCCGGAGCCGGCGACTCTGTGGGAGGACCTCGTGTCGTCGGCGGGCCTGGCGCAGGACGCGTTCCTGCTCCCACAGGTCGTCATGAACGCGCTCTTCTCGGTCTCGCCCGGCGCCAGCAGGGTCAGAGCACTCTCTCCGTGGTTCTACATCGGCGGCACCGTGGTCCGCGCGATGCCCCACGTGTACGACGTGGTCAGGGCGCAGGGCTACGTGCCGAGTTCCTTGCCATCCTACGTCTACGCGAGCCCGCGTTACGACCGCTACGGCATCTCCTGGGACGTCGTCGTGCCGTGCGCGGCGGCGCTGCTCGCCGTGCTGGTGTTCTTGCAGCAGCGGGTTGGTTCTGCGGCCTCATTGTTCCGTTCGCGGAGGAGCTTGGGTGAGTACCAGATGGTTTCGCCTCTTTAGATGATGATGAAAGGGCTTGGCCGTGCAGGTCAGTGCGGGAAGGATTCAACAGGATCGGTCTCGCGTGTCTCTTCCAAAGCCATCGTTGTTGCCATTTTGCCAAACGGCCACGGCGCGTATTTCGTTATCGCATTCGCACCCGTTCGTCGTTATGAAAATCTTAGTTTGATAGTGCAGCACTACCCACGCTCTGCAGTAATTCAGTGTAAGAACAATGTATATTTTTTTTTTGAGGAACCTCTATTATTTTTCTCAAGTAGAAGCTTCATGTCTAAATAGTTGACGTTTACTTTGAAAAGCAAGCAGAATAGAGACCGATGGACAGGTCGGTCAAGTGTGCTAGACCGAGGTGTTACGGCATCGTTATTGGAATAAAAGGACAGCAACTATGTATAATTTATTCGTCGTATAGTAAATGAACAATAAGGAAAACATCTGTCAGTCCATGCCTCACAAACAATAGCTCCAATGTGCACAAATTTTGGTAGATATGTAGGGGCATGTTTGGGGCTGCTCCGCTAGCTCCAAATTCACCAAAAACAACTTCACTCCACAAAAAGTTAGCCAAATGCTCTAGCGCCACCAAATCAGGATTCGCCAAAACTGTGGAGCTATAGGTGCCAGATTCACCATTTTAGTGGAGCTCCTCAATGGTTGCTCCACGTAACACAATTTAATTTCATGCCTCCTCGTGGAGTTTTGTAGAAATATATTCCCCACCATTGCCACCATACACACTCACATCTACATACAATTTAATTTTTTGTTCTCTCCTGCTCATCTTCTTCCCCACATGACCGAAGAAAAAGAAAAAGGAAAAACATCACGCCTACAGTCCCATCATCACCACCTCCTCCGGTGGTCTAGTGAACTCCTCGAATGATCTAGTGATGGTTGGATTGGGTAGTTCCTTCCCCAGCCCCTCTCCCACCCCTAGCCCGTTCTTCCTCCATATCCTTTTGGAGATTGGCCCCACATGTTGGTCTTTCGCATCAACTTTGGAGCATTGGCGGTGCAGCCTCTCCGGTTGGCAACGATGTCCTCCTTTGGTCGGCCACACTTCACCCCCCCCCCCACCCCCCACCCACCACACACACCCACCACACCGGCCTCTCTGTTGGTGGTGCCTCCACCCAACTGTGATTGGGCGGCAAGGGGAAATATGGATAGCCAGTCAAAATGTCTCGGCGGTTTGTGATTTTGTATGCGGTTCACATATGTATCAACAGGTCAACCGGGAGCTTTGCATGGCACAAGTGTGCTATAGAATACAATCAATTTGGATGAAAATTTGCTCCCACATCATCCTCCACAAGTTAATTAATATGAATGAATAATTTGATATTTAACCATTTAGTCATGATAACGAATATTCACCTATATTGTTTTCACCATCTGCAAGCCAATACTATGTTGTCGATGCCGGATATCCTAATCGGCCTAGGTATCAACCCGCTTACCATGCGGAAAGGCATTGAACCTAATACACTCAAGCAAAAATTCATTCGCTTTCACTCTTCTATGTTCTATGAAATGTTAGTGGAGGTCTTTTGGAGTTTTGAAAATGAAGTGGCAAATCTACTCTATAAAAGAGCGTAAGAATTAGAGGACATCCAACCACAATCTCCACCATAGGATCAGACTCTCTATAAAAGAGCATAAGAATTGGAGGACATACAACCACAATCTCCACCATCGGGCCAGACTAGATTTTGTTCTACGGATTAAGGCAGTTGGACGTTTCTTAGGTGACAGGGTGTTGATCTTGGGAGGGCCTTCTTCCCCGCTTGCGATCCCCGCCACGGTTGCACGCTCGCCCTACAGGCCGGCCCTCTCCCTCCTCTGAATCTAACTCCCCTCGCGGACCTCCACGCGCACTGCTTGCGACGGCGACTCCGGAGGCAACGGCGCCAAGGATGGAGGGTGGCGGCGGCGTTGGAATGGATGACGACGACTATGAGGAGGCCGAGTTCGGTTCCGGTGTTCGACGAAGTGTTGCACCTCTTCGCAGGGAACCATCTTCTTCGACGGGGCTCCTTGGGAGACTCAACAGAACTGCCCTATCTTTGCCTAGCAGATGAAATTAATCTCTATATCTGTAGACAGATGTATATTCAACTGACGACCACGGTGAGGCTCATGCTCTTTCGGCTGATCCCTCTGTTGATGCGCATGGTGAAAGAGGAGTCGCCGCCGCTCCATTCGTCGTGAAGCATCTTGATCCGGTGCCCTGCTAAGGTAAGGGCAAAATATACGGTCTTGTGCAATTATTCTTGTGCGGTTATGCATTTGATCAGAACATTTGATCTGAAGTTAATATGCCAAAAGTTGTGAGACTGATTTCATCAGAACATGTGGCCTATAGCTAGCAAAGTAGCAACAGAGTTGAGCGTTTCATGAGAGTGTTATTATTGCCTAATCGGTATTTGTTTATTTTGATGTGGACATGTTGATTGATCTCAGATGTGCGTATCCAAATAGAAATACTGCTTGCCACGGAGGCAACTGCTTATGTCCAGTAATAGAAAAAATTAAGAATGCCTGAATCTGCATGCTCGAGATAATAGGAAACTCAGAAACATCTGGAGGTTGATTCAGTCGTGGATCTGCATGCCTTCTGTGTGATTTGATCTGCTTCGCTCTGAATGTTTATAGCCCTTGTGTGTTCCTCATCCACCCAACTTGGTGGCATTTGGCTAGGCACCTCAGACGGGGTCAGGATATGTACCTAGGTTCAAATAAAAAGGTGTGATGACTCTTCATTTGGTAGTCAGAAAACTGCATAGTGTCCTCAAGTGATTTTCCTGAAATAATGAATAATAATCAGTAATCTCACTTACGCTCTTCTTTTCCCTATTTGCTCTCATGATTTTTGCATCATGGCTGACATCTTTATGTACATTTTTTTGTAGCAAGCATCTGTTGTTCAGGCAATTGGATGAAAGAGCTCAATTCTGATTAATCTGTACCTTCCCAGATATCTTTGTTGGCTCTTGGCTTATGAGGAGTTCAGGAAATACCATACCACATTTATGTTGAAACTCCAGTGTTTTTTATGCTGAAAAGGCCAGGGTGCAGATTTACAGTTCAGCAAAGAATTGTTACATATTTTTACAAGGTAATGGACCTTACATGGGAATGTTGCTCTCCATTGGAGCCTACAGATGTTCAGTTCTAATTGCTGGAGCATCGCCATATTCTACGGATGGGCTTTGAGGTGTAACTATTTAAATTGTAGGTTTTCCTGTATAGCTTGGGTGGATTTGTCTGTGTGGTATAATTGGGCAAGGAACTGACAATACGATGATGACTGCCAAGAGGTAATGCCCAATTATTGTTGCTTAATTTGCACATCAAAATTAAGAATATTGTTTTCCAATCAAATGCATAATTTCAATTTCGTAATCTGCAGCTTTCAGTGTTGTTTCTTGTTGATCCGCTTCTACCATTGCAAAATCATGCCAAGAACGCATGGAGGTAAAGATATGCGCAGTATAATGCACACATACATGCTTGTGTCATGCCTTTGTGGCGCCACTCAACATTTTCTGTGCGGTTTTATGTGCATCCTGCAGATTGGTCTCCTGCGTTGCTATAATTCACATACTAGCCTCTCTAGAAAGTGGTTTTACAGGGTATACTGAAACCAAGTATTTAGCAATCTTGTTTTCTTTTTTCTACTTCTGAATTTATATAGGAGTCGATAGTGTACAAATTAGGCAGTTGATTTATGTTAGATTATTGCTATTTTTCTAATACCAAACAAAGGCTTATACTGTTTAATTACCTGCTAAGTTGTCATGTCATCAAAACTTAGGACAATGAGAACAAATGGTTATTGGTCTCTTAAAACATCATATTGTCCCTGATCTTCTCATTTAAAAAATGCATATATGGTTGCGTGTGTATACATTTAAAATATTTCTTTTTTCATGAAATTATGATTTTATAATTATAAATAGTTGGATTTAAAAAAATTATTCATTTTAATAGACACGTGCGTGTCGCACGTTTTTTGCTAGTTCTATTAAAGATGTCCAACATTTATTGAACCCAATACATGTTGTCTATGCCGAAGCAAAAACTGTCCACCAAAATTTTGTGCGATAACCAACTTTTTAGGTTAAAAACGATTTGTTTTGGTTTTTGGTTAATCAGTTTTGTTGGATTTTTGCCCACTTATGCCGATGCCAAGCTTTAAATTGTAATAGCATACATCCAAAATAACATACTAGAAAAACACCTATCGAGCCGACAAATTCTTCTCTTGCTCCCGAAGCAGTTCAACACATTTTTTTTATCAAATGGGCAAAAAAAATTCTCAACAGCATCTCACCTGGAGTTTCTTAAAAGGTGCAGTGCCCAAGCTGAAAAATGAAACAAGCTTCTACTAGTTCTCTAAACATTTATTCTCTCTTAGCCGTTAATGATGGTACATAAGGAATTGTTTACCTAAACACTGTACCAAAATAGTTTCAACGGAGCTGCTCGTACGTGAAACTGAAGCGAAAAAAAAACCATTAGTGAATTAGAGTTAATAGTTTCAACGGAGCTGCTCGTACGTGAAACTGAAGCCAAAAAAAAACCATTAGTGAATTAGAGTTGTACGAAATGGCACCTAACATAGACACGTGAAGTGATGATGCTTTACCTGCTACGGGTTACCAGCACATATATGAGGTTCTTAGAGGAACTCCACCAAATTGAGAAAAAAAGATCTCCTTTCTTGTGTAAAGGGAATTGATGTGTAAAACTGAGAAAAAAAGATCTCCTTTTGCTATATTCTTGTGTAAAGGGAATTGATGTGTAAATTCACAACTCCGTCAAAGGGGAGAGCAAGTATATGTCCATTAATTGTACCTTAAATTTTTTGGATTGAGTTGTATAAAGCTGTGTGTTAGCTAGTTGTTTTTCTTTCCATTTTTTTTCTTGTTTTGAGTCTGTACAGTTCTTTTCCTTTATATCGTCTAATAAAATTAGATGGCAAAACTTTTACCGTTCCTTTTAAAAAAAAACTTACATTTTTGTTTTCTTAATCTCCTACACTAGATTTTAGGGAAGGAGAAAAGAGGATTGGTGGAGCTGCTCTTACTAGCACCCTCCATTTCAAAATTATGACTGTTTGATTTTTCTAAATATATATTCTATCTTTTATTATGCACTTAGATATACACTGTATATCTACAGTAAACGTAGGGACTATCTTTCTATTTAATTGCAATGAATACGGGGCTACCGGGCTACCGGCGTCAGCTCATTCAGCTTGAGCATATAATACCGTTGCGGGAGAGAACCGATTATTCCTGTTAGCTATCGAGCAGTAACGGTCGAGGCGATAAAATGTCGTAAAAGCTGCCGATAAAAAAAAGGAGACATACACAGACGCGATCAACTGCAGGGTGACAAACAGAGAGCAGACAGACAGACAGCCCCTCAGGACGATGTTTTTGTCTGCTTGAAAAACTTGAAAAATATAACACTGCAGATTTTCTAGTTTGAGTTTGTAAGAGTATAATAATATACGACCGATAGAATAGATACAGGGCTACAAAGCAAAGGATCGGCCTCGTCGCCTCGATATGAACGTGTGCAGTGCAGGCCTCAGAGGCCACGCTAGCTAAACATGTGAACGAACGTGACTAGGAAAAATACCCAGTGCGACAGGATGAACTTCAACAAGAAGCACCCCAGGGAAATGATACCGACGTGCATGGCCATTGACATGGCAGGAGGAGTTTCCTCGTGGTTCCTCCTCCTACTGGCTTGCAGCCTCCAAAGGACGACGGTGAAGACGAACAAGAGCATCGTGGAGGCCACTGCGACAATGCTCTCCAGGTCCATCCTCCTCCAGATCGACGACGCGGACAAAACCTGCTGCTGCTGGTTGCCCATGCCCATGCCGAAGAAGGAGCTAAGGAGCTCAGCGTTGTCGTCGGAGACGTTGGCCTGATGGTCGGAGTCTGCAGGGGACGACGGCGGGGAGGATCAGTGGGAGGAGTAGGAGGTGGGGACAACGGCAGCGAGGGACGCGGTTGACGACGACGACGGCAGGAGGAGGGTGAGGAGGAACAAGACCAGCTGGCGAGTGCAACGGCCGTGTTTGCTGGGATGCTGGGGCGCCGTGTTTGCGTTGCGTGCGTCTGGTGGGGCGGACGGTTTGTGGATGATGCTTGCTCCCGTCGGTTTAAGTAGCGGTGGCCGGTGAGAGCTAGCCGTGCCGGTGACGCGGTGAGGAGGATAGGGACGTACACCGATGAGCGATGACCAACAAATGTGCTATTATAACTAACGTTGAAGCTAGGCTAGAACTTTCGCAGTTCCTTCAAAATCTAGTGTTACATGGTCTAATGCAGACCACGATTACTCGATTAGTTACGGCAGGAGCAAAACGAAACAGACCATCTGCTTTGCGTACTTTTCTGTTATTCAGTCTGCGTGTGCTTGAAATTCTTTTTTTTTTCTTTGAGCATGGCGCTTCAAATTCTGTTAGCAAGTTCTTCTGGTTACTGTTAAAAGATAAATTGAGCACCAGAGAATTGCTGAGTAGAAAGATCATGGAGCTTGGAAGACTAAATTGTGCCCTGTGTCATTCCACAACAGAGGAGGATCTGAATCATCCTTTCTTTCTATGCCCTTTTGCCCTTCTCATGCTGGGGCTGGTTTCAAGTTCAGATAGACCTTAATTTGGACTTTCTGCAAAATTTGGATTACATGAGAAGGCAACTACACCTACTATTCTCCACAGAGATCATAATAATCATGTGTTGGACCATCTGGAAGGCAAGAAATGGTCATAATCAAAATTTGGATTACATGAGAAGGCAACTACACCTACTATTCTCCACAGAGATCATAATAACCAAGAGCAACCCTTCCTGCACAACTCAGTGAATTCAAAGCAGAATTTGCCTTGGTCCTTTTGGGCGTCAAAAGAAAGTTCTTCCCCTATGGAAACATGTTTAAGAAATCTAGTGTGGTCTTTTCAGTTGGGAGAATTTTTCTTCCTTTCTTTGCATCGACTAACACATATAGTTGTTCATCAGTACAGACACCAGCAATACAAACGACCCAGTTGCCAGTCAGAGAGCCTCTTAGCGTCGGAACAATCACCATCGAGCGCCACATCACGCAGATCATCTCGCAACACAATCTGCTAGCCACAACCTCCTACGTCGGCCTGCTTGCCAATTCCATGGGCACCTACCACACTGGCCTCCTCGCCAAGGGTGTGGTCATGACAAACAAATGCGAAGCCCTCCAAACACCACGCCAACACCCTCCTCCCAACCACCATCCGCAGTGGACACTGGAAACTTGAAAACCTGAGCTAAACCTCCACCTTCCTCGCCGAAACGATGATGGCCATTACAAATTAATAGGCATGGGCTTCCAAAGCGATGCCTCTAAGAAGGAACGCGACACCACTAACGCCATCGTCGCTTGACTAGAAGATCAAGGCATTACACTCAAAGCACGTTGCACAAAGGGAAGAGAGCCGATTGATAGATGCTCACGAGGAAGAATGCGGCGCCCGAAAGCATCATCGTCATCAATCCAAGGGACACAGCTTTCGCCATGGCATCTCAACCCCATGCGTGGCAATGGCCAATGCCCGTACTCACTACGTTGGCCGCCACCCAATCACTGCACGTCGAGGTCCTGTTGGCTCTGGCGTCCGTCGTCGTCGCTGTTGGCCTTCGTTGGCTGCCCGCCAAGGAGTCCATCAAGCGTGCCCTCACTAGATCCCTATGCACTATCGTCGTCCAGTCGAGCGGGCACATCCCGCCACGGTCGACCCGACACCAGGAAAAAGTTGCCGCAGCCCTGCACAAATCCAATCTCGAGGATGGTCCACATCAGGTTGTCCGGGATGTACAGGGACCAGATCTCGGAGAGGATGGACTTCGAAAGCATCCTGCTGGTGATCTCGACGATGCTGCCGTGCGTCTTCAGCGTCCTGCAGGTCTTCCACGCCAAGAGGAGACCCAAGTCAGCAGCAGCCACATCGGTGACCATGCTCGTCGTCCTGGCCCTGGGGTACGTCGCCCCTCTGGTGAGCTCCGAGGCTCTGTTCCTGAGCAGGAGGAGGCAGTACTCGCCGTTGCCATTCCAGAGCTACGTGCCGTACGAGCTGAGCCAGGCGATGCTGAGGGCGCCCACTCTGATCGCCTTGCTGCGCCACATCCAGCTGGCCTTGTCGGTACGGAAGGCGGACGCCGACCAGAACAAGACCGAGGCGTCATCGTCATCCGGCCGCCGAGAGGAGAGCGCTCTGGCTGTGCGCGCCGCTGTACCTGATCGGCGGCGCACTGACCATCATCGTCCACGTCGTGAACGCCCTCCGAGCATCGCGGTCCCTCACCGTCCGCGTCGGCCCGGAGCCGGCCACGCTGTGGGAGGACCTCGTGTCGTCGGCGGGCCTGGCGCAGGACGCGTCCCTGCTCCCGCAGGTCATCATGAACGCGCTCGAACTCGCTCGGCGCCAGCAGGGTCAGAGCCCTCTCGCCGTGGTTCTACATCGGCGGCACCGTGGTCCGCGCGATGCCCCACGTGTACGACGTGGTCAGGGCTCAGGTCTACGTGCCGAGCTCTAAGCCATCCTAGTTCCTACGTCTACGCGAGCCCGCGTTACGACCGCTACGGCGTCGCCTGGGACGTCGTCGTGCCGTGCGCGGCGGCGCTGCTCGCCGTGCTGCTCTTCTTGCAGCAGCGGGTTGGTTCGACGCGACCCCTGTTCCCTTCGCAGAGGAGGCTGGGTGAGTACCAGATGGTGTCGCCTCTTTAGACGATGATGATGAAGGCTTTTGGTGGCACGCGTTACGGTCGTGCAGGTCAATCGGGACGGACAGATTCACGGATCGGTCGACGTCTCGCGTCTCTACTCTTCCAAACCATCGTCGTTGCCACGGCGCATTTCTTTATCGCACTCGCACCCGTTTGTCGTCATGAATCTTCGTTGGATAGTGTGATCTAGTGGAGTACTATCCGCTAGTACGCAGTAATGCAGTGTAAGAATAATGTGTGTATATTTTATTTGAAGGAGGCTCTATTATTTTTGGTCCCATTATTTTTCTCGAGCGGCTTCATGTCTTAATGGTTGACGTTTACTTTGAAAAAACAAGCAGCGAGCATGGATGGTTGACGTTTACTTTGAAAAAACCAAGCAGCATGGATAGAGACCGATGGACTGGCGATCAACTGTGCTAGGCCGAGGTGTTACCGTTTCAGTACTAGTAGTGTTTTGCCCTTGTGGAGCGGCGTTTCTTGCCCTTCTTCTGTTCTTGCAGCAGCGGCTCAAGGGGCAGGACAGGTCAGGTGGCTACCAGATGGCCTCTCCCCTCTCCACAATTAGTATCTTCAGCCAAGAAGCCTGGCAATCGATAGTAGATTGATGGATGTGTATCAGCCTTGCTTGCATTTCTCCGCGAAGAAGCAAGAATCACCAATTCAATCTAGAGGTTATCAACAATTTGGGAGGGGAGAATATTGAACACCTTTGATTCCAGAACTGTTATTTCGTTTCATACGAGTTGCTTAATGCAATCAATACTGTCTATATTCAATACGGCACACTCCATATCATCAGAAATCAGAAGGTTCTATACAGACAAAAAATTTAGGTGGTATATATATATATATTGACTGAAATTGCAGATAAAATAAGCATCCGTCAGTATCAGCTGTGTCACTTTTAAGCTATACAAATGGTATATATACTACCAATCGAAGTCTTTGGATGCTGTAGAGTAGAGATGAGATAGGTGTTCATAACGAAGTCGTGGACTCGTGGTCGAAGTTAACAGAAAAGCAGGGTAGTACTAGTAGTCTTAGTACCATTAAGATGAATTATCAATCCAAGTTTTGAGATCCATCGAGTTCGTTGCTCAACATATGGTGCAGAAGAATATCAACCATCGTACCCTTCGTCCTCACACTGCAGCACATCAACACTTTGTGAGCAAAGGATGCAACAGTAAGGTACGGAAAACTTAGCAGATACAGTTCAGTTGATTACCGCATGGATCGTCGCTTGTTTCTTCCTTCAGGGGTAGAATCCTGCAAGGGTGGACAGATGCCCTCAACATTAGCTACTGTATTCAGTTGGCAAATGATGTAAAGTGATGACAAAATGATAAAGAGTTGTAAAGATCCAAGTGTGCCAAGTTCTTCTTCACCAAGTACTGTGTTGTACAACAGATGCTACAGCTGTACCCAGATGAGAGGCATAAAAAAAAGAGTACCGTGTTGTACTGTTTCGCAAAAAACAAAAAAAACTGCATTGTACTGTGTAATCTCAAAAAAAGAGAGAGAGAGAAGCAGGTTCAGTAAAACATGCTGAAGTCATGCCCTTGGTGCTACATTGAACCTTATCAAACCTAGTGAAATTAAACCTCTTAGTAGTGAGAGGAAAATTCGAAACTTTTTTAAAACGATACTGTGAAGCTGTGTATATCAAATTAGTCAAAGGACAGAGTAACCATGAGAACTGGATAGCATTCTGCCCTCATTAGCAAATATGCTATCAGCTATTCCTTAGTTAATTATTGACTTACATTGGTTTTTTTAGTAGAGTAATGATAATTTGTTTTGAGCAGAAATACCAAACCTGTGTATCAGCTTCTCCAGTTTTCTCCAGTTCCATCTCAGCAAAAAATGCCTCCAACACAAATGCCACAATCTGAAAATACAAAAGGCAAGACCATATGGTGATAAGACATCTAATGACAAAAAAGGGTTAAAAGCATACTTGCGAGTAACATTTCTGAATAAAGTTTAAAGCTAATCACAAACCAATCAGAACTAACAAAGTTTCTGTTATGGAAATTAGAAAATCTATATCATGTAGAAGCCTGGACCAACTGTAAAAGAAAAAAAAATCAATATCTTACCAGATTAAGCAGCAGTAATACTGAAATAAGGTAAAAACTGACAAAATAAACCAGGCTCCAAGAACTTCCAGTCAGGTGTGCATAGCTCTGAAAGAATGGAAAAGGTTAGGGGGCAAAATTGGTTCAGTACTTCTGGCAGAAATCTTGTAACAATCATTTAGACAGACAATCCAGAAACCATAAAAAAAAATTAGGGGGGGGCAGTTTCAGGGAAAGACATAAGTATTCAGGCTAGTTCCTTAGATTTGAGAATATCAAGTCAAGAAAAATAAAAGGACATGCATAGCAAACTGGTTACATGTCAGTCCCTAAAAGAGATGAGTCAAGAAAGAAAGCAGATTTGTAGTTTAGGGTGCGTGCGGAATTCTTACCTCCATCCAGATTTGCCAATTTCCCATCACTAACAAATTGAATAGAGTAACCATACCACTTGGGTAGTCATTGAAGTTGAAAAGAAGATAACTATATACGTCAAGGGAAAATTTGACAGTACTGGGCATAGTACATAATGTACATTTTGATTTGATAGTTAAAGTATTAGTATAGAGGCTATGTGAGCCAGGACAAACTGTAGAAGTCTACATGAAGATCAAGAGAGACAAAAAAAGGATACTCGTTCCCAAAGAGATCTGTTTCTTCCAACTTCGAGTTTCCTGCGTACACGATGCCACCGAAAAACTGCAAATGAAAGAGCCACAACTATCATCTTATGAAAAACAGAGATGTAAGAAACACCTATGGTATTTCAACAATCAATACATGTAGTTCAGCTTAGGAAAAGCCTGAGCAACAGGTGTTACAAGTAATTTGTGATCAAAGAGAGAAAAAATATATATCTAGCTAACAGGTATATGTAGTTATTATACAGGTGTTCAACTAAACAAACTGAATCAGTAAATTGCAGTCTTTTACAGACTATGATTTAAGTTAAATTCCTTACTTGACAGCTATGGTAACTAACCATAAATGCTACGTGTCAATAATAATTAAGCTCTCAGGTGAACTAGCTTATGCATAAAATTTATCATGACAAAGCACAATTATATTAGGACCTGTAAACCAATGGAGCAGTATACACAAAGTATACAAAACACAATCCCCAAGTATGGCAACAAGCTAGACATGAGGGTAAAGAATGTTGCAACAAATGCTCTGAAACGCTGAACTTGCAACAAAATTCTTGTTAAACGCAACATCCTTCCAAGGAGAAGATATCGGATCCTGTTAACAGAAAAAAAAACAAAGGAAAAGGAATCACACATTTGACAGCAAGATTGTTACAGCAAGGAGAAGATTGTTGTCAGATTTTTTTCTCAGTGCTCTATCATCTTGAAACCTGTTTATGCGGCAAAAATATTGAATTCACAATTATTAGGAGTACAGGCGTACAGCACAGGACAACTCTGGGAGTACACACCCTGAATCATCAACACATGTACCTCAACATAATTGTGACGGTGGCAGGTTATTGACTTGCATTTGTAATATAAAGGAAACTGAATAATAGCTTAACATAGATGCACAATGTTGATATTTTCACATGTTTAGAGACTTATAATCCCTCTAGACTTCTAGGCATATTTGTAAGGATGTTGTGTATTAACAAGGATATGTCCAAAACAAAATGTGTATTTACAAGGACTAGACTAAATTTTCAAAAGTAGTGCATCCAAAACAGTGAAGTTACCATTCTCCATTTGAAAGAAAAGGAAGCGTTGATGGGGAGGCAAATGTCAGGGTCTCTCCAATAACTACAGGGAAATGGGAAGTTAGATACTATAACAATCATTTACTAGTACACTTATTTTAAAATCGGTATGACTTCAGATGCCCTCATAGAAACAAAATAAATAATTCAAGTCAAGCATCTTGTCGCAAACTTATTTACAATGAGGAGTTGAGATGTATGCAAACTCCCTGAATATCAAGAAAAGGTGTCTTTGTAGGTCAGAAGGCTTTCTACAGAAACTATATTGTTGTTTCTGTAGCTTATTACCTTTATTTTTTCTCGTACTTTTTACATATTTGGTTCTTATGTTATCCTCTTAATGCATGGATATGCAGCTTTCCTGTGTGTTTTAAAAGGATAGACAAAATCTTAAAATTTAACAAGCATCATGTATCTGGCACAATCATATTTGTTCTGTAAGAAAACATGGCTATGGTTAGTTAGGTTGATTACCAATTAATTAATCAGATCTAAGCCTAACCACTGAAAATCAGTACCTTACTACTTATATCTATAGACATGTAAACATTATTATGTAACATATCATCATATATAGATTTCTGTTCTTACAAAAAGTTACTGCAATGCATGATTCAGCAAATTTACAGGTTTTTGTTGTAAAACGGAGCTAATTTTTTTGAAACAATATATATCACAGTGAAAGTGACTTTTTTTAATATAATGCAAAATTGAAAAAAAAAGGATAGTACAAATAAACTTTTCTAGAACTGAGGTTACACTTACAAATAGTCCAAGTAATCACAAAATCAAACTTATTTTGACCCTCCATCCAATAGGCGCCAAATCCTAACGAAAATATTTTGAGTGCCATCTCCACAACATAGATCCATCCTACAACATAAGATTAGTATTAGCATTCATGGTAATAAGGGAAACACAATATATGGTTAAATAAATGTTTCAGGAATAATGTCTTCCAGGATGAAGTAGCACCAAGGAAGCACTTCAAATGCTCAGCTAAGTGTCAACAGGAAAGATAGGAGGTGACAAAAAGGAAGAAATGTAGAAAATGCAATTTCCATGGTGGCAACACTATTATAGTATGTTTCTACCTCACTAAGCAAAAATAATGACCAGTCTATAAATAGTCAATCAGGTACTCGCATATTTAGCATATATTTCTTATGAGCTTCACAAAAGAAAGAAATAAAACAGGTCTTCTATAACTTATTATATTATTGTGGCAGTGCTTATGTGCAGAAGTATTGCAATTTGCAATAATTACATTCGCACATGATAAATGAAAAGCCACTCATAACCTGATGAAACTTTAGCAACTTAACAAACAGGATGAAAGCCATACCCATTTTTAGGATATACTTAGCAGTCATAACTAGTACTTGGACAGTTGGACCAAAAGCATGCAGTCATCACAGAAGAGGGAGTTAAAGTCCATGTATGTCATGCAGCGTATGCACCTAGTCAAGATTTTGTAGGCATGTGCAATTTACTAATTATTCTAGGGAAATGCATAACAAATTTTTTTCTTGAATACGCAGGAGAGCTGTGTATCATTGCATTAAGAGAGGAAAAAACAGACCCGTACAAGAAGCCTCCCCCCACTCCGGCCCGAGCTGTGGGGGTGCTAAGTTACAACAAGGTCTACAGATCACTAAAACACAAACACAGGGTAGGACCTGACCCACAACACACAAACTATTGACAACAACTATAGGTTGTCGCCACCTCCTGACCTAAAGCGCCAAGCTTTCGTGCCAACCAAGACACCCCGATTATTCTAGGATTAAAGTCCCTAGATTTTTTTTTCTTTTTCTGGAAATGGATTATCACTAGAACCACAGTTCATTTTTTGTAATTGTATTTAGGGAATTATGTAGATGTTTTCATTTTAAAACTTGAAAGTTAGATGTTCATTGCAGCCTTTTCCATTGTGATACATGCTACAAACCATTTCACTGATTCATATTTACCACAGCACTAGGACTACTCCCTCCATTTGAAAATGTAGGGCGTTTTAGTTTTGTCCTCAAGACAAACTTTTGTAATATTGACCAAGTTTATAGAAAATTGACCAAGTTTATAGAAAATGCATCAATGTCTAAAACATTAAATTAGTTCCATTAAGTGCACCATGAAATATGAGATGGAGAATTTATTTGGTATTTTAGACATTGATATATTTTTTTAACTTGGTCGAAGTTAGAAAAGTTTGAATTAGGAAAAAAATTAAAACGACCTACATTTTGGAACAGCAGCGAGAACAAAAAGCAACGTTGTTTAACAAATTAAGTGCAAAAGACTACGGGAACATTGTGGCATAAATAACAAAGGGACTGACTTTAAGTTAGAAAGTCAAAGATTCGACATAATATACCATTATAAATTCCATCAGAGTGATTAAGGACATGTTCACCACAATATACTTACCAAGGACAAACTCAACTTCTTGCCACACTTTCTGTGAAGAGCTGTTCTCTATATCTAGCTGCAAAGATCACAGCCAAGAGATTGCATTTTATTTGACTCAAACTCTCAGTATGCTATTACATTAATTTCAATTCCAGTTTATATTTGTAAAAGAAAGGTACACTATTGTATCTATTATATTTTTTTCTCCAATACACTGCATATCATTGCATTAAGAAGTATCTATTATATATTTTGTTTCAGCAGAAAAGAGACATCGAACAATCAAGGCTTTCAACGGAGCAAAGCAAAAATGGGTTTCTTATTTCACCATGCCAGTAAAAGGATATATATGGTGGGGAATCCTCGGGAATCCTCATAAAATTTTGTAACAATTGCTGTTCTGGCAGAGTTGTAGAACTCTTTTTCAAAAAACTGTTAAGACTACACATTTTATTTTTGTTTTGTGTGCATTCTTGTATCCATGAGTACCCAGAAGACCATCATCTGGGAAGTCATGATCAGTGTGGTATCATGGCATCCAGCACTTGGGAAACATGCTGCACTTGGTGTTCGTGACATGGAGGAGACATGAGATAATGGTGTGGAGACAAATAAAGAAAGTTAGCTACTTTCTAACTAGTAAAACTAATGTAGAATCTTTAACTACAATTGTTTATATACAAGTTAGAATTAGAATCCTATCATATTACTGTGTAAACATGAACATGAACAAACCAACCTTCCTGAAGGTTCCTCATGCAGGGCAAAAAATATCATTTGTTTACCATGGAACACATACTTAGTGAACAAAACACGATAGTTTACCTTCCACCAATACAAGAATTGCTCTCATTTTTTCATTTGTAAAAGAAACACTTATAATTTGAAGTTTTCTGCATGCATTCCAAATATTCAATACATTTGACCTCTAAGAAGTCAGAAGCATGAAGTTATAGATCACAATCATATTTATGGTCAAATTGTCATATTATCCAGCCAAGTAAACATTAAGAACATACAACTGTTCATTATGAAATTGAGACATACATAAAATGTGGGAAAAAAAGGGAAATAGTGCTGCACTGCCATACCGTTGTTTCAATAATGACAGCAATTAGGTTCACCAGAAGAACAAAGACAACAATATACTCAAACAGGCGACTCCGTACAAAGGATTTCAACCTTTCACACTGTGGTGAATGGTAGAAAGATGGGTACTTCTCCAGATATGAAGGCTACAAAGACGATAACAAAAATACAAACCAGTCAAACTGTCAATTACAACCACATGGATCAACAATACAAAAATAAATGATTCAAATATCGCTAGTTTTGATCTGAAGAAACATCAGTTTTGTATTAGTGGTAGACATATCTTTTCCTAATCCAATTAATGCTGACAGTTAGTGCTTTTCTGCTCTCCCAAAATTTAAATACACAAATACTAAGGCATTATTGTTAGTGGTTGGAACAGTGCATCAAATCAGACCCTTGACGCCCCCTTTTTGGTTGAGCATAGCAGCACTATCATTTATGCACTGCAAGTATAGGTAAAGGCCCTGAAAAATGATAGATTTGGAGAATATGACATTATGGGTTCAAATATGCTTTCACAGTATTATAGCTAGTGCTTGACATTGAATCAAGCCTCGTCAAATATGAGACATGTTAGGATTAGATTTCTTCATTATTGGGCTAACCCTAGGAAGGGTAGCTATATAGACAGTCATACATGGGCCTCATGGGCCTAAATCTCACATACTCCAACACCCCCCCGCAGTCTGAACTACCGGCGCAGCGGAGTTTACAGACTAGACACGAAAAGAAGTACAACACACGAGCCCCCCACAGACGCAACTAGCCACCGGAGATGTTGAGGCTGGAGCGGAACTCGGCGAAGGTCGAGAACGGGAGACCCTTGGTGAAGATGTCGGCGAACTGGGAGGTGGTCGGGACGTAGAGAACCCGAACATCGCCGATGGCGACCCGATCCCGGACGAAGTGTAGATCGATCTCCACATGCTTGGTCCTCTAGTGCTGCACAAGGTTGGTGGAGAGGTACACCGCACTGACGTTGTCGCAGTAGACCAGCGTGCTCCGGGAGAGAGGGCTGTGAAGCTCGGCGAGGAGCTGCCGGAGCCAGGAAGCCTCAGCCACGTCGTTAGCAACAGCGCGGTACTCCGCCTCGGCACTGGAGCGGGAGACGACCGGCTGGCGCTTGGACGATCAGGACACCAGGTTGCCGCCCAGGAAGACGGCGTAGCCGGAGGTGGAGCGCCGAGTGTCCGGACACCCGGCCCAGTCCGCGTCAGTGCAGACGACCAGCTCGGTGGAGGGGGACCGGTGAAGAAGCAACCCGTAGTCGACGGTGCCACAGAGGTAGTGGAGGAGGCGCTTGAGAGCAGTCAGGTGGGGCTCTCGGGGATCATGCATGTGAAGACAGATCTGCTGCACGGCGTAGGTGATGTCCGGCCTGATGAAGGTGAGGTACTGAAGTGCACCAGCGAGACTCCGGTACGCAGTGGGGTCTGCCACTGGGCTGCCCGCGGCCTCTGACAGCTTGCCCTGTGTGTCAACCGGAGTGGAACAGGGTTTGCAGCCAATCATCCCTACTCGCTCCAGGATATCAAGAGTGTACTGCCACTGGTGAAGAAGAAGCCCAGTGGGACGAGGCTCAACAGTGACCCCGAGAAAGTGGTGGAGCACACCCAGGTCCTTCAGAGGGAACTCCTGCTGTAGGGCGCTGATGATGCGGCGGAGGAATGAAGGACTGGAGGCTGTGAGGACAATGTCATCAACATAGAGCGGCAAGTACGCAGTCTCGGCTCCATGGTGGTAAATAAATAGGGACGTATCTGACTTGGCCTCAATAAAGCCCAGAGTCACCAGGAAAGCAGCAATCCGAGAGTGCCATGCCCGAGGGGCCTGCTTGAGGCTGTAGAGAGACTTGTTGAGCCGACAAACCATGTCAGGACGAGAAGAGTCAACAAATCCCGCCGGCTGACTGCAGTAGACTGTCTCAGTGAGATTCCCGTGTAGGAAGGCATTCTTGACATCCAGATGATGCACTGACCAGGAGCGAGTAAGAGCCAGTGACAGCACCGTGCGGACGGTCGCCGGCTTCACCACAGGACTGAAGGTCTCATCGTAGTCAACCCCAGGGCGCTGAGTAAAACCCCGAAGAACCCAGCGAGCCTTGTACCTCTCAAGGGTACCATCAGCCCGCCGCTTGTGTGTCCAGATCCACTTGCCGGTTACGACGTTGGCGCCTGGCGGACGAGGCACCAGATCCCAGGTCTGGTTGGCGAGGAGAGCCGCGTACTCCTCTTCCATCGCGCGGCGCCAGTGAGGGTCCAACAGGGCGGCGCGGACGGAAGAGGGTATAGGAGAGACCTGCGGGTCGCCGGGCATCGCCGCAAGAGCCCGGGACCGCACGGTACCAGCCGCGTGCCGCGTCACCATCGGGTGAACATGACACGGGTCGCGGTGTAGAAGCGGCGGGTGGTACACCGACGACACGACACATGCAGCCGGGGGCCGCGGCGGTGGCGTAGGCGTAGCCGGCAGAGAGGAGGCCACTGGTGGTGTCGGTGTCGTCGGTGGAGAAGACACCACCGGTGGTGACCGAGGCAGCGGCGTCGCCGGCGGAGAAGAGGCCACCCCCGGTGGTGGAGGGAGCCGGACCGCCCGCGCCCGGCGCTGGTAGACGTGTACCGACTGGGCGAAGCGCGCCACGGGTGCAACGGACATCGGCGTCCCCGGGCCCGCATCAGGCGTACTGGCAGGGGCCGCCCAGAGGGGCGAGGTCACCGAACCCGTGCAAGGCACCGAGTCAGAGGTGGCACCGGGGGCGGCGAGCCGGGACACGGTGCTGGCGAAGGGCACGGTGGAGCAGTACCTGCAGGAAAGAGCGGCAAAGGTGGCTGGACCACCGGGTCAGTGGGAAACAGCGAGGAGAGGACGAGGTCAGGGGCCGAAGCCGGCGTGGTAGTGGTGGAGAAGGGGAAGACAGACTCATCAAACACCACATGGCGAGAGATGAGGATCCGACGGGAGGTGAGGTCATAGCACCGGTAACCCTTATGATCAGGGGAATACCCGAGAAAGACACACAGAGTCGAACGGGGAGCCAGCTTGTGAAGAGCAGTGGCCGTGGTGTTAGGGTAACACGCACACCCAAAGACCCGAAGGTGGTCATACCGAGGAGGGGTACTGAAAAGAGCGTGGTGTGGTGTAGGAGCTGGACAAGCAGCGGAAGGAAGACGGTTAAGGAGATAGGTGGAGGTGTGCAGGCTCTCAGCCTAGAAGCGAGCCGGGAGGGAGGCCTGGAGAAGAAGGGTGCTCATGATGTCGTTGGTGGTGCGAATCATGTGCTCAGCCTTGCCGTTCTGGGAGGAGGTGTACGGGCAAGACATGCGCAGCTGGACACCGTGAGAGAGGAAGAAGGTGCGCGAGGTGGTGTTATCGAACTCGCGACCATTGTCACACTGGACGGCCTTGATGGTGAGGCCGAACTGCGTAGACACCCAGGCGAAGAAGTGGAGAAGTGCGGGAAAAGTCTCAGACTTCGCACGCAAGGGAAAAGTCCACGAATAGTGAGAAAAATCATCAACCACCACAAGATAGTATTTATAGCCAGAAATACTGATGACAGGAGATGTCCACAAGTCGTAGTGTACAAGATCAAACACATGAGAGGCATGTGAAGAAGAAGTCTGAAAAGGAAGACGAACATGGCGGCCCAGCTGGCACGCATGACACAAATGCTTATCATGAGTCCGAGTACACCGAATATCGGAACTACGACTAAGCTGCATCAAAGCATCACGCCCAGGATGGCCGAGATGACGGTGCCAAGTGGTGGTGGAAGGAGTGGCGGCGAAAGCAGCTGACAAAGTGGCCGGCGATGAAGAGGAAGCAGATGCCGGAAACCGAAGTGTAAAGGGGCCCCGTGCTGTCACATCGGAGAAGAGGACGTCGGGAAGCCAAATCCTTCACAGTAAGACCAGAAGAGTCAAACTCAACAGAACAAGAATTGTCAGCTGTAAAACGACGAATAGAAAGGAGGTTGTGAACCATAGAAGGTGCAACAAGAACATTAGGAAGACGAAAAGAGCCGTGAGCGCCAGCGGCACGCACGGACGTGACGAGAAGACACGACCCATTTGCGACCATGATGGACGAAGGAAGAGAGGAAGGAGGGTGAACGGAAGAGAGTATACCAGGGTCGGAAGTGGTGTGGTAGGTGGCTCCCAAGTCGGCAATCCACTCTGGCCCAACAGGTGGTGTCAGGGCCGTGGTGCTGAAGGAGTGGGCCAAAGCCGTCGGGTCCCAACCGAAAGGCCCTGGCGCGGCGCCGGGAGGTGGGCCCCACGGAGACGAGGCGTGAAACCCCGGAGGAGCACGAGCGAACATGGCCGCCGGCGGGCGAGACTCGCCGCTGGGAGCCTAGAAAGGCCACATGGAGATGCGCCCCGACTACGGGTGGTGGAAGGTGGGCCAGGGTGCACCCCGTGGAAGCGCCGGCGCCGGTGTGTTCCCACGACCACCACCGCCACCACTGCCACGGGCCCCCCCGCGGCGACGGCGGCCACCACCGCCGCCACCGCCGCCGCCACGGCCCCCCACCCCCGCTCGGCCCGGGAGGAGGACCACAAAGAGACGACGACGACGGAGCGGACGGACGCGGTGGGGGAGTGGCAGCGAGAGCAGTCGAGGAAGACGAGGACCCCAGCGTGGATACCGACACGGCCTGAACTCCCTGAGTGAGCTCCTCCATGACGAGGTCGTCACGGACCTGCAGGAAGGTGGGGAAGGGTCGCTGACGAGTGATCCACGTCCGGAGGACGTTGAGGACGAGGATGCGGTCCTCCACGGGCCAGCCAAGGTCGCCGAGCTAGTCCGCCATGCCCTTCATCTTGCGGCAGAACTCGCCAACGGAGAGGTCACCCTGGACGAAGGTCCGGAAACTCGCATCGAGACGCAGAGTCGGGGCCTCGACATTGCCCAGAAACTGCCCCTCGAGCGCCAGCCAGGCCCCCCGTGCTCCAACAGTGTTGCGGACGAGGTCGTGGAGGTCGAGGGAGATCGTCCCGAGGATCCAGGAGAGGACGATGCTGTCGAGGCGCAGCCACGAGGCGGTCTGGACCGCGGCCAGGGTGTCGAGGAGGACGTGGTCGTCGAGCGCGTAGCGGCGGAGGGTGAGTAGTACCAGGTCCCTCCAACGGGCGTAGGAGGGCGACTCAGGGTCGAGGACGACCGGGACGAGTCGGATGTTCTGGACACCCCCAGCCTGGTAGTGAAGCTGCGCCACGAGCGGATCGGCCGGGTCGTGCCAGAGGACAGCGGTGTGGGACACGCAGTGACCCGCGTCGGAGGAGGTGGCCCCGCCGTCAGAAGAGGCAAGAGTGACGAGGAGCTGCTCCGCCGCGGCGATTTGGCGAGCCAGTGCATCAGCCGCATCGCGCTCGCGTTCCCAAGCAAGGGTGGCCTCCCGCAGACAGGCCTCCCCGGCCTCGGCGGCGGCGCGGGCCGCGACGAGGGCGACGACGAGGGCGGACTCGGTGCCGGCCGCCTGGCAGGGGGCAGGTGCGCGCGGCCTGGCAGCCCAGCCCGGAGGCATGCCCAGGCCGGCAGCAACAAGGGTGGCGGCCGCGGTGGGGTCAGCAGCCGGTGGAGCCGCTGCAGGGTCGACGGCGGTGTCCCCGTCCTGGCCGCCTTGGTCACCCGCGCCGCCCTGGCCGCCGTGGCCCTGGCCGGCCGCGCACCAGGCCGCCTTGGCCACCCAGACCGCCGGCGTCCGCCATGAGGAGAAGGGCGGGGGAGGCGGTACGGGAAGCGCCGGGGGGAGGGCCGCCCGCGCCTGGGGGCGGGCCGGCGGCTGGAGAGGTGGCGGCGGCGGCTGGGGATGGGGCGCGCACGCCGGGGCCGCTCGCGCCGGCGACTGGAGAGGGGGCGGCGGCGCTGGTCCCGCCCGCGCCGGCGGCTGGAGAGGGGACGCGCGCCACACGCACCCACGCCGAAATAGGAAGGCCCAGGAGGGGGAGGGGGCCGACCGGCCATAGCTGCTCCGGCGGCGGCGGCGGCGCACCGGCGAGCAGCAGGTGGCGGCGGCGGCAGGGAAGGGGAGGGAGAGAGGAAGGAACTCAGGCAAATACCATGTTAGGATTAGATTTCTTCATTATTGGGCTAACCCTAGGAAGGGTAGCTATATAGACAGTCATAGATGGGCCTCATGGGCCTAAATCTCACATACTCCAACAAGACAGAATTTTCATGGCACATGTAAACACGTGAAATTGAAGCAGTCAACATACTGGCGGTTCTTTCTGGAATTTTATTGCAATAGTATTGCACAGGTCAGCGAACTCCTCGGAAGTAACCTGTATAAGGGCATATGATTTAGAATCATCAATATTGATATGCAAGCATATTTACATTTTGAAAAATAGAGGTGATAGATAACAGACTGGGAAGCTAGCCGAACTTCAATATTATATTGACTTATTTTCATTGGATTTTTTAATTACAGTGAAGGGCGGCCCTGGTGTAAGCGGTAGAGCTTTACCGTCTGTGACCAAGAGGTCCACGGTTCAAGCCTCAGCCTCTGCACATTTGTGCAGGGATGGCTGTTGGCTATTTTTCCTTCGCTAGACCCCGCAGTGCGGGAGCCTATGGCACTAGGTACGCCCTTTTTTTTTAATTACAGTCCAAAATTTAAAAACTTTTAGAAAGTAGAGAAGCCAATCTTTGACTAACATTTTTGCACAAATACTTAAGCATGAGCATGCAGCAGATGTACAGTACACTGGTCTGTTCCAGCAGATGGAACACTCAATATACCAAATTATTATAGTAGCCCCCTTTTGTGTGTGTGCTTGGGGGTGGGACCATACCTTGAAATCACCACTCCGATCAAGCTCAGCAAAGATTAGTTCAAAATCTTCCCTTGAGGTTTTGGGCAATGACCTAAAAAGAGGTTTCATGACATGATGATCTAAAAGCCATCAGCAATTCAATGTGTACATCAAATGTTAAATATTTAGCATGTGGGATCCCTACTGGCTACTATGTTAAATTAATACAGAGAAGTTCAAGTAACCCAACAAGGGTATAAGAGTAGGAAAAGTGTATAGTAAATTATGGAGGTGAAACCAAAAGACATTCAGATTATGAATACTGAGATATAATTAGAGTGATAGAATAAATATATTGATACTAGTTAGTAATTTAGTATCATACTATCCTTACTGAAAGAAAAAACGAATTTGGTTATGAACAGGACAGTTCTCCAGGAAGATTTGACAAGATATATTGCACCAACCACCAAAGAGTGAAAGGAGACACTTTAGTTACCTGTACTTGTTTAGCTCATCAAGTAATGATAGGCACTGTTCCTTGTTAAGGTAGCCCTGACCCTGATTCACAGAAAAATGGAACATCAATTGGATAGTACATCAATGTCCAAGAGAACATAAAAAAGGACTCACGTGAGTGTCAATGAGATCAAATGCCTTCTGTAGAATACTTTTCCTTATAGAGTCCATTTGAGCAACTTGTTTTGCAAGCTGGGTCACAAAAAAAGTTCCATGTATGCATTCAAATTGCATTATAGAAAGAACACAGAAGAATACTAATTTTCAAGAGAATTAAGATGCAAGGAAGGATTCTAATTTCTACCTGCTCTTTAAAGCTATCATAAATGACAGCAAGAATTAAATTTGTTAGGAAGTAAACTCCTAACAGCACATAAATAACAATAAACAGGGCATTCCAACGAGAGCTCCTAATCAAGAGATGTGTGAGCATGTGTGAGTGAATCTGAAGGAATTATCAAAACTCTTCAGGGATAGTGATGCGCAGCTTACTTGTAAGCAGGGACCCATACGTCAGGATTGTTGGATGTGGTGAACAGGACAAACATCTGATATAATGTTGTACCATATGATGTGAAAATGGTCTTCCCTTGTGGTGTGTCCTCAAATGTTACATAGGCTAGCCAGCTTGCAAATAATAGGAACAACAGTGATAGAGCCTACAAATGCGGGTGACAAAATCATACGATCAAACTGAAAATGATAATGCACGCAACAAACTTATAGGCATATGATACTATGAGTGGTATAGAAAACAAAACCTTACCAAAACATTAAGGTATGTCCCAACAATACCAACCAGCGTAACAGCACACATTCGCAGTTCCCTATTGCACAAAGGAATGTTTACTCAGTCTGTCAAAAACACAGCAGTCCTTAACCAACAATGAACGTTCTCTGTGCACGTGTCTCAAGTTCCTTATTTCTAAACAGTATCACTCTCCTCTTCGCTTTTATATTCCATGTAAGTTATATATGGATTTGGTTGGAAGCCCTCCTACTATGTTCATTATGGTAGCAAAAGTAGCATCAGTTTGGGCTAGATAAACACATACCTGATCGTCATAATTAGAAAGACAACGCGAATGTACGGAGCTACTCTGAAAGGTCCAGGAATAAGCATAAACACAAGTATGTCGCAAGCTAAGATGAAGAGAAGAAGAACCTGCAATGTGAACCAGAACCATGAACAAATTACAATGACTGGGACAGCAAAAACACATACCCAAACCCAAGTGAGACCAGATGTGTATTGCAGCTGTCTTGGTTAATTCATCGAAGGATGATTACAGAGTACACTTTATAGAAGAGAGCTAGGACTTGAAGTAAAGGGCCAGCAGCCAGAGGAGGAACCCAAGCGACGCCCTTAAAATGCAGAACTCAGAAGGATCTAGACCTGTGCAAAGCTAGTATGCTACTGACTGAATAGTTTATCACGCAGAACTCAGAAGGATCTATACCTGTGCAAAGTTAGTATGTTTACTGACTGAATAGTTTATCATGCACTACAAGATTACACTACATTATCACAAAATCGAGCAAGCATTCCTAAATTTAGTATCTTAAAATTGGTGCTCTATTTTGCCAAACTCTGTCGTGGTGGGCAAGGGCCAGAAATATTTAAATCATTTTGATGACATTACTTTCTGAGGTGGCATTTCTATTTGAACTTGGGATAGCTGTAAAGTAAAACACAGATATTCTCGTAGTCATTATATCTGTATCGCAATGTATAGAAGCTACTTCAACTCTTTCAACCAGCATCTATGCCTTACCAAATGCTTGAGTTATCTGATCTCTACTCTTCTAGCCTCTATTTACTGTCCCTAGTCATTTATATATAAAAGAAAATTAATGTTTGTCATTGGCATGGTCTCCGAAAACACAACTTTAGCCACCCTATTTTATTAAAATATAATATGATGGAAGTAATTTCTTGAGACAGAATTACACCACATTTTCATATGTACGGTTTAAATATGCATAATATGTTTAACCAAAGTTCAGCAAAGTTTAGCTACACATTCTAAAATGCCAATTTATGTTTTACTGGATAAAGATATTATAGTGTATCAAAACCTACTTTCACTGTTTCAAACCACAAAAATTAATAATATTCAAGCACTCAGAACTATGCAGAAATGTGCCCAAGAAGACAAAGCGAAGATAAATGTGTTACCTTCAATTTGTTCATGGAGTTCTTCCAGAAAATATTTAAACCTTCATAGGAAAGTGGGTAGAAGATATCCAAGACGAGAATGACAAGGGTAAGCGCCTGAAATTAAGAGTAAGCAACATAAAGCTCTGTTTTTCAGACTCCATATAAGAAACTATGTGTTCTTCATCCAAAACATGCAAAATTGTATACTATTATAGCTCCAACTCTAACTGAAAGTCTGAAAAATTGTAAAAGGGTACTTCAGGTAACTAAAGGTAAATATAGATGCCCTGAAACACACTATTGGCCATAACAATGCTTTAAGGTTTGAGTCATTAAGTTGTCGCCCGGGCACTGAAGCACTACACATGTCAAGGAAGCCTTATGTAACAACCCTAGAAATCCGGTCTCTAAAAATACGGGCTTTCAAAAATTTTTCTAAAGTTTACCAGTGTATGGTGGATGTCATGTAGGAAACCTAGTTGCACAAATAGCACCTGACGATAGCCCGAGCATTGCATTTAAATAACCAGAGTTTGATTCGCCTCTTATTCGATTTTATGTGATGTAAATAAAAATCGAATAACCTTTTATATGTATGTATACATATATGCCTGCTACCGAACACCCCCCCGCGCTGGCCAGCTCGACCGCCTGCCCGAGCTCGAGGCCCAGCTCGACCGCCTGCCCGCTCGCTCGCGCGCTCGCCCGACCGGCCTGCCTCGAGAGTCGGCCCAGTCGCGCTCGACGCGCTGCCGCGTCCCGACACCGCGCGCTGCCGCGGCCCAGTTAACCAGGACGGCCCAACATGGGCCTGTCTCCGCCGCTCGCCGCCCCGTCCCGCTGGCGCGTGGGACCGAGCTGTCAGCTCCTTCCTTTTACCACTTCTGTCGACCGCGCGTCGCGTCCGACGCACCATTTTTGTGCACCGCGCGCCTCCGCCGTCCGCCCGAGTACGGCCGCGTCCCGCGCCGTCCATCTAACCGCCTGCTTGCGCCGCGCTTCACCGAACCCTAACCCTAATCGTGGCCGCGCACAGCCGCCCGATGGGCATCTTCTGCCTCCGCCGTCCATGGCCGGCCGCCGTGCCTATTTAAAGAGGAGCACCCTGGCCTCTAGGGTTTCCCCATCGCCCCGCCGTCCTTGTGGAGACCCGCCGCCAGATCGGTCGAGAGAGAGAGAGAGAGAAGGAGGGAGGAGCAGGAAGGAGGCGGAGCTAGAGTGCTGCTGCTGCCGCCGTCCGCGCGCTGAGGAGGACCTGGGAGCGCCGCATAACCGCCTCGACGCCCCGGCTTCGCTCCCCTGCACCGAGTCGCCACCAAGCCTGCGTCACCTGCCTCGACCGTCGCTGCGCGAGTAAGCATCCCCGCCCTCGCCCTGCTCGGCCATGGCCACCACCAGTACATCGTCGATGTTCTCGCACCCCTTACCCCTGTTTCCTTCATTACCGCGACCGATAGCTTCGCCGTAGTCTAGAGCACGTTTTTGGCAACCTCTTGGAGCCGGCACGGGCCACAGTTGGAGCCACGCACTTTTGCAGCTCTGGCCTCCCCGGACTCTGGCCGCCGGAGCGTCCGCCGTGGCCGCCGAGCCGCGCACGCCCCGCCGTGCCTCGACTAGCCCCGGTAGCTAGCTCATGGAGATCCCAGCTTCTCCAATCGAAGGGCAAGAAGGAGGATGGAGACCAATGCCCGGCTTCGCCGGCGAATTTAGCCTCGCCGCCGCCGCGCCTCGCTGACCGCCACCGGCCTGAGGGTCGATTTCCCCGAGTTAGAGCACCTAGCCGACCAGCCACGTAGCTCAGCTAATGCTCCGACATTCGTCGAGGGTCCGCCCGACGAGGTCGAGGGTCCGCCCGACGAGGTCGAGGGTCCGACCGACGAGTCGAGGGTCCACCCGACAGTCGAGGATCCGCCCGACATCCGTCGAGGGTCCGCCCGACGAAGTCGAGGGTCCGCCCGACGGAGTCAAGGGTTCACCCGACGAGTCGAGGGTCCGACCGACGGAGTCGAGGTCCTGGCTCTAATCGAGGTCCTGCCCGAGTCGAGGCCCCGGCTCGAGGCCAGATGGTCAAGTCTCGAGGGGCGCACAGTTCTCGAGGACTGCCCCTTTCGTGCGAACAAGTCCGTCTTCGAGGGCATGCCCGTTCGCCGGGCGAGGCTTCGTTCTCGAGGCCAGTCCGTTCGCCCGAGCGAAACTCCGTTCTCGAGGGGTCGCCCGGACCGCCCCCTCGAGTGTACAGTGGCCGACCTAACCTGGCCCAGAACCAGCCCCGTCCAGACATCCGAGGCCCGGTCGAGACCGTCAACGTTGACCGTTGACCTGGCCCCACCTGTCAGTGACCAGAACCGTGGCCCCCACCTGTCAGCCGCTAAATGGACCCGTCGACACTGACGTCAGCATAACGTCAGCATGACATCAGCCCATTCCCAGCTGCACTGTTCTGCACGCCACGTGGCCCAATCAGGAGTTGCCACGTGTCAGCTCCAGGTTAATCTGCCCTTTTTCTTTTTCCGAAAATAGAATAAACTTCGGAAATTCATAACTTCTTCATACGAACTCCGAAAAATATGAACCAAGTGTCCAAATTTTCATAAAAATAAGCTCTACGTCATAGGCTTGTGTATGAGTGCATTTGGAGTTATTGAATTTTATTGCTTCTTTGTGTTGACTCTATAGGAGCCGCTAACGCGGCTATTATGTCTCGTTTCAGAGGAGGATCAGCTTGAGGAGGACGACTACGAGTACGAGGAGCTCGGTGACGACTTCACAGGTGCCACACCCCACCCAACCTCGTAGATCCTATTACGCATGGCATAATATCTAGTTGCTAGTGCTTTAATTATGAATAACACCTGATGATAGGTTGCATGGTAGAACTGCCTGATGAGCCTTTACCTTGTCGCAACCTTACTCCTGCACACCTGCTGATAGGCTAGACGCTTGCTTATTTTATCTATGATGCTTTACTTCTACTACGCTTATATCTATGTGATAATGATGCGTGGTGGAGAGTATGGTCATATGGTTAAGGCACGTGGTGCCACTTTACTTGGGGAGAGTGCTGCGTGCGTCTTGGGTGTGTGGTGAGGGTTGAGTCGATCGGACAGGATTCTACGACGAGCCATGTGGGCGAGTCTTGCCGGGGAATGTGTTCTGGGCATTCCCGTGTGAGGTGCTTGTGGCGGGCACATTGTGATGCATAAGGAGATCCCGGGGGTGAGAACCTTCGTGGAGCGAAGCCCCGGGAAGGAGGTGCTGTTGTAGCACGGACTGTTGTAGTCCCAAAAGAGAAGATAATCCTGTCTGATCCCCCCTAGGACCTGATATCTCTTGAGGACCGGAACCTTGGGACTTACGTGCTCACCACTCGCTCTTGAATGGGCGGGAGACGGATGTCTGACTAGCTAGGACGGTGCCACTACTACTAGGTTGTTAGCAGAAAGTGTCGGGAGGTACGGGCGTGGAGACCCACACCCTCCTTAGACAGCATAGTGACCACGGGGGCCCGGTACTATGTCTCACAGTCTCAGTGTGCCGGTGGTACCTATCCGGGATGTCCCAGTACTGAGTGGTAGGGTGGCATCGCACCGGTTAGAAAGCAGCCGGAATCAGCTTAGGCGGGGCACCGCCGATGATAGTGATCTTGTGGTTACGGGAGTACACGCTCTGCAGAGTTTATGAATCTATATATAGTCCGTGGGCCACTGGTATGGCTCTTTCCTAAGACCCACGCTTCTCGGGAGTAGTGAGAGGAGTCCTTCTATTTCTCCCCCTGGTGTTACCCTTCCGGCTGTGAGCCGCTGAGACAGGCTCCGAGAGGGAGTTGGACCTGTCGACTGAGTGCGAGAGGGTGAGATGTGTGTGATGGTGATGGACTGGGTTTGGATGTGTGGATGAGATGGATTAAAATTTGATGAATTATATTATATAATATTGGTCACTGTCTGCATAGGAAACTACAGCCACATAATAGGTCGATTTGATTATGTCCTTGCATCCCACCAAATACTACATAGCAAAAGCAAAGCATAGGGTGGGAGATGTGGCCAGTACAAACCGTACTGAAAATTATTTGGCAGGTGAGCCCGACTACGACTATGACGATGAGGAGGAGTAGACGTCTCGTTCCTACGCTCAGGCTTCTTTTTGGAGATTTTATTGTACTTCCGCCTTTGCAGCTGTTCCAGAGGCTGCTGCTACTCTGATGATTCCGCCAGTGTGGCGATGAATTATTTATGTAATTTCCCCCTAATTGTAATCTTTTGTACGATGTATGGATCCTGTATCGACTATTGCGAGATAATGAGATGGTTTGATGCTTCAAACTATTATATTATCCGTCATTCTGTGTATTTTCCCTTCGTGGAAAATTGAGGATGTTTCACCTTACCTCATATATGAGTGATTCTGTTTTGCTCAAGTATGGCAGCTGCCCAAGAAAGTAAAGATCCCTTTGGTCACAAGTATGTGGGGCGTATTTTTGGCACCAGAGAGGCTTCTGAAAATGCAAATAAAATATCTCAGTAATTGTTGTAATGGTCCTTGTGATGACATGTCATTGTTTTGGCCAAAGCAAACTTGGTACTAAGATGCCTAGTTTTAGCTATGAGTAACAAAAGGTCAATGTTGACCTAAGAACTTATACATAGTTTCAAAAAAAAAAGAACTTATACGTCATAACAAATGGAGATCCCAAATATCAGGAACTGACCTCTAGGAAATTCAATAGAATCAAAGCAAATAGATTAAGTGACCAGAGCCAATCCAATCGGAGATACACGAAATAAAACCGCATGGCCCTCTCAAACCTTGTGTCATTCAAGACATCCTCAGGGATACCAACACCATCTTCTGCCTGTCAATCAAAACTTCACTGAGATTTTCAAACATGCCACAGGAAATGACAACAAAAACCTGATTTCAGGTTGACAAATAAGCTTCATAGCTAATGGTTCGTTTCTTGTCAAGGAAAAGTGCATTTTGGCTTCTATAACTACAGCCCAGCTCTTAGGAATAAACTTGTTCTGTGGTATGTAATAAAAACGTCAATTCAGGGTAGGTAAAATTATGTGTCAAATGTAAATATTTCTTGACACCTAAATGTGAAATCACTAGTGGCATACAACATCACAACATCTTCAAAACAAGCATCAAACATATGGTAATAACACACTCAGTCTCAGGTCAACAGAGAACTCCACAAGCACTGGAACGTAAATGGTGCTCCATATGGACCATATGCCAAAAAAAAGTTAAGTATCCCCAGAGAACGCAGCACTCCAAAGTCCAAAGCACCCAAAATTAACATAAACAGCAAATGAAGCGGTACCTCAGCTTCATCTCGACGTCCTAAACAGAGCACAAACTCTGAAGCAAATTTTGTGCAACAACCCACAACCCAGAGCTCAACGTTGCATCTCACCACGTAAGCACCCAACTATCTAACAGGAAATTCGTCAAACAACATTCGTCCACCCCACCAACGGCACACTACCTCACCGCCACTAGCAGGCTACCAGCACCTCAATTCTCAGCTACAGCAAAGCATCACAGCATTTCACTGAAAGCAAAGCCAAAGGAGTGGGAGGGCGGCGAGAGAGGCGGAGCGGGAACCGACGAGGTCGACGAGCGCTGCCGCCTTCTGGTACCGGTCGCCGTAGGCGAGCGCGTCCGAGCGGCGGTGGTACTGCCTCGCGCCGCGCGCGCCGTTAGAGCGGCCCCCTCCGGCGGCAGACGCGGAGCCGACGCGGAAGCCACGGCCCTCCTCCCCCTCCACCTCGGTGATGAGCGGCGCCTCCACTTCCGCCATCGCTCCCTCCACCTTGACGGTCGGGGATACAAACGCCGACGGAGATCTGGAACGGCGAGCCAAGTCTGGGATTAAACTGGTACTACTACTACGCTTCCACACTCATCGAAGTGGAAGTGGAAGTGGAAGTGGAAGAGGGAGCGTGAGCAGGGGTGGGATTAATTAAAGTAATCCGACGCGAAGGAGAACGTGTTCAGTTTAGTAGGCCGCCACGCTTGGGAACAAGCCTGTCGTAATCAGCTTAGTTATCGGCAGGTACAGCGGAGTGGAGGGACGCCATCGCGACGAACACGCGTTGCACGCTCCCAGCGTCTGCCGGTTGAGCGCTGGTGCTTGGTGTTTGGGTACGTACGTTGACCGCACGTACGTCGGCCATTGCCGAAATGAGTGGCTTTCGGAACGGACACGGGCTTAATGACGACACGAGGGTACCTGGCTGGACAAGGACAATGTCGGCAAGAGCAAGATCATAACGGTTCGCAGATATGCAAGAGCGTATGGTACAGTAGGCTGTTGATGCAGGAAGCCTATCTATAATCCGCGCACACACACCGACACTGGAGGGCATGCTTGTTCATACAGCCTAGAAAAGTCAATAGAATCTAGCATGCTCTAAAGTTTCGCTCCAGTGCCGGGAGGATGAAGTGACAGCGACATAATGGTTTTTTCAAAGTTTTTTGGGTTAGCCAACTAGATGTAGCTCGATTAGTTTGAGTGGTTTTACAAAGTCCAATGACATAGTGGTCTTGTTTATTTTTTTCATCTCCCAGGAGCGTTCTCTACGGGTGACACCGTCACTCCAATTCCATGTTGGATAGAGCAGCGACGAAGCCAGGAATGGATGAAGGGGGTTGTTTCCTCCTCCTCTTCTTCTTCCTCGCGCCCCCCTCCCCATCCTCTTCTTCCTCCTCATGGCAGTAGCCCGGGCTTAGGGGGGCGCTATGGTGTCATGGCCAGTAGTGGGGGTTGGAGCCCGGTTAGTCCCCCCTGGCTTCGTCGTTGGGATAGAGTCTAATATTCTATCGGAATACACCACTTACCTTCCAAAACCGTAGAAGATAATTATCATATTCTCACTCCGTTCTAAATTATAGTTCACTTTGATTTTTTTGGTGCATACATTATGCTATGTATCTAGATAAATAATATGTCTAGATACATAGCAAAATGCATGAACTAAAAAAGTCAAATTGAACTATAATTTAGAACGGAGGGAATATCATATGGCTATCTAACATGACTTCTTTTTCTTGTTGTTCCACTCTGTCGAACTAATGGTAGTCTTAGAGATCTAGTAACCTGTGACATTTTTAACAAGACGCTTCCTGCTTCCGTTTTGAGTTGTGCATCAGCCGCAGCCAGCAGTGACCCCCAAAATGAGTAGTCATCGCAGCCAACTTCATCCTCCTATCATGTTTATACAAAAAAATTTTAGTGTACCTTAGAGCTCTTTTGAATGAGCTTGGTATATGATATGTTTATAAATTCTAATGAAGTTTTTTAAAGAAAATGTGCTCGATCAAACTTTAAAAGTAGATCACCATCAAACAAACATAGTTACATCATATATGCACCAACAAATGTTGTTTGACAATTAACCATCCTACTATGGTTGTATTTTGCATCAAAGGGGCTCAAAGCCTGAAAACCTTTGTCGTCGATAGAGGACCTTGTTCATGAAGGTAGAACCATAACATGCTCTCCATGTAAAGGAACACAACATAGAACTATGGAATGTTGAAGAATTGGCTAAATTTTTTACTCATCAAGATCCAAGTGGCTCCAAGGATACGGTAGAGGTAGGGGGTTCAAGAACCCATCCCTCGCCCATTGGTTGATCCGGCCTAGACCGTATGCACTTCCCTTGCTTCAAATGCATGTGAGTGACTTGGGAGCCATATATGCTTCATTTTTTATTGCCTATGGTGTCAATCAGAAGTAAGAGTCATTTTTGTTGTGTTGCAATGTTTGATGTCTACGATGTGTTCGGTTCAGTAACCGAAGATCCAACTCAGCTCATGGTATGCTTTGAAGATATACTGGAGTTGCTCTCGAGACCAAAAGAGATGCTCCCGCATGCTACCCACCATCTCCCCCCTCGCCTATTTCTTCCTCATCCACCAAGATTGTGACAGAACCGACCAATTTATTAGAGCACAAGCACATAATTCACCATTAGGACGGCAAACTACATGATTGAGACCTAATAACCCGGTAGTCATACCGAAATCTCGAAGGATTTCAAACATTTCCAGCACGACCAAGATCGTAATGAGTTTAGCGTTCACCATTCACAACGTACATAGCTCGCACATAGTTTAAAACATCGGAGTTCGAAATAAGTTATTACAAACCAAGTTCAAATTCGAAATAAAGTGGAAGCGGTTTAGTTCAAATCCACACACACACTTAGTTCAAATACAGTGTCAGGTTCTTGATCAACATCCAACAAAAGCATTAAGTAGAGGAGAGTGACCATGCCTAAGGTCTAGTCATCTCCCAAGGCGGGATAGAAGCAGTGCTGACAATAGCCATAAAACATCTCACCATCTGCAAAAACATGGAAAATAAAACCCTGAGTACGAGAATGTACTCAGCTAGACTTACCCGTCATAAACTAAAAATAAATTGACTCCGAGGAGTATGCAAGGCCATATAAATAGCATAGCTGACTCATCAGTTGTGGAAAAGCTTGCGTTAAGAAAGAATTGATCATAACCTCTAGCATTGTATTTTAATTTGATTAACCTTATCATGCTAAATTAGCACCTGTACTAAACAAGCATGGTAATAATTATTCAATAAGAATAGTAACCAATTTCGGTTGAGTATCTTTCAATCTCAACAGCTCAACTATCTCATCTCTTGTTCAAGTTCTTACTATGATGCCGCTACTCAAGTCAAGTGTTCACTGTCCAGGAACGATGGCGATTATAATCGATTACTAACCAGCTGGCGGGTATTCCTCACACAAACCACACTCACCCGCTAAGGTGAGCTACAGATCACCGAAAATTCAATTCGGGAAAAGTCGCGGGATCAACAGGTACCATCGTATCCGGGAACCGTCCGGCTGCCTTATTCAGGGCGACCCTGACCTCGGACTTACTCTCCGCGTAACCCGTGGTCCCCCATCTTCACCAATACGATGCGTACATCAGTCAACTCCCGGCCCAAATCAAAATTAGGCTTCGCGGTCGGAACGACTTATCCTTCCAGCTAAATGTGAGGCATAAATTCAATATGACTTGAGGACGTACAACGGACGGGGTCCTAGTTCGACACAGACGGGATAACCTCATCGAACCTCCAGTTCAGTCTCAACACCAATCACGTCCTGTCTCGATTTATTATCTCCACATGGTTATCCAAGATAACAATGTATTCAACCATTCTAAGTCACCACCTATAACTCGCGGATGACAGGAAATCACCCGACTTCTACCGATCTAGTTAAAGCAGGGCTAAGCATATATTCGTACCTAAACCTAACAGGGTTGAAGGATATACAGTGGCAAGGAATATAAGTAATGCAGCAACGATATAAAACAACGCCTATAACTTAATGCATCAAACAAGTAAAGGACTCAAGTTAGATATTTTGCAAACCACAAGGAGAATGCTCCGGGGCTTGCCTTTCAGGAAAGAGCTTGGCTGGTGGTCGGGACACTCTGAAAGATCAACTTTGGGATCCTCTTCTGCTACTACTTTTCGTACCAAAGCTTCCTGCTGGCCTTCCTCTTCGGGTGCTCCGGGAACTATCGTTTCGAGCTCTGACGATCCTGTATGATGCATAGTACGTATGAATACCATGCATACATAGAAATACAATGCTGATGCTGATGGTGAATGAATGCTCAGCTAAGATAAAGGATATGATTTTGAAACATATAAGATAAGCACACGTCATCTGCATTCTCTTCTACCGATAAATCTTAAACAAGCCTCGCATTACAATTTACTTACACATTAAAGGAATTATAAACGACTATTATTTTTCACACTACCCTCTACTGAACCAAAACCCATACAGATTATACACATCACAAATATCCTAAAAAGCATTTTTACACACATGAAATGATAGCTTTAAAGCATTATTACTTATTAAAAGCAATCAGGGTAGAACTGCAATATGACCTTAAACTATTCAGAAAATTCTATAAAAATTACAGGAGCTTAAGCATGTCTAATGTAGATTACCATAAAAATTTCAAGTCAAAACGATAAGTAATTTATCCTACACAAAAATAACAAGGCAGCATAATTCACTGGGCATAAAATACTTTGTATATAGAAAAATATCAAACAACAGATCTCAGAATATTCTTAGCTCTAGATTGATATAAAAACATTCTCCAAAAAGTTTCATACACAAATTCCTTATATATTATTTATTATGAATTATTTATCATCTAATGGAAATAGGCACCATAACTAGACAGAGCAAACTTTCCACAGGACATAGCCTCACAACATTTTTCACAGATAGAGCATGACATAAGAAGACTAACAAACTTGGTCTCATATTTTTCTGAGCAACAGAGAAATACTTATGCATTTTCTAAAATAAAAGCAATTAATAGAGATAAATAAATTTATACAGAAAAGTATCACAAATTTTACATTTCATATTTTTCATGCATAGATCTCCCCAAAATAAAAATACTGCAAGTTGAACCAACTTATTTGGACTAAAAATGAGGAAGTTATGATTTTTTAAAGCTTTTACAAAAATCTGGAATTCATTTTCTTTAAAACCGATAAAGAAAACAGTTTTGCACCAGGAACCCTGGACTTTTCGAAAAACAACCGAGCCCTAAAAAGAAACTCGCTGAGTCTGGCTACTTTGCACTTAAGTCCGACAAAGAACACAAATGATGCCCGCGGTCCACGCGGCGGGGAATGGTCGTCGGCGTCGGGATTCCTCGCCGACGGCGAGGTCTCCGGCCGAGCTACGGCTACTGAAAGACTCAGCTCGTCAGCGCGAACGCATTGGTATACAAGATGCAAGCTATGAGCGAGGTTTTGACCGGCGGCCACGCGCGACGGCGGCAAGGGTCGACGGCGAACTCGCCGGAATCGGTCACGGCGGGACACACGGACTAGCCCTAGAGCGACAGGAGGTCGAGGCAATTCAGATAGATTAGACAAAGTGACAGATGGCCGGCCGAAACGACGACGGCGAGGTACGCCGGCGAGCGGCGGCGCAACCCGCGACGGTGGACGGCCAAAATCCGACGAACTCGAACCCTAATCGGTTCCATAAGCTACACCAATCTACACTACTCGAGCAGGCGAACACGATGCGCAAGCTAATGGAGGGAGAGAGGGGTTGCTGGCCACGGTAGACCACACGGCGGTCGAGGCGGCCATGACCGGTGGAGGGGAAAACAGTCGATTCGACCTATACCTTATGGCTCGAGGGCAGGGAATGCGCGCAGGACTTTTCCCGTGTCAAGGCGGAGCTGCTGGCGAGTTAAGGGCAAAATGTGTCAAGGCTGTGAGGTGCGGTGGCGGTGCGAGCTCGCGGCGGCGAAAATGGCGGGCTTCGCGTCCGCTTGAGCTCGGGAAGAGGAAGGCGAGGTGAGGAGGGGCGTCTGGTGATGGGGAAGAGAGTGAGGGAGAGAGTGACGCGGTCGGGTCGCCTTGAAGCGGACGCTCGGGCTCGGACAGGCGGAGCGCGGCGTCGGGCTTCGACGAGCGCGTGGCGCGCATGCGAGCGGAGCGGAGCGGAGCGGAGCGGAGCCGAGCGGAGGGCGAGTGGCGAGCGGTGGGGCCAGGCCGAGTGCGGGCGTGTGACGCATGCGAGCGGCGCTCGGATGAGGAGGCCACACAGCGGGCAGCGGCGTCGCCCGGTGTACGGACGCCGCGTGGCCGGCGTCGGCCGCGACACCGTCGCGAGGAAGAAGAAGAGACTGGCAGGTGGGTCCCACTGCACCAAGATTCGTGCAGAACTTGATTAACCCCATATTTTCCAAAATAATCCGAATTTTGAAAACTTTTAAAAGATGAAATGTTCCTTTTGATGAGTAGAACATTTCACTTTTAAACATCAAAGCCTAATTCTACCTAGAATTTGAATTTCAAAAATGGGGATTTAAAATCCATTTAAAATTAAAAAAAATCATTTTTATAAACTGTTTTTGACATTTTTGACCCACTTCCAAGCCTTTTTATGAAATGACCCCAAAATAAGTTTTACTCTAAATAATTTTCTCTATAAACTTCATTTAACACTCAACCCCAAACAAGCAACCTATCACACAGCTCTAGTTCAAATCAAGTAAGCACACATTTCAAATTTATTATTTCATGTAACAATGATGATGCAAATGAGATGATTATGCTCATGAGATGCAAGATAATGCATGCTTAACACCAGAGTGTTACATAGATTTCCACAAACTCCCCCTCCTCGCATGTTTCCGCCTCCTGCTGGTACATTTCAACCTCCACCTCTCCCACCATACTTGAAGGGAGGTTCAAGAAATAGCACTATTCATTGTCATTGTTTCTCTTCTATCCGTGTTGATAGTTTTGGCCATTGCTATTGTCGACTGGTTTTGCTACTCCAAATTCCCAATAAAAAAGAAGAGAGTGGGAGAGACACTAAGCAGACATCGAGCTCGATCCAAGTGTTGTCACCATGGAGGATGAACAGCCGGTGATGACACTACCTCCAACATTCAAATCAAGAAATAGTAGTAGCAGCAACAGGATTTGGAGCCATAATAACTTTCAAAATCGGTTGAGAAGAAAAATCAGAAGGAAACCAAGGAAACAATTTAGCAGGCTCAAATGCACGTTATCTTATCTGTTATGGGTCAGGGGGGCTTGAGCCCCCATACCACTATTGGACCCTTTGAAACCATATGTTATTGTCTAATTATGTCTAATTATGTAGATTTCTTCTAGAGAAGAATAATGGGTGTCACCGTCACACACGTCACCTATTAGGTTAGCATTGGGCCTTTTGGTAAGGATAAATTGCATGCTTTACTTTTTCATGGTGTATTTTGTGTTTTTTTTATCATTCAACGATGTTTACATAAGATTACTTCAAACTACTATACTCGTCTCCAGTGGGTGGTCATAGTGAAGTTACGTTGTTGTGGCGCTTTTGTTCAGCCCCTCCTGTATATTTCTTCAATTTTCGCCACCACTGATGCCCAATGTCCTCCTTCACGAGTGACTAGATTATGGCGCGAAAGTTTCCTCCTCCTCCTGCTATATTTCTACCCCCACCAAACTGGAAGAAAGATGTAAGTAGCAACATCGTGTCATAATCATTGTGTCACTATTGTTTGTCATAGTAGTTTTGACATTTGCCCGTTGTTTTTGATTTTACTACTCTCGGCACAAAAAAAAAACAATAGAGGTTCGGCTGCTCTTACTATGGATGGAACATGCTTTTTTAGTCCATAGTTTTTTGGGGATGTGCTCTTAATATAGATGAAATGAGTGCATGCTTAAAGCCTAAAAATGTACACACAAGACATATTAGACCACCACCAACGCAGGCATATAGGATCGTATGCCTCGTGAAAAGTCTACGTGGGAGCAGGTGTGTTGAGACCAACGCCACGTCAACTCAAGGCACACCTGCACATGCCTCCTTGGTCCATCACTAACCATTGCACCTGTCTCTCAGTTTCCCAATCATCAACAATACGCATCTAAGGCTACCATTCCTCTCCAATGCGATTCTTGTGGTAGTTTCGCCAGTGGGGCACTTGCTACCTCTACAGGTCCCTACAACATGGGAGACCATTATCTTCTTACTTTTTCCATCGACCTAGTATCCGAGCTTACATGGAACGTTGCGCTGCTCTTACCATGGATGCAACGTTCTTATATGAGCATTGAAATTCACTTAAACCTTTCGTGGTCCGTGGACCATAGTTAGCAGCTAGTACTCCATCCGTTTAAAATTATAAGTCGTTTGATTTTTTTTGATACATATATTTTACTATGTATTTAGAAATATTTATATTTAGATATATTGTAAAATACATGTACTAAAAAAATCAAATAATTTATAATTTAAAACGGAGAGAGTAGTAGCAGAAATACACAGACATATTGTGTTTTTTTTTTGAGAGAACACACATGATGTGTTCCTGGGTCTCTCTCTCTCTCACTCCCTCTCGATTTTCTGATCCCGCGTTGGCGTGTCGATTGCGTAATTCCGTCGTCCGCCTTCGTACCCTGCTTGTCGGCCGGATAAGATAACGCCCATCTGCACGGGCACGAGAAGCCTTCGAAGTTCGAACTCCTCCCCACCGGCAGCCATGGCCACCGCCACCGCCACCGCCTCCCCGCTCTTCTCCCTCTCCTCCCTCTGCGCCTCCCTCCCTTCCCCCACCCGAATCCCCACGTCTCTCTCGCTCCGTTCCCTCTCCCCACGTGCCCGTCTCTCTGTCTCCCTCCCTTTCGCCTCTCCACTCGGTACGGTTCGTCCGGCACCTCAGGTTCCAATTCCTCGGCGGTTCGACAATGTCCCTGTGTTTAATCATCGGCTCTTGTGTTGGGAATGGCGGTTTCAGGCGGGTGTGGGACCTGGGCGGCGACTTCAACTTCGTCCGCGGGAAGGTTGAGACGGCGGGGGCTGGAGGTGGTGTGCGAGGCCACGACAGGGCGGCGGCCGGACTCGGTCAAGAAGAGGGAGCGCCAGAACGACAAGCACCGCATCCGCAATCACGCGCGCAAGGCCGAGATGCGCACCAGGATGAAAAAGGTACCTGTGTGAATGAGTGATGCTTGGTGGCAGCGACTATATGACTCTCTGCCCTTGTTGCTTATAATTTTGCCAGAAATTTAATCGCATTGTGAGATATATAGAAATGCTTAAGTGGCCCAATGCAGTTAGAAAAGGGGATTAGCTTTGGAGTCTTGAAATAAGCATGTGAATCAGCTTGTTAGAAAGGCTCCATTTGTGAATCATACAGCCCAAATGAAGTGCTGAGTTTGTTCTAAGTAACTGGGTGGTTTTTGTTTACTTGGCAGATTGGCTGGTTGCTTATGTTATCCAGTATTTATCACAGGCTAATGTGTATTGATTGAGGGGCATGGACTCATGGAGGACAGGAGAATTGAACAGAGTCTGAGTTTTTTTTAGTCTAGAACTCTAGATTAGATATTTGTAGAGTTAAACAGTATGAAAAGATTAAAAAAAAGAGTAGATTGATTTGACCTTAGTTGAATATTAGAATGTCAGCTCATTATTTTAGTATACATGGAAGTAAATATTTTGTCGTTATTTATGAATCATTGGCTCATTGCCCTCAAAAGGGAAAAAAAAACAGCTCAAGGAAAAGAGGGGACATAATTAATGAATTTCATTCCCTGGTTATCTTGTGTGTGAACAATAGTTGTTCTGTGTTGATTTTATGAACCTTATGAGACAAATGAAACTGATAATGGTTAATGGGAACAAGAATATGAAATTCCACGTCACATGTGGCAACCAATATCATCATCATTTTGTACACAGTTAAGTATTGCATACTATTCTCTGAAAAACAATCATAAACTGTTTGCTCTTTCATTAGGTCCTAAGAGCTCTTGAAAAGCTTAGGAAGAAACCTGATGCCCAGCCTGAAGAAATAATTGAAATAGAAAAATTGATCGCTGAGGCATACAAAGCCATCGACAAGACAGTGAAGGTTGGTGCCATGCATAGGAACACCGGGAACCATCGAAAGTCTCGACTGGCCAGGAGGAAGAAGGCCATCGAGATTCTCCGTGGTTGGTATGTTCCAAATGCTGAACCTGTCGCTGCCACCTAGGATTCCTGAGAAATCACTATCATGGATTCGTGGCATCTTTTCATCAAATTTCACCAATTTTGGACAAACATATGCTATTCACGGTTCTCAACAGCTTGCCAAGTTCTCTATTGAAATGGTCTGTTCATACCTTTTCTGCTATTCTTCTATGTGTCATGCACCTTCTCTGTACTAGCAGTTGTGACTACTGACTAGAGTGCCCACCTCTTCTTCCCCGTTTCTGTTGTTGTTCCCCTACTCCTCGTTGTTGTAAAACTAAAGTCAGAAATTTTAAAGAGTAAATTGCATCTGTGGTACAAGAATTATACTTGTGGGTGTAAATTACTTCAACAACTTTTAATCTGCTCTGTTTGGTACACAAACTTGCTATCTCAGTGCAAAGACGGTCCGGAAGCCAATCTCTTGTGTGCTTGGAGTATACGGCTTCGGTCGGACTCATAATGTCAGTGTATACGCACGGCTCGTGCAGCTAGCAGCTCGTCATACATGGCTAGTGCATATAGCAGCTATTGGCTCGGATGTGCACGGCTTGTGAAACAACGCATATATCATGATTAGTTGGGAATGCATGACGGTTTTCCTATCTGTAGTTGGCTGAGGCAAAAGAACAGAACGTGGGATATCTATAACTAGGAGAATGAGTTATCAATCATATTAGTTCAGTTAAGAATTTTAAATTTCGATTAAAAGTTTCATGCTGTAGTAAACACAAAGCAGTGCACTTCAAGCTTTAAGTGTAATGAATGGCTCGATAGACAAAAGCTATAATGTAACTTCTCTTTAACTTGCTTTTCTCTTTCTCTCAAGGTTGTAAAGAATTATTGAAACCTTTGCTAAGAAAGCAGACCTGTAGCTACTTGCGATGCTGAATCCTTGGGGAAGCAAGCTGCAGACGACGTCAACGGGTTCATCCCCATCGGCACGCACGAGCCGTGCACGTTCAAGCTGTGGTCAGAGTCATATACGTCGAGCTGGGCTGCACGGGCCGTATACATGACAATGGCACGAACTGTGTACATCGAGCTGCGAGCTACATGAGCCGCACGAGCCCGAGCATGCGAGAAATTGTATTTTAGACCGTATATACACCGAGATAACAAGTTTTTGTACCCAACTGAACAGATTATAAGTTGTTAGGTTAATCTGCACCAACAAATATAGTTCATGTACCCCTAATGCAATTAAATATAGCTGTCCTCTGGTGTGTCCAGATTTCTTCAGCTGGACAAAATATATTACTCCATTACGCATGTTCTATTCTGTTACTGACCGCCCATTTGTGCAAATGGTGGGATAATCCATGATAATAGGAGTATTTGCCTATTTGGTACAAAGGACAACATGTAAGGCTGGATTACACGTTGCTTCCTTTCTGAATATTTTAACTAACAATTGGATACTGGCTTCCTATCCTATTGCTTAAGCTTTAGTTTACTTTATAATATGATACCCTTTTTTTGATCAAAATTGTCATAGCTGGTTTCGATTGTTTCAATATGTCCCGCACTTAAGGAAGAGATTGCCAGTGGCAGCAGCTGCTGTAACTGAATTTAATCTTCTGTAGATGCACGGCAGCACAGGTGTTACCTGAGAGGCTGAGGCTCGTGTACAAGGTTTTCATTTTGAGAGATGCAACCGGAGGATTTTTTTCCCCTTTTTCTTAAAACTTATTATAAAAGCTATTATAGGGGATTTTCCTTTTTTCTTAAAATTTACGTTTTGGTAGATCGTATTTTTTCTATGTATTTAAATATACTTAGATACATAGAGTGAATCAATGTATCTAGAAAAAAAAAACTTCTTTGAAATGGGTTCGAAGAACAAAAATGTTTCCTACTTAAACATTTTGTTTCTTTCCTCTGGAACAATGTACCAGAAAAGGACTAAAAAAACGATTAGCATATGCCTCACAGCTCGCAGGGGACAGCAGGAACCAAGAGGCAGATAAATGTTGAACGGAAGATACATTCTCATAGTCAGTGCAGCTAGAGAAATAGTCCGTCCATTCCAATTCCAATTATAAGACGCTTTGGCCTTTTAATACATAACTTTAGATATATAGTTAAAGCAATGTATCTAGAAAAACCAAAACGTCTTATAATTTAGAAGGGAGAAAGTACATGATCTGCCAAGGGAAAAACGCCCGAACATCATGATAACCAGCAAAGCTTGTACACAAGCTTTCGAATTGGAGTTATACTCAATTTAATACATAGCATTATATATACGAGACTAATCTATCCCAGACCTAATAACCTGCTAGGCGCAAAAAGGGGCAAAATTTGCAGGCTAAATCTTCACAAGTCAGAAAGGCTGATTGAGGACTAGGTCAAGTTTTCATACTATATATATATACCTAGACATACTAATGGCTGTGCAAAAGGAACTGATTATATCAGTTTTGTCACTGTCAACAGACCAAATCACATTCTCGATCATCTCATGATGTGCCGAAGCTAGCTAGCTAGCTCTTTTTATGCTATTATTATTACGCCTGATCGCTTCAAGGATTGAGACATCGTCATGCAAGGTGAATGGTGTACTGGAAAAATGGAGTGGAGAATATTTGGTTAGGATCAAGACATGTCAATTTGAAGGGAGCATCAGTTTGAATTCTGGTAGCAAACAGAAACATACCAGCTGAAGTCGAAACCAGCAAACTTTGAGTTTTCTGAAATCTCAATTTCCACCCTTGCTTTTCTGGATGCCTGCTCAAAATAAATGCTACTAATTAGACTATAAAAAAATGTCCAGCACGTTTTAAAAATTATTAAGCTTTTTGATAAGCAAACAGGAGGTATGAGCCCTTTTGCGTGCATGCATAAGTCAAGGAGTTGTGTGCTACTCAATTCACCAAGTAGATTGAGGTCAATGTGAACTGACAAACCTAAGCCAACAAGCAATGTTGTGTGCTATTCAATTCACCAAGCAAACAATGCAGGCTGCCTCTATATGTAGCTATGTTTCTTTGAGATGTGTTGAGAGAAATATCAAATTCATCTGCTGCCTGCATTTGTTGCTTTTTCACTATGTGTACTACTGTACTTTAATTTGCATGTGTCTCCCAAGTTCTGAACCAACAAAACAATTTATACATGACACAGACTGATTTTATACTGTTATTATATGGTATTCATGCCAGGAAACCAAATAATTTTACTATCCAAAGTGCCTAATCACTAGCACAGTTGTCCTAATCCACATTTCAATTTTTCAAGTCAGGTAGCTGGTAGGATATTTCCATAAACAAGTCTAGATCAGGCCATCTATGTCAACCATATTTAATTGAACATTTGAAACATGCAATGGCACAAGTTTGGACCAGGCCATCTAAGTCTGACCATAGTAGGCTGAACATATGAACCACATAGAAACCCAATCTATGCACATCCAGGCAGCTGAGTTGCAAGCTGCTTTTGGAAGGTAAATATTTTGACAGCTGTAGATCAAGAAAAAATACCTTCACCAATAAGAATGGAAGGCAGATACCATTCGCACTCTCTGCTGGCCTCTGTAGTAACTGGTTGCGGAACTTGATATTCTGGAGGTCATCAAACTTGAAATAAAGAAGGAAGAGTCATGAGACAATAGTAACCACACCAGTTAGGAAGCAGTAGTTATATCTCTAAATGAAAGCAAAGAAGAGTTTTTGACTTCAAAAATAATGCAAAGAAGAATTATTGCTACTCGCTAGATTCACAAACAACTTACCTGTCGTTCAATTTCCTGGAGAAGTTTTTTCTTGTTCTTAATCCTGATCATGAGTTCTTTGCGAGTTTCCTTTGAAATAGAACATGACAGGAATGACATAAAAAATCCTCATCAATTATTATTTATCTGCCAGTACTGCAAAGCACAAATACTGACCTCCAACTTTATCTTTTCATATTGGAAGGTAGACAAGCCCATCCACTTTATCTCCTTTTGGTCTTTTGTGATAACACGTAGTGCAATTAGCACATTAAAAGCATCATACACTCTCCTCCTGATATTCTTCTCATCAAACTACACCGATAAGTTTATTTTCTTTTGATCAGCATTTTTTTGGGGGGGGAGAGCAAGGGAGATCAAATTTGTGCAACATAATAATACGAACTAACATCTTGACCAATAAGAGTCAGCTTCAGCTCCCCACAAATTTCATCTGCAACCTAAAAAAGACAGTAACTACTTGAGGTAGCTTATGACCCAAAATGGGAAAGAAAAAAATCACATTTGATGCTAAGATATGTAGAAGGAATACTGTACTAAACACCAATGTAGTATTTTGGAGACACCTGTCAGCATTTATACAACACGCTAATGATTTCATATCAGGCATTTAGGACGCATCATATGCCTGTGACCTTAGAGTTCATCTTGGCTACAGGTTGAAATAAATATTGTAAAGTAGGATAATGCCTATAAACTAAAAAAATCTGGATATAGTCTCCATTATATCCATACTTTTATCTATAAGGTCTACTGAAAATGGCATGCTTCAACAGTAGAGAGTTGCAGAAATGCATATGTTACGTTGGATTTGTAGTCATACAAGAACCCCAGTTCGGAACAACAAGATATGTGATAGGCTAAGGGTAGAGGCCCCTACCTAGGGGCACCGGTGCATAGCGGAATCCCAAGGGAAGATAATAATTGAAGGACAGGCAGGGGTTGCTGAACTTGAGTTGTTTCTTTCAGGTTAGTTGTTCAAGTCGGGTTTCACCTCTAGCCTACCCCAACCCACTTCGGTTCGAAGGTTTTGTTGTTGCTGCAGTCGTCATGATGAAGCATGGTCTGTTAGCGTTGAGGGATACATATATAAGAGAATACCTCACTGTATGTAGTCCGTCCTTTGGTCTCGACTTTTTTAGAAACTGCAATGCCAAATCAAATGATGGTTACATTATTAGTAGCAGGTTAGCAACTTAAGTTTACATCATCTAAGGAAAACATCTGACACAAGTGCTAATTGCAAAACATAAATGCTTAATTAAACTACGCCCTATGTACTTTTGCTTCACATATATGATATATCCTAACAGATATTATATTACACTACGTAAATTGTAAAACAAAAGAGCCTTGGTGGATGAATCATGTTGCACATTCATCATATGCACCAAAAAGGTGCCTGCATCACCCACCATAAAATGCTCCAAATGCAACCATCTCATTAAACTAAGCAATAATTCACTGTATTTCAGATCAAAATCCACATGAAGATGGCCCCATCAAGTCACAGTGAACATTTTCCAACCTAAGCCTTGCTTATACAATTTTGTCGACAGGTGAGCTGAGTAACATTCACCTGTACAATTTTCCAACAAATGGAAATTCTTGGTTTAACCACACCAACAAAACTTGTTTCAGCAGAAGAAAATGAATTTCAGGACTGAAATCAGCCTGAAAACGTGAATTATACAAGAAAGAAAACAAATGCAGCATACACATGTGGAGGTATAGGCAGTAGCAACTAGCAACCACATTGATGAAAGAAATACCAATTCAACGTGAAACCCACTCTCCCTAAAGGGGTGTAATTACCACAAATTGTTGCCACAAGTGTGGCATGTCACACTGAGTCTGTCACAGCTATCATGGTGGGCAAGAAGGCCACCACAACTTTGGCAGTACTACCTCCATTCCAAAATATAAGATATTTTGGCTTTTCTAGATGCATTGCTTTTCCTATGTATCCAGAAATAGCGTATAGGTACATCTAAGTGCATAGAAGTATCTAGAAAAGCGACGACGTCATATAATTTGGAATGGAGAGAGTAATTGGAAAGAAATTGAGTCACTGACAGTAGGATCGTAAAGAAGATATGTTTGGCATAACTTAAGTTGTGGCTACTAACGAAAGACCTGCCACAGTTGGTCGTGGCTCTCCCGAAACCCTAAGGTGTGACACAGTGTAGCCATGGTAGCCCAGCCAAATTTTCCCCACTATATATTTGCGGTTTTACACCAATTTATCTTCTATACAGGACTAGAGGCTAAGATGAATCAAGATTTCACAGTTTTTAACACCAAGAGCGAGATTCAGAGGGCTGCTAGCTTAAGGTTCAGAGTTTCCACCTCATGAGGACAAATTTCCCAACAGAAACTCCAAACAAAATTCTATACAGCTAGATCAAAATTGGATTGAGTAGAAACTTCGCTCCCCACAGGTTCCCCAAACGGCGGCTCGATGTTTATGACTACACGCCTTCTGTCGAGAACACAAAGCCGAAATGGTCGCGACGTCTCACCTATCTTGCTGAACTCGCGGAGCCCCCACCCGGCGATCCGCTGCGTACTGGCCTTCTCCTTCCTCGCCTTCTTGTTCGTATCACCCTCCTCCTCTCTCTCGCCCGCATTGCCGCCGACGCTCCGCCTGCGCCAACAAACCCAAAAACCCCCCAAAACCCTCGGTTGAAGGCTGACATAAAGCGTTCGTCAAGGAATCGGACAGGGAGTGAAAGAATGGTCCGTACCGTCCAGGAAGCGGAGGGAGCCCGGCTCCTTCGCCGATGCGCAGGCTGGGGAGCTCGGCTGCCGCCGCAGCGTCGCCGCAGGGGGGCGCCATTGCGGTGCTCTCGGTCTCCTAGGAGAGGGACAGAGAAAAATGGGTTTGGACTGGAGTGCCTAGGAGCAGGAGGGCACCAAGATAAGGAGGCCCAGGATGCAGCAGAGGTATTCAGGTATGGCGGCCCAGGATGCAGCAGAGGTATTCAGGTATAGGCCGGTGGCCCATATCTGGCCACTGGTTGAGCTTTGTTATCTTTTTTTTCTCCTAATTATTAACTCTGGGTCCTCAGTCCAGAAAAGAATAGGATTCAGTACAGTATATTTACATCAAATAAAATATTTCCCTACAAAAATTAAATATGATATTTAATATTGACTAACTATATATAAAAATATTATTTTTTATTATTACCAAATAAGTATTATTAGATTTGTTACGAGATTTAGTCTCATAGTATGGCTAGTTGGTGTCATAAATATTATATTTTTCAATATCTGGTCAAACTTTATATTATTTAATGAAAAAAGAATCTAGAGTTACACTCTTCTTAGACAGATGTAGTACAGTATATATTCATATATTGAACTTTATGGTATTATTACTCGATTTCAAAGATGAAATTATAATGTTATATACTACTTTACATGTCTTGGCTCCTCATCTCCTGGATACCCATACTCATCACCAAGTAATTAAATCACAGTGATAAACAAAGTTGTATAATTGGAAATACTTGAATTTGTCTAGCTGGCTACGCATTATACTGTGCAATAGGAGGGATTTGCACAGCCACCTTGATTTCTATAAGCGTGCAGCCACCAAGGCTGCATCCATTTGTTATCCATCTATGTGCCACAAATCAACAAACCGTGGAGATTTGTTATTGCAAATCTAGGTAAACATGCTCCAATCATTTGATACCATGTTTCGCATCCGTGTGTGCGACCTGCATAGAAGGATGTACAATCTATTTAACCGTTCACGATCGAGCACCGAAAGCGCACACACACAACTCTGGTGCTAGTACTAAAATCTTTTTGCTATGGCATGAAAGGGTGCTTTTGTAAATTTGAAAGAAAAATATGTGATGAATTTTGGACTTAGTGATAAATAAGACATTGTTTGTATCTCATGGTCTAAAGTTTAGCTCCAAATAGAAAGTCTAAAGTATTGTCTAAAGTTTAGCCAATCTTAAACTTTAGGCCACACAAATGAGCTAAATTGGTATGAAGTTTTATTCGTCAACTTTAACCAATTAAAGTTTCGACCAAAGAATTCAAATCTCATGCAATTTCCTTGGAAAGTTTAAGATTATGGGTGGGGCATACCTATGGCTTATTAACCTCCACCGCCGTCGCAGTTGTATTAACATTGTCAAGGAAACCATTGAGTTTTACATCATGAAAGTATGTGACTTGAGAGTCGATTCATATTCTACTCAAAAATGTTTCACTCCAAAAAAGAAGACCGGTCCTCGCACTGTGTTAAGTTATTATATACCATATTAATGGAAAACTGATATAGTTTATTCAATTTTGGACATTGCAGGAAGCTTGACTATGCCTACCTGTCCACCTCCTCCTTTTCTGTTTTGTTTTCTTTTTTGTGATCCAGGCTGCTTATCTGTGAGTTTGTCTGGTGGGAATGGGCATCCATCACGAGGCAATTGGTTACCGACTCACAACTTGTGAAGAAAAAAAAAAATCAAGGCCTAAAATTCTGTCTTAAAGAACTTCAGATGCTTGGAATCTCTTGCAGTGGTATACACATAGCACTTATTACCTGAATGTGTCCATTAAATCCTATCATTCAGCCACCTATCAATCTATAAGCTGAATGATGGAGAAAGACCGCGCTAGAATCATAGAATGGAAAAAAAGGACAGAAAGGGAATGTGCATGGAAACCAATTCTTCCAAACCGATGATTGACGCAGGGCTACAGCTGAAAGCCTGAAACTCGTGCCTTCGATTCTGCTGGAACTGGAAGACTGCGTAGTGGCTTTTGCATCAGCGAGGAACTGATATGCTTGGATGGCCATGGTGTTGCTCGATCTCTCTCAGTCTCAGACGATGGTGCAGGGCCCGGGGTACTCGTCCTCGACGGGGATGTAGCACGGCTTGGGGTACGGGTACGGGTACGGCGGCGGGCACGGTGGAGGAGGGCACGGCGTGCACGGCGGCGGAGGGCAGCACCTTTTCTTCTTCTTCTCCTCTTCCTCCTCTTTCTTCTTCTTCTCTTCCTCCTCTTTCTTCTTCTTGTCCTCGGCCTCCTTCTTCTTCTTCGCCTCCTCGGCCTCCTTTATCTCGTCGACCACCGACACCACCTCCGCCGGATGCTTCGCCTTGCGCAGGTGCTCCACGATGACCACCACGTCTACGTCTCCGACCACCGTGAGCGTGCTCTTCTCGTCGTCGTATGTCAGGGACTTGATCCCTGTAGTAGGCACCGTTGTCAGTCAGTTTCATGACCACACACAGCTAAGCTAGCATGTCGATCAACCAGCAGAGGAGGAACACCCTTGAATGACAAATGCATACACAGAAACAATGATTGGCCATGGCGAGGGACAAGAATAAATTACCTTTAACTTTCGAGGAGATCCCAAGGACGCAGGTTTTGCACTTCTTGCAGGCGATCGCCACCTTAAGCACTATCTGACGATGATGCAGAGAAGAACACAGTGAGACCATAGAACAATCGAGGGAGGGATCAAGAAAATGTAAATGCTAACACCTTCATTGTGGCTGCAAGGTTGACTCTGTAGATACTTCTTGTGGTTACCAGCTGGTGGTTCTTATATATCGTTTTTGTAATGAGCGCGATCAGCCGAAAGCTTCTTCTGCTATAGGTAGCTTTATACGCAGGAGGAGTCCTTTGGTGGAGGCTACATGCATGCCACGGTTTGGAATTTGTCAATGGTCATACAGAGAGCCATTTGAGAAGTTAAATCATTGGGAGGAAGCATATTGTTGATGAGACCAACAATCCCTTACGTACAATAATTGCTGATCGACTACCAAGCAAGTCAAGCACTACTATGTAGTAACGTATTAGTTAGTAGGTGCAGCTCGTACATATATAAGAGACATGGTCGCTGGAGTGGAGATATGCATCTATCATAGGATCTGCCAAATCATTTCAACTGGCGGTTTTCACTATAAAATGCTGCAGCAAGTTGGTACTCTCTAACAACCAGTTGAAAGAATATAATCTCCAACAAGTTAATCATGTAGTCAAATGGATAGAGAGAATGCGTGTTGTTCTTGAGTGCTCTAGTTTCTTGTACTGGGCAATGACACATAGTATTATTCTTGGTCTGTTGCCATGCCGACAAGTACTGGTATCATCAGTAGGATGTCAATTAGCTACTAGTACTCTTCTTTCCAGTTGGTTTAATTTTAACTAACGAACACGACAAGTTGAACAGGTGGCGGCTTGGAAATGTTAGCAACTAATATATTAGTAGTAAAATAGTACTCGTAGTTGGACATTTGTAGCTTTTATTTTAAAAAAAATGCACCAAGAGTACCTAAACTACTGACGTTCTTTCATCTAGGTACTCAAACTTTCAAAACAACTATCCAGATACTCTATTATCGATAAACAACAAAAGTCTAAACCGTGCCATGTCACGATCAATTTTTTTAAAAAACACATATCCCTTTTCTCTTTCTCGTAAAAGAGTCCTTCCTCTTCTTGAAGTCGATGGGGACGAGCAGAAGCTCCGCCGCGGCCTCGCCGGGCAAGCGCGCGGGCGGCGCTCCGCCGCGGCTTGGCCAGCACGCGCGCGAGCGGCTCTGCCGCGGCCTCGCCGGGCACGCGTCGATGCTGCTGCTCGTCGCTGTGGCCCTCCACTGCAAGGAAGCTGCGGGCGCAAGGAGAGCGCGCGGGTGGGCGCCGCGGGTCCGGTGGCATCGCACCAGAGCATCCATGTGGCCGCAGCAGCAGCCTCGCCGCCTCCTCGCGTGCCCTCCTGGCCACCACATCGGTTCACACGCGCATCACGGCGGTGGCTACGGCAGCTCGCCCGCGCACCTGCGGGTCGCGTTGCGCTCGCGCGGTCACAGCGACAACGACAGTGCCTGCTTGCACACCGGCGTGGCCACGACGTTGGCTTGCACACGTACTCGCGGGTTCGCAGCTGTGTCTCGGAAGCGCGCCCGTAGCAGGTCGCACGCTCGCCCGCCATCCTTGCACTGCCGGCGGCGATGGAAACGCCGCGGCGCGGCTGGCAGGTGGTGGGCATGCAGCAAAACTTGCGTGGTCCAAGCACAAAACAATGGTGATGAGTCTCCGTTCCCTCCCCGCTCCATCCAAAATTCATCTCTCAGTTCATCTCTCTAGTCTCTGTTCTATCTGCGAGCACATGTGTGCAGCAGCCGCCGCATCCAAAAATTCGTCGGCCTCGCTGCATCATCCTTCGATTCCTCATAGTCATGGCTCCCTCACCTTCCTAGTAACACCCCTGAGCTAGCTGCTCGCAAGACCGACCTAGCTAATACTTCAATTTGGTGGATTTTGTGCCGCTGGCCGCCGTTGCCGTGGCTAGAGCTCCACACACGGCCCCGCTCTCTACCTCACTAAGTCTCCACCGCTTCACTCGTTCAATGTCCGCCCTGATGCCCTCAACATTGGTCTCTCAAGTCATTGGTTCGGGGGAGCTTTGCCATCGCGGCAGGAACGATGGGATGCTGTTCGCCGGGCACGCTCGCAGGCGGCTCCGCCGCGGCCTGGCCGGGCACGCGCGCGGGCGGCGCCGCTGCGGCCTCGTCGGCGCGTGCGAGCTCCATCTCCGGCCTGGCGGGTGTGAGAGGAGAGAGAGTAGTGGCAAATTTTTAATATTTAACGTACATGGGTCAGATACCAAGATAGTTATTTTAAAAATTTAAATACGATAAAAAAACAAATAGTGTACCCAGTGTATTTTACTCTTTTATTTTTATGCATTGTCGTAGAAACCTGCCGGGAGTTCTATATTGTCTGAGTCCTGCCACATCTCTTCCTGGAAGTTGGTTCCCTTTCCTGGGAATCTAATAAGGTAGCCGGGGAGGTGATTAATTAATTAGAAGAAGAAAATGACAATCTCAAAAAAAAAAGAAGAAAATGACAGCCCATCCTTCTATATGAAGCATATCTATATTCTTTTCGCAAAAGAACATATATAACTTTTGAAAACATAGTCCACATGAAAAATAACAAAGTCAGTACATACACCTTGCTGTAGCACAGACACGTCGCGCCTACCGTTGAAGCAATAATAAATTAACCTAATGGCCATATAAAGTCGATCTAGTGAGGTTACATTAGAGAGAATCTAGCTAATCTGGTGGGCATAGACAGTTGCGGATCCAGTATGTGGATCAAGGGGGCTAAGCAAAGAAGTTTTCAGGTTAAAGCTAAAAATCCATGGTGATTTCACACTTTGCTACAGTAATTAATGAAGGAATTAGGATAATTAGGGGGGCTGTAGCCCCGGCAGCACCCCCTCCCCCTGGATCCGCCACTGGGCATAGAGATACATATTCCATCAGGAAGGAGAGAGTTTTACATGCAGACCAAAGCCACACAAGTCTAAGCTAAACTTGAATGGCGTTAAATGTACAAGAAAAGAAAAAATGGCAGTAGGATATATTATCTTGTGATCATCAACATGTGCCTTCGTCCTACGACCGAGGAATGAACACCGTACCTATACTGAACACCTTTTTGAGCAACAGAAGGCTAGGATTTTGTGCTTCCAATCCTTCTTAAGAAGTGATCTCAATTCGTTGATTCAAGCACTAAATCAACAGTGCATGTGCACTAGGTTTGTGGTCTATTTTTGCTAGGAGCTGAGGCAATTTTTATTAATCTATAAGTTTTTATTTTTGTAATTTTCTTCTGAGAGGACTACAATTTTTTTGAGAAAGACTAAAGAATAGTTTTTTTCTTTTTTTAACAGAAGACTATATAGTACTTCCTCTGTTCCAAATTATAAGTCATTTTAAGAATCTTAAGAGTCAAGACATTTCAAATTTGAACAAAATTATAGAGAAAAGTATAAAGATTCGTGACATCAAATAGGTATACTATGAAAATATAACTAACAAAACATCTAATGATACTTAATTGATATCCTAAATGTTATTATCTTATCGTATAAATTTGATCAAACTTGAGGTGTTTTGACTCTCCAAGATTCTTAGAGTGACTTACAATTTAAGACGGAGGGAGTAGCTATTTTTTTAAGCAAGTAGCTGATATTTGTGAAGTGTTTTTTGGATGTTCTTATTAGGCCTAGCTTCCGCCAAGAGGCCCAAAAATCTCGGGCCAAAATGGGCCAACAAGGCACTGTGTGCAGATTGGAGCTCTTTTTTTCACTAGTTGTTTCTCCCCTAACAAATATAGAGATCGTATCGTATTTAGAGAACAACAATGTTTCTAGAAGAACTAGTATAATGTCCGTGCTAACATTATGATTTATTTAGGGATACATATGAAAATAAAACGGCAATAATCCAGACTCTAATGTTGTGTATATAAGCAAGTAGGAGCAGTTGCATTGAGTAATCTCAAAATGGAATTGGGTATGTCTAGAAGAATAGAGTGAACATGCTCCCCAGAAGAAAAGAAAACTATTTATAGATTGTATGCGTGGGCTAATAATAAGCTGAGATTTGGGCAAAAACCATCATCGTCATCTTCATCGTCATCATCTCTCTTCTCTCTCTCTCTCCCCTAATTGTGAAATAAAAGACGGTGAAGAATGCAGTCAACAGTCGTTGGGGATCTGATATAATAGCAGCAGTAGCATATATTGGTGTTGAGGCAGTGTGCACCGGGGAAAAACGGCAGTAGCATATAGCAAAGATGCAACAACAACCAGATCGATCGTCTCATCGGCCAGCTGATTGCGTGCTGAATATCTTAACACCATGCTAATATATGTACGGTGAACATCGAGACTTCAATTTGTTCTCATCTTGCGTTACATGTAGGCTGATGTTGCTGCCACGTTCAGCTATTGTTGGTCACTGATTAAATCAACCCACGGGCTAATTGAAAGTTGAAACTAGCTAGCTAGAGAGTGTAGGAGAGAACCTGTTTATTGCTTCGGCCGCGCGCAATTTCCGCCGCGAGCGGCGGTCCACCGGCCGGCCGGTTCCTGGATAAAATCACGACCGCGGGTCGGTGCCAACTGCCGAACCGACTAGGCCACACACAATCTCTCTGAACAAACGTACGTGGAGCAGATCCAAAGAACGAGAACTTGTGGGCACAGCTGTAAGTTTTTTTTTTGAGCATTCAACAGGGTGGGGGGTGGGGGTGGGGGGATTCCCCACCTGAGTTTTATATTATAGAAGACTCCAACGGCCAAGTTCAAAAATACAAGATTTGAAAAAACTTTACAGATATCTACATGTTTTGATTTACTATATCTTGAAGAAAGGTACACCAAGAATCATTGATTGTTTTTTCTTTCTTCTTGAAGATCAAGAGCACAGGCTTGCAGGACCTTGCAGGACCTGTCGGAGGGATAGATTTTTATTTCGGAAGACACAGAAATTACGTCTTTTCTAGAGCTGCCAGCAACAGAGGATGAAGAAGTTGTTGTATTGTTGCTGAGGGATTGCTTGAATTCACGGTAGAGACCGCATGTCACGAAGAGACATGTCATCGGTTAGTCTCAAAGGGCACAGCTGTAAGTCGTTGGTGTGGTGTGAGATACAAAGAAAAAAAAAAGTTGCTGGTGTGGTGCTTGTAACTTGGACACATTTTTCTCGTGATCTGGTTCTGTGCCCGTGTTTGTAACTTGGACAATTTACATGCGTACTCCTATATTTGTATTTTCATGAACCATAGTGATACATCAAGCAAGCTATACAGGTATCTGGATCAATCGATCGATCTGAATCCTCAATGAGGGGTTCTAGAACCCTCTAATCCATTGGCTGTTGTGAATAACGATGAATAAACGATAAAGTAAACAAAATCAATCACAGCGCAGACATAAGATTTCGATGAATCTTCACTTCGCTCCGTCAAAAGTCGGTATATGTAATGTGCATTTGAAACATATTCGACGTTGGCCGACAGCTACTGAAAACCATGATCTCCGCAGTCCGCACCCGATCCACCGCCGGCCTATCGCGCACGACCTGTACGGTCAGGCCACGTACCCGAGGAAGCTGCACCAAACAAACACCAAGCAAAAAGCCCCGCTCTGTGAGATCAGAATTCCGCATAACGCCCGCAGCGCACAAGTGTGCAGAACTGGAGACCGGCTTGGCGCTCGCGGCCGGCTCACGGCAAGCACGCAGCGCACGCACTCACCTGATGGGCCTTGCGACGGCGTGGCGCGGGGCGAAGAGCGCACGGAGGAAGAGGCTGGCGCCGTGGAGGAGCACCACCACGCTGCTGCACCCCACCAGCAGGAGCTCCAGCATGCTTGATCTTGATGTGACTCTTCCGCTTGCCTGGATTCCACGACGGCCTTCTTGCTCCTCCTGCTCGGGCTCGCGTCGCGCGTGGGCTTTTCTTCTTCACTGGTGATGGTGGAGCGGCCGAGCGGGGAGGGGGAGGAGTACAGCCGGGCTTGACTGATCAGAGGATTTTAAGGTGGTGCGCGGTTGAAGAGGTTTCTTTGAAGCAAAAACCAAATGCCCCGGACGGCAGGTTTCTTGCCTCCTCTCGATCTGTTTGCTTGCTTGTCTAACTAGCAAGAGGGATTTTAAGTACCACGTGAGGGAGAGAGACGACGACAGGGAACAGCTTCCTTTCTCCTATTTCCTTCGCTTTCATCTCACTCACGGCCTGATTGATGGCTGATGGTCATGCTGTTGCTTTCGGGCAACTTATTATCATTGATAGTGGTTTAATTTATTCCGTTGTGGCTGGACTTTGAGTTTGGACGGGGCCGGCGCGCTGTGTATATATATATACACAGAAACAACAGGGTAGGATGAAATAGTTCTGGATAGGAATGGTAGGCCGGGGCCGACACGATCGATCCGCCGGTCCTGTCCAGTTCATCAGCTCATGTCCAAAAGGGGCTTTTTTTTTTTAACTCAAAAGGAGCATATTAGACTGTTCTCTTGACAGTCTCGGATATTCTTTGGAGTTGGAGCTACCATACTTACAAGCTAAATATAGTTTCACTGCTCAACTCTAATCTAATAGAGCAATTTTCTTTCGTGGAATGTACGTGGCTTGGGCGATCATGATAAATGCACTGTGGTACGTAATGCAATCTGTGATGCTTCCCCCCTCTGTTGCGTGCTTGCAAGAAACCAAATTGCATGATCTCAACCGTTTTAAGGTTAAAACTTTTCTACCCCCAAAGCTTTCAAACTCCTACTACTCCATCCCATCGGATGGTGCCAGAGGCGGCATCATCTCTGCCTGGGACCCAAACTTGTGGAGCATGTCTAACCCAATCGCCCATCGCTTCTCACTTACAACCACGCTATCCTCCACCATCTTAGACTGTGATTTCACCCTCACTAATGTTTATGCTCCTTCGGACCACCGTCTGTCCCCGGCCTTCCTTGATGAGCTCGTCGCTCTACTGCCTTCTATTCAAGGCTCATGGGTTGTCATCGGTGATTTTAACCTCATCAGGTCACCGGATGATAAGAACAATGATAACCTTAACTTCAGCCTGATGAACGCTTTCAATGAGGCGCTCGATCAGCTTGGCGTGCTTGAAATTCCTCTTTGCAGACGCTCCTTCACTTGGTCTAACCATCAACCTTCCCCAGTCCTTGCTAGGCTAGACCGCGCCTTTGTTAATCTTCCCCACTCTCTTGCCTTCCCCAATACCTCGCTCTTCTCCCTCCCTAAACCCACCTCTGACCACACTCCAATTCTTCTTTCCATGTCCTCCTCAATCCCTTCCAACAACTTCTTCAAGTTTGAAAATGCCTGGCTTCACAACCAGCTCTTCCTTCCCTCGGTTCTCCCAGCGTGGCATGAGGCTCCTCTTCAACCAGACTCGGAGGGCAGGCTGGCTGCATGCATCAAGGTGACTCGAGCGGCAGCAAAGGTTTGGTCTAGGCGTAACAGGGCACCGCCACAACTCATTCCCAACTGCAAATTCATTATTGAATTATTAGATTTCTTTGAGGAGCAACGCAATATTTCTAGTGATGAGCTACAGGTTAGAAAGTTGTGTCAAGAAAGATTAGTCCAAGCAATCAAGGAAGGAGCTGCTTACTGGAAGCAGAGAAGCAAATTCAGAGCTATCAAAGAGGGGGACGCAAACACAGCTTTTCACCATGCACAGGCCACAATTCGGTTCAGAAATAACACAATCAGAATGGTTGAGTGCGGGGGGCAGCAGCTCACTGCACACGATGCTAAGATGCAAGCTCTCACTGATTATTTCAGAGGGATTATTGGTCTTCCTGGGAGCTCTACTTGGAACTTTGATGTTCACCATTTATTTCAGAATTCAGCTCGTCCCTCCTTGCTGCTCACCGCCCCATTCACAACTGATGAAGTCAAGCGCGCTCTGTGCTCTATGAATCACAACAGTGCACCTGGGCCTGATGGTTTCGGTCCGTCCTTCTTCATGGCGGCATGGAATACTATCAGCTAGGAAATCATGGGTTTCCTTCACTCATTCTATAACGATGATGTCTAGCTTGAAAGGATCAACAGGTCTTACATGGTGCTAATACCAAAGAAGCCAAGGGCCTCTGCCGTGGATGCTTTTAGGCCGATTTGTCTTCAGAATTGCACTGTGAAGATTCTGGCAAAGACTTTGACTGTCCGTTTGCAAAAGGAGATTGGAAACCTTATTGATCATAACCAGACAAGATTCCTTCCTGGAAGATCAATTTCTGAAACCTTTGTTTTTGCTGCTGAGATAGTCCACGCTTGCAATAAAAGAGAAGTTCCAACTATTGTGCTAAAATTGGACTTTGCTAAGGCTTTTGACATGGTCTGCTGGTCGGGCCTTGACACTGTTCTTGAAGCAAGGGGCTTTTCTCAAACCTGGCGGCGCTGGATGCAGCACATTCTTGAAACCTCAAAATCTGCTATCCTACTGAATAACACCCTAGGTCCATGGATTAACTGTAAGCGGGGTCTGAGACAAGGAGATCCTCTTTCTCCATATCTGTTTCTACTTGTGGCTGACACCCTTCAGGCTATGATCAGAGATAAGGCTGATGAAATCAGACACCCGATTCTTCCAGGTGCAGGATGTGTCACCCTTCGGTATGCCGATGATACGTTAATTAATAACTAATTGTGCTTCGAGGGGGATTGGATGATGTCACCAGGCTGAAGGAGGTCCTAACCATGTTCTCAGAAGAGACTGGCCTATCTATCAATTTCCACAAGAGTACTTTGGTCCCACAAGATTGTATGCGTGGGCTAATTTTTCTCGAATGCGCAAAAGACTTGCGCATCTTTGTATTTAAACAGAAGAGTTTTATAACCGCGCTTTTGCGCATTTTTGGGAGTTATCATATTACATGAAGCACCGCTCCCGCACCTTTCATCGTAAACGGATTACTCACAAACTAACAACCTAGATTGCGCGCACCGGTTTTGATCCATGGATCGGTGGTGGCGCTCACGCGCGGTTGCCGCGTCGCACGCGATGCCGTCGTGGGCGTGCACCGGTCAGGAAAGAGCTCACGCGTCGCCTCGGTGTCAGAGGCAGCGGGGTCGTCGCCGAACATGGCCTTGTGATCCTTCTTGGCCTCCTTCTTCGGTTTTTCATGAAGTGTTCTCAGCCATTACAAACCGTTGCATGACGAGGACCTCCCCTGGATGTTGGCAAGCGGTTGTGCCGCTATGTGCGTGCTCCTGAGAGGAAGCCTGGACGAGAAGTCGTAGACCTTGATCCACAATAAGGGTATGGCGGGCAACTGTAGCAGGGGTGTGGCGGCCTTCTTCAAAGCCATCGTCATCATAGCAGTCGACAGTCGTTGGCGATCTGAGATAATAGCAGCAGTCGCATATATTGGTGTTGAGGCAGTGTGCACCGGGGAAAAACGGCAGTAGCATATAGCAAAGATAAGCCAACAACAACCAGATCGATCGTCTCGTCTCGTCGGGCAGCTGATTACGTGCTGAATATCTTAACGCCATGCTTTTAACCAAATATTTTAGTACAGTAATATATGTACGGTGAACATCGAGACTTCAATTTGTTCGCATCCTGCGTGTGCGCGATGTCGCGGGGTTGGTTATACATGTAGGCTGTCGTTGCTGCCACGTTCAGCTGCTGTTGGTCACTGATTAAATCAACCCACCGGCTAATTGAAAGTTGAATCTAGCTTAGCTAGAGAGTGTAGGCGAGAACCTGTTTATTGCTTCGGCCGCGCGCAATTTCCGCCGCGAGCGGCGGTCCACCGGCCGGCCGGTTCCTGGATAAAATCACGACCGCGGGTCGGTGCCAAACTGCCGAACCGACTAGGCCACACACAATCTCCGCACAAACGTACGCGGAGCAGATCCAAAGAACGAGAACTGGTGGGCACAGCTGTGTAAGTCGTTGGTGTGGTGACTTGGACACATTTTTTTCGAGATCTGGTTGTGTGCCCGTTTTTGCAACTTGGACAATTTACATGCGTGTGTACTCCTATTCCTATATTATGTATTTTCATGAACCACAGTGATACATCCAGCAGGCTATATAGATATCTGCATCAAATGCCGATGCATCATCGATCTAATCCATTGGCTGGCACTGGAAGCTACTGAAAACGATGATCTCCGCAAGTCCGCAGTCCGCACCCGATCCACCGCCGGCCCATCGCGCACGACCGGTACAGTCAGGCCACGTACCCGAGGAAGCTGCACGAAACAAACACCAAGCAAAAAGCCCCGCTTTTTGAGATCAGAGATCACGCATAACGCTCGCGGCGCACAAGTGTGCAGAACTGGAGATCGGCTTGGCGCTCGCGGCCGGCGCACGGCAAGCACGCACCTGATGGGCCTGGCGACGGCGTGGCGCGGCGCGAAGAGCGCGCGGAGGAAGAGGCTGGCGCCGTGGAGGAGCACCACCACGCTGCTGCACCCCACGAGCAGGAGCTCCAGCATGCTTGATGTGACGACGCTTCCCGCTTGCCTGCCTGCCTACCTCGGCGGCCTTCTTCTTCTTGCTCCACCTGCTCGGGCTCGCGTCGCGTGTGGGCTTTTCTTTTTCTTCACTGGTGGAACGGGCTTCACTAATCAGAGGATTTTAAGGTGGTGCGCGGTTGAAGAGGTTTCTTTGAAGCAAAAGCAAATGATCCGGACGGGAGGTTTCTTGCTTCCTCTCGATCTGTTTGCTTGTGTCTAACAGTAACAGGTGGGATTAAGTACGTGAGGGAGAGAGATCAGAGACAGCTTCCTTTTTGCTATTTCCTTCGCTTTCGTCTCACGGCTGATGGTGATGCTGTCGCTTTCGGGCAACTTATTATTGATAGTGGTTTAATTTATTCCGTTGTGATTGGACTTCGGAGTTTGGACGGGGCGCTGTGTATATATAAACACAAACAGGGTAGCATGATGAAATGGTTGTGGGGCCACGTTTAGATTCATCCAAAAGTTACAATTTTTTCACTGTCTCTATCACATTAATATTTAGCTGCTTGCATAGAGCATTAAATGTAGGTAAAAAAATAACTAATTATACAGTTTAGTTAAAAATCACGAGATGAATCTTTTAAACCTAGTTGGTCCACGATCGGATAATATTTATCAAATAAGACAAAAATGATACTATTCATCAAGTTTATTTTTTTCCACGATCTAAACAATGAATGAATGGTAGGCCGGGGCCGACACGACACGATCGATCCGCCGGTCCTGTCCTGTCCAGTCATCAGCTCATGTCCAACCCTTGTTTTTCTTGACAGTCTCGTATTCTTGGATGGAGTTGGAGCTACCATACAAGCTGAATAGATTCACTGCTCAACTCTAATCTAAATAAAATAGGATTCACTGCTCAACTCTAATCTAAATAAAATGGAGTTATATTAGAGTTCCAATTGTTGCAATAACTGTCGCATTAGGATACAACACAGCAATAATATTTCCTTGAGGCTCTTGACATGACAAGGGGCTTACCGCTTATGAACTCCCTCTCTGCAAGTCTGGAGCTGGATGCTTTTCACATCCGAGAACACCCTAGGATTTATGTATAATAATATGAGTTTTTTTACAATACTTATAGTAAATTTCGACGGCCCACAACGCTCGATCCAATGGTCGAAAAGGTCGCAGGCAATGGGAGGCGATAAGAGGCGATTGTTGTGTCTATGATTTGTGGGTTATACGTGCTAAATCGCTTCTCATCGCCTCTAAAACTGAGGGGGAGGTGATTGCGTTTTGTTTTTTAATCAGGGGTAAAACGGTAACTTCATAAATGCAACATTTATGTTTTGAGTATTATAGTTAGATGAATCGTTCAATATTTAAAAAAAAAGATGAATCGTTCATTCGCATTCTATTCTCCGACTCCGCCGCCGTCATCCATCGCCACCAATCCGTCGATCCGTGCTGGGGAGGTTACCGTCGAGGGGCTGCGTCGGGTTTGGCGAAGACGAGGACGGGCCGGCGGCGGCGCAGGGCGGGTGAGGTCGGGCGCGGATCCGCACTCCCCGTCTGCCGGCGGCACGGCCCACCCATCCCGAAGCAGCGCCGGCGCGGCCCCGGAGCAGCTGCGGCGCGCCCGTGCCATCCTCGACCTCGACCGGCGGTGGAGAGCCGCCACACGCCGACGTCGCCGTGACCCGTGGCCTCGCGCCCTCCACCGAGCTGTGTCGGCGTGCCACCGCCCCTTCCCCGTCCGGCGGCTTAGCCCCGCTCCTCCCCCGCCCGGCGACGGCGTGGATCTGCCCCTCCCGTTCAGCAGCAACGCCGATCCGGCTCTCCCCGTGCAACGGCCGCGCGGATCCTCTGGATGGCGGATCGACGCGCTCCCGGCGGACGAGGGCCTCGTCCACTGTCGGCTGTAGGGGGAGGACGGGGATGCAGCAAAAGCGTCCTATGGTGGCCGCGCCGGCGTGCTCTGGTGGCCACGCGCGGGACCTCGACGGCGGCGCGGTGGACGGGAGGGCGACCACGAGCTCGCCCATCCATGGAGTTCATCTTCTGTGCCTCAGGTTTGGTTCCATCTTCTAGCTCCCCTGTATGCACTTTCAGTGGATCTGGTCACCATTTTTGCGAGCTCCATTAGTCCACTTTGCTGAATGCTAACTTCATCAGCCGATGTTCATAGACTCATGAAAAAATTGAACATTTAGGTTCCATAGAATGCAGATACTGAAGATCTGTAGCCTGGCACTATGATTTGAACTGTTAATTCAGTTACCTATCTCAAGAATGCTTAATCTTGGCTTTCCTGTTACCTTAGCATTTGACATGTCTCCATTTTTTGCCAATTCCATTGGTGTCATTATCCCTGCATCGCAGCATGCATGGGATCAAACCTATATTTGATCACTGAAGTTCTCACTGATTTTGCCTCTGTGTTGTACTGATGGTTGGTAGTGGTAAGCTAGTGGAACCTGATGCTCGGTAGTGGTAAGCTAGTGTTAATTGTACCATGGAATGCTTGCAAGAGATTGATCAGTAGTGATGAAACGAAAATGCCTCCTACTGTCATTTGTTTTTTTTGGGTGATATTACTGTCATTTGAAAGTTGGGACTCTGAAATGCACTGGTCCATCTATTGCAATGATCTGAAATGAACTACTCGTTAATCTGCAGTCAGTGTCTGACATGAAGCTGAACTTTTTATTCATGTTGACAATCTGGAGATGATGGACAGTTAACTGGAGCTGGAGGCAACCCTTGGACGTCAAATGAGATCGTCGATGGATGTGGACAAGCCTGTAGCTCGGTTCAGGGATTGGATGCTTAGTGTTAGTGCCTCGAAGTGTTCGGTTCAGTCCTGTGAATTTTCTGCTCTTTAGTCTTGTAACAATGATGAAGATTGTTGTGAAATCAGCTTTGTCTCATCAACAAAGTCACTGTAGCTCTCGTAAATTTGTATACAAAAGCCAGAAAAGTCATGCATAAGTCTGGTAGTTATTGTGCATTCAGGTTTCAGTGTGAATGCAATCAGTGCATTCAGGGATCCTTGCAAGTTAAATGCAAAAGCAATACGAACTTATTTTTCAGTGATCGTCTCTGATTTTCGGAATACAAGTGGACAGTTTAAACAAAAAGATCTGACAATTGGCTAATTGATCTTCAAACAAAAAAAAATTTGACAATTGCCTTCTAATAAGGCTTAGTCGCGCGGGTAAAGCTCGGCCATTTTGGCCGAGACCTGTTCTTGGAGATCCTTGATCTTCTCTGACTTGGTGACCACCATATTTTGGAGGTCCTCCAACTCCTTGTTCATGGCATCGACGTTCGCTTCGAGCTCCCGGACATCGACCTTCTTCTTGAGATCTTGGACTTTCTCCGATGTGGCCACCAACGTCATTTGGAGGTCCTTTATCTCCTTCATTCTATCGGCCTAGTCTTGGAGCCCCAGGACGTCAATTTCCTCCTTCCCAATTAATGTGGCCGGCGTCACCCGTGCAAGATAAAATTCATGAGTGAAATTTTTTTAATAATGCATGTAGTCTGACAAGAAAATACCTGGTAGCCCGGTTCGGGACTCCAATCTTCGCATTTGTTCACGCAAGTCACGCACCCGTAGTTCCAGCAGTTGCAGCAATACGACGCGGTCAGGCTGAGGCACGGAGAGACCATTACCAGGCAGTTGTGGCACTCACGGCGCATATTCGTAGCCGAGGATGGCTTCTTCACCGCAACGGCAGTCTTTAGAGGGCGCGCGGCAGATGAGGAGGAACGCCGGG
>CM041634.1:39720293-39781384 GCA_023333625.1 Bothriochloa decipiens
GGGGACGCGCGGCAGAGGAAGACGGGGACAGGGGAAGCAGGGGCGACACGGCCAGCCAAACTATAAGGCGAAATAAGATCCTATAAATCAGGGACTATTCTTCACGAAAAAAGGAAACAGCCTAATATTACGGAATTTAAAATCCCGTACGTGAAGGCACCGGCAACCAACTGGGCACGGGCTCAGATCGTGTTTTCACCTCCGTCCAAAACTTCCTGCATGGGCCGAGGCCTAGATTTTGTTGCCCACAACGACAACTCAGCCCAAGCAAACATCCCTCCGAGTTGATTACGCTATCTGTTTGGTGGCCGGGCAGCGTGAGAAATTGACAAAATTTTGTTTTGCATAAAAAATTGGTTGTTTAGCAAAAGTTTGTGCCACAAGGCCCAAGAGACAACCACTGTCCGGTCCGACCAAGAACCAAGGTCCCTTGGCCCAACTATACATGGTAACAAGTTTTCAAGAGTACGCAGTAACAGAGGCTCGAAACTGCCGATGTGGTCTATTCTTTTATGCTGCGGGAATCCTTATTCTACTAGCTAGGTGGTACTAAACCGGAACTTTTTTTATTTTTAATTTTTTTTAAAAAAATTTATAAAATTAATTTTTTGTTTCGAAATATGACAGAACTAGTCGTCTACAGTGGGCGTTTTTTGTGACGTGGCACAGGGCCGGCTGGCGCCGGTGCCGGCTTTTGCGGGCGGCCACCTGGCGGCCAAAAAACGCCCACTGCGTGGGCGTTTTTTGTTGGCGAGGGGGCCGCCTACAAAAGTGCGCGCTGTTTTGCGGGCGGGCCTCGGAGCAGTAAAAAAACGTCCACTGCGTGGGCGTTTTTTGCGGTCCAGGGGGCCGCCTACAAAACAGGCGAGGCCGGCCGCGCACTTTTGCAGGCGGCCCCCTCGCCGCCACAGTGGGCGTTTTTTGACCTCCGCCTATATATACCCATACCCCCTCTTCAGATTTTCATTATATTCACTAAAATTTTCAGAAAAAAAGAAAGAAGAGAGGAGGGAGGAGAAGGAAGTAACGGCGAAGCCCTGCCAGTTTGAAACCTCGGCTTTTAGGTAAGTTTATCATACATTACAAGTCTGTTGCTATGCATTAGTAAAATATAATGTGCACTAGAGTTGTTTAGTTTTTAGTTGACTCTGGGTAGATCTGTGAGTAGTATGTATATTAGATCTATAAATAATGATGTTAGAGCATTGCAGTTCATGTTAGAAATAATGATGTTTCTTCTATGCTTTAAACAATGGATTGCATGATTTAAAATGTGACGAATATCGTATTTTCTCTGAATAGATATGTCAACCAAAGTGATATTTTGGTTGTTCCATGGTAGTGGCACTGTCAGATATGGCCCGTATGGTATAGATCTGTATGAATTTGGGTCAACACTAAAGAGGATAGATAGGCCAGTGGAAAGAAATTTTCGGTCAGTGTGTAACTGGTTAATGAGGGTATTTTATATCAACCCAGAGGTGAACACAATAAAAGTAAATGTAGTAGTCAACCGTGGCAACGAAGAATGCTTCTGGAAATTGATGTCGGTAGATTGCACCGAAACATGGAAATGGTACATAGAAAATGCATTGCAGCGGGGCTGGGAACCCAGCATTTTCATGGAGGTGCACGATAAAGACAATGCAACCTTGCAAGATGTGGAGGGTACAAGTATGGTTAGGACTGATGCTGAAATAGAAGAGGGAAACGACCGTGCTCAGCAAGGAGAAGAACAGGGACATGATGTGCAGGAACCAGAAAGAGAAGGAGAAGCCAGTGAGCCGAGAGGCTTGGCAGATGAGGGCGAGAGGATCAACTCCATTGTTCAGGCAATGGAAAACGAAGATGCGGCGAATGAGGAAGTGGAGGGTGATGAATCTTCTGATGAGGAAGGATGCAATGTGAATCCGTGACAATGGTTTAATGAAGACTTCTCTGGACTTGCTATTTCAGAGGGATACCATGTTCCATGGGAGTATAAGGAGAATGAGATAATCGAGGGAGCGATGTACGCAGAGAAGGAAGAATTGATGGAGGCAGTCAAGCTTTGGACTGTATCACTGCAGAGGGAGTTCTGGGTAGCAAAGTCCACAAAGTGTGTATATGAAGTTAAGTGCATGAGATCCAGCGATGGTTGTCCGTAGAGGGTGCATGCATTCAAGGAAAAGTGGAAGGATTATCAGAAAGTGTCAATAGTCACTCAGCACAACTGTCACTTGGAAGGTGTACAGAAGTACCACAGAAACATGACATCTGCATTTATTGCTGCAGAGATGTATTCAGATGTTGTGCATAATCTGGAATACGAGCCAAGGTCAATAATAAGGCATATCGAAGATAAATTCAAATACACCATTTCATATGCTAAGGCGTGGAGGGCAAAACAGAAGATTATCGAGATGAGATTTGGCACATTCAAAACCTCATATGATAATTTACCATCTCTTCTTCAATGCATAGCCGCCAGAAATTCAGGGACATGTACAGATCTTATAACATACCCAACCATAGAGAATGACCGTGCAGTATTGGTCTTGCAACGAGCTTTCTTTGCACTAGGTGCTTGCATCAGGGCATTTGTGCATTGTCATCCAGTACTCTGTATTGACGGGACATTTCTGACAGGTAAATACAGAGGTCAGATACTAACAGCAATTGCTGTGGATGGGAACAATCAAGTTCTACCACTGGCATTCGCTTTTGCGGAGAGCGAGAATACCGATAGTTGGTACTGGTTTCTCAAGCAGGTGAAGGTTAGCATTGTTGGTATGAGGCCTGGTGTATGCCTAATTCATGACCGTCACGCTGGCCTTCTTCGGGCAATTGAATATCTGAAGAACGGTGAGGCAGAGATGGGATATGGTAAAGATTGGCCAGATGTTCAAAGTCGGTGGTGTATGCGTCACATGGGTGCTAATTTTTACAAGCAATTTAAGCGCAAGAGCTTGATGGATCTATTCAAGAGGCTGTGCGGACAGAATCAAGAGAAAAAATTTAACGAGCTTTGGAGGAGGTTGGACGAGCTCACAATGAAGCAAATGGAAGAGCACTCAAGCCGATCAGCACCTGTTGGTGAGGATGGTCCAGAGTCCTTAGGACCGCTGCCCACAGATGGTCCAAACATCAGAAGGAGATCGACATCTGCTGTGAGAAAATTTTTGCACTGGATAGAGAATGAGCCTAAGGAGAAGTGGTCTTTGCTGTATGATGTCGGCGAAGCACGGTTTGGTATTATGACAACTAATTTGGCCAAAATTTACAACTGGGTGATGCGTGGTGTTAGAGACCTTCCCTTGGTTGCCATTGTTGAGTTCATCCTGCATGGAACATGCAGATATTTCAGAGGCCGGTACCAAGTCGCTGCCCTATCAATGCAAGTGCGAGGTGTTTTCTTTGGATATATGCTGATAAATTATCTGGAGGAAAAATATAAGAAAGCAAAGGAGCATAGAGTTATAACTCAAGGTACTAGAGAGCACCGATTTGAAATCTTGTGTGCTGATAGGGCCAAGCGTGGAATATATAGAAGAAGAGTTGTGCAAGAATGCATACTTAAAGAGGATAGGTATTGCGCATGCACGTGCCACAAGCCAAGACTCTACCACAAACCATGTTCCCATGTTATTGCAGCGAGCTCGGAGTGTGGAATACTTGATCGTACTTTTGTATCTCCCTATTTCACCAAGGAAGCCATATTGCATACATGGTCACATGAAATTTATGGTTTTGGCATAGCGGGGAATTTTACAGGTACAATACCGCAACCTACCTATATTCCAGACCCAAGTAAGATCAGAGACAAGGCTGGACGTCGGAAGATAAGACGTATTCGAAACGCCATGGATGAGTCCAAAGCAGGTGGAAGGTACAAACGTTGCAGCAAATGCGACAAGGAGGGACATACTTACAAGAAGTGCCTGAAGGACTCAGACATGCCCACAACAGCAGAAGCCCCACCATCAGGATCCGGATTGGATGGTACCCCGCCAACAGGAGAAGAGACAACTTCTAGGCCCACCAGGCCAAGGCGTGCACGCGTGCCTCGTGGTTCGGTCGTGTAGTAATGTGTAGTAAGCTTGGTTAAGATTATGTAATGTACGGTTTTTGCTTTGTTGTAACTGAAGTGAACAAACTTGTTGTTTCAACCTATCTTCCGGATGTAATGTTCATAATCTCAGTCTTGTATTTGAATATATTTCTGTTACATGTTGTATGTGCATTCTTTATGTTTCAAATTCGATCATTTCTTGTTGTACCTTAAATTTATTATTGTATACTTTTCACTTTCTATTTGCATGTGTCATATGTGTTAACTGTGATAATATCATGCAGGGATGGCGGATGACACACCAGAGCTGCTAGATCGAGGGATCGATCTGTAGTACCGCTCGTACCGTATTGCGGTGCAGAATGCCAATCTGCCCGTACTTCGACCGCGACCGTCCAGACGTCTACTTTCAGTGGACCCTCGGTTTTGTTCCAGGTATTCGTTGACTCTTTGAGGTCTCCCAATTAAGTACACATGGCTTCTTAATAACATAAAATTTTTATGTGCAGGTTACGTGAGGCAGGCCTCCTCCCGTTGTGTTGTCTTATGGAGGCTTGAGTTGGTGAGGCCGATGAGACGAGGAGGTGGAGTTTCGATAGGTCTCTTCTAGCATCCCTGGTCGACCGATGGAGGCCGAAGACACACACGTTCCACCTGTCGTGCGGGGAGGTCGCACCGACGCTTCAGGACATTGCGTTCTTGCTTGGGCTTCCCCTCGCTGGCGATGCCGTTGGGCCAGTCGACGGACTTCATGATTGGCGAGACGACATGATGGCCCGCAACTTCCAGCTATGAGCAGCCTCCCTCTGTACACGACCATGGGCCCGTCGCAGCAGTGGCTCATGCAGTTTACCGTAAGGCCTATTTTAAAAGAATTTTATCAATTTACAGTTGTACTCAACTTTATTAACTATATCTTTTTCAGTCCGATCAGCTAAACCCAGAGGCTGACGTGTACTCTGTGCAACGGAGCTTGGAGGCCTACTTGTTGTGGCTTTTTCGCTGGGTCATGTTCAACAACAGCGCGGGACATGCCGTCGACAAGGTCATGATCCCCTACGCGCGCGCGATCGCTGATGCTGACGAAGGAGCAGTGCCACAGTGGAGCTGGGGATCTACAGTACTGGCGGCGACGTACAGGGGGCTTTGCGAAGCGTGTACCAAGATAGAAACAGGTTCTTTGCTCACTGGTTGCCCCCTCCTTCTACAGCTATGGGCAGCTGAACGATTCGCGATTGGTCGACCTGTGGTGGATCACACCGCCTACGAGGAGGACCTGTACTTGCAGCATCCGCCCGAGGACTTCCCCACCATGGGTACAGTCTGGTGCCGTCGTCAGGTTCGTGTTCCTAGCTGACGTATATAGTTAGTTCGTATCGTACCTTCTAACCCATTTATTGTTATATTTCAGCGACGATGTACTTCAATCTCTCATATATATCAGTAGTTCATTACGTATATCTTTCATCCAACTTAAAACTGAAATTAGGTCAATGGTACGCAACTACTTTACACGGAGGTTGATTCCGTGTGTCACCGCTTGGAGGGTGGCTTGGCGTTGACAGTGGACGAGCAGCGCACCTCATACACGCGGATGCGTACGACGCTTAGATCCGTGCTGAGGGCTCTGACTTGTTGGACCTCCGACGCAGCGCCTCAAATTCCTGCACCGGCACCCGCAGCACGTCCTCCTCCACCCCAGAACAGAGGTAACTCCGTGTACCCCACCTCGTCTACCTATGTTTTTCCAATCTGGATGACTGTGTGACTTACGACGACACCTTTCACAGCGTTCACTACGCCGTACCTTCGTTCCTCCGGAGCGGGGTCCTCGGTGCACGGAGCAGAGGCATCCAAGCACTTCACTCATGCTCCACCCAGCGCGTCGGCCCATGGAGAGGGTTCCTCCGCTCAGGGAGCAGCCTGGGGAGCCTGGCCTTCGCCCCATGGAGTGGGTACCTCCTCCCAGGGAGCAGCCTGGGGAGTCTTGCCTTCGCCCCATGGAGTGAGTACCTCCGCGCAGGGAGCAGCTTCGACGTCGGGCCAGGGAGCCGGCACCTCGTCGCGGACCTACCAACTACCTAATGACCCCCCACTGACGCATCGATCAGCGACGAGGAGGTCGAGATCGGCCCTTCACAGCTTGCAGGAGCACCTCCGCCCTACACGCAGGAGTTATCACAGATGACTCCAGTGCAGCACGTCCGCGCGACTCGAGGTGTTCCACCGGATCGCCACACCTACTCGTCGGGGCACGTGCGACCGAGGAGGCCGAAGAGGGGTAGGGGGCAGGGGCAGGGACAGGCTCGGGGACAGTAGTACCCTGTACGATGTAATTACTGTCTTGATGTATGATACGCACTATCTTTTTGTAAAAATTTACCCTAAACCCTAAACCCTAAAAACCCTAAACAGAAAAAACCTTAAACCCTAAACCCTAATCCCTAATCCCTAAACCCTAAACCCTAAAAACCCTAAACCCTAAACCCTAAACCCTAATCCCTAAACCCTAAAAACCCTAAACCCTAAACCCTAAACCCTATACCCTAAACCCTAAACCCTTACATGCTTGCATTACATCCATTATAATAGTCCATTACAGCACAGTTAAAAGTCACGAAAACAGTTCATTACAATAAAATTATAGGTCCGCTAGGGCGATGAGCTACTAATCCGAATTTATCTAACAAAACGGCCCTAATAATCCAAAACATAACCGGGAAGCAAGTCTTCATCTTCAGAACCACTATCCTCTCCCATAAACTCATTGGTACGGCTACGCTCAGCTGCGTTGGCCTCTTCTTCCTTTTTTTTGTAGTAAGCAGCCTCCAAGTCATCAAGGGCTTGGGTGAACGCTTCATCATACTCCTCTTCTTCCTTTTTTTTGTAGTAAGCGGCCTCTAAGTCATCGAGGGCTTGGGTGAACGCTTCATCATACTCCTTGTCCTCGTCGTTCATTGGCATCTCCGCCTCCGCCATCTTCTGCTTCATCTTCGCATCAGCACTCCTCTTTTCGGCCTCCTCCATATTCTCCCTCGCATGCAAGGATGCTTCCTCTTCTCTCTTCTTTTTCCATGCATCACAGTCTTTCTTCCACCGAGCAGCACTTGGGGTTTGGACACACAATCGTCGGGCATAGTCAACCTGCGCTCGCTTCCGCATCTTAATGTAGTTGTCCACAAGCTGAGTACCAGACCTGAACTTCAGGTCCATTAGTTGCTTTTGCTTCAGTGTATCCATGTATTCCCTGCGGTCTTTAACATGGGCAAAAACCCCCCACTTGCATTTCCTAAGGCTCTGTGATCGAACGGAACAATTTAAAGTCAGCAAATACAAAAAGTTTGGATATCAAGTGAGCAACAAGTGGAACAAAAGGACCTCATCGTAATCAACCATATGGCCGCACCAATAGCCTATTCCAAGCTCCGATGGTAGTAGGCCATACTGCGCTTTGACACCACATTTGCACAACACAGGAGGCTTGGGGGTAACCACTTTTCTCTTCGTGTCCACCTTCGGCTCCGGCCATTTGTTCTTTGGACCCCACAGCCACTCCCTGAAGTTACACTTCCGCAACAAGGTATACCCACCCTATAATGTAAAATGTTAGTACATGTACAAATACTAAGAAAGCCATGACCGCATACAATTTGCACTTACTCCGGCGGGGTTAGGACATTCGAACTCATTAGGCCTATCTGAACTTATTACAGAATAATCTCCGCATTTGCAACGAGGCGGAGATTCAAGCCGTCTCAATTAGGCTATTTTCTTCTCCTCGTCTGTCATTGGGGGGGTCAGGGGGAGGTGCCACCCACCGCTCGAATTGATCGGGTGGATTATGCTTCCCTTTCCACCATTCGTCAAACTGGAGATACCTTGGGTCGAATTTGTCTGGACCGTCAATCCACTGAAAGAAAAAGCACCGCTCATGGGCCTACAAAACATGATTGCTAACGACATTGTTAGAGATGCAAGAGCTGCAATTACTAGCAATGAATAAAGACGCAGTGACAGAGGTGCAATTACTTACATTGAATCCACCGCATGTGTAGTAGCAACGGGCAGCTGTGTCCTCATGGCGAGATTGGCCAATATCAGCCGGTTCTCCACAGTCACAATTTGGGACAGGGACTGTAGGAGGAACAAGAGCATCCTTGCTAGACACGTCGGGATACAATTCTCTAGGGCGACCTCGTTTTTTCCAAAACTCCATCCGCCACAAGTTTTGCATATCTATTCAGAGAAAATACGATATTCGTCACATTTCAAATCATGCAATCCATTGTTTAAAGCATAGCATAAACATCATTATTCCTAAACCCTAAATATATCTATTCAGAGAAAATACGATATTCGTCACATTTCAAATCATGCAATCCATTGTTTAAAGCATAAAAGAAACATCATTATTTCTAACATGAACTGCAATGCTCTAACATCATTATTTATAGATCTAATATACATACTACTCACGGATCTATCCAGAGTCAACTAAAAACTAAACAACTCTAGTACACATTATATTTTACTAACGCATAGCAACAGACTTGTAATGTATGAGAAACTTACCTAAAAGCCAAGGTCTCAAACTGACAGGGCTTCGCCGTTTACTTCCTTCTCCTCCCTCCTCTCCTCTTTTTTTTTTCTGGAAAATTTAGTGAATATAATGAAAATCTGAAGAGGGGGCTGGGTATATGTAGGGGGACCCCAAAAAACGCCCATTGTGTGGGCGTTTTTTGCGCGCCAGGGGGCCACCCGCAAGAGCCGGCACCGGCGGCGGCCGGCTGTGTGCCACGTCACATATAACGCCCAGACAGTGGGCGTTTTTTAAAAAACGTCCACTGTAGACGACTAGTTCTGTCATATTTCGAAAAAAAATTAATTTTGTAAATTTTTTTTTAAAAAAATTAAAAATAAAAAAATTCTACTAAACCGTGCCTAGCATTACGCACGTTGCTTGTTTCGGCCACAACCTCGCGATGGGCTGGCCCAATGAGTTTTCGCATAGTCAGTCCAGCGCGGCGTGGATTTTTTTTTTCAAAAGATAATTTCAAATTGATGAAGAACACTATTTTTCTTTTTAATATGTTGCTAAAACTTGTAACTAGTCTTTCTCCCTCATACTAACTCCAAATATGATAATATTTTTTCTTAATTTTTCTAAAATCATGTTGTATCAAGTTATTACGTTCTTATTGCCATTACTTGGGTCATATTTTATTATGAAAATTTTAAATTTCAAATTTAGAAAATGGCAAAGTTCAATAAACATTTTGAAACATCAAGTGATTTCGGCTGAAGTAGTCAAGAACATAAAAGTAAACTATCATCAAGATCTATAATTTTTATTTTAGTTGTTTTTATGTGACAAAGTAAAAGTAACATTGTTAGTAAGATTTACAACTCTCTCTTAGTTTAGGGAACTCTATGAAACCATATAAGAGATATGAAAATTTTATAAACAACGATACTATCGCTTTATTGGATGAACAAATGACTAAAATAACTTATTTAAAATTTATGAAATTTTATAGTTGACAGCTTTTTTATTTGAAATCATCTTGTCATGAAAAATTATGTTTGAATTTTCTAAAATTTAAAATACAAAGTTCACAATTACCTCGCATGGAAAACAACCACAATAAGATTTGTAGATTTAGAAAGTTAAAAACTTAGCAGTTTACAAGTTGTTTTTTTGAATTCGTTTAGAAGATAAATTGACATGGTTTGCAGCTCTCTCTTAGTTTAGGGAACTCTATGAAACCATATAAGAGATATAGAAATTTTATAAACAACGATACTATCGCTTTATTGGATGAACAAATGACTAAAATAACTTATTTAAAATTTATAAAATTTTATAGTTGACAGCTTTTTTATTTGAAATCATCTTGTCATGAAAAATTATGTTTGAATTTTCTAAAATTTGAAATACAAAGTTCACAATTACCTCGCATGGAAAACAACCACAATAAGATTTGTAGATTTAGAAAGTTAAAAACTTAGCAGTTCACAAGTTGTTTTTTTGAATTCGTTTAGAAGATAAATTGACATGGTTTGCAAAAAAAAAGCTCTGTCAAATAGTAATTTGAAGTCTGCGCGGAATGGACTAGGCCGTACAGGAGGAACAACCAAGGGCGCGCCAGCCCAAGCAGCCCACAGTAGGAAGTTCGACTAAGCAATGACGGTTTGCGCTTTTAAGCTGCGCGCAGTTTCGGTCTGTGAGCGAGGTGGTACACGCCTGAATGTGTTATTCACGTTGCTTGTTAGGGCCACGAACTCGCAATGGGCTGGCCCAATTGGGTGGCGCAGTCTCGTGCGGGGCGATCGTTGCCTGCTACGTACGTACGTGTACAAGATGATGCAGCCAACCTGTCGTCCAATGCATCTATCCATCCGTGCCCAATTGCAGGCGTGGTGCCCCTGGTGGCGTCCGCTACGGGTGCATGCTCGCTAGGCGCATCTATCCACACTCGTGCACTTGTAAAACTAAGACACGCTATATCTCGCCAGCCATTGTGCAACGCACACAAACACAGAGAGTACGAACTCACTGACAACATCAAATCATTGATGCAAAAAAAAAAACGCGTATCATAAAACATCCAAAGCACAAACACATGGCTCGATCAAATCACCGATTCAAAACAGTAGATGCACACCGACACATCGGGGAATACTCTATGTTTAGATCCGGACAGCAGAAAGCAACAGTAGCAGAAATCACCGCATTAAACCAGCTATAAAATTATCTCGACCAGATCTTATCGTCGTCGTATGGCCCTCCGCGTCGCACTCGTTTAGTTTCTTTTTCGACCTGTTTTTCTATACTTTCGGTGCTAAATTTGTCCACGAAACTTTTCTCTTTCTCGATAATGGCAGGAGGAATTCTCTTTGGGGGTCGTCCTCGTGGTTTCTTAGATGTAGCCCCCAGTGCTACATTTTATTCCCCTCCTCCTGATGCTAAATTTGTTTTATTTGGGTTTCCTTCCTCTTCTCCCGCTGGGCGCAGAGGATGCTGGAGTTTCTTTGACGCTTGCCGCAGCGGCTGTTAGAGTTTCCATTGATGGCACTTTTATCTGCAATGCATGTCCGTAACAAATGATTTAGAGTAAAATGGCCCCAGTTCAAATACGGAATTATTGACAAATCTCGAACAACTTCTATATAGCTAAAATGGACATTGGTCCCTGTAGGTGATGCTAGGATGACACCGATGGTGAACAACACAAAGGCTCTTTTCCAGTCATCATTCGGAGGTTTTTCGACATCAATAATCATGTTTTCCAGTTTTTGTAACTCCAGCTTGTGGTTTGAATCAGCAAACCTATTGAAGATTTCACTGTTCACAATTTCAATATCATTCTTCTTCGTTGTATCTGTATATTTTTCAACATCTAACCCTTCAATCTGGAGGTCCATAATATTTTTGACATCCTCAGGAAGAAAATTAACAATTTCACCACATATTTTGAAGCCTCTGTTGGTCACTTCGTATGTGTTTGCGATGTCCTCTAGCATTCCCTTCCTGAGAGACACGGTGCATTTGGAGCAGCCCATCAAATCCCATTTCCTGAATAGCTTGTACATGTTGTTGCGAATTCTTTATCCCTTTCATGGCATCAAAAAACCGTTAGATATTTTGGGTCATGGGCCAAACAATTTCAAATAAATCCTAAAGGCCCACTCATATATGCATGTATATATGGAAAGATGGAGGACTTTAGTCTCACCTTGCTACTTCAAGAGGAGTGAGGCCAACTTAAATAGTTGAGCTATCTCTATCTTGTTGGAGCTATTGGGGAGAGGAAAAGAAAGAACCACACGCGCTCGCTCGCCTCGCCGGGCCGGACGGGGCTAATGGGCGCGCATGCACGACATGCGCTAAATTTTGACATGAAAGATTGGGAGAAACCGATGTGATCCTCAATATTAAACTTAATAAGGGTGAGAATAGGATTACTCTTTTGCAGTCTCATTATGTAGAAAAAGTTTTGAACCGCTTTGGTTATATGGATTGTAAACCTTCTCCAACACCTTATGATCCTAGCCTAATACTTCAAAAGAATAAAAAAACTAGAAAAGGATCATTTGAGATATTCCCAAATTATTGGATCTTTGATGTACTTAGCTAGCGCAATCCGCCCTGCTATCTCATTTGCTGTAAGCAAGTTGAGTAGATTTTCCTCTAATCCAGGAACTGATCATTGGCGTGGTATTGATCGAGTAATGCGCTATCTAAAAGGCACAATGAGTTATGCAATTCACTATTCAGGGTACCCAGGAGTACTCGAAGGATATAGTGATTCAAACTGGATTACAGAAGCTGATGAGCTTAAAGCCACTAATGGATACATATTCACTTTAGGTGGTGGTGCTGTCTCTTGGAGGTCTCGTAAGCAGACAATACTTACAAAGTCCACAATGGAGGTAGAGCTTACAGCTCTGGATACAGCCTCTACTGAGGCTGAATGGTTAAGAGAGATGTTGATAAACTTGCCTATGATTGAGAAACCAATTCCTGCTATTCTCATAAACTGTGATAATCAAACGGTGATCACGAAGGTGAAGAATAGTCAGGACAACAGAAAGAAGTCCAGCAAACATATAAAGCGTAGACTGAAGTCTGTCAGGAAATTAAGGAGCTCCGGAGTTATAGCTGTGGACTACATCCAGACAGCTAAGAACCTGGCAGATCCCTTTACAAAGGGACTATCACGCATCGTGATTGACAATGCATCGAAGGAGATGGGATTGAGACCCATGTGAGTTAACCTCAGTAGTAACCCAACCTATGTGATCGGAGATCCCGTGAATTAGGACCTGGGAAGAATAAGTTGTTGGTTAATGGGAGAGTACAATCTTTTCTTTTGACCCACTCCGTTGGAGATGCGATACTCTCATCTCTGTAAGGCAGGTTGACTTTGTCTTAATGTGTTCTGAGGCTTTATAGCGAGATACTGTCCTACAAAGTATCCCTATAAAAACACACCTATGTGAGCCCAACTGTTAGTCGCAGTTTATAAGAATTAGGTATTCTTTAATAAGCTCATGAAGTGAGTTAGGAGTATGACTCATACGCTCCACTCGCGGGGTTGGCTATGGCAGCCTAGTATCAGTCAAGACTTCAAGTGAAGCCTATTCACACTAAACTGCCAATTCAAGGCTTAGTCCGTTGTGCAGTTGCGGATGGACCTATCTTGTTGTTCTAGATGGATGTTTAACCTTAACCGGTCTTCACTGAATAGCTGGTATATTAGCAGTACTGTGGTACAGGGAGTATGACTCGCGTGCCCTTGGGATGTGGTGGGAGATTGTTAGATGTTTTGGGCTACGGCCAAACAATTTCAAATAAATCCCAAGGGCCCACTCACACATGCATGTATATATGGAAAGGTAGGGGACTTTAGTCCCACCTTGCTACTTCAAGAGAAGTGATGCCAACTTAAATAGTTGAGCTATCTCTATCTTGTTGGAGCTATTGGGGAGAGAAAAAAGAAGAACCACACGCGCGCGCTCGCTCGCCTCGCCGGGCCGGGCGAGGCGGGGCTAATGGGCGTGCACGCACGACATGCGCGTGAATGGTCCGCCGATTTTTCGCTCCGATCCTTGCGGGTGCACGACCTCCTTTTGCCACTCCAAATTTTTGCATGCATGGAGAAAATTGCGCTGACCTATTTGGTAAGCAATTATTCTCATATTATGGTAAGTGTGTAAACAGCAGGTCAATTACCATAATACTTTGATTGAGCGGTTAATTACTTTCCTATTTGCTGTGACGCGTGTATAAATATGGGGCGAGACGTCGCCCTCAGCACCGAGAGATTCATCTCTTCCTCACCACAGTGCTGCGCTGCCACCGTCTTTCCCATCCCGTCGCCGACGTGCCATCGGTGTCAGGAGAGCAGGCTCCGAAGCCTACGTCTCCTCGCGTCCCTGCACAGGGTAGGGGGCGTATCAGGTTTTTGGGAAGCGCCGTCGTGACTGCTCGCTGGACGTCTTCTTCCCTCTACGCCGCTGATCCAGATCTCAGTCGACGGTCTGCTACGTCTTCCTTCGCCGGCAATCCCACTGTAAGAATATCGATTCTCTCTCCGCTATTCGTTCTCGCATTCTCTCTGTTGCTAGTATTAAATCACATACCTATGGTATATGTTGTTTGTCTTTTCCTCATTGTCGGAATTAATTTATACATCGCTAAATTGCTCTTATTTTCGACGAAAACCTCGTAGGTGAGTGGGTTGAATGCCAATCACCTTTCTGCAGCAACCAGATGGTGATGATAAGTTGGTAAAAATGTAGAGATAACTTACTGAAAAACGGAAATAAAATATTTACCTTTCTGCTGCTCCCATCTCGCTTGTTTTTAGTAGTACTCCTGCTATGATTGGCACCTGCAATATGTAACAAGTGACACCTTAGATCAAAATACTGTGTATAGCCAAAAGTCTGAAAGAGATCGGGTCACCGGAAATGGACACGTACTGCCACCGGTGAGCGATCGACAACCATAACGCGCCGATCGTCACGGGCACGGCCGGCGGCGTGCACCTCCCAGCGGCGATCACCCTCATGACGCAAAATAGAATGCCCGGCCCCGTACAAAAATCGTATGGTAGTCAAATTGAAGGAGGGACGTATTATACACCTGTAGGCATGTTGCTCGGAGTATTGGGAGACTGCCCTCCATCTCCTGCCGTATCCATGGTACACACGAAGCACCGCCGGCGAGCACGTTGGATCTGACGTCGAGTTAGGCAAGCGACGCGTACACACGAAGCACCAGCCGCCGAGCCGATCTAGGGCGACCGTCGCCTCTGCCTCGCCCCCACAACACCCCGGCGTCTGGAGGTTGCCGCACGCTCCGTCTCAAGCAAAAAGGAAAGACTCCTATACGAGTACGAGATCCTATAATTACGGGTTATGGCTTCAAAATTCCGGAGGCTGTTTCCCCACGTGCTAGGAGCCGAGCAGCCCAACTACATGCGGACGCCCGGTTTTAGTTGGGCCAGCCCATCAAGATGTTGCCAATAATTATGTACTGCACGGGCCGCATACTCGACGGACACGACGACGTCGCGCAGCTCGCAGCCGAACCGGCAAGAACACGCGCGCCCACAGGCCGCGCGACGCGTCCACGACCACGTCGGCGGACCGGACGCCGTGCACGCCCGGGCGCGCGCTGGCGCCGGCACGGCGGTCGAAGAAGCTGAAGACGGAGTGGATTATCGTGCATGTCCCATGGGGATGGTAGTGAGTAATAAGCAACGCGTATAGTCTATGGAACGAGTAGCAAGTTTGCATTGACACGCTCACGGTCACGGCAACAATGAATGGTAGAACTCTGTAAGCTTCACCGTTCATACGGACCATGGCAGCTCGTTATTAGACTAACCGAGCCGTGTAGCTTTATTCCCACTTCTCCTAGTGAAATACGTGTAGCGGACGTTTTTTTGTAAGAAAGATAGTGATGAACCACTAGCCCTAACTTAATAAGAACTAAGTCGATTACTTCGACGTGTACTATGAATTGTACTAATTGGCCTAACATGAATGAAAGTAAACCGATTACTTCGACGTGTAGACTTAACATGATAGGAAGCAATTCGCCACTCTCGTACTAATAGACCTAACATCATATAAAGTGCACCGAAAGATCTCGTGTCTCACTAGAGTGATGAACTAGTATACCTAACATGATAGGAACCAAATCGCCACTCTCGTACTAATAGACCTAACATGATATAAAGTGGGCTGAAAGATCTCGTGTCCGACTAGAGTGATGAACTAATAGACGTAACATGATAGGAACCAAGTCGCCACTCTCATCATAGCATGTTAGCAACAAAACATATAGTCTGGCTCGTTTGAGTAGACTAATAAGCGACATAATACTGGTGACACATAACCATTTTTTATTTGTTAATGTTTAAAGTAAAATATGTTTTGACTTTCAAAATGGTCTAAAAGAATTTAAAAAAGTCTTTTTTCAAAAATTAATATCAAAATATAAACCATTTTTTTGGATAAAAAATCCTTTGAAAAACGTTCACGCAGCCCAGCCCCCCCTTGGCCCAGCCGAGGCCCACTTCCCCTCCTCGCTTCATCGCCCGTGCAAGGCCTAGCAACCACGATTCAGGGATCGGGCCCCTTCTTCCCCGCCCCTCCGCATCAACCGGGAGTAGCCACCGCCGCTCGATCCCCTCAATCGTGCGTGCCCCCCGAGGTTCCCCGCGGCCACGCCTATAAAAACTAGGTCCAGACCACCGCGCCGTGACCTTTAAACCCTAAAGGGACCGCACCGTGCCCTTGTCCTATCCCTACTCCGCACGCCGCCATAGCCGCCACTTGGAGCTCGACCCGCCTCCACCGTTCGGAGCTCGACCCGCCTCCGCCGCTCGGAGATCGACTCGCCTCCGCCGCTCGGAGATTGACTCGCCTCCGCCGCTGATCGCCATCACCTTCACCGTGTCGTCGGCGACGAGAACCGTGGTGAGCAGTCTGTCAGTGCCCGTGCACTCTCTCTCGACCGCCACTCTCTCGCTCTCTCCCGTGCTGTTTTTGAACTCCAAGCCTCCAGCCAGCGATGTATTGCAGTACTGGTAGAAGATGTTGCTAAGGCTGCTAAAAGAATTGAAAAAGAGCAGATTGCCCAGCTAAAGAAAGCGCTATCTGATCAGCGTGCTCTCTTTGAGTGCATGATAGCACAAGAACGTGCTATCGCAAATGAAGGCTTACGAAAGACCCGTCAAGCAAATGATGACAGCAAAAACAAAGAGCGAGAAACAATTGATTCCTTGATCAATCAGTTAAGGGCACAAGTGGAAGAGTTAGAGAATGACCGCTTAAGGTTGAAGGGTATGATTGAGAAGTTGATCCACTCTATCGAAGAAAAGGAGGCCCGTCACAATATGAATGTCCAGGTGAAACATCCTCAATTTTCCACGAGGGGAAAATACATAGAATGAAGGATATAATGATAGCCCAGGAGGTCCAAGCATCAACTTATCCAATATCAGTTGATTATAAAGCCATACATTGATCAAAAGAATACAATAGAGGGGGGTTTACATAATTTATTACACCGCCACATGGCGGGATCATCAGAGTATCTAGCATCTAGAACAGCTGCGGAAGTAGTGGGATATTGCGAAAGCTTTGTTTTTCACCATCTTGAGCGTAGGCACGAGACCAACTAATCATTTCGTCTTTCAGGGGCGTCGGCAAGCCATCATCCATACCTAGATCCAAATTTTCAGTACGTTTTGTACTGGCCACATCTCCCACCCTATATTTTGCTTTTGCTATGTAGTATTTGGTGGGATGCAAAAGGGTATAATCAAAGAGGCCTAATATATGGCTGTGGTTTCCTATGCAAGTGGTGACCAAAATTTATATAATATAATTCAATAAGTTTTAACCCATATCATCCACATATCCATCCCATCACATCACACACATCTCACACTCTCGCACTCAGTCGACAGGTCCAACTCCCTCTCGGAGCCTGTCTCAGCGGCTCACAGCCAAAAGGGTAACACCAGGGAAGAATAGAAGGACTCATCTTACTACTCCCGAGAAGCGTGGGTCTTAGGAAAAAGACATACCAGTGGCTCACGGACTATATATATAGATTCATAAAACTCTGCAGAGCGTGTACTCCCGTAACCATAAGATCACCATCGTCGGCGGTGCGCACCGCCTAGGCTGATTCCGGCTGCTTTCTAACCGGTGCGATGTCACCCTACCACTTAGTACTGGGACACCCCGAAATACCACCGGAACATCGATAGGTACACCGGCACATTGAGACTGTGAGGCGTAGTTACCCGGGCCACCAAGGTAACTCTGTGGCATTAAGGAGGGTGTGGGACCCCATGCCCGTACCTCCCGACACTGTCTGCTAACAACCTAGTAGTAGTGGCACCATCCTAGCTAGTCAGGCATCTGTCTCTCGCCCATACAAGAGCGAGTGGTGAGCACGTAGTCCCAAGGTTTTGGTTCTCAAGGGATATCAGGTCCTAGGGGGGATCAGACATGATTATCTTCTCATAGGGACTATAACAGTCCATGCTACAATAGTACCTCTTACCCGGGGCTTCGCTCTACGAAGGCTCTCACCCCCGGGACCACCTTATACCTCTCAATGTATCCGCCATAGATACCTCACATAGGGATGCCCAGAACACACCCCTCGGCAAGACTCGCCCTCATGGCTCGTCATAGAATCCTGCTCAATTGACTCAAACCCTTACCACACATCCAAGACACACGCAGCACTCTCCTCGAGTAAAGTGGCACCACGTGCCTTAACCATATACCATACCGTACTCTCCACCATGCATCACATCACAGATATAAGCGTAGTAGAAGTAAGGCATCATAAGTAAGTAAGCATGCGTCTAGCCTATCAGTGGGTGTGCAGGAGTAAGGTTGCAACAAGGTAAAGGCTCATCAAGCAAATCTACCATGCAACCTATCATCAGGTGATATTCATAAATAAAGCACTAGCAAACTAGATATTATGCCATGTGTAATGGGATCTACGAGGTTGGATAGGGTGTGGCACCTGAATAGTTGTCGTTCAGGTCCTTCGTCAAGTCCTTGCCGCTCTCCTAGTCCTTCTCCTCGATCAACTCCTTCGCAGAAACTGAAATCGAGACATAATGGTCGCGTGAGCGACCCCTCTAGATCAATCACAAGAGCCAAATGAAATTTAATAACTCCAAATGCAATCATATATAAGCCTATGGCGTAGAGCTCATTTTTATAAAAATTTGAACACTTGGTTCATAATTTTCGAAGTTCGTATGAAGAAGTTATGAATTTTACAAGATTTAACCATATTTAGAAAAAGAAAAAGGAGGGGGCTAATCAGAGCGTGACACGTGGCGTCTCCTGGTTGGTCCACGTGGCACAGCGAGTCAACAGTAGAGACACGGAGGCTGACGTCATGCTGACGTCAGCACTGACGCGCGGGTCTGGCGGTGGGATGGTCATGCTGACGTCAGCACTGACAGGTGGACTCGATCAGCGGCTGATAGTGGGACCCACGGTCAACGGCCACTGACAACTGGGCCCGGGTCAACGGTCAACGCGGACTGGGCCTGGAAGGGCCTGGTTAGGGCTGGGTCTGGGCCGGGTTGGGCCGGCCTGGCCCGGACACGTGTCGAGCATCTGGTCAGGCCACGTGGCAAGCTGGGCTCAACTGGGCTCGGTCCACGGCCTTCTGGTCTATAGACTCGGTCCATGGTGGACCTAAGGCTGTGGGGCTAGGTGGCGTGCTACTGTTGGTCATCCAGTCCACGTGGCGGACCTGGTCTAAGGGAGGCAGGAGGAATTTTCCCCCTTCTCCCTGCCCGTGCGCGCGGATGGCACGGCGGCTTGCCGGCGGCGAGCAGGCGCTACGGCTACGGTCAGCGCGGGATAGGCGGAGCAGGGGCCAAGGTGGCGCTAGGGCGTGGCGAGAACGGCTGCGGGGTCACGGCGGGTTCGCAGCTCACGAGCTCGCCGACGCGCGCATCGCAGTGGCGGTGGATGGCGGAGGCTCAACGGCGGCTGCGGAGCGTTTGGGGTGGCTTTAGCGCATGCCATGGCACAGCGAGGCCAAAGCGAATGAGGGGATGGAGTTCAAGCGAGCCCACGGGGCTCGGTCTGGCCGGCGCATGCACGGCGGCGGTTGCGGGCGGCGCGAGATGACGGTGGCGCGGCTGTGGGATGCAGCAGTGAGGCGGAGGGTTGTCTATCGTGCGCGCGGGATCCGTGAGGCCTAGGCGAACGCAGTCACGGCTCCAATTGAACCGGGGTTATCTAATCGACCGGCAAGCAGCAAAAACACGGCGGCGGTGGCTCGACAGCGACGGCGGAACACCGGCCAAGGCTCCTCCTTGGGCACCATCTTCTTCACCTTATTTCGATTGGAGCAGTTGGGAGCTCCATGAGCTAGCTAACACGGCTAAATGGGGCACGGGAGCACGCGCAGCGAAGGACGCCACGGCAGCACTCCGGCGGCCGGAGTCCAGGAAGACCGAGGGTGGCAAAGCGGCACGCCCTCACTGTGGTTCGTGCTGGCTCCCGAGACATTGCCATCTAGGCGTTCTAGGCTACGGCGGAGGTGATGGTGAAGTTAATGAAACCTAAAGCAGACGGGGGAGCGGGAACGTGGAGGTTGCACTGGCCGGCGGCCATGGCAAGAGCTGGGTAAGCTAACCTGTGTGCCGCCGTGCTAGCGGCTCGAGGCGCGGGTGCGGTTGTTGACGGAGGGGAAGAAGAGCGATGCGATGATGGCGTAGACGCACAGGGGCTCCGGGTCCTTCTCCTTTAGCCTGCACGAGCGGCAGCGGCGGGGCGGACCAGCTGGTGGCGCTCCGGCGACGGTGCATGACGCCGGCGTAGCTCTGGCTCACCCCTCTGCTCCCTTCTCCCTCTCTCTCTCTTGGCTCACGGGTGGCAGTGGGGCTTACCTAAGTGGTGGCCGAGGATAGGGATACCCTAAGGGGCGCCGGCTCTTCGTATTTATAGCCGGCCGACGGCCATGGCGTGGACAGCGGACAGCGGGGATAGAAGGTGCCGATCGGGTGGCCAGGGGCTCTTGCCGGTTAGGGTTAGGGTTCCAGGGGCGCGCGTGGGTGGACGGGCGGCGCAGATAGAACGGCACGGGCGTGGCGCGGGGATGGACGGCGAAGGCGCACGGTGGCCATATTTGGCACGGCGGAGGTGACAGGGCAGCAGCCAGATTTGGGGGGAGAGGGAGGAGCTGACAGGTTGGGCCCGCCTGTCGGTGACAGCGGGCGTGGGCAGACGCGGGCGCGCGTGAGGCCGTCCGCTTGCTGGGCTGTGGGCGGAGCAGGCCGGGCACGTCAGCAGGCCTCCTTGCTAGGCCGCTCGGTGTAACACCTCTGGTGTTATATTAACTAAAACATGCCATGTCTTCATATGCACTGCAAAGCATTCATGTTTAAGTCAACCTTAATGTGCATTAATTAAAACAAGTTTACATTTCATAGGTTGATTGTGTTTCTGGAATGTTTTATCACATGAAATAATAAAACCCTACTTTTAAATGTCATCGCAAATGCTTAGTTTATACTCTATGTACTTGAGGTGTAAACTGTGTTTACACTAGTGTCAAGCATAGTGTATAAGTCTAAGTCCAACCCTAAAAATGGTTTCCATATTTGAAGTTGAATTTGGATTCCAAAGCTTACTTCTAAGTCTGGCAATTCAAATCTAAATTCAAATTGGAAATGCTATAAAAGGTTTTTCAAAAGTAAACTTGGTCAACCAAGGGTGTCATTGGGTCAATGACCTAAAAATGTCCTTGGATGATGTTTGTGATCACTAATAACCAACCAATTAACCTAGTTTTACCCCCTTTTCTCTAATTCAAAATCTATGAGGAATTTGGGGATACTCTAAAAATACAGTTTGTAGATATTGACAAGAGCTACAAAGTTGGTATATAAAGTTTTTTAAGGTTCCAAAAGAAATATCAAATGAATTTGAAAATACAGTTTTCCAGCATTTGTCCCCTTTTGATTTCAAAACCATAATTCAAAAATTATGCAAAATTTTGGAAAATTTTGTATATGAAAAAGGTTTGGTTTGGAAATTTAAATATTTCATATTTTTGAAGATTTTCAAGTTTTATTGAAAAATCAAAAGTAATTTTAAATGTTTGTTTTTAGGGTTTTATCCCCTTTTTGAATTCGAATTCAAATATTAAAATCCAGACAGAATTTGAGTATGTCGGTTAAAGGAAAAGTGTAGCTCTTGAAAAGTTATGCAAATGATATATTTGGAGATTTTCAAGTTCTTATATAAATTTTGGGCTTAATTTGATAACTTTAATTTTTATGCCTTTATTAATGCTTTTAAATAATTAATTAATCCCTTTATTTGAGTTTAATCATTATAGGATTTGTTTGACTTTGGGATTCATTGGTGACCTTGGGTCATTAACCCTAATGACCTTTGGCACTTTAATTAATTATTTACGCTTATCTTAATCATGTCATTAAGGCTTAATTAACGTTATTTTATGTGTTTAATTAATTCCTTAAATGGCGTAGTTAACCCTAATGAGTTTTATAAACGAAGTTTTGTTGGCTTGCAACTTTATCGTGAAGAAAAGTTGTACTCAAGCCCTTAATCTGATCATGCATCCATCGAGCATCATGTTTACTATTCCATCATGTTGAAGCATATTAATTATCGAATAGTTTCCGTTAACGGAGAGTTAACGTTGTCGCCCAGATCTGAAGGAAGAGCAGATTCAAGAATCGAGAGTTGATCCAGAGTTTGAAACCGTCTACCCCGAACATCAAGGCAAGCCCCGGATGCATTCAAACCCTATTCTATTTATAAAAGTTTTACCGCTTCAGCTATGATATGTTGCATTAAGTGATAGAAGTTGAGTGAAAACCCACCAATTGCATTACCTGTCTTATTTCCTTATTCCTTGTTACCTGCTTGGGAAGATAAGTAGTAACGCTTAGCCCTGCTTATTTACTTAAATGTTCAAAGGCAAAAGAATGAAAAAGATGAGATTGGTTTTCTTGTTGGAATCTTGATGATAGTAATAAATCAAGTTCGGACGGCTAACTTGTACTGGGAATGGAGTCCCTCTATAATGTTTCCATCTGTTGATGCCCTAGGTCCCGTCCGTTGGTGAACTGGTGATATCGAGAATTTAGAAATCCACATGCATGAAGTGACATACGGATGGTTGGAGCCGTGTATATCATGGAGTGACCTATCATGGGCCAGAGATCCGATATGTGTCACAGTGTGCTTTACTGTGGGGTTTAAGTTTCCACGTATCTCGGTACGCTGGGCCGAAGAGCTCACGTGTATCATGTGATGATATATGGCTGCGGTTGTTATCTCGGTATATCGGTTCATCTGGGGTGCATCGGAGTTAAAGTCTCCGGTATTCCAGTGACCTAGGTCCCAGCTGGGTATGAAAATGAATTCGAATCGCCGTTGCTTCTCGGAGAAGAAGACTCGATCAGTGTTCATCATCGTAGTAACAACTTGAACAAAGATTAAGGTTTAATAATGAAGTTGGTTGATAATGGGAGCTAGCCCAAGCAAACTTTACTTTCTGTTAAGCTTTTCCGCAAAATTTCTTATCTCCTACAGACCTTACCTTATCCCTCTAGCCTGCATTTCTTGAATCTCCACCCCTCTTTTTCGTCGGGTCAGTCTTGTTGAGTACTTTTATACTCAGGGTTTGTTGAACCCTTGTTGTAGGTGAGCCTCATGGGCAGGAGTGCTTCGCATCCTGCTGCATGACAGCCGTCGAGGAAAGTGATGATGAGTAAAGTGTTTAGCTCTTGGGCAGAGCTTTTCGTTTGGTATTGTAATAAGATTACCTACTGCTACTCCACTACTATTATGGTTTGTATAATCTAAACTTATGGTTGTAAGTATTTGAAATTCAAAGGTTTGTAAACTTATGTTATTGTAAGTCTTTCGCTGTTTTACTCCGTGGTATATTATTTATATCAAAATGTTGTAATACTGCAATGTCTCTCTATAACGATTGATCCTGTTCGGAGAATTGTGGATGATTCAGGATTTACCCGACAGACTTTTTAAATTGTATGGAACACAGTCATGGTTATTTTGGAGTCTGTTTAGACAATAATCATACGTGTGGGCCATATGATTTAGAAGGTTCTGCCACAGCTGGTATCGAAGCAGGTTCGTTGTTAAGAAGAGTTGTTGTAGTATTCTTTTATGAAAACTTCAAAAGTTTTGAGTCAAATAATGTTAACTTGACTATTTTGGGTCCAAATTGCTTATTCCTTATCTATGATTCTTTCTATCGACCCTTATTCTGATTTTACAAAGTGTGGTGGAGGAATAGCATATTATATTGCCCTATGTTATAAAAGTTATTTATATGTAAGTGTTGCTTTACAACTCTTTTACGTCTAGATCGTAAGTTCATTCATGCATCATGCTTAATTAATCTGTTTAATTACTTTTCCCTTTAAGGTGGTTTGGGTTAAGTAGTATCAATCCTTTTTTATGCTAACCTTTAGACTTCTCCCTATCTATCCTTATCTTTTATGACCTATCTTGCTTCAGGATGGCCATTACCAAGCAAACTCCTTGTAAGAGCACTGCACCGAAGGGGGTACCTCGACATCAGTTAGCCCCCAGATACGAGATTGGCGAAAGCAGTAGCAATCCGCATCCGGATCCGCAAGCTGAGATAGCCAGGCTTAGGTCCGAGTTGGAGAGGGCGAAAGCCGACAGGATTGAAGAGGCCGCCGAAATTACTCAGTTGAGATGATCCCAGAAGCATATGAAGCACCAAAGAAATGATGCTTGGGCAAGAGAAGATGCAGCAAATAATTGTATCCAAGAACTTGAGATTATGTGGAAGATTTGGAGGAGTATGAGGAGGAAGCTGATGATGAATGTGTGAGGTTGAATAATTTATTAGATCCTGAATATCAAAGACAGGCAGTCCAGGATGACCTTGGTCTTGGAATGGGTCAGGATGAAGAAGAGGAAGACCCTGAAGAACTAGAATCTGTCGATGATGATGTCATCGATGAAGAAGAAGAAAACCAAAAGGATATGGAGAATGAAGACGAAGAAGATGTTATGGAAGAAGAAGATCTAGAAATAGTAGAGGAAGAGCCTGAAGAGGCGGAAGATCCTGAAGAGGAAGAGGATCTTGAGGAGGATGAATAAGGAGTTTGGAAAGTAAGATGTGTAATATATATTTTTCCTGCTTTCTAAAGCCTAGTAGGTGTGGAAAGTCTTGCCGGAGTGCAGACTGTTGTAATAAAAATAGTGTATCATAAGTGTGTTGCACTATTATACTATCTCCTTATGAAATCCAATAAGATCTTGTGAATAAAGTGTAGTTTGTGTATCAACAGATGCCTGCTCACACCCGTTCTCGTGACCCTGCTGGTTCATCTCAGGATGGTGGTGATATTCCAAATCCTCCACCAGTTCCACCCACTCTAGCTGATGCAGTTGCAACATTAGTCACTGCAACAACCATGACGGCTCAAAATCAAAATCGGAATGCCAGACAGGGAAATCATGGGCGGAACCATAGAGATGAAACCACATATGTGGATTTCACAGACACTCGTCCTCCGGTTTTCACCAGAGTGGATGAACCCATGGAGGCCGATGATTGGCTCCGCACTATGGAGCAGAAGTTTGGGCTGATCGAATGCACAGAGTATCAAAAGCCTATGTTTGCAGCACAGCAGTTGAGAGGAACTGCCGGAGCCTGGTGAGTTAATTTTGTTGCTGCTCAGCCCGAAGGCCATCGTATTACTTGGACTGAGTTTCGTGAAGCCTTTCAAGCACATTTTATTCCTGAGGGAATCATGACTATAAAACTTGAAGAATTTCTTTCTTTGAGGCAAGGTGATATGTCGGTAATGCAATACTTTGGCAAATTCAATCACTTGTCTCAATATGTGTCAGACTATGTTAGTACTGACTATAAAAAGAAAGAGTGTTTCCTCAGAGGTCTAAATAGTAAAATTCAGAGAATGATGACGGGAAATCTAAATGCCACTTTTCATGAGGTAGTGAATATTGCCATATCTTATGAAGATAAGAATCGTCAGCATCTGGAAACTAAGAAGAAGAAAAGTGTAACCTCTGGATTTTCTGGTGGCAACCCAAAACGCCATAAAATAATTTATCACCCTCAGAATCATCTCCATCCGCCTTATCGTCCACCACAATACCAAGCACAGCAACAGGCATTCGCTTGTCCTGCTGCTAATCTTTCATATCCACGACAGCTGAATGCCCCTGGTGTTCGTAACCCCAATTTCCAGTCACCAATCTTCCCATGTTACAACTGTGGCAAGCCTGGTCATTTTTCACGAAACTGCCCGCATCCGAGGCAGTATAACTCTTATGTCCCTAGGACTTTTGCACCACAACAACAACCACAGAATCAGCATAAGGCAGGAAATCAGAAGGTGTCGAATAATAAGAATGAGAAGAAGTCTGGTAGAGTGTTCTACACTCAAGTTGGGGAAATCCCAGAAGGAGAGCCCGTCATGATGGGTATGTTTCCTGTTGCTGATCATCCTGCAATTCTGCTTTTCGATTCTGATGCATCTCATACATTCATTAATGGTACCTTTGTTAAGACACATGAAATTCCAATAATAGGGACAAAAGAACAGTTCTTTATACAATCGCCTGGGGGGCGTATGTATACTAAAGAAACGGTACATGATGTGCCAGTAAGTTTGGGTGGGTACATTTTTCCCACTGATATAATAATATTAAAGGATCAGGATATAGATGTGATCCTAGGTATGAATTGGATGAAACGGCATGGTGCTGTGATAGACATCCTGAATAGAACTGTGAGATTGAACATACCCAATTGCAAAACTTCACTTCTTATCCAACTTCCGACACTTAAAAGGAATATTCAAAAGGTATGTGCAACTTCTATAAAAGAGATTGAGGATATACCAGTGGTTTGTGAGTTTCCTGATGTATTTCCCGATGAGTTACCGGGTTTACCTCATGATAGAAAGGTGGAATTTAGAATTGACTTGAAGCCTGGTATTGCTCCAATATCTAGAAGAGCTTATCGAATGGCACCACCTGAGTTAGCAGAGCTTAAGACTCAATTGCAAGAGCTACGAGATAAAGGTTTCATTCAACCTAGCTCATCACCTTGGGGATGCCTTGCTCTCTTTGTGAAAAAGAAAGATCAAAGTTTGAGGTTATGTGTGGATTATCGTCCCTTGAATGAGGTAACAATCAAGAATAAGTATCCTCTACCCCGCATTGATCTGCTTTTTGATCAATTGGCAGAAGCAAAGGTGTTCTCTAAGATTGATCTTCGATCTGGGTATCATCAAATCAAGATTCGCCCAGAAGATGTTCCAAAGACTGCTTTTACTACTCGGTATGGTCTATATGAATATTTGGTTATGTCTTTTGGACTTACCAATACACCGGCCTATTTCATGTATTTGATGAACTCTGTGTTCATGCCAGAACTTGATAAGTTTGTAGTTGTTTTCATTGATGACATATTGATATATTCCAAAAATGAAGAAGAACATGCTGAACACCTCAGGATTGTTCTGCAGCATTTAAGAGAACATCAACTGTATGCCAAGTTTAGTAAGTGTCAGTTTTGGCTGAGAGAAGTGAAATTTCTTGGACATGTTTTATCAGACAAGGGTGTGGCTGTTGATCCTAGTAAAGTAAAAGATATACTTGATTGGGAACCACCAAAGACTGTGCATCAAGTTCGAAGTTTTCTGGGAATGGCGGGTTATTACCGTCGTTTCATACCTGATTTCTCAAAGATATCAAAGCCAATAACTGAGCTATTGAAAAATGATGTTAAGTTTAATTGGTCACCTGCCTGTGAAGAGGCATTTTAGAAATTAAAGAAATTAATGACTACTGCCCCTATCCTAGCACAGCCAAACATTGAGAAGCCATTTGACGTTTATTGTGATGCTTCTGGTATTGGTATTAGATGTGTGTTGATGCAAGAGGGGAGAGTTATTGCTTATGCTTCTCGACAGTTGAAGAAACATGAGGAGCATTATCCAACACATGATTTAGAATTGGCAGCTGTGGTTCATGCCCTAAAAATATGGCGACATTATCTGTGGGGTAATAAATGCAATATTTACAGTGATCACAAGAGTTTGAAATACATATTCACTCAAGATGAGTTAAATATGAGGCAAAGAAGATGGTTAGAGTTAATCAATGATTATGACTTGAAAATCTATTACCATCCTGGTAAAGCCAATGTAGTGGCTGATGCACTTAGTCGAAAAAGTCATTGTTATTGTTTAACAGTGAAGCCTTTAGATATTTCTATATGTCATGACATAGGAAAGTTGGGTATAGAGATGGTGCAACAAGGAAGTTTGTCTAACATTGCTGTCGAGACAACCCTCAGAGATCAAATTATTGCTGCACAGAGAAGTAATAAAAGCATTAAACATATTAAAAAGAAAGTCAGAAGAGAAAGGGTTTCTTGTTTCACAATTGATGAAGCAGATGACTTATGGTATAAGAATCGTCTGGTCATACCAAAAGTTCCTGAGTTGCGACAAAAGATTCTGGATGAAGCACATCTTTCAAAGTTTTCTATTCATCCAGGAAGTAATAAGATGTATCATGATTTGAAACAGAAATTTTGGTGGACCAAGATGAAGATAGAAATTGCTAAGTATGTGGCTCAGTGTGATACTTGTCAGAAAGTCGAAGCAGTACATTTGAAGTCAGCAGGAGAACTTCAACCATTACCCATTCCAGCATGGAAATGGGAAGATATCAGTATGGATTTTATAGTGGGTCTACCCAGGACAATAAGAGGTTTTGATTCAATTTGGGTTATAGTGGATCGACTCACAAAAACGGCACATTTTCTTCCAGTTCAAAGTACAAATTCAGCATCGCAATATGCCAGATTGTATTTTGAGTGCATCATAAGTCTTCATGGAGTACCAAAGACCATTGTTTCTGATAGAGGCACACAGTTTGTCTCCCAGTTTTGGAAGCAGTTACATAAGTCTTTAGGTACTGACCTTTTGCACAGTACAGCCTACCATCCGCAAACAAGGGGTCAGACTGAAAGAGTAAATCAAATCCTTGAAGATATGTTGAGAGCATGTGTTCTTAATTTCCCAGAGAAATGGGATGAATGTTTGCCTTTAGCAGAGTTCTCTTACAACAATAGTTATCAAGAAAGTATAAAAATGACACCATTTGAAGCATTATATGGTCACAGATGTAGAACTCCGTTAAGTTGGTCTGAACCTGGAGAGAGAAGATTCTTCAGAGTTGATCTTGTAAAAGAAACTGAAGCAAAAGTTAAGCAGATACAACAGAATATAAAGGTGGCACAATCTCATCAGAAAAGTTATACGGACCAAAGGCCGTCCGCTTGCTGGGCTGTGGGCGGAGCAGGCCGGGCACGTCAGCAGGCCTCCTTGCTGGGCCGCTCGGTGTAACACCTCTGGTGTTATATTAACTAAAACATGCCATGTCATTATATGCACTGCAAAGCATTCATGTTTAAGTCAACCTTAATGTGCATTAATTAAAATAAGTTTACATTTCATAGGTTGATTGTGTTTATGGAATGTTTTATCACATGAAATAATAAAACCCTACTTTTGAATGTCATCGCAAATGCTTAGTTTATACTCTATGTACTTGAGGTGTAAACTGTGTTTACACTAGTGTCAAGCATAGTGTATAAGTCTAAGTCCAACCCTAAAAATGATTTTCATATTTGAAGTTGAATTTGGATTCCAAAGCTTATTTCTAAGTCTAGCAATTCAAATCTAAATTTAAATTGGAAATGCTATAAAAGGTTTTTCAAAAGTCAACTTGGTCAACCAAGGGTGTCATTGGGTCAATGACGTAAAAATGTCTTTGGATGATGTTTGTGATCACTAATAACCAACCAATTAAGTTAGAAACCAAATTGAGTTTAAATTCTATTTCAAAAACCCTTTATTTCAAAACCTAGTTTTACCCCCTTTTCTCTAATTCAAAATCTATGAGGAATTTGGGGATACTCTAAAAATACAGTTTGTAGATCTGGACAAGAGCTACAAAGTTGGTATATAAAGTTTTTCAAGGTTCTAAAAGAAATTTCAAATGAATTTGAAAATACAGTTTTCCAATATTTGTCCCCTTTTGATTTTAAAACCATAATTCAAAAATTATGCAAAATTTTGGAAAATTTTGTATGTGAAAAAGGTTTGGTTTGGAAAGCTAAATATTTCATATTTTTGAATATTTTCAAGTTTTATTGAAAAATCAAAAGTAATTTCAAATGTTTGTTTTTAGGGTTTTATCCCCTTTTTGAATTCGAATTCAAATATCAAAATCCAGAAAGAATTTGAGTATGTCGGTTAAAGGAAAAGTGTAGCTTTTGAAAAGTTATGCAAATGATATTTTTGGAGATTTTCAAGTTCTTATATAAATTTTGGAGTAATTTGTATTTTTAAACCAATGGTATTTCTATAATTTTCTCGAACAGTACTGAAACCTATCGTCGGCCGCCATCGCTGGCTTCTCAACGCGCGCCGCCGTCCACCGCCACACCTGTTTGACTGCCAGCGTGCTCCTAGATGCGCGAAGGTTCGTCGTTGTCGTGTCGCCCGCTCATACATCGTCTCCGCTCTATAAATACCGGTCGGCCGCCGCTCTTTCTCCTCTTTCTCCACCCTGCCGCCGTCGCCGACGACCTCGCTCCGCCGCTCAAATTCGCCGCCGACGCTGCACCACTGCTCGATTGCTCCTGCCCAAAGCTCCGCCTTGACCTGACGTTTCTTCCGAGCCGGTCAGTGTTCGCTCTTGCCGCTTGAGTCGCTCGCGCGCCGTCGTCTTCTTCGCGGCCGGTCGCCGAGCCGCCGCGAGCGTTTTCGCCGCCGACCGCCGCACAGGGTGAATATATATTACCTTTAACCTTGCTACCGTGCTCTCCATGCTATCCTGCATCTTATGCGCACCTTGGCCGGCTTGATGCTCCATAGGAACGCCGGTGACACCGACCTTGCCATCGGAGCGCCGCCGCCGCCATCACTGCCGACGTCCGCCGCTCAACCCAGCCGCTCCGAGTCTCCATTAACGTGCGCATCCGCACCAGGGTGAGCTCCTGCATCCGATTGCGCCATCAATTTCATCATTCCTATGTTGCGGCCGCCGGTCATCGTAGCTCGCCGCCGGCGCAACGTTGCCAGCGCCACCGCGTGCGAAGCCGCCGATGCTGAAGTTCCAGTCCGGTTTGATTTAGTTGCCAAATACGTTCGCCTGAGTGCCCTGCGTACGCCCGTATGCTCGCCGTCGCCGGAAACCGCTCCGGTGAGCTCCGCCGCCGTGCCCGAGCTCCGCCGCGCCGCCATGGCAGCCGGCGTGGGTGCCGCCGCCGCTCCGCCGCGCCGTTAGCTACCTTGTTCGACTCCCCGTGCCGAGCTGAGCCAGTGGTCCAAGTCCGGTCGCCGAAAACCTCGCCGACGGCGAGTAATCGCTGGTCAACCGTCGACGGACCGTCGGTCAGCGTGGGAGTACAGTGCCGATTTTCTTTTTCTATTTTTAGAAAATGATTTAAATGCCATTTTCTTTGAAAAATCATAGTAATTCATATATAGCTCCAAAAATTCTGAAAATTTTTATGAGTGTTCTTTATGATGTCATCTACCTAGGAAAAATATGAAATGCCAAATTTGAGTAATTTTTGCTTATGTTAAAATTAGCCCTTTTAATTGAAAAATGGACCTTCAATGATTTTTAATAAATAAAATAATTGGCTTTTAATTCTGAAATTTGTTTTGCCATCTAATTAGACTAAGAGCTTTCTAAAATAAAAATTTTGGGCTTAATTTGATAACTTTAATTTTTATGCCTTTATTAATGCTTTTAAATAATTAATTAATCCCTTTATTTGAGTTTAATCATTATAGGATTTGTTTGACTTTGGGATTCATTGATGACCTTGGGTCATTAACCCTAATGATCTTTGGCACTTTAATTAATTATTTGCGCTTATCTTAATCATGTCATTAGGGCTTAATTAACGTTATTTTATGTGTTTAATTAATTCCTTAAATGGCGTAGTTAACCCTAATGAGTTTTATAAACGAAGTTTTGTTGGCTTGCAACTTTATCGTGAAGAAAAGTTATACTCAAGCCCTTAATCTGATCATGCATCCATCGAGCATCATATTTACTATTCCATCATGTTGAAGCATATTAATTATCGAATAGTTTCCGTTAACGGAGAGTTAACGTTGTCGCCCAGATCTGAAGGAAGAGCAGATTCAAGAATCGGGAGTTAATCCAGAGTTTGAAACCGTCTACCCCGAACATCAAGGCAAGCCCCGGATGCATTCAAACCCTATTCTATTTATAAAAGTTTTACCGCTTCAGCTATGATATGTTGCATTAAGTAATAGAAGTTGAGTGAAAACCCACCAATTGCATTACCTATCTTATTTCCTTATTCCTTGTTACCTGCTTGGGAAGATAAGTAGTAACACTTAGCCCTGCTTATTTACTTAAATGTTCAAAGGCAAAAGAATGAAAAAGATGAGATTGGTTTTCTTGTTGGAATCTTGATGATAGTAATAAATCAAGTCCGGACGGCTAACTTGCACTGAGAATGGAGTCCTCTGTAGTGTTTTCATCTGTTGATGCCCTAGGTCCCATCCGTTGGTGAACTGGTGATATCGAGAATTTAGAAATCCACATGCATGAAGTGATATACGGATGGTTGGAGCCATGTATATCATGGAGTGACCTATCGTGGGGCCAGAGATCCCATATGTGTCACAGTGTGTTTTACTGTGGGGTTTAAGTTTCCACGTATCTCGGTACGCTGGGCCGAAGAGCTCACGTGTATCATGTGGTGATATATGGCAGCGGTTGTTATCCCGGTATATCGGTTCATCTGGGGTGCATCGGAGTTAAAGTCTCCGGTATTCCAGTGACCTAGGTCCCAGCTGGGTATGAAAATGGATTCGAATCGCCGTTGCTTCTCGGAGAAGAAGACTCGATCGGTGTTCATCATCGTAGTAACAACTTGAACAAAGATTAAGGTTTAATAATGAAGTTGGTTGATAATGGGAGCTAGCCCAAGCAAACTTTACTTTCTGTTAAGCTTTTTCATAAAATTTCTTATCTCCTACAGACCTTACCTTATCCCTCTAGCCTGCATTTCTTGAGTCTCCACCCCTCTTTTTCGTCGGGTCAGTCTTGTTGAGTACTTTTGTACTCAGGGTTTGTTGAACTCTTGTTGCAGGTGAGCCTCATGGGCAGGAGTGCTTCGCATCCTGCTGCATGACAGCCGTCGAGGAAAGCGACGACGAGTAAAGTGTTTAGCTCTTGGGCAGAGCTTTTCGTTTGGTATTGTAATAAGATTACCTACTGCTACTCCACTACTATTATGGTTTGTATAATCTAAACTTATGGTTGTAAGTATTTGAAATTCAAAGGTTTGTAAACTTATGTTATTGTAAGTCTTCCGCTGTTTTACTCCGTGGTATATTATTTATATCAAAATGTTGTAATACTGCAATGTCTCTCTATAACGATTGATCCTGTTCGGAGAATTGTGGATGATTCGGGATTTACCCGACAGACTTTTTAAATTGTATGAAACACAGTCATGGTTATTTTGGAGTCTATTTAGACAATAATCATGCGTGTGGGCCATATGATTTAGAAGGTTCTGCCACACTCGGCCAGCTGGGCTGTGACCGAGGCGGGAGGCGCCCGTGGGCGAGCAGGGCTAGCTGGGCCGCGAGGCTTCGTGGGCCGGCTGCGTGGGAAGGCGGGCGTGGCTACGGGCAGGCCGAGGCCGGCAGCTGGGCAGGCCGTGGGTCCGGCCGTCGTGGGCCTTTGTGCGCGCGGGGTAGCAGGCCGGCCTGGCGGCTTGGGTTAGTATGGCAGCTGTTGCTGGGCTACTTAGTCTCTTTCTATTTTCTTCCCTTTTTCTTATTCCTTTTCTATTTCTTGTCTATTTGTTTCCAAGCCATGCCATGATTAGTTAGCAAAAGGGTTAGTGCTAATGAGTTAGTGTCATGGCACAAGGGCTTGATGGGTCCCATAGAGTCTCATGGTGGTGTGGGGTCCATGGCCACGGTTAGTATACGTAAATATACACATATGAAAAAAGGTTATTTGATTTTATTAGGCATTACATAAAATCAAATAAGAGGCAAATCACACTCTTGTAATTAAAATACAAATATTTCAACTAACATTAGGTGTTACTTGTGCAACTACGTGATGTTTTACTACATGACACTCACCAAACATTGGTATACTTAAGAAATTTTTTTGAAAGTTCGTATTTTTGGTGTTTGGATTTTCAGGGTTGTTACACCAGGTAACTACGATACTCTATTAGTTCATAATTTGCATTATATAGACATCGATCTTAACGCCTCTTTTGTTTTTGGACTTTAAGGTACCATATGGTATGATTTGCATGCTACCTTCCTACTTCCAAATAGCAGTGAACAACACATGTCCCCCGGTATATAACATTTTCATACAGTTTTTGTATAACAAATCGTTGTACTGTAATGATCCTATAATCCGTGTTATCCCTACTTGCGGGGTGTGGCTATGCAATTTAAGGTATTCAAATTGGCGAAACTTTATACTGACCTACAAAAATACGACCTTCGAGCAGATTTGGGAGAGTTTGGAATTGAAGGCACTTTGTGTACGCCGAGTTCATGAAATCTTTGTCGTATCAAGGTTACATATATGACGCAGAGGTATATTACCTCAATCCTGCTCCAGGGAGTGAGCCACCAACAGGACTAGTAAAGATTGTCCAAGAAGATGATGTAAACAAAATGGTTCGTGCTCATGCTAAAGAGGGGACGAAAATTTGTCTTCTTTACCTTGTGAGCATCTATGAAGGCCCAGACGTGAGTATTGATTCCTCTTGGCGAATATATACTAAATCCAACCGTCGACCAAGCACTCGTACTGATGCTGTAACATCTAATGGATGCTGGATTATATGGAAGCATATATGCCCGATGAGCAAGCTGCCGAAACGTCTAATGCGAACGTGCTACCAAGCATATAGGTGGCTGGCTGTATTTGCATAAGAAGGCGAGACTTGCTATGTATGATGAATAAGTTGTGGCCATAGAGTTAACCTTCCCTGCAAGTTTAGCTATGTACTTCGAAACATTTGTTGCCGATGAGAATAAGAGTACCTTTGTAGTGCCCTGGAACTGAGTACCTTTGTTGCCGATGAGAATATTTTTATTGGGAGCATGTCCCAGGTGATCTCATTGTCAGTAAACATCTACAAGAATGCTATTTGACGGTAAGCAAGCATGAGCCATGAGGCACTCAGTGCCGAACGAAAGATGAACAGGAGCATGATTAGACATAATTGCAATTTTTGTCATAACAGTCGGCAATTCAGTGCTATGACAAAACTTTCAGCTACTGTTCTCGCCAGTACTTTTCAGTCAATTAGATAACCACAATTTGCGCTAATTGTTAAAATGACTAATCACATTGTTAAAATTCTTCCACACCTTGTCATGGGCATTCAATGGTACATAAGTCAGGCACATAAGTCATCAGAATTCAAGATGACAGTTCTTCGCCAAGCATAAGACCAATTTGAATCAAGTAACATACATTACTCTAACAGGAAACTAAAAAAAATATTCTTATTGAACATAGACCATCTTTCCCTCATCAAAAGACCAATTGGCTGTTTCCTCAGATTTCAAACATTCGTACAGGTTTCTTACTGAACATAGACCATCTTTCCCTGAATCTTCTGGCTTCTTTCAATCAACTCTAACAGGAATTTTTTTAAAAAAAAAGAACAGCAGCCCCTACTTCCCACATCTTCTGCATTGTTCTAAAAGAGGATACTGTTCCAGTGAAATCAACTACTGGAAGCTACTGAATAAACGAACAAAATTTTCCTAAAATGCGGAAAGACAATGCCCACTGCTATCTGATTGTTTTCTGATTCTGCAGCATACTTCAGCAATCGGCATACTTCTGCAAGACTTTTATTCAAGCAGGCCATCAGCAAACTTCAACAAGACTTTTATGCAAGCTACATAATTTGTGTCCATCGGCTGAGCATGCAATCTGAGGAAACAAGCAGTACCCATCTGTTAAAGACAGCTAACAAACACTGTAAATAAGACTGAAACTAAATATGGGGATTGCCATGCACATTACTTAACTAGAGATGGATGAGCAGCTAAGAAGGTTCAGTAAATACATGTATTCACAGAACATAAGTATTCACTGAATTGCAAGATAAAAATTCTTAATAATGCTGAACTGAAGGTACAGTGAAGCCTCTAAAATTTAATCTGCCGGCCATCAGATGCAAGCCTGGGCAAGCCACCGACGACCAGCACACAGCCACGCATGGCCGCAGCAAGAGTACTAGAAGTTGCAGAATGCATTGCTAGAGGCTCATCCATTTCAAAGACAGAACTGAACACAGACCTCCATTCTGTCTTTAGACTATACAGAAATCAAATCCTTTGCAGTAGAATAAAATAAACAAGAATTTCCAAAGCTACTCACAAGGCATAATCCATTGGTTTCATACAAGTTATCTGCTTGTTATCTAATGAGAGAGTGAACAGCACAAATGTATCACTATAAATAAATGAGTTATGCACCAGCATACCTATTATGCAATAGGAAGCATATCCGTGGCAAATCATATATCCAGCACATCCTCAGGGAGCATTGTTTCCTACAGATGAAGAGGAACATTAGCCATAACTACACCTGCCTCACAGACAGCCAGTTTTCAGCTTTGATGAACATTATTCGTAGCTACCTCTTTTCTCTCGGAGCATGTTCGCCGATTGTGACCCTTACCCTTACACAGGGTACATTTCTTCAAATTAGATCCCTTTTCACCAGAAGCTGACTACAACTTCTTCTTCGGGGCCCCTCTGCCAGGCACACGCATGGGATCCGAGACATTTGAATCAACATCCACGGCTTGCGGCAGCACAGGACAAAACCTCTTGCCTCCGTTCTCTCCGCCATATGGCAGGATTTATTAGCAGCTTCCTTTTGACAAAAGCGTTTCACCCGCACATATGATTCAGGCGATTGAGATGCTACGAAGGATGCATTTAGACTGATATTGCGCAGGTCATGGTACCTCTGCAGGCTATCGGAGTAGACATACATGGTGCTTTTCCTTACTGGAGGAAATCCACGCTTGGCCCCCATTGTCCACCTTTTCAAAACGCAGCAGTCTGGAATCTTGCGTTCTTCGTGACAGCCCAAGACAAAGAAGATGTGTGAGCAGGGGGTTCCAAGGGACTGTAACTTCAGACAAGAACATGAAATTGCCGTCAGAGTGCGTTCAACAACACATATGTCACATTTGACAAAGTATCGTTTCTCTCCTTTATCAACCTTTCCAACAATATACGTAAGAGTACGATAGCTGTCTTCAGTCTCAATCCAATAACACTTCTCGGCTGCTTTTATGCTATACTGCACATCCTCAAAAAAAACACTCGGTGTGAACAAACTCGCAGCCTCTTTCTCAATAACTGAAGCATCTGGTGGTAAACATGGCTTCAACGATGCTTTGTAGTCCAGTTCCGCTTCATTACCACAGTGATTCAAGACGGTGGTCATAGTGCTGCACCAGCTCAAACAGTGTCATTTTAGATCTAGATTAAACTGGATCCTAGAGTGTAAGTTCTCACTCCGCTGGTTGCTCCTGAGTCCTAAATAACTCTTACCATCATGATACGCAGCACACCAGAGCTCCCTCATCTCATACATTTGATAAACCCACGAATCCTTATCTGTAATGTTTTCCTCATCCAAGAATGCCATCCATTTCCTCTCAATCTCTTGTATAGAGCAACGATCATAAAGAAAACACCTAATAGCTTCCTTCACCTTACCGTCCTTAACATTACGGCTAATGTTGAGCTCAATATGCCAGGAGCATAGCCTATGGGATGCATTCGGCCACACCACCCTGATGGCTTTCTGCATAGCAAGGTCTCCACCAGTGATCACGGAAACCGGATGCCTCTGAACCATGCAATCACAGAATGACCTAAGCAGCCACACATAGGACTCTGTATTCTCCTGAGAAAGAATTCCACATGCAAAAAGAACTGTGCTGCGATGGTGATTCACCCCAACAAAGGGAACCATGGGCAGGTTGTATCGATTCGTCTTGTACGTGCCATCAAATACGATGACATCACCAAATGCTTTATAGTCAACCTGACACTGAAAGTCACACCACAACAGTCCCATCAGGCGCCCCCTTCCATCGGTCTTGTACTGGAAAAAGAAATCAGGGTCGTCACGTTTGCATTGTGTCATGTGACTAATTATTGTTTGAGCATCACCATTGGCAAGTGTCTCCACCTTATTGCGATGGCAGAAGTTGTAAAGGTCCCTTGATGTAAACCCAACCTTTTCATACCCACCATACCGCCTTTTCATAATGGCCATGATCTGGTGTTTGCGGATCCCAGCAATCTGCATCTCCACAATCTCAGCCTCCTGATCATCGCTGATTTTCCTATGTGAACGCAGAAAACATGCTAGGTCTGGTTCTATCATCGGATGGTTGTGTTCGTCGATGAAATCCTTCACGTACCACTGCCCGTTCTGATCCTGTGCAATCACAAGTTGAGCACGGCACCCGCAACGAGTAGGATTCCGTGGCCTCCGCTGCTTATTCTCCCTGTTCAGCTCCTTCACCTGGCGGAAACCTTGACAACTACAAACGAACCTCCGAAGCGTCCTCTCATTATGTCCATTGTCCCACTCGCAGTATTTCTTTCTCACACTAAATCCTTTCTCATAAGCGTACTCGTTGTAAAACTCAAACCCTTCGTCTTCATTGCCAAACACCTTCCTAACAATTTCACTGTACTCCATCAAAGAATCAACATCTGCCATTTCCTTCTGAAACATGAACCTTTCATTAATATCACATAGATGCATCATATTTTCAGCAGCAAGAGGAACATGACCTTGAGCTAGTCTATTGAGCTACAGAGTGCATAATACTACAGAATACCACAAATCAATAAATCGAGTTCAATTTGATTGACCCCTTGTTGTGCCCCTTCCATGATTAATAATTCTAATATTCTGTATTTCTATTTCACCACTGAAGAGATATAAAAACTAAATTAATTTGTATAATTAGACAATTGTTGAGCAACAAAGTGCACATCAAATCCAGTGGTGCATATGAACTATCAGTACAAACTAAACAATAGTGCTGGACTACAGTTCCAAAAGATAGCTCATACCAAAGTAAATTTCAGCAACCAAAGCACAGAAATCCATAAGTACTAACAATCAAGAAATCACTTGAGTATAGGTAGAGTGTCTTCTTTCAGTAATGGTGTCACACTACCAGCACAACCTCTTGTTAAGTAACAAGGCAATACCACAAACAATGATCTCAAATCAAGTTATACTCCAACCTTCTGGCCTCTTTCACCAGCACTGTCAACAGTAACTACACAGATCCTCAATACCAAAGTTCTAGTAACTGACATGTACTACTCTCCCAACGCAAAGTCAATATGCAATAAAATTGAAAGATAAACTATATTTAGGACCCTCTAAAGAACCTCCACGCAATGAAGTAATCATCTACATTTAGCTGGGTGCATCACATGCCCCCAAAACGGACATACAAAGCATACTAGGTACCGGCAATCCTTCACAAGTCTGCACAAAGCAAGGCTCAATGGCGTAATGCTACAATCTGCAGAATGCAGTGCTAGAAGCTCATCCATTTCAAAGACACAAATCAAATATGCTCGGTTTCTCCAGAATCAAGCTGAATAAACAAGTGCTGGTGTGAAATCAACATCCCAATTGCTGCCAGCTAGCATTCATACAATGGGCACTGGATGTGAGCAATGCAGGACAGACCAAAGAAAATGTGGGGTTAAGAAGTGGCAGACCTGCGCCGCAGTCGAGGAGGATGAAGGCGGTGCCGAAGTTGCCGTTGACAACGAAATCGGTGACGGCGAGCTTCTCGTTGGTGGAACGGTTAGTCGCGCTGGCGCACAACGTTGGGGTCTCGTGCTCGCCCGACGGCGATCGCAGAGGTGAGGGCAGCCGGCTGCGGTGCCGGGCGATGGCGAGGGTGAGGGCGAGCGGGAGGCGGCGCCGGGCGATGGCGATCCTCCCTTGTAGGAGCGACGAGGGAACGGGCTCGGCCGGCAACGATCTAGCGAGCACGAGGACGCGGCGACGACGGCGCTTCGGCGAGGGCGAGGACGAGTGCGAGAGCGATAGGGCTGGCTGGTGTTGGGCCGTCGGGGTCTGGGACGGGGGTCGGGGCGGATCGGGATCGGGATCGGAATCGGGGACGGGGCACGGTGTGGAGGTGAGCACTCTGCGCAATGTCGAAGATACCCTTTACCTGTAAAATTAATATTTTGAGGAGGCAACGGCGAGCAATGAGAAGCAATTACAAGTACTGTAAAAGGTCTCATAATAATATATACAAACATACATACAACCACGAGTGCTCCACGAGTGCTCCTGTACCAATCCTCTATGAACACTTTCCGTCTCAAAGTGAGAGTCGAAAATGGTCCTGGTGGTTGTGTTCAATGTCCTGCAGGCGCTTTGGTACGTGGCCTGTGGCCAGTACCAACACATCTTGGGGCCAGGCACAATCTTCACATCTGAATTCCTTTGGCTCCTGTCTACGACTAAATCAAACTTCTGAGACTGCCTGAAGACGGGATGAAGACAATTTCGCAATTGCAATCCTTTTCCCTACTGCCATTGATCACTTGTATTTTTTTTATAAATTCATGAATGAACCACCATGGGCTAATCTAATATATATATAACACTACAATTCAGAGCAGCCTGAACCATGATCCCGGTAACGGGAAGACTGACACCAACAAGCGTATCATGGGTGCTGCCTGCTTGTATCTGGTACTGGTACTGCCCAGCCCCATCGTTCTTGGCATCCGCCATCGTCTCATTCTCATTCTTTCTGGAGGAGCTCCTACTCCCTGCTCCACTCTTCCGCCACCACCAGCGGTGGTAATAATCCGCATCTTCCTCCCTAGTCGCTGAAGGCCGTGATTTAGTGCTGTAACCAGTGTTGCCAGCTGAGAATATGAGTTGCTGCTCCTCTTCTTGGCCTCCTGGGCAAAAACAGTGTTGTTGTCCAGAAGCTCATCCCATCCTCCATATGCACCAGCACCACTGCTTTTGTTGCCTCCACCATCTCCACTGCTGCTGCTCTTTAGAAACCCATGACTGGTAGTTGAGGCAGCACCAGAAAAATCTTTAGGAACCCATGACTGGTAGTTGTGCCTCCGTCTCCTTCCATCATAATAGTTGCTGCTGCTGCTGCTGCTTCCATTGCCTCGACCACCTGTCGCAAAATCAGTGGCGTCCTTGGGGCACACTTCCTCTTGCAATGGTCTCCTCACCTGGCATTTTTCTTGAAGAAAAGCATCCACGGGTCATCGCGGTTGCCTTTTCTTCTCCTCCTACGCAGAAATGATACAGCTGACTGACTGAGCGGGATCGCCATGGCCATTAGAAAGGCCTTTAGCCCCGTTGTAGCAAACATGGATGTAAGCATCACCGGTAGAAGGACTCCATGCGTCTTAGATACCTAGACACAAGTATAGAAATTAAGCAGCAGGCCATTGATCAGTCACTACGACAACAACAAAGCACAGTTATTCGTTCATTGGTTTTATTACAGTACTGACCTGATGTGCATGCTAAATTACTGATGAAATGAAAAGCAGCAGGAACGGAAGCTGATAAGTCTGGATTTTGCGGTGAGCAGTTAAGATCCCAATTAGATAATAATAAGCAGTGATTTGGTTTGATTAGAAATACTACTAGGAAAAATAAGTATACAGGAGTTTTTTTTAAACTGTAAATATATAGGAGTAGTTGCTTGATTTAGTACCACAAAAAAAATGAAGGATGGTTTGATTTAATTTCAAGCATTTTTAAATCAGAATGACTGGCAAAGGATGTATGATCCCAATCCCATTATACGCTCACTGTAGAGTTAGGTAAGGTTCAAGCAAGCAAGAAAATTATTGATGACATTATTTAGAGAGCGTAACAGAGATCGAGGAAGAAGAAAAATACAGGAACAGAAATCTTATACAGTACGTATGTAGCAGACCTTGGAGAACCAGGACTCGTCGAATAGCTCCCCGGCCCAGCCAAATCCAGAGAACGCAGCCTCATCCTCGCAATCGTAATCTTCATCCTCCTCTAGAGAAGAGGAACCGTAGTGTTGTTGGCTGCCGTCGGGGTCGAACCACGATCTCCTCCTCGTCGCCCTGCTGCTCGTGGTGACGGTGTTTCTTCCATGGGCATTACCGTTGGAGAAGCACCAGCTGGAGGAGCGGCGGTCGAGTGAGGAGGAGGAGAGAGGAAAGGGCGGTTTGCCTGGTGTTGCTGGAACTGAAGGGGCACAGGGGCAGCAGCAGCTACTATCAGTCGGACGCCGAGGCCAACTTCGAGCATTTCTTCATTGCACTTGATTCACATCGCAGGGTTAATTTTTTTTGAGAGGATCATGGTAGTGTGATGGACCTAATATGGTCAGGGGACGTTAGGACAGATAAAAAAAAATTGAGGTGGTGCTTCAGGAGAGTAAAGAGATGGTCCCTGATAGGCACTCTGGAGAAAGTTGAGGAGGAAGCTCAGTTTTGAAGCCTTTAGCTGAAGATCTGGATAAATTGGTGGGTCAGAGCATCTCCAAGAGTAGTGACAAGCCAGAAAAAAAATTGTAGCTGGGATAGAATATGAACAAAAAGCACCGCATTTCCACCGCATCGTACTCACGTACCAAAATCACATAAATTATTATGGCAAAAACGCTGCAAGCCTGCAAATCTGCAATCCCTTATATTACGGTGGAAAAGTGGACGAGAAATACAAGATGTTACCTCCATCGCAGCCGGTGGCTCATGGCCGACTGTGGGGTGGTGTCTCTGTCGTGCCGCCGCGCTGGGCTCCCGGTTGGCGGTGAGCCGGTGACGGCCGGGCTACCGGCGAGCAGCGCCGGGGCGACCAGTGCATCAATGGGAGGCGGTCGGCAGCTCGGGCGAGCGGCAGCTCGGGCACTCCGGAACGGTCGGCGTGGCGCCGCGGTGGCCGCTGGTGGGCGTTGAGCCGGCGACGAGCTGCTCGCGTAGGGCGTCGCCGCGTTGCTGCACGATTCGTCGATTCAGAAATTTGCCAATTGGGAACGGAACAACCGGTTGCCAATTGGGCTAATGGTAGGAGTGTGCGAGTGGGCTTCCATGGGCCTCATACCACTCTGATGGGCTGAACAAAATGAAGAAAAAGCCCATCCACTGCCCCTGGGTTTCTTCCTCCTTTGCTCCAGCACCGCAGACCACCGTCGGCCAAACCCATCGCCGCCTCTCTCGTAGCCGCCGGCGCGCCGCCATGGTGTCGCAGCACGGCATCCTCCTCGCCGTTAACATCATCTCCGACCACTTCGGCCCCATCGTATCCGTAAGCCCGCATCCGTCCCCTCCTTCTTCTCTCCCCGCCGTTCCTCGCACGCTCGCGGAGCGACGCGCGAATGCGCTGCCCTAACACCCGCCCGCCGGGTCCCGTCTTTCGCAGAAAGTGTGTGGCTGCCTCCTGCGCCACGGCGCGCTGGCGCTGCAGGAGATCGTCCGCCGCCTCGAGCTCTCGCCCACGCAGGTGAAGAACTCACTCCTCATCCTCATTCAGCACAACTGCGTCCAGGCCTACACAACCCCCAGAGGCAAGCTCCTCTGCGAAACTTTGCTTATATATAACATCTGATTCGGTGCACTATCAGAATTTGATGCCACTATTGCGGGCGGCTTGCAGGGGGTGGCGATAAGACTGTGACGCTCTACTTGGCCATCTTCGACAATGTCCTGCACCGGCTGCGCTTCTCAAAGTTCCTTTCTGTCGTCCGTGCGGATATTCCAGAGGTAGTTTATATAAGTTTGATTGCAATAGTTTTGTTTATGCTGTTACAAGTTACATTTTAAAATCGAAACTAATATAATCAGTCGTGACAGTTCTTCTCTAATTGCTGAAGTCAATATGGAGTAATAGGTAAGTGGATGTGGTTGTTTCGTAGATGCATGTTCACCTTGTTCAATGTTCCAGAGCGTAGTGGTACGGTCCACTTGAGTTTCTTAATGCCACACTGAAGATTGTCAGGACAACCTAGAATGTGCACCTTTAGTCAGATCTGGTGCCTTGGGTAGTTAGCACTTGACGTTGTCAGTGACATTGATGCATTCATAGTGTTTCAAACTGTACTTGTTATTTGGAGAATAGTGGGTAGCTAATGCTTTCTATCTGGAACTTTACATTTGTCATGATCAAGAGCAATGCTGGACATATTATTCTTCCTCCTCCAATGGGGTCTTGTTTGGACTTTGGACATCTAGGCCCCTGTTTTGTAGGATCTGAATTGTTATGGCCTGGGTTAGGGAGCTGTGCTGTATGAGAGGATTGTGAATCTTCGAGGGTGAATGGATGCTGAACGGGACACTTGAGAATGGGCATATGCTTGGATGGTGGCGCCCAAACACAAGACTGAGGGGCAGATTATGATCTATTAAAATAACATTATTTCAAAAAAAATCAGAATCTAGATATATAAATTCAATCTAACTAACAACATATTTGTAAAAGTTGGACATATATGTAATATAGTAACAAACTAATGTCGCTGCATCATCCCTCCTGCTGGTCTGGCGTTACTTGGACAGCCAGCTGGCCTGACGTGTCCGTACTCATAAAGATTGAGTATGCTCAAGATATTACGTCTTGTTTACATCTAAGTTGTTGTATGAGTTATAACAAGTGTTAGAAAGCATTTTGGTTACCAATATTACGTATATGTTCTAATTGATCAATTAACCTTAGAGTTAGAAAGCGCAACTTATGATGCCCATCCTAAATGTTCGATTTAATTGGTTATGCTCTTCTGCGATTTGCTAACTGCAGTAACAATTATTGGTTTGTGATAGTTGATAAGACTATAAGAGAACTAACAGGCATAGTCTTAACTCTTAACATCAACTTCTCTTTAGTCAGTGTACTACCTGTACCACTGAAATTGTCATTTGTTTCATTTTATTCTCTGTCAGAAAGAAGCACTTGTTGTAAATTTAGGTCCCAACTGGCATACTAGGAGGGATAGAGTCCTGAACGACGATATTCGGAATAGGGTTGGGGTAGCACCAATTGAGGATAAGTTGATTCAACATCGGTTGAGATGGTTTGGACATGTTCAACGAAGGCCTCCTAAGGCGCCGGTGCGTAGTGGGGTTCTAAAGCGGGTCGTCAATGTAAAGAGCGGCAGAGGTCGACCTAAACTGATTTGGGACGAGTCGGTTAAGAGAGACCTTAAGGAGTGGGATATCTACAAGGATTTAGCTATGGATAGGAGCGCTTGGAGACTAGCCATCTATGTGCCTGACCCATGACTTTTATGTGTTATTCTGTGACTTGTCTCTTCTGGGTTTCATCTCTAGCCTACCCCAACTTACTTGGGACAAAAGGCCGTTGTTGTTGTAGCTTTTTTATGACGTTTTGCAACTCGCAGTCAGAAGTTTTTCTCGAAGGATTACTACAGAATGGTAGGCTAACATTTAAGCAACTAGTGGAGCGAACACTATTTAAAGTACCAGAAGGTCAGTATTTTTATTGATGTGGTTACCTGACCATTCTTTGCTCTTTTTGTGATAATGTCTGATTTCTTTTCTGTCTGAACTTCGGCCCTTTAGCCATAACATTTTCAATGTTATCCTTCCATTAATGGGTCAGTAAATGTTTCAGGCAGCCCCTTACCAACAAGGGAAGAAATACGAATGAACTTCAACAAACTTGTATATGCGCATTATGTGGAACATTGCCCAAAACCGGAACCTTTTTTCGATCCTCTTGCAGATGAACAACCTAAATCCACAAGGAAACGAGCTCCTAAAGTAAGTCACTTTCATTCCTTATTAGACGTTATGGTTATTAGTTTGTAGTTTTTAGAATCTGATCATATCCTATTTCATACTCCTTTTGTTTCACAGTAATATTCTATTGTCTTGGAGTGTGCTGTTTTATAGAGAGGCCATTTGATAGGGGCATGCATGGTGAGATATAATGGAATATCTTAGATTTAGCGCCTTAATTTTTATGGGTTTGGACTTGTATTGTGTAAGGGTTGATAAAGAATCTCATAGCAAATTCACGAACTCAGTGGTTGAAGAATGGCAGAGCAGTGATAAAAGGAAATAGCACACTGTTGCCCCCTCATGACAAGGAATTGCACATTTTGTTTTGGTTCTGGGCTGTTGATGAATATGTACCTTGGACTTACATTTTTCTTGTTTATAACTGGTTTGTAGTCTTTTTTTGTAACCTCATACCAAGGTCTTGATCTTGTTATATGTTATTATAAATTTGTAAATATGTAAATGATAATTGTCCAGGTGAACTGACAAATGTATCTTTGGGACAGATTGTCGAGCCGGTTCTTTCACTTGAGCAGAAAGTTTTCAATACTGCAGCTCTATCAGACGCTGAAAGATTCTCTGAGATACCATATTTCATGGAAGGGTCATCCAGGGAAAATGATGACCATCATGCTGTTGCTGGTGATAAGGTATTATGCTCTGTTCAGTTATAGTGATCATCATGCTGCAATGCGGAGGTATCATGCTATTACAACAGGCTGATCCTGTTTCTGCTTTCCTATTGTTATTAAACTAGAAAAGGCAAACATGGTGTTCTAGCCTTCTAGGTTATTTGCTAATGGAAACTATGATTGATTGACTAACAAATTTGAACTGCATGGTCTAGATGATACGAAGACCAAATTAGCGCAGAACTTTTTTTTTTTTGCTTAAATTTGCTCCAGATAACACAGTTGACTTTGATATAGATCCAGATGTGCATGGTTTTTGTTATCGAAACTATCTTATTTTGAGCGTAAACTTTTCCCACATAAATTTTCTGGTGTAGATTTACTTATTTAGTCCTACTGAGGATCATGCAGTCCTCGTTAGAATCCACCAAACTATGGACATATGTTTCCCCTTTTTTGAGTTGCAATGTTTCTTCTTTTCTGAGATATTAGCCATGCATCATCATAGTGGTCCACCGTGTTTGGGAGTAGATGTTTTCCTTTTTTTGTTAGAATTTGTATCGTATTTGCCTTTGTATGGGAGCTTTAAAAGATGAATCATTAGCTTCGTTCTATTTTGATACTGTTTGAAAAATTTTATGGGATATGTTACTCTGTTCATCTCCTAATTATCTTATTATTTTTTCCCAGCGAAAACATGAAGCCTTAGAAGTTGATGAAGAGGATTCAATAATTGCAGAAAGTGAAATACTTTGGCGGATAAATTTTGAGAGGTTCATATTTTGTTTAAAGAAGAAGGTGTGCTTATGTACCTTAGCACTACTTTAGGGGCTGTTTGGTTTGACGTCTGAGAACTTGCCTGGCCCAGGCAAGGGATTCCAGGCATTCATTTTCATGTGCCTGAGGGCAGGATTGCTGCCTGGCTGTTTAGCTCGCCAGGCAGCATCCAAAAAGCCCCTTATAGCATATATGTAGTTGCATGTATTCATGTTCTTTCCCGTCTTCATTTGTGCTTCCATTTGCATGTCAGCAGATGGGACTTCTTGAAGTAGGATCCTAATATAGCTAGATGCAAACCAATTCATTCTACTTTGTCTTTTCTTGTGAACTAAATATTCTATTTTACCAGAAATAACAAGGGACAGGTTTTCTGAATAATATATCGTTAAATAGGATTAAGAGCAGAATGAGCTACAAACAAGGGTTTGCAATTCCATTTTTTGGAAAAAAAAAATGTTCACTGCATATCAGAGGTTGCTAAATCAGACTGTCTTCGCTATTAAGGAAAAAAGAAACCTCAGCCATGGGGAGAGATGCCCCCTTGCTTTGTCATAACTCATTAGAGACGGGAGTACTTGGCCCTTTCTTAAGGTACTCACATAACATGACCTGTGAGCACCTGGGTTCGAGCCTGGTTCTGGTCAGCTGCCTATTAACTATATAGGCTCTACCAACCGAGATAATAGTTCTTTATTATTATTATTATTATTTTCTCAAACTTTGAGGAGAGCTGAAGGGCGGGCTTGGTGCAAGCAGTGGAGTCTTACGCTTACCGCCTGTGACTGGAAGGTCCCGGGTTCGATTCGTGGTCTCCTCACATTGCAGAGGCGAGGGTAAGGCTTGCCACTGACACCCTTCCCAGACCCCATGCAGAGCGGAAGCTCTCTGCACTGGGTATGCCCTTTTTTCTTAAACATTGAGGAGAGCTGTGCATCATTATATTTGAAAGAACACCAAGCTATTTGCTTGATGTCGATTCTCTCTATAACGACATCTTACATAAGGTTACCATCTGTTCCACTGAAGTGCGTGTGCTTGCACCGTAGTTGTCATGCTATTTTTTAAAATCTTCTGAACAGCTCCACTCCAAAATAGGAAAACTGTTAGCTTCACATTTTTGTATATATATTTATTTCTATATGTACATGCATGGGGTTATTAACATTGCATTTATTACATATTTATTTAACTGTACATGCGATGCTTAAGCATGATCTTGAACTTCCTACTGCTTACTCTTTCTTCCTGCACTGAAGTTCTGTGCAGAACGAAAGAAAGCAAAGATGAGGCTTGGAACACTTGCTATATGGGAAGCATTTTTTGAGGCCAGTGTAACAAGCAACGACAATAAGACTGGTAATACTCCCTATTAATATATCAAATTCTCTCGTTACTAGATCCTCAAAGTATCACAGCGTTAAACAATATCAGAAACTGAGGCTAGTAAGTGTTTTAGTGAGTCAGTTTTTTAGAATAAAAATAATATATTTATTTTAGCTTACAGACACTAAATGTGTCTTCTTAATATAATGAGGTGCAGTTCTCCTGTGTTTTTCGAGAGAAAAAAAAAAAACCAAATGTGACCTGGGGCAAGTTGGAACCCTGCCAAAATGGGCCCCTAGTTAAAGTATTCATAAGAATTCATGAAGAGATTATAAAATTTGCTGTTTTATTATCAACCACCATATGATAATTGTTCACTAAGCAGATAATTCTGAACCTAATAGTCTTCAAGGGTCTTCTCTTAACCGGATACTTGAGTATCCCATGCGTTTCATCCATTTCAAAATACTTGGGCAACTACTTCTATATGTAAAAGACCAAAGAGGCAGAAAATCTCGTTAACAATGGTATTTGACCATTATTAATGACATAAGAGGTCATTTGACATCTTTAACATCATTAGTAGGAGAGGCAAAGGATTCGAGAAAAACATAAATAACTACATTGTTGATCTCTCCACTGGACAACTGTTCTAAAATGAGGAATCCCAATAAGTTGGTAAACTATCTTGAAATGGCCTTTGTTAAAGTTGCATTGTTTCATCTTTCTTCTGAGCCACTAACCCTATATCTTAGCAGCCTGGAACGCATGATGCGCCCATGCTCCCTGTTATGGGAACTTTGCCTTGAAACGAGGAGGTAGGAACTTAAGTCGTCCCAAATGCTGTTGGATTGTCATAATGTCATCCACTGGGACAATGAAAGGGTGCAAAGAAACCGCTGCAGGCAGCTTCCTCTTCCTCGCTGACACGTATCTTGAGTCCAGACTGCGCCACCGCCTAGCCGACGAGGTCGTCCAGGCCGCAGTGCTGTGCTCCATAGGTGCATGCTTTGTGGGCTTGTGCCTTGTGGCAGAGGTGTTGCGATGGTGGGCGAAGTAGATAGCTCTAGAGAGTTTAAATGGAGCACGAGCTACCCATTTTAGAGGGTCATGATGGCGCAAGATGGTGGCCAGATGTGTGATTTAAGGTGGCACCCGCACCCTGTTGTGGCAGAAACAGTGAGAGGGAGAAGAAACTGTGGCGTGCGGGTGCGTATGCATGTGCTGGAAGAGAGGATATTAGGGTAAAGAATCTGTGGTGGACTGGTGGTTTGTGAGTGGGTTTAATGGGCAACAAAATAGAAACCCAGACCTATCACTTCTTCTATTTTCTATCCTTTTTAATTTTTGATGGAATAAGTGTTGGTCCCTGCAAACACAGCTCAGGTAAGCACAAGCTTATCTTAACTCTCGCTCACTTGGAAGGTAGAAGAAGACCCTGAGCTCAGCTCTCTCACACACACAACACAGCAACAGCCCTGGCCGAAGCTCTGCTTCTGAATGAGGCAACTGAACTGCCCTTTCCATTGCATATGAATGTGTATTTATACAACCCTTGTACCAACTATAAGGTACACAAGGGCAATAGCCTTAAACTCTTCAGACTGGTTTGACTGCTCCTGATCAGATTCAGAGAAGTGGATCAGCAGTAGATTATCACTTACAATAAGCACCTCACCAATTGCTATGTAGATACAAATATGAATTTGTGTTCTGTGGTGGATCCTGCATAATCTGGAACACGTTCTTCATCCCAGGAAAATACTTCAGCTTTTTTGGTACATGTTCCCCATCTCGAACAAATAACACAAAGTGTTGTCTCGCGTAATCATTCATCAACCCTATTGATCCGAGAATTTGTCTGCTAAGCCCTAATTTTGTCGTCTCTTATGTGATCCTCAATTTAGATGGCCAATAAAAAGGGGCATTTTGTTGTATGTCATTTTGAAGGAGTTTGTTCTGGTGGGTGGATAGGAACTTTTGCATTCAGAAGAGACACACTACTTCTGTCTGGAAAATAATGCAGTTGTAGTTCTCTCTCTTGTCAAACATCTTAAGTTCAACAAAATTTATATAAAAGAGTGTCAATATTTATGGCACCATATATATACATATAATGTGCAAAGTACATTCCATGACGAATCCAATTATATTTATTTGGTATGATAAATATTGATACCTTTTTTGTATAAATTTGATCAAAGTTAAGATTGTCAAACTATCAAACTTTTGACTAGATCTTGGTCAGAGCATCAGCTATTTGTGACTGAAGGAAATGTTTTAGTATTGAATTCTTGACTTTTGCAGTGACATCACCAATAGATGGAATTTTGGAGAGAGTAGGACAAAAGGAAGGAGGCACATCAATGACTTTGGATCAGATAATAAGTGTATTGAATGATTTAGAGTGTACTTCTACCACTAATAACTCAGAAGAATTCACATTCGGTAAGGATCTATACTGCTATGCATAAGTTTGATACATCCATTTCCTATAACTACTTTTTTGTGCATAAACTGGAGACTGGACTGCTGCGTCACACTATGCACAAATTGTCTGGTTATCAACTTTAATCTGGTTGACTGATTTAAATCCTAGCAGATGGAAACTTTAACTGGCCAATTTTGTATGATTATTTGGTACAAACAACCTTAAATTTTCTCGCAAAATGAACTAGCTTGTGACGTTGTTGGTCCTCATCCTTGTGGTTATGAGTTAACAGTTAGCATGCTGCTTGCTCTGCTTTAAAATATAATATATGATGTTTACGACAAGCTAATTAGTTGTAATCCTCTTTGTAGATTTGAATAAATTGGTTGAGACATGTCGAAATGACGAGGTACATGAATGCTTTACCGTTTCATCCTTTATTATTATTGTTTAGGGTTACATAAATACTCCCTCCATTTCAGAATCTAAGGGGTTTTAGTTTTGTCCTAAGTCAAACTTCTCTAACAACCAAGTTTTATAAAACTAGAACCTCTTGAAGTTTTAGTGGAGGGAGCTTCCTTTAATCAGATCCATATTGGTTCCTCTTCTTTGTGTATTGTAGATAGAGTCCCTTGTGAAAAAGAAACATGGGCAAGAAGCTTATACAATCTTTAGGTTATTGCTAAAACAAGGCTGTCCAGTTGAGACCGATGAAGTAAGGAATCTTCTATGCTGAGGAATTTTTTTTTTTTTCTCTTTTATGTGTTATTATCAGTTGCACTGTAATACTTGTTGCATCAATTATTTTATCTTCATTATGTGGTAGTGTTTTTCTTAACAAAATATATATTCATTAAATTGCACAGTTTCCTGTTGCAAACTTCATCAGTGTGTAATGCTGGACTTTCATCACAATTTGCAGATTACTGACAGGACAATTCTAGACAAGCAGGTTGTTCATGAAACTCTATACAAACTTTGGAAGGATGAATACATAGATTTAGAGGTTTGTTGCATAAACCGAACACTAGCATTTCTTCCTTAGACAAGCTTTCTACTTCATCCTTCTTAAGATTTTGTCCATGGAAGACTAACAGTGTACTTATCGCAATGCCTTCAACCCACTTTAATGATGTGAAAGAGGTAATTGGTTTAGTATGTCATTTAACAGTGCTAGTCTGGACAGTGTCAACCTTTTCTTAGAGTTAGCAGCCCCTGGATCTTTACTTATGTTTGTTGTCGACAAATATTGTGAAATAGAATGAGTGGGTTGGAGTGAAGATATGATTATCTACTTTGGATGTTTTTTACATTCCTGAACCAGACAGATGACATTATCATCCTTAGAAATTTGTTATGATATGTTGTGTAATTCAGGTAGTGGGTTTAGTTCCCTGTAAGGCACATGCATCCTGTAACTACACCTTCTGTTGTGCATCGTAGTGTTTGCAACACCTTAGACTTGCTCATTAAGAACTTTAAATTTCAAAATGGTGTTAGGACAGATCACAGATCCCACTTGACAATGCACATAACAGGTGTACAATGCATGTTTTTGACATGTATCTGCCAGCGGGGGTGGGGGGCAACATGTATAGTGGGAATGGAGGAGGCTGGGTGCCTGGGTTAGCCAAAGATGGTTGGACAGGATACAAGGGAACACTAATTTTTCAGTGTCAGAAGTGGCAGAAAATGCCCCAAGTCAGGTACAAACAAGCAAGTGTTGAAGTAGTATGAATCCCATGGACTAATGATTGTTTTTTCATGTTCATGAGGCTCACTTCAATGTTCCTTAAAACCTTAAACCCCTTAACCTACACCAAGACTTGTATGGCAAGCTGTTTACACAAATAAACCATAGCAATGTCTTCTACCCTAAAGTTCCACGATAGCATAGTTTGAATTGATTGCGTTGTGCGCAATTAGTTAGCTAATTAATGAGCTAAACATAAACTATTAATGGGAAACTTGGTTTTCCCAACTGCCAGTTCCAAAGTTTCAGGCTAGAATAGCAAATGTCCGGTGCTTCTTTGATCACTGTTTTTAAGCTTTTGTTTGCTCTTAATGATTTACTAGTAGATTGCAAATTAGTTATTTCTGCAAACATGTCACATTTACCATCAATACTTCAGCAATATTACTAAATGGGGATGCAGTTTTTATGGCAACTTCATTTTTTTGCTTTTCTGGAGCAAAATTCAGAATGTTTCAACCTTATCCTGATTGACAGACAGACTAAGTCTAGCCATTGACCACTCTGCTCTTTTTCTCGAGCGAGACTACTCTGTTCTCCGATTCAGCAGCGAAGACAATCACTGAATTAGTGAATCGTTACGCTTATCACTTATATTTAGTAGATTATTATAGTGACTTAAGTATTTGTAAGCATATTATTCCATACTTCAAATAGACAAGTATTTGTAAGCATATTATTCCATACTTCAAATAGACAACAAAAGACTCTTCTGCTGACAGTAAGTCAAATATGTTGCAGAGAGTCCCTTCTACATCAGCAACAGGAACAGGAAGCACTCAGTTCTTTGTTTGGAGAGTAAAAAATATTTATAGGGAACACTTCATGGACCATCTTTATCATGCTGCTTTAAACATGCGCCAGATGGTCAATTACATGGCTGAACTATTACTTGAGGTTAGTTATTTAACCCAAGATTTGCATGTTTAGATCCTAACTTTATAAGCTGATCACCGGAGATCAAAATTTTAATTAGAAAATACAATTGGGGATTATAATGCTTGGCTAGTCTGAATTTTTTTTTTTTTGACTACATGATCAAGTCAAACCACTATTCTCAAAAATAAAAATTAATGATTCTTATTTGTGTTATTGAATTTTCTGTGAGTAGGTGGAATTTTATTTTTCTTTCTAGTGTCGTTCTATGCCCAAATTTGCATAAATCCAAACTTCTCTTTGATCAAATTCTGAAAAAAAAAGAAAGTTTTGGACTCTATTTGTATTTCACTATTGGTTAGTGATTGTGTGCAGACTGCAGAGCAGGATGATGAGCACTTTATGTAGCAGTTTAAGGCTTGAAATTAATATTTCCTATCATATAGGCACCAAATGGTTCTTGTCCAGCTAAAATGTAGTGACTGAAAGTAACGATTGGGTGCAACCTTATTCCACTTGGTAGTAGTGTCATTCAAAATTCAGACATGTCATGGAATAACAGTCTGTAGATTTGCCAATATACTACCAGCACTGTTTTTGGCCAGCAAACTTAATTATTTCATCTTCTTTTATCATCACACCGTTCAATTTTTACCCTGCAATGTTTGGCTTGAGTTGTCTTAATTTCATCTTCCCAGTGTTTTGTCGATAACACAATGAGTTAATGTGAGACATTCAGACATTCAGACATGTGCTTTAGAATCATAATTCATGTGTATCTTATACATCATTTTAAAACCATGTATTTCAGGGTTCAAAGGATGAAACCAAGATTCGGAACAGGAAAAACATTTTGCTCCTAGCTCTCACTAGACATGATGAATCCCTTATGCTGTTCCATGATTTTTGAGAAGACTGGAACAAGATCTGGTCTGTCATACTTACATATATGGATGTAAAGTTAAATGACAGAAAATAAAGTAGCTTATCTTTTTTTTGCGTATAGATCTTTATTTATGCATTATGTTTTTTTATGTTTTTCATGTTTTGGTCATTTGATGGTGCCAGATGCAATTGATATTTACCGTAAGGTGTCAGTGCGTCATGTCCCCTGTTCCATGCTCTGAATATTTCAAAACAGACTTTTTAAAAAATGTTACGGTTATATTTGTATTTAAAAGTAGCTTAAAAATTTATATCATTGCTATATTCTGCTTAGATCCGTACTATTAATTAATGGTGAAACCAGTGTCTGGGTAGCCATGCTATAGTCTGTCCGTTGATTGCGTTTATCATACCGAGTCTGGTTGAGACTGCATAGGTAATGAAACGATAATACATTTTCCTTTATTTTCCTCCCTTCTCGTCCTTCCCTTGGAATATTTCCAAGTGTGCCACGGTGGAGGACGATTTGACTACAGCGTGAGGTGGAGGACGATGTGGCAGCAGCCATGGTGACGGTGAGGTTTTCGTTCCACTGTGTGCTCATCATGTGTTGGACAAAATGCTTCAACAGGGTAAGCCTACTCATGTTCAGATAGGATGATTCTGTGTGTAAGACAATGTAGCCAACAAACACGGTATTGGATCTTGCATTGCAAAAGCCAGACTTGATCTGTGCAGGCTTAGTTGGCTAGCCATGCCAGGTCTTCGACATGAACCAAACATACTGGGTTTGTGCACTTCGAATTCATGGTTGGACTTTTGTGACGTCTCACTTACGCACATTAGAAGCACGCGATATCCAATGTGCCAGATGATCTAAGGAAGTAAGGAGTATACTCATTAGGGCCGGCGATAAAAAAAAAAAAAAGGCGCTCGCTGACGAAACCCTGCTAGCTCGCTCCTACCCGCCTGCTGTCACCGATGATTGCAAGTGGATAATCAAGTTGCAAAGAGATCGGATATTGCGCCACTTGGAGCGGCCATCATCTCGTAATCGCCTCAACTCTGAACTGAGGCCGCAACCGCGTGGGCATGAGCGCACGTATGACCATGGACTTCTGCGAGACGTGCACTACCGTATAAACGCCCATGTGCGTACCGGCACGTTCCAGCTAAGATACACACTGCTGCTGGTGCTGCGCTGAGGAGAGAGCCTGGACCGGTCATCAGGTCAACTGCACGCAATTAGCTGGAAACAATATACGTAGCCAACAACCAAAGGCCGAAGCTATTGTCCTCTGATCCTGTCCAATGTCCAGGAATGTTCGGCGACATACCAATCCACGTAAACAACTGTGCGTGAAAAGGCCGTGCACAACAAGTCAGAAGCGCTCCGCGTAGTACAAGGCAAAACGCCGTACGTACTTGCAGCTATGCCTATGATTGATCCAGCTTGCGTACATGTGTACGTATCTACGCTACGGGGAAGCAGCTGTCAGACACCTTATGTCACGTGATTCAACTTTGAGGCGTGCCTTTGTTTTTTGTACCCTCTTTCTCAATTGCGATTTCCCTAGCTGTTTCGAGGCATCAATCGTATCGTCGTCACATTTCGTCCCACTGAGAATCCGGAATTGATGAAAGTGATATACTCCATGCAGGTATAATGTGAACCTGCGCGGCGGTTGGTAAAAGTTGGATGTCTCTTGAAGGGAACTCGAACTCTCCATTGCTGGCCGTTGCCGGTGACGAGCCTGCCTGTTGCCTGCTGCTGCGACAGCTTGCTGTAGTACGTACAGTAGTAGTACATTGCAGTAGATCGAAGCAATCCATAGATACGTCTGCCACCGAGAAAGGTAAAGCAATGTCAGCCAGCTTCACCAGAATGCCATGATTCCATCATGATCCATACTTGGGATTTCCCTTCCACATATACGTACTAGTAGAAGCCTAGAAGGTTTATTACGCTGCCACCAACCATATGTATTCTGGTCACCGCGTGGGCAGACATGCATCCTCCTGTTGATGCCACATCTACCAGTAGCAGCCTTCTACACATACTAAAACACTAGAAATCGTCACAGAATCCTTCTGATTGATTGCAAAGAACAGAAGATGATTACACGCAGTACACACCCCTCTCTTTGCTAGTTGCTACTGATGGTAGTTGGTACTGTCTGTCTCTGTCTGGATGGAGTAGCACCGAACGTACACGCGGTGTGTTACCCTCGCCCTGTCTCTCTGACGTACGTACATACCATGGTCAATGACTCAATGGAAGATGAGCTGGAAGCCAAGGCAGCATGCATGCAATGGGCCACACAAAGCAGCAGCCCTCTCCGACTCCGATCGTATATACAGCAGGCATGTGACATTAGACAGCATATTTGCCTGAGCATGTGGGCTTGCTTCCTCCCCGCGCTCAGCTCGATTAGCTCAATCAAGTCCACCAATCGCGGACAAACTTGCAGCCGCCGCCTGCCTGCGACGTCGCTTTTATCATGTTACTCTCCTTTCCTTGAACGAACGTACAGTACGTGGAATACAGTTGGCTAGCCAGAAACGGAAAATCGTGCACTTGTTTAGCGAATCAGCCGGGGCCTTGTTTAGATGCAGATTCTAAGTTTTTTTACTCTCTCTCCGTCACATCAATATTTAGCCACTTGTATGAAGCATTAAATATAGATAAAAATAATAACTAATTACACACTTTAATTATAAATCACGAAATAAATCTTTTAAATGTAGTTAGTCTATAATTAGACAATAATTGTTAAATATAAACATCCCTTTGCATGGGCTCGCCGTGCATTTGTATGGTCTCGTGAAGCTTACTTGTCTTATAGTTTAGCTGCTTTATCTGTTTTTGGTTTTATCGCTTGTTGTTTTGTCTGGTTCAATAATACGGCTTATCCAAGAAGTGCTATAGTAGCAAAGTTGAAAAAAAATTAGCATCTAAACCAGGCTCGGGTTGCATAGAAACTTGACGACGTGGACCTTTGAAGCAGATGCCACATGTGGGCATCAATGTACCCTCACCTCGCTACAGCAAATAAACACGCTTGCGAACTCAGAGTGCTGTATCAGGACGAGCAATAGCAAGAACCAGGCCCACAAAACAGGCGGAATTTTTGCATTTTGGTCCTTTTTAGAAATATTTTTATAAAAAACCCCCTGGTAAAACATTTTCTAAAAATGCACCGTCTTTCGGTGTATTAGGACATGACGCCGAGGTTTGAGGCTCGGCGTCAACTGACACAATGTCGAGGACCTCGCCACGTCAGCAGCGACCGCGGTCGTCGGCCTCCGCTGGCCCACAGCTCGGCGTTGCGTCATCCAACGCCGAGCCTCATACCTCGGCGTTGGACCAATGTACGCCGATATTTGGACCAGGCATGGACAGCCCACTTAAGCGCTCTGGCCCAAGAAGCTCGGCATGACACCAGTTAACGCCGGCGTGGCACGACTCAACGCCGAGGTCTGGGCATTAGAGGCCATGCCGAGGCCCCTTCTTCCTCCTCCCTCCCATTCTGTTCGTGGCCGGTACCTCCCTCTCTCTCTCCACTCCGCCCCCCTCAAACCCTAGGTGGTGAATGGTCCTCTAGGTGGCCCGATCTTCCTCCCCGACGGTTGGCCGAGGTAAAGCTCCATCCCCTCCTCCAATCTGTCCGGATTGATTTACCTGCATTGTCTCGAATGTGCCTCATTCATTAGTATATGGGATGTAACTTCATTTGTAAAATGGTAGGATTAGGATGATTGTTTGCAGTGGAGGATGATTAGGGTCTCACTTGGATGTCATCATATTGCTAGAATATGATTCCCATGGTGCCCTTTGGTTAGGGTTTGGTTAAATTATTACTAATAATTCTTGTCTACTCATGGTGATGACATGGATTTGGTGGATGTATTTGTGTTTGTCTGCTTTCTAATATAAATCATGCTTTACATTATCACATCTGAGTTTTGAGGTGCTTTACATTGGAAAACACCACCTGCTTGTCCATAAAGTTGGCTGAAGTTGGACACTGAATTTTGAGACATTTAAACTTTTATGGTAAAGGAAGATAATCAACAGTACAATGGATTACATGGATCATTAGTTTGGAATAGTTCCCTAAATAAATAATTTAATGAATTGTTAAAAGCTTTACAACATAAATGAATTTTAGAGGTGTCCGAGTTTTTTTCCAGAGGCGTCTGGGTCAACAGTCGCCTCTAAACATGTGCTTCCACGTGCGTGCCCAGTTAGCTGTCCATGGAAATGACCTCCGGTTTTTTTTTCAAAGGGAGTGTTTTTATTAATGCGCAAGAATTAACACGAATAAACGATTTAGTACAGTTCAGTGTACCACTTTCAGTAAATAATACACAATTCACAATCATCAGGAAACAATTATGATGAATATACTAAAGTAGGGGCCAATGGAGGCTAGAACATTGATAGAAGATTATAAGTGTCAATTATGTATTTCGGTGTAAAGATGTACCAGAAAGAAACATTTCACAAGTGTTCCCCATCTTTCAATCAAAGGTTTCTAGATGCTCTTACATTTTGGGTTGTTGGACAATCTCATTCAGGCAGCAAAACGAATACATGGGTGGGTTGTTATTACTTATACCAAACGATATTAGAGTGGTTGTTTATCCTTTTAACCTGTCATATAGATGTGACCTCAACCAAAGAGCATCTAGTTCCTACTGTGGCAACTATGTCATATTTTTGAATTAGTACTATTAATTATTAGGCTATGTCGTATTTTTGAAACTGTAGCAACTAGTTCCTACTAAGTGACAAGTGTTGTTGTGTGTTGGATGTAGATGGACAGATTAGCGAGGTTACATCATGGAGGTCATGTTCTTAGGACAAGAGATGATAGTTTGAAATTGGTGGACATGTCCGAAGAGTTGTTTATTTTTTCTGAAACCCCCTCTTTAAACGAGATAGTGGACAGAGTGAACGAAAAGTTAGGTTGGAATGAAGTCAACGTGAATCTTAAGTTTGAAGGTTTGATAGATATTAGGTCATCCAAAGGTCCACGGATAAAGAGGTTGTTCAAGATTTCTACCGAGTCTGATTGGATTGATTATAAGGTAGTTGTATTGGGCTCAGAAGTTTGTTCTTTGGATTTAGTGGTAACTAAGGAGTATAGCTTAGGAAATGATGACATTCAAACATGGCCATGTTCCCCAGCTCATACTTGTGACGGTGTAATGTTTGAACAAGAGGTTTATCTGACAACCAAGCTACGGTGGTGGCGACTGGTATGCATCGCCCGATCGTGATGAAGGAATTTTTGAGGGCGATGGACATGATCATGAGAATGTGGTTGGTGAAGTTGAGGCCAATGATGATATTGACGAGGAGGATGATGATTATGTATTGGGTGGTGAAGAGGATGCTTCGGACGATGATAGTGTCGATGATGTTATTGAGGATGACCTTAGCGATGAAGATGATCTTAGTGGTGAAGAAGACTTTGGTGATGCTAGGGCTACCAACCGAGTTGACATTGAAGTCGCTGGAGATGATGAAAATTTCAAAGAGGACGTGGCTGAGGACTCTGATGATGATCGCCCTGCTCATCGTCTCAATGCTAGGGAAATAGAAATATTATCTAGGGTCTTGCCTTGGAGGGATCCAGAAGTTGGTGATTTCGAGGACCTTAGTCATGCTCATAGGGCAGTAGCTGATGGAAGGCCAAGTGATACAGCAGTCCCTGATGATAGCGGTTGTTTCATCATACGCAAGGGCCTATTGTTCGGTACCATGGATTAACTAAAATTATTTGCAAGAGTACTCTATTCTCCACAACCGTCCCTTTAGGGTCATCACTTCATGGAAGAACAATAGGTACACCGTGGCTTGCAAACAAGAACAGTGTAGTTGGAGAGTATGTGCTAGACAGAACAGGGCAGGAAAATGGAAGATTAACTCGGTCCAGCAACCACATCTTTGTGCCACGGCTGAGGCAGAAGAGAGCCACCTGCAGCTGAATTCTAGGTTCATTGCAAGGCAATTATGCCCCGTGGTGAAGCATATGCCAACCATCATAGTTTCTGGTTTGGTTGAGATCATCTTCCAACGCTATGATTACTATGTCAAGTATGGAAAAGCATGGAGGGCAAAGCAGCGTGCACTAGAAATAATCTTTGGAAATTAGGAAGAAGCATATGAGCGTCTCCCTGTAATGTTGAATGCAATGAGAGCTGTAAATCTCATGATGCACTTCGAGTATTTACCTAAGGAGGTTGAAACTAGGAATGGCAGCCAGGTTTTTGGTAGGGCCTTTTGGGCTTTCGGGCAGAGCATTGAAGCATTCAAGCATTGCAGGCCCGTTGTCTCAATTGATGGGACATTTCTTATAGGAAAATTTGAAGGCACAATGCTTATTTGTATCAGGACAGATGCAGAAGACCAACTTGTCCCACTGGCCTTTGCGATTGTTCAGAAAGAGGACACAGACAGTTGGTGTTGGTTTCTGAGACTCGTAAGACAAGTGGTGATTGGGCCAGGATGTGATGTTTGTATCATATCGGATAGGCATGCTGGCATTCTTAATGTTGTACAAGAAGAGATGTCAGGTTATGGGAAAATACATCACCGGTGGTGCACAAGACACCTTGCTCAGAATCTTATAAGCCGTGACCACACAAAGGACAATTTCAAGTTGTTTGAGGAGGTTTGCAGGCAACAAGAGGTAGAGTTATTCGAAGAGAAGCTAGATGCCTTGAAGTTGGCCACAAATGTTGATGGCAGGCAGTTCTTGAATGACCTGATGGCGTCTAAGGAGAAATGGACGCT
>CM041634.1:39790526-39809999 GCA_023333625.1 Bothriochloa decipiens
ATAATAATAATAATAATAATAATAATAATAATAATAATAATAATAATTACTCTATCTAGTCCCGGTAAATAAACAAGCAAACCGCCTGCGCCTCCCGCCCTCGCAAGATAAATACGCACTCCGAGGCCGCGCACACACGCCGCCCGAAACGCGAGCACAATCAACACCACCATTACCACCGCAGAGACACCAGCAGCAGCGTTCGTTCGCCTCGCCTGACCTCCAAGGTCTACACGCGCGCATTGGCGCCGCCGGCCCGGCGTGGCCTGCGCCCCGTGTACCGGCGCCGCCGCTGATCGCCGGCGCCCCATTATCGCGCTGGGCAGGCGGAATATATAGCTTAGCCTGCTCGCCGCGCCATCAGGAAAGCCAAAACGCGGCGTCCCCGCGAATGGCGGCCCGCCGCCGTCTCCTGACGCTGCCGCTGCTGCTGGCGGCCGCGTTCCTCGCCGGCGCCGCAGCGGGCAGCAAGCCGTCGGCGAAGTTCGAGCTCATCCACCGGGACCAGGCGTCCTGGGACGAGGTGGCGCGCATGGACCAGGAGCGCACGGCGTTCATCTGCTCGCACGCGCGCCGCCGCGCCACGGAGGCGGCGTCCAGAGGCGGGGCCAAGCACAAGGCGAAGGCGGAGGCGAAGGCGAAGGGTGCGGCGCCGGCGGCGGACGAGGCCTTCGCGATGCCGCTCTCGTCGGGCGCGTACACGGGGACCGGCCAGTACTTCGTGCGCTTCCGCGTGGGCACGCCCGCGCGCCCGTTCCTGCTCGTGGCCGACACCGGCAGCGACCTCACCTGGGTCAAGTGCCACCGCCACGACCACGACGCGCCCGCGCCCGCGCCGGGGTACGGGTACGGCGCCCCAGCGTCGAACGACTCCTCCTCATCGCTCTCGGCGGCGGCGGCGGCATCGTCCTCCCACGCGCGCGTGTTCCGGCCGGACAGGTCCCGGACGTGGGCGCCCATCCCGTGCTCCTCCGACACCTGCACGGCGTCGCTGCCCTTCTCGCTCGCCGCCTGCCCCACCCCCGGCAGCCCCTGCGCCTACGACTACCGGTGAGTCCCCTCCCCGCCACCCCACCACCACACACGCTCGCATTCCATCCATCCCCATCCCCATCCCGTCGTCGCGTCGTAACATAAGCAAAGCAGGAGAGGAGCATTAACCCCGTGCTTTACTTATAGCTAGTCCTCCTGTATAAACCTCTGCTGCGCGCTAATGGCGGTCCTCCCCTTCGTCCACCCATCGATCTGGGTCTCCGTCTGCCTGCAGGCGGGGGTGTGGGCCGTGCGTGGTTAATTCAATTCGGTCCTGGCATTGATGAGATGCAAGCAGCGGCAGCAACAGCAGCTGCCGCGGCAGCAGCCTGCAATTAGTGCCTGCCTTGTTGGTTGGTGGGTGATGAGTCAGTGAGTAAGTGACTGCGTCGGGAGATCGATCTCGGGGGGGCTGGCTGTAAAGGCCGCCGGCAACGGCGAGGCAGCGCGGGGTGGGCATCGGGAGCGCCTGTTCAATGCGCCACAGCTTCCCGCCCTCTCTGCCTGCCCAGCCCAGCGTATCGATTGCGCTGTAGCACTGTGCTCTGGGCGATTGGGGTCACGCTCACGCGACGCGAGCCGAGCTGAGCCGAATCTTCGCCCTTTCATTGCAACTCCGGCCGGTTTCATTTCGAGAGGTTTCTTGATTGCAACTCGTCGTCCTCGTTTTGCCGCCCCGTCACTTTTGCAGTCACGGAGACAGACACGGAGAGCGGCCATCAGCGCGCTGCTCACCAAAAAGCTGAGCGTCCCGGGCAAAGGCGAACACCAATGACACTGACTGACGCTTGCCCCGACCCCGACGCCGACCGACCGATCTCCTTACCGATCGGCGTCAGTAGTGGCGTCGGCGGCGTCCCGATAAGCATCATGTTATGTGCACGCGCGCGGGCATGTGCGCCGGCCGCTGGATCCTACAGTAGCTCCAGAAAAGGACGCCCATGGCCGGGCAGGCGGGCACGAGGGCACGCAGGCATCCATCGATGCCCGATGGCGTGTCGGTCCCAGTCCGTGCTCGTCTGTCCGTTCGTGCGTGCCTTGCGTCGACGGCGCCGGGTGTAGCTGAATGCTGTCATGCGGAGCACGCACTGGGGCACTGGCGGCGTCCGTATCTAGGCAGGCAGCAGGCTTGGCCCGAGCCGCTTGGCGCTTGCTGTTGCCGTGTCCCGCCAACAGCGGCGCCGCGGAAAGAGAGCCGGCACCCGAACATGGCGGTGGCCGCGAGCCGCTGCAGCAGCCACGCTCTGCGCCCTGCTCCGCCATGTGCGAATGCCACACCGGATTCGGGGTGTAGTGTAGTGAAGTGTACTCCATCCACTCCTCCACCCCCATGGGTGGCCGTGTCAGCTTGTCAGGACATTGAACATATTCCTTGGCAAAAGCCAAAAGGGACGGTGAAATATCTGGGCTACGAAGTTGTTTATCCTCGCCGTTTTTGGCGTATTTGCTTTTCACTGACGCCATTGTGCCAAGAGAGCCACGAGAAGGGATGCATGGCGCCCAAGCAAGCAAACAAACACAGAACCAGAGACTGTGGCAACGGTACAGAGCGCTTCGGCATTCCACGGGTTTGCTCGGCTGGACTACTGGCCCCGGAGTTCGTGTCGAGTCGAGTGCAGCAACATGTGTCTGCCTATATGGCCCAAAGGACATCCCGGTCCGGTCTCATCATGTTGCTTTGCCTGGCAACTTGATCATCAACGCCCGGCCTCCTGTCTGGAAAGGTATTTCGCTTCCATTCTACTGACATCGTATTTAGGGCTTAGGAGCATTGCCTTTATCTGCATACTACCATGGCTATGCACATGGTGCCCTGTTTCAGCAAAATACCATGGCTAGATACATGGATCTGGGGGAATAAATGAATAATGGCCAATGTGGCGATGTGGAAGGCGCCAAGCGTCACTGATACAATCCATTATCCTTTTAAAAAAAGAATAGATACAATCCATTCAACCTGTTCGTTTGAACTTATCAGCCAAACCAGCCAGCCATTCAACAGTATTTTTCTCTCATAAAAAATCAGCAACAGCCAGAACCAGCCAGCCAGAAACGACCAAGCGAACAGGACGTACCATAGATTAGCCGAGCCACGTTCTCTCTCTCTGGTCAAAGCTCCTCCTGGCTGGATTACATAGAATAGCTAATCCTCCAGTTCAAAACTTCAAATGCATTCCGCTAGTGAACAAAAATAGCTTGGCGTTCGCCGTTCGGTGAGCTGCTACGGCGATGATTGCCATCGCTGTCTCTCTGACGAGACAGGCAACGTAAGGCTGCTAAATCAGGTTGGCACTGCACTGCCATGCTAGGCCCATGTCCATTTCTTGGATGCTCCTTGTTCGTGACGATCAATGATTCTGCTCAAGAGGGCCTGCATCAGCATCTGCTGGATGTGAGTAACTTGCAAGCCAGTCATGGGGCTCTCATGGCGCGCCGCTTCTGTTGCCTTGCCTGCAAGTTGAAAGCACGGAGTACTGGCACTGCAAAAAGATACGTATACATACATATGTCTGTTCTCTGTTGCTACAGAATTGCACGGGCTTTGTTATTTCTTGGTCAAACTTGGTAGTCGCACTCAGGAGATGTTTCGATTAGCGTACAGGCAGCTAAACCAAGTAATTGTTTAGCTGCAATTTGCAAATGAAAATGCTTTGTTTAGTCAGAGTAGATGAGGATTCACCGAGGTACGGTAGCGGCGGCCGGCGGGCTTAATAAAAAAGGGCGTATAAGTGCCGTAGATTTTCGCACTTCAGGGTCTAAAAAAGTAAAAATAGTCAGCATAAACTTTTTAAAACATATCGATGGATCCCTGAATCGCGCCATGTGCCATGCATGCGGTGACTAACCGCCACGTATTTTTCTGCAGGTACAAGGACGGGTCGGCGGCGCGCGGCACGGTGGGCACTGACTCGGCGACCATCGCGCTGTCGTCGGGGCGGGCCGGCGCCAAGAAGCAGCGGCAGCGGCAGGCCAAGCTGCGGGGCGTCGTGCTGGGCTGCACCACGTCCTACAACGGCGAGAGCTTCCTGGCCTCCGACGGGGTGCTCAGCCTCGGCTACAGCAACATCTCCTTCGCGTCCCGCGCCGCGGCGCGCTTCGGCGGCCGCTTCTCCTACTGCCTCGTCGACCACCTGGCCCCGCGGAACGCCACCAGCTACCTCACCTTCGGGCCCAACCCGGCCGTGTCGTCGTCCCCGGCCTCCTCCAAGCAGACGGCCTGCGCCGGGGGCTCGCCCTCGCCGCCGCCGCCGCCGCTGCCCGGCGCCGCGCCAAGGCAGACGCCGCTGCTGCTTGATCACCGGATGCGCCCGTTCTACGCGGTCACCGTCAACGGCATCTCCGTCGACGGGGAGCTCCTCAAGATCCCGCGCCGGGTCTGGGACGTCGAGAAGGGCGGCGGCGCCATCCTCGACTCCGGGACGAGCCTCACGGTGCTCGTGACTCCGGCGTACCGCGCCGTGGTGGCGGCGCTGAGCGAGAAGCTGGCCGGGCTGCCCAGGGTGACCATGGACCCGTTCGACTACTGCTACAACTGGACGTCGCCATCCACGGGCGAGGACCTCGCCGTGCCCATGCCGGAGCTGGCCGTGCACTTCGCAGGGTCGGCGCGGCTGCAGCCGCCGGCGAAGAGCTACGTGATCGATGCGGCGCCAGGCGTCAAGTGCATCGGCCTGCAGGAGGGCGACTGGCCCGGGGTGTCCGTCATCGGCAACATCCTGCAGCAGGAGCATCTCTGGGAGTTCGATCTCAAGAACCGACGGCTAAGATTCAAGCGGTCGCGGTGCACGCAATGATTGGACTGCGAAGGCCATCCAATCGTTCCTCCCTCCACTTCTTCATTTTTTTACCCCTTGGTGGTGGTGATCTTGCCGATTCTTTTTTCTCTTGTTTTTTTTTTTACCCATGTTCAGATACTAATGCAATGAGAAAATGTACCCTCTTGCAATGCAAAGTGATAAGCTGTAATCAGTTTTCCTTTTGTTTTTCTACTCTCTAGTTCTTCTCATTCTAGTGAATATATTCATTCCAAGTTCACTTCTTCCGGTTCCACATTTGTGCCTAACTGTTACTCATACAACTATACAAGGATTTGACGTGTGACACTCAGGTGTTGGCTTAAACTACCATCACAGCAGCAAAAAAAACAACTGCAACACCGAAACTAACCAAGATCCAAAAGTAAGGCTCTCAACTTAGTTTATCAACTGAAAGCAAGAGCTCACAACAAAATCGCAAGAGCTCACAAAAAAAAAACCACTAAAGCCAACCGATGATTTGGAAAAGTTCCTAAGCACCTCAAAAAACCCATGGAACAAGGGAATCGAAGAATGGACATCACCTCTTGCCAAGGCAAACCCTGCCTCCCTAGGAGCAAACCCGGCCTACCTGGGATGCTAGGTGGACCTGGCCTACTTTGGCAATTTCACCCAAAATAAAACATCAAAACGTTGAAGTCCATTCAATCTAAGTTTGATTGAGCTCAAATTTTGTGGAGATATCCCTATGAATGTTTAGAAACTATCTGCAAATCATAAATCCTCTGCAAGATTTGAGCTCACCCGCGCTAGAAGTTCTCTGCACCATTCAACACCTCTCTCTCACCCGCCCACGTCTTCTAGCGCTGCTACAACCTGATCACTACTTCTCCGGTGCTCCCCGCCCGTGCACCTCTCCACTTTAGACTCTTGTTCGCACACCCCTGCATGTTTTTTCTTTGTTACGGAATTTCTCAGCCAGGCTTCCACGCTCCACCGATGTGAATTCATCGATGATGGACCACAGACATTGTACCATCCATGTCCAATTTCTTCCTATTTCTCAACCCGATCTAAATCCACACACTAGCAAGGCTTCGATATCATTGTTAGATCTTTGGATCGGTCTAGGGTGAATGTAACAGGGTAAATTCCTCTAACAGTGTATAAACATGGAGATTACATGGATCCAGAGAGAGAAGAAGAGAGGGAGAGGGAAATGGAGTAGAGAGACATACCGAGATCTGGAGGCCGCCATCACGTTTGTTGATGGAGGCTGCACACAGGCAGCGACAGTTGGGGAAGAGAACCTCCGTGGAGCTTCCTGTCGCCTACAACGCCTTCTCTAGATCGTACTTATGACCGCGGTGGCGGATGTGTCCCTGATCGTCATCGAGAACCATACCGACCACCCAAAATTCCCTTTTTGACTTTTAATGGTGAGGCAAATCCCTTGACATGCTGAAGAAATGTGAAAGTTTTTCCACGGTTATCGTGTTCCAGAGGATGAGAAGGTGTGGATGACTTTTCATGCAATGATACATAAAAAATGTAAAAAATCAGTGAAATTATGTTGAGACTCATACAATGATATAACAACAGTTGAGTTATCCACAAATACTCCATATATTGTCAACTTATTTACTGTCAAGCATGGCACAATGTAGTGGCCATGGTTGCAGAGGCACACTTAAGAAACCAAAGGGATCGCTTTGTGTAGGAGCTGCATGAACGGGTTGTTTTCAGTTAATTCCATGTACAGAGCATTATTAGACATACATGCTTTTACCACACTTTAATCTGGAAACTTAAACTACCCCTCAAGATTAAAGTTTTTATGCGGGGAAAGAAAGTGTCGTACCGGAGTAAAATCATAGTACGCACAAGGCGAGACCTGACCTAGGAGCCTAAGCGGCTCTTACCCCTAGCCGGAAATTTGTGGCTGACAGCACCGGAACAGCTAACCATCGATATGTGGGTGGCCGCCGTCGACAGGATGTCAATAGGTGAGGCATGGGAACCGAGTCCGAGTGGACGTCGGCGGTGCTCCCATGTTTGACCTACAACTGATTTCCTTTGGATTTGGGTTATTTCTTCACTATACATCCACTTTTTATGCATTTTACAATAATTTGATTGCATCATTTGGTAAATTGGCAATGTGGTAACTTGATGCCACTAATGCGTTAACTATCTGCCATTAGGAACCCTTATGGATATGAACACACTCTAAATACTGGGTAATGTTCCCTCAAATTGTTCAAAGTTTTTGTTAAGTGCACTTCTGAAATTCTTAAAGAGTCCATAAGTCTGATGTGAATGCATCGTGTGATTGTGGATATTGTTACTATTACACACCCTTGTGTATCAAACTAGAGTATTCTGATGCATGTATAATATTTTGCTGACCCAAGACTCATGCGACATAATCAACCATCGAACATTGTCCTACTAAAACCGCTACACAACCCTTCTCGATCACTAGTGTGGCAGAACCTCCTAAATCATATGGCCCACACGCATGATTATTGTCTAAACAGACTCCAAATAACCATGACTATGTTCCATACGACTTAAAAAGTCTGTCGGGTAAATCCCGAATCATCCACGATTCTCCGAGCAGGATCAATCATTGTAGAGAGACATTGCAGTATTACAACAGTTTCATATAAATAAAATACCACGGAGTAAAACAGCGGAAGACTTACAATAACATACATTTACAAACTCTGAGTTTTAAAATATTTACAATGATAGGTTTAAGTTATACAAACCATAATAGTAGTGGAGTAGCAGTAGATTACAATATTACACAAAAGCTCTGCCCAAGAGCTTAACATCTTTATTCGTCGTCGCTTTCCTCGACGACTGTCATGCAGCAGGATGCATAACACTCCTGCCCATGAAACTCACCTGCAACAGGGGTTCAACAAACCCTGAGTACAACAGTACTCAACAAGACTGACCCGACGAAAGAGAAGAGTAGAGACTCAAGAGATGCAGGCTAGAGGGACAAGGTAAGGCTTGTAAGAGATAAGCAATTTTTGCAGAAAAGCTTGACAAAAAGAGAAGTTGCTGGGACTATCTCCCGTTATCAACCAACTTCATTATTGGACCTTAATTTTTGTTCGAGTTGTTACTACGATGATGATCAGTGATCGAGTCTTCTTCTCCGAGAAACAACGGCGATTCGAATCCATTTTCATACCCAGCTAGGACCTAGGTGACTGAGCATACCGGAGACTTTAACTCCGAAGCACCCCAGGTGCACCGATATACCGGGATAACAACCTCAGCCGTATATCACCACATGATACACGTGAGCTCTGCGGCCCAGCGTACCGAGATACATGGGAACTTAAACCCCACAGTAAAACACACTATGACAGCAGATGGGATTCTCTGACCCCACGCTAGGTCACTCCATGGCATACACGGCTCCAACCATCCGTATACCACTTCATGCATGTGGATTTCTAAATTTCTCGATTATCGACAGGTCACCATCGGACGGGACCTAGGGCATCAACAGACGAGAACACTACAGAGGGACTCCATTCCCAGTGCAAGTTCGCCGTCCGGACTCGATTTATTACTATTATCAAGATTACAACAAGAAAACCAATCTCATCTTTTTCATTCTTTTCCTTTGAACAATTAAATAAATAAGCAGGGCTAAGCATTACTACTCATCTTACAAGTAGGTAACAAGGATTAAGGAAATAAGACAGGTAATGCAATTTGTGGGTTTTCACTCAACTCCTACTACTTAATGCAACATATCAGAGCTGAAGCGATAAAACTTTTATAAATAGAATAGGGTTTAAATGTATCCGGGGCTTGCCTTGATGTTCGGGGTAGATAGTCTCGAACTCTGGATCAATTCCCGAGTCTTGAATCTGCTCGTCCTTCGGATCTGAGTGATACGTTAACTCTCCGTTAACGGAATCTACTCGATAATTAATATGCTTTACATGATGGAATAGTAAACATGATGCTCGATGGATGCATAATCAGATTAAAGGATCGAGTACAACTTTTCTTTACGATAAAGTTGCAAGCTAACAAAACTTCGCTTATATAACTGATTAGGGTTAACTACGCCATTTTTATAATTAATTAAACACATAAAATAACGTTAATCAAACCCTAATGACATGATTAAGATAAGCGCAAACAATTAATTAAAGTGCCAAAGGTCATTAGGGTTAATGACCTAAGGTCATCAATCAATCCCAAGTCACACAACTCCTATAATGATTAAGTTAATTAAAAGGGGTTAATTAATTATTTAAAAGCATTAAATAAAGGCATAAAAATTAAAGTTGTCAAATTAATCCCAAAATTTTATTTTAGAAAGCTCTTAGGCTAATTAGATGGAAAAACAAATTTTAGAATTAAAAGCCAATTATTTTAATTATTAAAAATCATTGAAGGTCTATTTTTCATTTAAAAGGGCTAATTTTAACATATGCAAAAAGTACTCAATTTTGGCATTTCATATTTTTCCTATGTATATGACATCATGAGGAACATTCACAAAAAATTTTAGAATTTTTAGAGCTATATATGATTTACTATGAATTTTCAAAGAAAATAGCATTTAAATCATTTTCTGAAAATGGAAAAAGGAAAATCGGCACAGTAACCCCGCGCTGACCGACGGCCGCGCGGCGGTTGACCGCCGATTCCTCGCCGTCAGTGAGGTCTCCGGCGACATGGGTTGGTCCATCAGACTCAGCATAGCACGGGGGGTCCAACGAGCTAGCTAACGGCGCGGGGGAGTGGCGGCGGCACCCACGCCGGCGGCGATGGCGGCGCGGCGGAGGTCGGGCGCGGCGGAGTTGCTCACCGAAGAGATTTCCGGTGACGGTGAGGTCACTGGAATGTGCAGGGTACCTAAACGGACCGATTTGGTTACTACATGGAGGTCGGTCTTGGCCTCTGGGCAGGATGGCATCGCGCGCGGCGGAGCGGCAGCACTGCGCCGGCGACGAGCTACGGCTCTCGGCGACTACGGTGCAGGATTGATGCAATTGATGGCATGGATAGATGCAGGAGCTCACCGCGGAGCGGATGCGCACGTTAATGGAGGTCCGGAGTGGCTGGGTTGAGCGGCAGTCGACGGCGGTGATGGCGGCGGCGGCGCTCCGATGGCACGACGGCGTCACGGCTGCCTCTGGTAATGCGCACCAAAGTGCGCATCAGACGCAGGATGACATGGAGAACATGATTATGAGGTCAAAGGTAAAATATTTTCACCTCCGGCGACGGCAAACGGCGGAGATGGCGGCGGCGGCGCGACTGACCGGCCGCGGAGAAGAAGGCAGGGTGCGGGCAACTCACGCGAGGAGAGCAGGCATGAACTGGTTCAAACTGACCGTGAGGAAGTGGCGGAGCTTTGAGCGAGGGTAATTGGACAGAGGTGGAGTGTCGACGGCGAATTTCAGCGGCGGAGGAAGGTCGTCGGCGACGGCGGCGGGAGGAAGAAAGGAGAAGAACGTCGTCGACCGGCGGCTATTTATAGCTTGGAGTTGATGAAGGAGCAAGTGACACGACGACGATGAAGTCTCTCGCGTCTGAGAGCGCTCGGTTGGCCGGGAAAGCACGGCGGTGGACGGCGGCGCGCGGTGTGAAGCCGGCCATGGCGGGCGCCGATAGGGTTGGGTGCTGTTCAAGTTATTTACAGAATTGCCACTCGGTTTAAAATACAAATTACTCCAAAATTTATATAAGAACTTGAAAATATCCAAAAATATCATTTGCATAACTTTTCAAGAGCTACACTTTTACTTTAATGGACATCTTCAAATTCTATTTAGATTTTGAATTTTGAATTCAGATTTGAAAAGGGGATAAAACCCTAGAAACAAGCATTTAAAATTACTTTTGATTTTTCAATAAAACTTGAAAATCTTCAAAACTATGAAATGTTGAGTTTGTCAAACCACACATTTTTCATGTACAAATTTTTCTCAAATTATGCATAATTTTTGAATTATGGTTTCAAAAGCAAAAGGGGATAAATGCTGGAAACTGTATTTTCAAATTAATTTGAAATTCTTTTTGGAAACTTGAAAAACTTTCTATACCAACCTTGTATCTCTTGTCAAGATCTACAAACTATATTTTTAGAGTATCTCCAAATTCCTAATAGAATTTGAATTAGAGAAAAGGGGATAAAACTAGGGTTGGAAATAAAGGGTTTTTGAAATAGAGTTTAAACTCAATTTGGTTTTTAACTTAATTGGTTGGTTATTAGTGATCACAAACATCATCCAAGGACATTTTTAGGTCATTGACCCAATGACACCCTTGGTTGACCAAGTTGACTTTTGAAAAACCTTTTATAGCATTTCCAATTTGACTTTAAATTTGAATTGCCAGGCTTATAAATAAGCTTTGGAATCCAAATTAAATTTCAAATATGGAAATCATTTTTAGGGTTGGACTTAGATTTATACACTATGCTTGATACTAGTGTAAACACAGTTTACATCTCAAGTACATAGAGTATAAACTAAGCAATTGCAATGACATTCTAAAATAGGATTTTATCATTTCATGTGACAAGTCATTCCAGAAACTCAATCAACCTATGAATTATAAATTTTTTTTAGTTAATGCACATTAAGGTTGACCTAAACATGGATGCTTTGCAGTGCATATGATGACATGGCAGGTTTTAGTTAATATAACACCAGAGGTGTTACAACTAGCTCCACCTTGGTCGTATTCTAGACACGGGCAACATTGAGGAGTTTTGAGTAGGAAATTGATAGGAGATGACTTTCCTCCACCAACAACATTAAGGCACACCATCTTCTCATGCAGGACATCGGTCTCACATACGTCTACATTGTTGTTGTCATGGTTAATAACTTTGGACAGTGTATGCCTGGAGCTTGGTTGTGGAGCTTCTCTCGAGGTCTAGTAAGCTCGTGATTGTATTGATACAACTAAAAACAACTTGAACAATGTTGGTGAACTGGAAAGCTAAACAATCTTGATGCAAGATCTTAAAAAACAAAAAGCTTGAATCAGAGAGTTTGTTGCGGAATGTAACTATTTTGGTGGACTAAAAAGATTTGGAAAACCAGTTTAGAGATTCAAATTTATATAAGTTCTTAAAGTTGCTCTTATAGATGTGTGAATCTCTACACCATGGATCCCTCCCAGTACATACTCAGGCTTAGACATGGAAACTGAAACCTAATGACTCTTGAAAGAGATAGGTTGGTTAGGAGCGGCCCCTCCTTATTTGTAGATATATTACATAATTCCAACAATGTCTTTAGATATTTTGGCCGAACCACTTAACCAAGGGCAAAATGGTCCAACTTAAGATCAGTGCATCTGACCGACACTTGCTCTTTACAACCTTGTTTCACCTTGAGCCTCGACGCTAGCTTCACGATGACACCACGTGTCACCTCCCGCTCCCGCCAAATCTCGAACCTAGTTTTGAGGCCCATAACTAAATATCGTTCATCAGTAGTTTTGAGGCCTCCTCCACGATCTCAACATGTGTCACCATATTTCTTGACCGTCCGATCACTAAGTCCTGCAACGCCTCTGCTTGACTTGGTTAACACAATCTACAACTCCATGCGTACACTCGCATGTTGATGTCACTAAGTGTCAGCCATCCACGGTCATTCTTTCCGACTATATTTGGTCTCTCAGTCCAAAACTTATGTTCTTGTTGTCCACACACTCACATCATGGTTAGTCTGCAAATTCAAAAGAAATTGAATCATCTCCTGATAATCACTTATCACAATTTAACACACAAAAGAACATATTAACCTTGTATTCGCACGTCTGAATTTCTTTTCACTCAAATTGCACCCTTGTGGCCTCTCGTCTCAAATTTCTCCTCATGTTCGGGGTCTCGAGGATGGCTATGATGCCTATAGCAGACCTGAGCTGTTTGTGTTACTGTCAATCCAATCGAGTTGCCACATACGGGTTAGGTGGGGCGAGCATCGAGACCATAGGGAAATATATGATTAAGAGAGATCAGGCAGCAAGCCCACAATGAAAGGCAATAATTAAGAGAGAACAAATGGAATAAGGAAGATCACTCCTAGCAAATGAAAATAGATGTGCAAAAAATATTCCTGAAATAGAGAAATGAAAATATAAAAAATTCTTTGAATAGAAAAAAGAATAGAAAAACTCAGTGATCCTGCTGATTCTTTTTTCACTTAAGTTCAGATGCTAATGCAATGAGAAATGTACCATCTTGCAATGTGATAATTGATAAGCGGTAATCACTTCTCACCTCTTTTCATTCTAGTTTTAGTGAATATACAGTATGTTTCTTCAAAGTTCACTGTTTTCCACATTTTGTGCCTATTTGTTATGCAAGATTTTACTATAGAGTTGCTATGTGAGGTTTGCTACTGGGTTGAACTACCTGCATGGGCACGGCTGCACCCATTTTTTTTCTTCAATTAACTCTTCATTCTTGTATCTAACTCAGTCACTTTCTTTTTCATATCTAGTGAGATCAGGCTTATTTCATAAGCTAAGGTTAGGGAATTTGAGGAATTCAAGGGTTAGGGTTGAAATTGGGGATTAAGGATTAATTTTTTTCCAATACAAAAATGTATATATAATCAGTTTAGAGTTTTTTTTTAACAGAAAATATGGCAGGGGAGACCCCACCATAAACTTTTAAATTAAATGAAAAGGGTAACAACAACTCTATAGTCTATACAAGAGGAAACAAAAGGGAAGCAAGCCAGAGGTGAGCAGAAGGGCTAAACTAGAGCAGCTGTACAAGAAAGGAAGATAGATCGCTTAGCAGGACTGAATCTATGAGCCTATAGTCTAATGTCTTCAAAGAAGGAACTTCTCCAAGAATCAAAGGACGACCGACCTCTGTCAAATATAAAGTTATTTCTTTGCTTCCAAATCTGCCAGCTGGGCTTGGCTTGCTGCATCATTTGGAAGAAATCCATTGTGAATTTCCAGTTTATACCAAGGTGTTGCCAGCAGGTTTGGCTAAATGGGCAGCTAAAGAACAAATGAAATGTAGTTTCTTCAATGTTGTTGCTGCATAGAACACAATTGTAGTTGTTTCCTAAAGCTTGTGCTTTTTTCTTCTCAGAAGAGGAACCACGAAAAAACTTGAACTTTATTACAGCATTTGGAGTTCCAAATCTAGAGAAAGGGGATGGGGGTTGTATATTCTTATAAGGAAAGTTGTAACAATTTGATGAGGAGTAGTTTTTGCTTCCCCAAATGTATTCACAGAAGTCCTTTGAATTCTAATCAACTTGCATATCTTGAACTAGTTCTTGGAGACTTTGGAATTCATGGAAAGCCTACTCTGACAAGGGCAAGTGAAATTGTGCCACCAGAGTGTTATTAGACCAAAAACCTAGCCACTGAAATGTTCTTATTCGTGGCAAAGGAATAGAGCCTTGGGAATTTGGATTCCAGGATGTTATCATTCCAAAGGTCAGACCAGAAAAGCACCGTGGAACCATCTCTGAAAGTGCACTTTGCAATTCCTCTAAACATGTCACATAATTTTAGGACATCCTTCCACCAAAAAACCTCTCCAAAGGCCTGACCTTGGGAATAATGCGCATTCCAAATCAGCTCCACCCATGGGATATCCTTCCTATTATAAAACTAGGCCTTTTGCACATATGCCCCTATTCTGGAGGCTAATTGCTCCTTTGCCCCTAGTTTTTAAACTTTGCTTGTTTGCCCCTGTTTTTTGAAACCGAAGCCTTCTGTTGCCCCTGTCCTATAAAGTGGCGTTAACGGTGTTAAGTCAAGGTCAAAAAGACCAAAATGCCCTCGACATGAATGACCCAAGAATGAATCTAAAATTTTTTATACAGGCTTATTGTGCACTTATTGTGGGCAAATAACAATATATATTTTATATAAATTCAAATTTGGCATAATATTTGCATAATATATATTTACACAATATATAAGCATAATATTTGCACAACACATGAACAGAGATCCAAATAGCATTCAAAGCATAATATTTGCATCATAGTGCAAGAGTTGACAATAACCATATTAAGTTTTCATGTCTCAGATCACAGCTAAGTATACCAAAATTATAATCACGAGGTGCAAATGGACATGTTCAGGTCATATATGGCCAACACATAAACAAGCAACAATCCACTAATTATTACATATTCTAAGTAGTGCTCAGTTGTACACATTGAGCAAAGCAGCAAGCCTTCCTCCCGTGGCTCGACCTCCTTTTCCTCTTCCTCTCCCCCTTCCGGTTGGTGTTCTCCCTCTGCCTCTACCTCTCCCACTTCCAGTTGGTGGTGTTCCTCCTCAACATGAGTCGCACCATCACTTCAAAAAAAGGAGTAAGCATGCATCAGTAAAATACTTGGCTGTAGGCATGAACGTGTTCAACGTAAAGTGAAGAAGTGACATACTTAGCAGTTTCATTATGTGATGAACTTGTACCTCCACTTGTCCCAATTTGTGGTCCTCCTCCAATATTACTTGCAGCATCACTTGTTTTGAGATAGGAAAATGCATTAGGTGGTATATTCAAATCATAAAAAATAGCAAACAAGTACACATGGGATGACTTACTTGGTTGAACCAGTAGTAGGAGGGTTGCTCTCCACCTCAGAAGCATTCTCATGTGTTGCTTTCATCTTTTTTCCCTAGCAGTCAGCAAGTCATAACTGTCATCCCACTTAACAAAAATCATATCCAGAGCCTTCTCCTTACCCCTGAAGACCCTATGGTAAGGAACCTCGAAACTAAACTTCTTCTTCAGCTTCTTTTGCAACTCCTTAGCTCCCAATGTTGCATCCTCCACTAAGAATTCAACCAGCCTATCAGCAACCAAATATTTTTATGCCATTGTGTCACCACACTTATTCACTGAACCATCACACGGTGCACAGGACCGTTCTTCTTTACCTGCAAGGGGAATGAGCATCTATAATTAGGGCCACTATAATTAAGATAGCAAAAGAGAGTGAAAAAACACAAAACAAACAAGAAGAAAGGAACTGTTATACCTTCACTCCAACATATTTCCCCGCCTTACTAATATTAGCAAAGAAAGTCCACTCGCAGCCTATATCATCAACTCTCAAGCACTTAGCTCGAAATCTATCTTTATCTTTCTTCGCAGTATGGAAACCATAGTCATTCAATACTGCATGTTGGGTCAACGCTGATTTGCACTGATCAACATCAGGAAACATACACCCAACATCAACACATGGAGCATCAACATCATAAGAGAAAATAGGAACATCATCATTGTCATCGTCAGCAAGTATTTCATTACTAGGATCATACTCAGAGTCAGAGCCATCAGAGTCAAAAAATGCATCTAATTCAGAGTCAGAAGATGCAGCCTTTTCAGAGTCATAGCTTCTATTACTCAGTACATCATCTGAGACTTTAGTGTCCACCTTCTTGTCTTCTTCAGGAGGCCGAGTGGGCTGAGTGGGTAGTGTTGGATCTGTGGAAGGATCCAAGTCAATAGGTGCAGTACTCGAAAGGTTCCTGACAATGGGGTGAAGCCTTCGCTTGGTCAGTGAGAACTACAATGGCCCTTCAAAATCATTGATTTGAGCATTAATATGGACACTCCCCTTGTCTTTGTTGAGATCAAACCACTCGAACAGTTGTTCATCATTTCTAATCTCAATGGAATCATCCTCCAGTGCCCGCCACAAAGAAATATATTGCTTTGAACCCCACATAAAGCATTCACCAATGAAATTTATCACATTCAGGAAGCTAGATTCATGTCTGTCAACAATTCTGGTCAAGGTTTCCCTGTGTCTATAACGCTTTGGACCCCCATTGGGCATACTCCAGTGTGCCCAAACTAGAACAGCAAGTTTAATTTGGTATTTTGTTGACCTAGAATTGATAGCAAATAGATAAATTTGCTCATCCTACAGACCTAGGCGAACATGAAGAAATCTATGAACAAAAAGATGAAGTCTTCTTACCCAGGATCCATACTATAGCAGTCCCATCGCCTCCAGGCACCGTCGCCGGAGCAAATCCCCCGCGGCTGCCCACGCGCCGCCCTGGCCCCGGCCGACCACCGCGCCCGCGCCCGCGCGACGCCCATGCTCGCCTGCCCCTGGCCGACCACCGTGCCGCCCTGGCCCTGGCCGACCACCGCGCCACCCTGGACGACCTCCGCCGCGCCGCCCTGGCCGACCGCCGCCACGTCACGAACCCTAGAGGACTGAAGTTGGGCCGCGTCGGTGGGGGAGGGAAGAAGTGAGATCGAGATGTTTCAGTCCTACAGACTTCAGTATGAGAGGTAAGGGGTAGTTTTGTCTTTCTTCTTTTTTCTTTTTTATTAAACTTTTTTTAATCCAATATTCACCACAGTGTAACGGGGTGAAGAAATAGAGGCAAACGAAATTTCGGTTTCAAAAAACAGGGACAAACAAGCAAAGTTTAGAAAACAGGGGCAAAGAAGCAATTGGACTCTAGAATAGGGGGCACCTATGCAAAAAGCCCTATAAAATTTGTCTAGATTTTTCAAAATAAGTGTCTTGTTGACTCCTAAGATTGATAATGCACAACCCTTCTTTTCTTTTTGGCTTTGAGCATTTACTCCAGGCCACCAATGGTTTCATCTTTGCATTGGAATCTGAACCTCTCCAAAGGCAGTGACGTCTTGCTCTATCAATATACTCAATAAATTCAACCGGCACCTCCAAAGTACACATGGCATAGGTGGGCAGCGAAGAGAGGACTGAGTTGACTAGCTGAAGCATTCCCGCATGGGTCAGGAAGGTAGATGTTGCCGTGAGCCTTCTCTCAACTTTAGCAATAATAGGACCGTAATGTTCAACACGTGATTTTGTTGTGCCCAATGGCAGTCCAAGGTAGGTAAAAGGGAGAGATTCCAAATTGCAGCCGAAGACACCAGCAAGGAGTTGAGCCTTTTCAAGAGAGAGATTTAAGGGAACAAGAAAAGACTTCCTGTAGTTTACTCTCAGCCCTGTCGATTACGAGAAGGATTCTAGAAGACCTTTCAAGGTGAATAACTCTCTCTAAAAAGCTTTCATGACTAGAATAGTTTAGAGTTTTGAAAGAGTAGAAAGAAAAGAACATACAGCTAACATAAGTGCACTTGACCACCAGCGCAAGAGGATCAGACACTAACAAACTTCACTTCACCACCAACGCAAGAGGTGAACTTTTATTAATAAAGCAAACCATAATAAAAAAATAATATTTTATATAAATTTTTAAATAAGATAAATAATTAAAGTTAAGTAAAAAAATCAAACGAACTATAATTTAAAATGAGATGAGTAGAGGAAAGAAGACATGCACGAGAAGGACCTCTGACTAGAGTTCATAGCCACATCAAAAGTTCAAAATCAATACGATCGGACCTTTGCTATACTATATTTTGTAGCCACTTCACAATCTCAAATTCATGATTGGCCAAAAGAGTGGCCCCCCGTTGGACCAAACGTGTCTCGTGTACTTTCAAAGCCCAATAAACTGGTGATCACCCAAAGCCGAACGGGTCGAAACACAAGGCCTTGAGCGCTCCGTTGTGCTCCGCGAGGAAATCGAGGGGAGCCGAGGAGGCGACCGGCTCGGTGGCGCCGGTCCTATAAGGTAGTAACTAGTAAGGTCTGACCAACGGAAAGCCAGTCCAACCGGACCGGACCAAGGAAAGGAGGAGGAATGGAAGCCGCCGGCGCAGCCTCGCCGCCCACGGAGCCACAGCCGCCGCCGACTCACCCCTTGGTGGCGCCGCTGGCCTTCCTGCTGGGGAAGTGGCGCGGGGAAGGCGAGGGCAGCTTCCCCACCATCTCCTCCTTCCGGTACGGCGAGGAGCTCCTCTTCTCGCATCACCCCTCCAAGGTGTGGCGCCTCCCTACTACATGCGCTGTTTCCCTCGCGAGAAATCTTCCCTTCGGCTGCCTAATTCTTAGAGCTTTCTCTTTGGCTTATTACGGATCGGTGGCGGGTGGGTGCAGCCGGTGATCTCGTACACGCAGAAGACGTGGAAGGCGGTGTCTGGCGAGCCGATGCACGCCGAGAGCGGGTACTGGCGGCCCCGCCCTGACGGCTCCGTCGAGGTGGTCATCGCGCAGAGCACTGGTCTTGCCGAGGTCCAGGTGAGCTCCTCGGGCCAGTCCAGTTGGCCTCTTCTCTTCAAGCATAGCTGGGGTGTGCATTTTTAATTTTTGGGAGACAGATGCACATTGCTGCCTGCAGGCTGCACATATGCCATCACCTTTGCATACCCCTAGTGAACTGCTGCACACTCCGTTGCTTGCACCGGCATCTGAAGAATGATTTATGCTGTTTGGCTAGAGATGCAGGGCACAAGCATCTTTAATTGCCGCACTGAAACTAGCATCGAACCAGCTTTCTAGTGGAGAAGTAGGAGATTTGCGTTGTCTACGATTGATGGAAACGAGCATGAACAGATTGTGGCAAATTTGGGAACTGATGCTTTGTACTGTGGATGGGAAATGTTCTACTGCTACTGGGTAGTAGAATAGGTGAATGAACGGGGAAGTATGGAGCCGCGCATCCCCGGACAGTCTAGGAACAAGTGATACATGAGTGCAATGTAGCTACAGCTAATATCATCCTTGTGCCTCTTGAAAATGTTGATAAATGGAAGTATATAAGTTCACTTTATAGTAGTTCTCATTTGAAT
>CM041634.1:39810009-39847317 GCA_023333625.1 Bothriochloa decipiens
ATATAAGTTCACTTTATAGTAGTTCTCATTTGAATTTAAATGTGTTGTGCCTGGGACTAGAAGGTACTTGCTAGCTGAGAGCTTTGTTACTTTTCTGGAAACTTGTATGCTAATGCTATTCATTTTTCCTTAAGTAATGTGTGTTTGATTTATGGAGCCACTTTTTCTGCTTTTATGAAATTGCAGAAGGGTTCTTATGATGCTGAAAAGAAAACAGTGACACTCCAAAGTGAACTAGTAGGAAATGCATCAAAGGTACTGCTCACTGGGTAGCTATTGTTCTGTTTTGCTCTCATTTTCTTTACAGTATCAAGTCATCCATTCCCTAGAGAAGATAGACCATGATACCAGGAAGCTTCTATGCTCATAGCCAGTATTAAGAAACTCTCTTGAAAAACATTATGATGAAACTGCACATCAAGAAATCTATATTGCTACTGTTACACCCTTGTGTTCAAGAATCATGCTATTATAGGTTGGCCGTTGGCCCATCCCCCAAGTTCAGTCAGAATTCCTATTCACATATTATCATGTGCTAGATCAGATGCTACGAGTTTAGATGCAGATATGATCCCATCTGTTTCTGATGACCTTGAAACCCACGGGATAAAGGGAGCCAAGCATTTGTCTTTTTCTGCTAATATAAATATTGCTGGATTTGCCAGGTGAAGCAGATCACGAGAACTTTTCAAGTGGCGGATGGGGAGCTCTCGTACGTCGTTCAGATGGCAACAATCACAACAAGCCTACAGCCACATCTCAAGGCCCTTCTTAAGAGGATGTGAAGATGACCGGCAATCTCCTATAGCGACGTCGCAGCACGAACCAACCTGAGGGACACCTATACTACAGAGCATAAACTTCCGTTCATTACTAGTTAGTCTGTTAGTGAACTTGCAAAGTTCTATAAGCTCATTTTCAAAAACAAAAGTTCCGCTCGTAGGAACCACCGTATATGTAAACAGCTTACCATCCAGCCCATACTCCACATATCGAGATTTTTCAGTTTTTTAACTTATTTTTTCCTTCTTAACATGCATAGTGAGAACACAAATCGCTACATTTCTCAAGATTATTACATGCATAGAGAAAACACGAAAAGAACGCCAGTATGAGCTCGTTTGTTTTTCTCAGCATCACAGGACGTTCTGACAAACCGAATACATGAGCTTTTCCAGTATTTCAGATGATCTTATCTTATTTTTCGAATCCTGAGGTTAAAAGTTTCAACAGCCAGTGCATTCTGAGGTTAAAACTTAAAAGTTCAAACAGACACTGCATTCTGAAGCTGCCGCTGGGAAAGAGGATCTGACAACAGCATGCTAAAGCCAGGAACTAAACAACAGAACATCACACCGAGAACTTGGGTACTGTCGAATTTGTGGATATGCTGCAGAAGAAATGGAGCAAGTAGAACGGCAAACAAGAGAAGTATAAAAAACAGATATTTCACGTTATGAAGTAAGGATTATGATCAAGCAGGTCAAATTTGAACGAGAATCAAGATTTTAGTACCAATTTTTTGGAGATACTAAAGCATAACCTGACAAATATTTGAGGATGTCCTTAGGACAAAACGACAATACATTGATTTCCGAGTCTTAAGACACTACAAAAAACAGGGACTCCCTTCAGACAAGAAATTCAATCAGGCTTCGGTCTGTTCCTGAAGCGCCGCCTCGCCATTCTAACAAGTGCTGCAAAGACACAAAAAAAAGTAGGATTAACTACAATGTAAGGTTGTTTAGGGAGAGGAACGGAGTCGGAAAGAGGACATACTTCATGGTGTAAGCACCAGCAGTCCTTGCATACCCAAATTTGCAACTGCTTTCGTCTTCACAGCAACTGGTGAGAAAGCACAGCGAAGTCAGTAATAGGACAAAACAAACACTATTTTGTAGATGGCTTACTCCTGAAATGGAAAGCCAATGGGAGCAGATTAGTAATGAAATCTTTAGTATTCAGCTTAGTGAAGGACAGGATTTTATTTTCTGAAAAATTGGGGAAAAGAAAAGGTTCACTGTGAAATCTACTTATAATGCTCTTACTAAAACTGATATTGATCCTTCTCATAAGCATATCTGGAAAGGAAAAATCCCACCTAAGATCAAGATTTTCCTTTGGCTAGTTGCCTGTAAGGCAATCTTGACTAAAGACAACATGACTAAGAGAGGCTGGGATGGGGATTCCACCTGAGTAGCCTGTGGGCAATTAGAAACTGTGGATCATTTGTTATTCAATTGCTCTACTGTCAAATGCATTTGGGGTACTATTGCTATTGCAATTGGTGCTTCCAATATCCCTACTACCTTTGAACAGTGCTGGAATATTTGCCTGTCAGAGTCCTACTTGGCATACGTGTTTTTCAAATTAGCTAGGCTATTTAGAACTCCATATTTTAGATGAACTTTCTATTTTACATAATGGCTAAATCTCACAGTTTCACCATGTCTCTTTGGAGTTGCTCTAAGCCCATTAACAAAAGCCCTACATGTCCACAGAGCTAACAGAAGTACTTGGAGTGCTAAGACAGCTCCATCTTCTTGATTTTTTGTTAACGTAATCCTCCATCTTCTTGGTTTGCAAGGGTTAGTTAGCATGAATAAGAAAACAGACAACAATTTAATCCCATACCATATTTTCCAACGATTCCAGTCTTGTTGGTAGGCATCGTCTCGTCTGCATAGACACAACAAAATACATACGTTGCCGCCTTCGCCATCTCTTTTGTTTTGACTCCGATGGAGAATATCCACTGAAATATCCGCTCCAAATGATCCATCCCACTTCGTGGTCCACGAGCAGCAGGCACTAGTCTCGTGCCGGTGCTGGCCACGGCCATGGCGACGCCCACCAGCACCGTCGCCGCCGCCGGCAACAGGCATTGGCATTGCATCCAAGCCCTTCTCCCACTGCTGTTGCTAGTAAATTTGCTGGTTGAGAGCGGAGGCATCCCCACGACGCTGGACGGGCCGTTCCCGCCGGCCACGCGCGCGTTCGACCGCGCGCTGCGGCAGGGCAGCGACGACGTCCCGCTCACGGACCCGCGCCTCGCGCCCCGCGTGCAGCCCCCGGCGCCCGAGCAGATCGCGCTCGCCGCCTCCGCCGACGCCGACTCGCTCTGGGTCTCCTGGGTCACGGGCCGCGCGCAGGTGGGCTCCAACCTCGCGCCGCTCGACCCCGCCGCCGTTCGCAGCCAAGTCTGGTACGGCGAGCGCAGCGCCGCCGACGCCGCTTCCTACACGCACATGGCCACAGGGTCCGCCGAGGTGTACAGCCAGCTGTACCCGTACCCGGGCCTGCTCAACTACACCTCCGGCGCCATCCATCACGTCCGCCTCCGCGGCCTGCGACCGGCCACGCGCTACTACTATCGCTGCGGCGACAGCAGCCTTCCCGGCGGCCTCAGCGACGAGCATTCCTTCACCACGCTGCCTGCCACCGGCACCGGATGCTACCCGCGTCGCGTTGCTGTGGTCGGCGACCTTGGCCTCACGGGGAACTCCACCGCCACCGTCGACCACCTCGCCCAAAACGACCCATCCCTGGTCCTCATGGTTGGGGACATGACCTACGCGAACCAGTACCTCACCACCGGCGGCAAGGGAGTCCCCTGCTTCTCATGCTCCTTCCCCGATGCTCCGATTCGGGAGTCCTACCAGCCAAGATGGGATGGATGGGGAAGGTTCGGTAGCACTTCATCTCTTGAAATTAGTAGTAATTCCTAATCCTACAGCCACTTCAATTTTTGGACCAACTCAGCTAAATCAATTGCCACGAGGATGCCTTTCTTTTCGTTCTATACATACACACACATGGGTTAGTAGTAATTCCTAATCCTACTGCTACTTCAATTCTTGGACCAACTCTGCTAATCAATTGCCACGAGGATGACTTTCTTTTCGTTCTATACATACACATGGGTTATCATTCAGAAAAAAACATACACATGGGTTTTGTTTTACATGGATTTAGATTCATGGAGCCGATTACATCGAAGATTCCGCTGATGGTAATAGAGGGGAACCATGAGATTGAACCGCAGGGTCACGGTGGAGAGGTGACCTTCGCATCTTACATGGCACGGTTCGCTGTTCCATCCAAGGAGTCTGGATCCAACACCAAATTCTACTACTCCTTCAACGCCGGTGGCATCCATTTTATCATGCTCGGTGCATATGTCGACTACAACCACACAGGTAACAATTTATTCACTACTACTGTTTAATCATTATGTACTATTTCTTTTTATTGTCACTTGTTAACAATACATATACACTTGAATATGATGATAAAGCAATGTAGTGCTACTGTCATTCAGACCCTGTAGAGCATAAGTTCCCATTTTCTCTAGAGCTGAAAGTAGCATTTTGGTATGTGCGTTGTCTGCACTCTGCAGGAGTTCAGTACTCGTGGTTGGAGAAGGATTTGCAGAGGGTTGATCGACAAGTCACCCCTTGGGTCGTGGCTGCTTGGCACCCACCTTGGTATAACAGCTATTCCTCGCACTACCAGGAATTTGAATGCATGAGGCAAGAAATGGAGGAGCCTTTATATGAATATCGGGTTGACATTGTTTTCTCAGGACATGTAAGCTTACACATCTGGTGAAGGCTAGATTCGAATTTCATTACACTACTTCAGAATCAAGACCTGCTGCAGCTTACTACTATACAACTGGAACTTAAAATTTAGCATTTTATCATCCATGTTTGGGTCCATGTAGCATTAACTGGGCTCCAATAGAATATGCATTGTAGCAAATTTACTAATTACCTCAATATGTACATAACGAGATGCTCTTGGCTCACAGTAGTATTATAATTAAATTTAATATATATTTCCTGTATACATTATCATTGTCTTAAATTTGGTAACTGATATCCGTGGTTCGATATTTGGATACTAAAGGTACATGCATACGAAAGGATGAACCGAGTATTTAACTACACATTGGACCCCTGTGGCCCGGTTTACATTGGCATTGGAGATGGCGGAAACATTGAAAAGATTGACATTGATCATGCTGATGACCCTGGAAAGTGTCCCTCACCAGGTGATAACCAACCTGAATTTGGTGGGCTCTGCCATCTGAACTTCACTTCTGGCCCTGCCAAGGGCAAATTCTGCTGGGACCGACAGCCAGAATGGAGTGCATACAGAGAGAGCAGTTTTGGTCATGGGATCCTAGAGGTTACTTCACTTCAGTGACTCCATTTCTTATAATGATCCAACATCAGAGTTCAGTCATGCTACATCAATTACTCATCATGAGTTAATGTGCATAATGTAGAAACTTGTGTCCAGTGTTTGTGTTTTAAATCTAGTTTTTAATTCTCATATGTATTTGTGTGTGCATGTGCATGAATTCAGGTCCTCAATTCAACATATGCCTTATGGACATGGCACCGTAACCAGGACACATATGGAGTGAACAGTGTGGGGGATCAGATCTACATTGTACGACAGCCTGACAAGTGCCTTCTGCAGCCAACTAGTGCGTCATCGCTCAATTGGTGATTTGATTTGATGACCAAATTTCTGCTGTTATATATTATTTAATATACAATCATATCCATGAGATTCTAAGTTGTTCACTCTCTTGGTTATTTGTTTTGGATAGCCCCCCTGGAGGATGCCCTTCTGCTGTGAGTATCAACAGCTCAGGTGCCTACCGGGCCATTACAAGTGGTCAGCTCTCCTGGAAAATGTTTGTAATTATGTGTGTAGCTTCAATCTGCACAGCTGAAGTAGCATTTTATACCACCATTACATTTCTTTTCATGATTTTGCAATTGTAGATAGGCAGAATGCAAAATGCTCCTTACTGAATAGTGTACTGCAAGGTTTGCTGATTCTTTTATTTGTGTGTTTATTGTTGATTTGATGTAAGGAGGCAACAATCTTTGCTTTATCGTTGTATAAAGAAATGTGGAACAACACCATTTGGTGCATAATTGAGTTCATCAGGTCCTGCCGCATGTTCTAGCTTGTTTGGTTGGCACATCCTAAATTTCCATGGTTTTCATGATGAATCTCAGAGTCCCATAAGATAAAATTGCTCTAGATGTTGGAAGAGTGGATCTAGAAAATTTCTCAAATGCAATCACCCTGCTTGAGATGCGAGTAGTTGTGTCCAAAATTCCAAATAGTCAGCTAGACATGGCCAATTGGGGCACAAAAGTTAAATAGGTCACTAGCAGGTACCCCCGTGCTTAGCACGGGACAAGCCAAAATTATAGTAAGTACGATTATGCATGGAGCAAAAATATTAGTAAATTCGTTACAGGTGGGTTGTTATTGGAGCCCTTGATAGGATATGTTCGCATAGTATCGAACCAGCATTCTAGTGAAGTTGTATTCTGTTACTGTATTAGGAGTAGCAGATTTGCATTATCGACAGTTGATGGAAATGAGTATGAATAGAATTGTGGCAAATTAGGGAACCGATGTTTTGTACTGTGGATGAGAAATGTTCTACTGCTACTAGGTAATAGGATAGTTGAATGAATGGAAGTATGGAGCCGCACATCCTCAGACAGCCTAGGAACAACTGATACATGAGGGCAAAATAGGGCCTACAGCTAAAATCATCCTTGTGCCTCTTGAAACTGTTGATAAATGGAAAGTATATGAGTTCACTTTATAGTAGTTATCATTTGAATTTAAATGTGTTGCGCATGGGAATAAAAGGTACTACTTGCTAGCTGAGAACTATGTTACTTTTCTGGAAACTTGTATGCTAATGCTATTCATATTCCTTAAGTATCGTGTGTTTGATTTATGGAGCCACTTTTTCACTTCTATGAAATTGCAGAAGGATTCGTATGATGCTGACACTCCATTGTGAACTAGTAGGAAATGCATCAAAGGTACTGCTCACTGGGTAACTATTGTTCTGTGTTGCCCTCATTTTCTTTTACACTATCAAGGCATCCATACCCTAGAGAAGATAGACCATGATACCTAATATTGAAAGCTTTTATGCTCATAGACAGTATTAAGAAACTCTCTAAAAACAGTATCATGAAATTATATGAAGAAATCCATATGTTTATTGTTTTATTGTCATACACCCTTTGTGTTCAAGAATCATGCTACTATAGGCTGGCCGTTGGCCCATCCCCTAAATTCAGTCAGAATTCCTATTCTGAATTGGCCCTTTGAGCTTTGCATTTTGATTGCATCGTCTTCACATATTATCATGTGAAGTAGTTTAGATGCAGATATGATCGGTTTGTTTCTGATGACCTTAAAACCCATGGGATAAAACGAACCAAGCAGTTGTCTTTTTCTACTAATAAATACTGCTGAACTTTGCCAGGTGAAGCAGATCACGAGAACTTTTCAAGTGGCAGATGGGGAGCTCTCGTACGTCGTTCAGATGGCAACAATCACAACTAGCCTACGGCCACATCTCAGGGCCCTTCTTAAGAGGATTTGAAGATGACCGGCAATTTCTATAGCGACGTCGCTGCGGCTAACCAACCGAGGGACACCTGTACTACAGAGCATAAACTTCCGGTCATTACTAGTTAGTGAACTTACAAGTTCAATATGCTCATTTTCAAAAAAAAAAAATCTGCTCTTAGGAACCACCGTATATGTAAACGGCTTAACATAAAGCGCATACTCCACATATCGACATTTTCAGGTTTGTTACTTTATTATTATTCCTCCTTCACATGCATAGTGAGAACACAAATCACTAAGTTTCTCAAGCTTACATGCATTGAGAAAACACTGAGATTCTGACGGTCATGTTTGATGTTTCAGAGTCCTGGTGCTAGAAGTTCCAACAGCTAGTGCATTCTGACGTTTAAAGTTCAAACAGCCGCTGCATTCTGAAGCTGCCGCCTGCAAAGAGGATAATTCGACACTACAAACAAAACTACCTCGATGCCCTTTATTATATACTTAAAACCCAGCCTTAATACCAAGTTGGGAAAAAATACGGCGAGTGCTCGGAAGTTTTGCAGGAAGGCTCAAATCAGAAACCCCCCAGTCCCGGCCCATATTTATTTATTTAAAGATAACATTCACTGTGGCCAAAACGTGCTGCCAGTCTATCCACGTCAGCTGAAATTTTTTCGTTCGTCAGATCTGAAGATCGACGGTGCTGCTGCTTCCTCCGATTCATGTATATATATATATCGGCTTCTGGTTCCAACCCTAGCTCCCCCGGCTCCTCCCTATCCATCCTCTCTCTCTGCGGCGGCTCTGGCGCGGCCGAGCGCGTGCTCCCGAGCGAGGAAGCCTCCGGCGCGGCCCTCTCTTCCTCCACCTCTCCTCCCTCTCCCTCTCCTGGTCGTGCGCGTCCCGGCAGGCGGATGGCGGCGCGGCGGCCTCCCAGCGCCCTGGCACAGCGCGGGCGCAGGTGCTGCAGCGGCGGCGAGCAGCGGCGGCGCGGGCGAACGGGTGGCGCCGGGGCGGCCGGCGACCTAAGGTTCCATTGGTTTTTGCGCCCCTCCGCTGCTGCTTACTGGTGGCTTTCTTCTCCACGTAGCGTCTGCAGGTAGTGGGGGTCAGGAGGACACCGAATCTGTGGTGCATGGCGCTTAGGGATCGGGCCCCGATGCGGCGGTGAAGGAGCGTGGGAGGGCCTGGATGCGGGCGCCTTGGCTTGACTCTCGAGCAGGCCCCGGCGCGGGAGCCCCCAGCATGGTGGCCACGGTCGCGGGCTCTTGCAAGGGCGTGCGCCGAGGCCCCAAATGCGGGTGTCCAGCTCGGTTGGCGGCGGTAAGTTCTCCCCCATTTTCTTTCATGGGCGCGTGAGTTTTTAGGCTATGGTGGTGGCGCATCTTGCTGCAACGGCCGACGACGCATCCACCTCGGTTGGCGGCGGGCTGCTGCTGGCGAGCGAGCTCCGTTGTTGCGGGCCTACAGGCGGCCGGCGACTGCTGTGTGCGGGCGTGCGGTGTCTGCGGCCATGCTGCCATCGGGCAGGTGGGGGCTGCTGCGCCGCTGTGGGCGCCGGGCGGGGCTGGTGCTACTGACTGCGTCCGAGGGGCAGAGGCCAAGCCAGGCCGCCAGGGGCAGGCGGTGACTGAGGGCACTTCGACGGCTGCGGCTCTGCTGTGCTGCTCTGCTCCACAAGGACAGGAATTAATAAATGCTGGAGCGAATGGTTGCTCTGCTCCACGAGATGACGAGAAGCGAGAACGTGGCTAATGGTGAGGTATTGAGTGTGAGCTTTTTCATGTTTTAACTTATTTTGATTTGATGATTGGTTATCAGTGAAGCTCCCTGTTTAGTGCCAGAGTATATTATGAATGTCCAGAAACTTATTTGATAACTTATTTTATGGTGTTGTCTAAACTGAAATCGGTTTTGTTTTTCTTTTGCCTGCTCATGTGATGGTAACCAATTTAGTTCTGTCGTGGCCATCGCAGCGTGCGTCCTGCAGCGGCATGCTGAGGTCACATGTTGGGTCACTGCAACTGGTTTGAGATATCCTATTGGCTGAGGTCATAAATCCAATTGATGCAGTATTTTATTTACAGGTTTGCAACTGGTTTGAGATATCCTATTTACATCAGATTAGTTTTCATGCTTATGCATAGTTACTAAAACTTCAGTACATCTGTTGTACCTGATTGGCTGCTATGCATAGCAATAGGATGGCACCGTTTAGAATAATGAGTTTGTGGTTACATTACAGTTTAGCTAAATAGATCATTGATCTTGGTTTCATATTTTTAAAGCACAAGTTCAAATTTTACTCGCTTCTGTGGATTTTCTTTCATGCCATGCTTATTAAACTGGAGGCCAAAATTGCTTTTGTAGGCTTTAGATCTTCAGATTTTGGAGCTGTTTTCATAATCAGAGTATTTTCTTAGTTCAATAATGGTTTACTACCTCCTTTCTACCTTATCATTGTTGTGTCTTTGTGGACCAGGAACTTAGCGTACTCTGGGATTCAATGCAAAATTACATGGGCATTCATCTTGGCTAAATAAATTTGCACACGACAAAAGCACCGTTCACGTGCTCTCTACCACCAAGTGCTACTTTCTGATCTTTGGTCCTGCAGACATGAATAGCGTATATATCATTTTTATTTTATCCAATAGTTCCCTGTTATTATATCTTAGCTTTATATAGATAGGCAACTGCTGCTGTTACAAATATAGCATTTATGGTTCTGCTTTCTAAGGTCAGTTCTATCCTTAACCCTCCCTCTCCATTCATTTTTGTACAATAGTAATGCTAAATTTTCTTTTCCTCATGCTCACTATGGCATACTGCTAACAACAGCCACAACATCCCTGACATGATTGGTACAATCAGTTTAACACTTGAGCATCTTCTTAGATCAGTTTGGTAGGCATATTTTCCCTTTCCTATTATAAAGAGAGCATGGGTTCTTGAATTTTCATGTTTCCTTCGTTTTAGAGGACATCTTATTGTCATATATAACCCTGGTAGTTTGCCACTAGGCAATGCTTAAATCTAAGGAGGTTCTTGGATTTTATATGGCTATTTCCTTGCCAGTAGAGAATAATCGCTATCCAGCTTGCATGTTAGGTTATATTGATGGTGTTGTCACACAAGAATGGCTAGATTAAAACAAGTTGTCCTCATTGCTCATTGTAACCCTTTTTATCTGTAAATCAGCCATTCAGAGTGCAGATTTCGTAGGAAAAAAAATGCGTAAACATTCATTAACTGCATCTCTTCGATTTCAGGTTCTCAAGTAAGTGTGAATGCACCCAGATGCTTTGTAGATATAGTTTCTTATGTGTTGGTTTACTTAGATTATTATTTGTTGTTAATTGTAGTTGTATCTTAATTGAGTTATTGGCCTTAGAGGTTGCCACCATGCTTCCAGAAATTCTGAAAATCAGAGGTTAGTTTAAGAAAACATATCCATATGTGAATATCTGCATGCTGCCTTGATCCTACCATTGTTACTATTCTCCACATTAACTGATGTGGATGTTCACTAACAAACTTAAATTCTATTTCTGCTGGTTGTCCACTAAGATCTACAGAATAAAATAAAAACACAATCAGTTCAAAAGGCTTTTTTTTTCTTATAGCGTTTCTATGAGTTATGCCTGTATCTTGATGGAAAGGCAAAAAGATGGAGGATAGCCCTTTATAATAATATTTTCATGACAGGGCTCAATCCTCTTTACATCAGTTTGCTTGTGTCAGATTGTTCAGTTAAATTGTTAGAGCATAGTTCCCTAAGATCTGCTCTACATTTTGGCCACCTACCTCACCTTCTTACTGAGTTGTTCTACTTGGAGTGCCAGCTTGCATTACAAGATTTGCAATTTGATCTTTGTTGATCACTCTTTAGGAATTGCATTGCTGGTTTGCCAATTTATGTAGTTACTTTCCATTTCCAGAATATATTTATATGCATAGGTGGATGACACAATGAAGCAATACAGTAAAAACAGGCGATGAGACTTTCAGCCAACACAGTTCTTCTGATTTTGAAGATATTAGGTAATTGCTAATATTACTGTTGATATCGTTTTTTGACACGTGTCAATATAGGCTGAAAAATATGCCGATCGGCAAGAGTGGTTATTCTCCAGCATTGTTTCTGAGTTGCCGATGGATGATTGCCGATAAAGGACATGTTGATCTCGTACATTGCCGATGAAGCCAGAGGGCTGTTGCCGATGGAGAGAGAGGCATGGTTGCCGATGGAAAGCAGAGCTGAAGGACGTGGAAAGCAGATCTGAGTCATTATCAATGAGTTTTGCCGATGGAATCTACAGAGATGAGGAGCGTGCTGATAGAAGTTTCATCGTAGAGCAATGGATAAGGAAACTGGCAATATTTATGCCATTATTTTAATAGTTTATTTTTGAGTCCGACCTTGGTACGAGTCGTTATTATTTATTCCTTAGAAATAAGACTTGTTTAGGTAATACTTTGTCGTATCTGTTTAGAACTCATAGTACCAGGGTATAAATATGTACCGAGAGATAATGTAAAATATACACAATCAAATACAACAAATCTATTACTTTTATCTACTTTTCAAGCAATTTACTTTTCGACGACTTCGTCACCAGTATCTTTTCCTTTTCAACGAGTTCTTTCAAGAATCGGCGGGCTGCATCAACTTGATCTCCGGCGACCTTGCAGGTTCCGCGTCTACCGAGCACGATTCAGGCTTTGACGTTCGGGCGTATCGCTGTCGTCTCGTCTGATCTGTTCAACAGTTATCGAATATCGTCTGAGCTTTGACGTCCGGGCGTATCGCTGTCATCTCGTTCGGATCTTATTCAAATTTATCATCCTTGTCGATTAACAGGTCAAATCGACTGGCACGCCTTGATATCGAACCAGGGTATTAGCCCGGTGTGTTTGCAAATCTAACGTCTTTTTGCATCAACACATCTTTTGGCACGCCTGATGGGACAAAATCAACAGATTTATCATGAAGAATACTACCGATATCACTCCAGAAAACATCATCGAGATATCAGAATCAGATCTCAAGGAGGATCAGAGGCAAGCCATGGAAAAAGCTATGAAGGATTACAGGCAGCTCTGCTTGAAGTCTTTCAGCATGAATAGGGGAGGAGAAGTTATCCAGAAGCAAGATCTGTCGCTGCCTCGGCAGGTAACCTTTGACTCCAACCCTGGTAAATACAGGAGATGGTTAATTCTGCATTAAATCAAGCTTTGATCAACCACTCCACCGTGCTTTCCAATACTGTTTACAATGCTGTTGTGCAAACATTAAGAGAAGGACAAGCACCAGGGTATGTCGGGCCGGCATATCATCAGCCGGGATCGGCATCTACCAGCACTCCATCGGCAATTCCAGCCGTTGAGAGTATAGAAGCGCCTACTCCAGCTATATCAGGACCATCCATCATTGAAGCCACGCCGATAGGATCAGATCTAACGTCTCAGGAGAGGCCTAGTACTCAGTTGAGCACAGATCTATCGGCATCGGCGATGTCAGGTCCTTCAGGTCAACATAGTCAAACTGTTGCTAATTGGTGGGGATACGGTATGCCTCCAGGTCCATCTACTGCCAACTCTGGATTGCCTCAAGTGCATGATATAGCAGGGAAGGGTCCGATGACATCGGCTACTCCAATTCGGCCGGTGGCTCAAGTACCGTATTATTCTACTGTACCTCCTGCTATACAGCCATTGTCAATGGGATTCTACGCACCTCCACAACAGATATCTTATGCGAATCCATTGACTAATCCTCCACCAGTTCAACAGAGAGCTTCCACTGCAGAGCAGCCCGTAGTACCGTTCATATCTCAGTCTGGGTTACCTACGATTCAGGGCAATTATGCTGGCTATCATCCGTCTATACAAGAGCATCAATTGTCTACAAGCTATCAGCCATCGGCAAGCCAGGTGCCGATGAGTTACAGTCTCAATTGGTCAGGGCAAGCGCCAATTCAACAACCTGCTATTCAACCAAGCCACCAAGCAATAGGGACTCAACGGTATAGTCCACAGACAACTTTCCAGGAGCAAGCATCGGCAAAACAGACGATGAACTTTACTCCGCAGGTTGGTGCCGTGAATATGCCGATTTATCCAAGCCAAGTGCCACAGGGGTATGTAGAAGCATATCAGCCAACGCCTCCAGTAGAGATCCAGCCAGTGCATCGGCAAGATCAGGATGCACTCTTGACCGATAAGATTGCAGAAGTGATGAAAGAACAATTTGGGATTCAGCCCAAGATCGATACTTACTCTTATCGGACTCCATATCCTTCATCTTACGACTCAATTCCTTTCCCGAATCGGTACAAGGTGCCAGATTTCACTAAGTTTTCTAGGCAAGATGATACGTCAACAATGGAGCACATCAACCGATTCATTATCCAGTGCGGGGAAGCAGCAAACAGGGACGAGCTAAGGATCCGATTATTCTCGTCCTCTTTGTCTGGATCGGCATTCGCGTGGTTCATCTCATTACCACCAAATTCTATTCTTACTTGGACCAATCTGGAAAGATAATTTCATAAATACTTCTTTGCTGGTGTCCATGAAAAGAAGCTTACCGATTTAATGAAATTAAGACAGCGAAGCGACGAATCGGTAGAGAATTTTGTGCAAAGGGTACGACACATGAAGAACAAGTGCTACAGCCTAGTGCTTGATGACCGCCAGTTAGCTGGTTTGGCTTTCCAGGGTTTGTTGCCGCATCTCAGGGACAAATACGATGCTCAGGAGTTTGAAAGTTTAAGTCATATTGTGCAGAGGGTCTCTGATCAAAGAGCTCAAGCTCCAGAGCATAGAAAGAGCTAGAACAAGAAGGTGTCCTTCGTAGAGGCAGAAGAGTCAGATTCAGATGAAGAACCAACTATCGGCCTTTGTGACGTCAAACGTGAATTTCTCTGGCTCTTTCTGACCAAAAGGACACGATAAAGGTTTTTTACCCTTTACCCACTCAGCCAGGCCGATAGAATATTTGATCTGCTACTTCAAGAGGGCCAAATCAAGCTATCACCCAATCATGTGATTCCATCGGCAGATGAACTGAAGAAAATTAGGTACTGCAAATGGCATAATGCAACTTCGCACAGTACCAATGACTGCAAGGTTTTCAGGCAGCAGTTACAATCGGCAATTGAATCTGGGAGGATCAAGTTTGACAATTCTAAAGCTCAGAGGCCGATGAAGATTGATCAGCATCCTTTCCCAGCAAACATAGTAGAGGCCGTAAACAAGACCAAAGTGTTGACATCGGTAAGTGCTAAGAGGAAAGCATCGGTGGATCCTAGCAATCAAGCAACTACCGATGACTTGAAGGGAAAAGAGATAGTTGAAGCAAGCAGTAGTTCAAGAAGGCCTCCTAGACCAGCTCTGTACAGAATTCCAAGTAACCACTATCGGCATCGGCAAGAGGAGTTGCGTTGGGAAGCATGGCATCGGCACAAAGACCATTGGAGATGCCCCTTCTTCATCTATTGTTGGGAAGAAGGCATTAAATTGCCTACTGTTGATAGTTGCCCCGAGTGCAATGGTTATGATCGAACCGATCGGGCAGAAAGAAGGCTGCGCTATGGTGATCGGAGCAGATACATCGGTAAGCCGATCAGAGAAGGGGTATCGGTACATGATCGGTTGGGGGGCAGGACCAGTGTACATGGAAGGCTGGGCAGGCGTGCTGACTGTTTGCTGATGAATCAAAAGGAACTCGAAGAGATGACCAATGCAGGAGTCCCTGAAACGATACTCTGCAGGGATCCCAATACAAATTGCCCAGGTTCAAGTGCAAAAATTTACCAACCTGTCTGGAAGACGAAGCTTCCTCAATGGTGCCCTAAAGGTCTAACGAAGACTCAAAAGAGGAAGATGCAACGTGAGCACAAAGAGGAAAGTTCCCGTGAAGCAAAGACTCAAATATGACAGCTGAAACGCAAAAGTGAAGGTCCATCGGCAGACATCAACATGGCTTTCCTATTGCCGATGAGATTCTTAGCACTTGCCAATAAAAATATATATATAGATAAAGTGCTTGCTCAAAAAAAATGTATCGGCACTACGTTAATGTAAAGTTTTGCAAATTTCCGATACGTCACATTGCCGATGAAAAGGGAGGTTTACAAGTTCAACAATGAATGGATAGATGATATCGCACGCAGGTGAATTTAGTCAGTTTCCTCCAGTATCTTTGCATCTTCATCGGCATTGCCTTCAATTGGCTTAATCTTCCTCTTGAGCGCCAGCGTCTTAAGGACTTGGTTGTCCCTTTCTTGCTGAAGAGTCTTGACAGCTTCGGGCATTTGGGCCTTCTCATGATTTGCTGCGTCCAAGGCTCCTTCAACCTGTCTCCGCTCCGCTAGCAGGGCTTCTCTTCTTGCCGATAGCTGAGCAATCTTGTCCTCCAGATCTGCACAAGAGGCTTCTAGCTTACCGATGTCTTTGTGCTTCTCATCGGCAAGTTGCTTATGCTTCATCATGTCCTCTTGGAGTTTTGCCTGAGTGGCTCTATCGGCAATCCGCTGGGCAGCCCTTTGATACTGCAACTGCCAGCTCTCCAGATGAGCAGCCTGGAAAAGTGCTTCCTCAGTATCGGCAGGAATATGACCTCGAATTCCTTTAAAAGTTACTCTTGCAGAGTCAGAATCTTGGATCAGTAGAGAGGTCTCCTGTTGCAGCAATGATAACAGCGTCTCCAGCTTTGACTTGGTCTCAGGTGATAGAGCTCCAAGGGCTGGAGCAGAGCTTTCTTCAGAATCTTCATCATCGGGAACAATCCCACTGATGGACAAGGAGAATAGACTATCGGGGGAATCTTGCTCCTAAAAAGGAAAGGATGATGTCAGCAGAAGAGCCCAAAGTATTAAAGGTTATCTAAGGGAGTTAACGCACCTGTTTCAAGGCAATCTCTCGCCTTTGGCTCGGAGAAACAACCTCAGGTACCATTACCGATGACGTTCCTTGTGTTGGTACCTCGATTGGTTGCTGCTGCGGTACCGATGCCGATGAAGATCCTTGTATGGGTACCATGGCCGATGGAAGAGCAGGTGCCGATGGAGAGGTCCGCACAGATACGTCAGGCGATATCGGGCGAGGCGAAGACGCCGACGGAGATGGTGTAAGTCTTGCCCGCTTGGATTGTGATTCTTCGCCCGATGAAGCCTTACGCTTGTGTTGTAAGATATCGGCATCGGACGGCTTGGGGGCATCGGCAACGGATAGCTGAGGAATCGGTACACTTGGGACGGTTGCCGATGCAATCACTCGGTGCTGCAAGAGAGAAAGATGAGTAAAAGTGCCGATCCCATAATTAAGGTTTGAATAAAGAATACCTCTGGAGAGTCGTCAAGGACAACAAGATGGGGCGACGAAGGCGCTGCAGGAGGAGACGAAGGGCGAATTGCCGATGAAGAATCTAAAGGTGTAGAACTCGCGCCCTGAAATGTGAAATCGGTAAATCACAGTAATCGGCATCTGCAAAAGAAAGTGAGATGGTTACCTGAGATGACTGTGCCGAAAATGTGACCGATTTGGTACTCCTCTTGGTACGACCATGGCCCACTGGAGCATCTAGCGAGGGAGCCTTGTGGCCGATGATGGATACCGGGGAAATCGGCTGCAGCCGTATGACCTTACCACTCTTACTCAATGTTGAAACTGGGTCATCAACCTGTTAAAAAAAAAGAGAAAGGGGTTAGTTGCCGATGGATTAAAGGGGAGTTGAAAGAGTACAGAGGGTCAGACTTACTGCATCGGCAGGGATGGCATGATCGGGATCAATGAGGTTCCAGTAAAAATGAGGAGAGGCAAAAAATAGCTGCTCTTTTCATTCTTGCCACCATAATTTGAAGGACTCGGTGACAAAAGAAGCCGGTACCCAATCAGTTAGATCGACATTTGAGGTATCGGCATCGGGAAGGAGAGTGACAATCTTGTGCCAATCCACACGGCTCGCAATAGTCTCTCTCGGTTTAATCACATCAGCAAAACATAGGTTGATGGGCAGTTGTCCAAAAGCTAGTTGTCTTGCTGCTGCCGATGGATAATAGAACTCGTATGTGGGATTAATATTCTTCCCGCTTCCAAAAATGTTGACCGGGATAGCACGAGGAGTGATTATTGCCCTAAGAATGTCGGCATCCTGGTTCAGGGCCTCATCGGTAAGATTAAAGGAAAGAGGGAATCTTACTGCTTCGTCAACATACGGGACCCAGGCTCGAAGCTCAGAGGGGATGCCGATGTAGAGGCTGTGGAAGAGATTGCCGATCTGGATTCTGTTTGCCTCTACCCCTGGTAGTACTGCCAGTGCTTCTCCAAAGTTGATAGGGGGGCGCGTTGCCGATTCTTCTTCCCCGAGTTGATAATCTTCAGGAAGACTTCGAGGGAATTGCTGGGCGACCAGGTCAATATGGAAATACTTGTGCATATGGGCATTCAACCACATATTGATGAACCACCAGGGACCCCCCAGGTTGCCGATGGATTTACCTTGCAGCAGCCTTTGTGATACTTGGTGGAGGAGATGGTAGACTGAGCCAAGAAGTATCGGCCCAGTGGGAGTTTGACGCCACTAGCCAACAGCTCTGCTGCAGGAAGGTGCATGTTGGTCGGTCCAACTGTTCTGCCACAAAAAATAAACTTCTTAAGCCACATATTCAAAAAAGCTGAATGTTCCCTGTGACTGACTGAACCAGATTTCTTATACTCGCTGATATAGCCAGTCCAGCCGCCAACGTTCCTGGTGGTCAGCCGATGCTCAGGTTTTCGCTGGAACAGTGAGTTGTCATTGGCAGAGGAGATGTCCAAGCCAGTGAGCATGTACACATCGGCAAGGGTGGGAGAAGCTGGCCCATGTTTAAAGATAAAGGCATTTAGGGTATCCGACCAGAAATAGGAGGCGGCAATTAACAAAGACTCATTCCTCTCCATATCGGCAATAGATATTCTAATGCATTGTTCTAATTTGCGTTCCGCCCAATATAGCTCCATTGGCCTAGCGACCCTCAAATACCAATCTTTCCATCCCTTGGTGGTTTTTGGCCAGGAACGGAAGGTATCAGTCCAGAATCCCAGGTCAAAATTCTGAGCTCTGAAGGGGATTCGATTGGTTTCTGCGTTTATGATGTCGGTTGGGTCTGGATTTCCCATTGGGCCTAGGCAGATAAAGTGATTCTGATGCGTTGGAATAAGAAGATTATTGCAAAGTTCCTGAGATTAAAGATTGGGAACAGGGAAGAGTCATAAACTGCGCAGAGAAGGAGAAACGAAATGTCAGAGGACAGGCAAAAGAAAAAGGACTAACCTTGGGGACGTCAAAACGGATAGCCATGGCCGCGACGGAGATGGAGAAGGCAAAGAATGCTAATGGAGGCTAAGGATCACCGTCAAGAGTGCCGATGATCGAGTTCGTCGAAGGATCGCCTGTTGATGTCGCCGCTGAAGAGAGAAAAGCTAGGGTTTGAATCGCAGATGAAGAATGGGCCGCGGCGGAGAAAGCATTATATGGGCCTGTTGGTACGGGATCTCCACTACCACGCGCCCAACTCTCGAAGAGAAGTTCAAGCGGTTTGGGCAATTATGACCTGGAGGAAATTTCGGTGCATAAAGTATTCTATACTCCGAAATTGGGGGGCATGTGTTGATACCGTTTTTTGACATGTGTCAATATAGGCTGAAAAATGTGCCGATCGGCAAGAGTGGTTATTCTCCAGCATTGCTTCTGAGTTGCCGATGGATGATTGCCGATAAAGGACATGTTGATCTCGTACATTGCCGATGAAGCCAGAGGGCTGTTGCCGATGGAGAGAGAGGCATGGTTGCCGATGGAAAGCAGAGTTGAAGGACGTGGAAAGCAGATCTGAGTCATTATCAATGAGTTTTGCCGATGGAATCTACAGAGATGAGGAGCGTGCTGATAGAAGTTTCATCGTAGAGCAATGGATAAGGAAACTGGCAATATTTATGTCATTATTTTAATAGTTTATTTTTGAGTCCGACCTTGGTACGAGTCGTTATTATTTATTCCTTAGAAATAAGACTTGTTTAGGTAATACTTTGTCGTGTCTGTTTAGGACTCATAGTACCAGGGTATAAATATGTACCGAGAGATAATGTAAAATATACACAATCAAATACAACAAATCTATTACTTTTATCTACTTTTCAAGCAATTTACTTTTCGACGACTTCGTTACCAGTATCTTTTCCTTTTCAACGAGTTCTGTCAAGAATCGGTGGGCTGCATCAACTTGATCTCCGGTGACCTTGCAGGTTCCGCGTCTACCGAGCACGATTCAGGCTTTGACGTCCGGGCGTATCGCTGTCGTCTCGTCTGATCTGTTCAACAGTTATCGAATATCGTCTGAGCTTTGACGTCCGGGCGTATCGCTGTCGTCTCGTTCGGATCTTATTCAAATTTATCATCCTTGTCGATTAACAGGTCAAATCGACTGGCACGCCTTGATATCGAACCAGGGTATTAGCCCGGTGTGTTTGCAGATCTAACGCCTTTTTGTATCAACAATTACCTCTTTCTTTTTGTTTCAGTTTTGCAACCTATGAGCTAAAGGGAGGAACTTTATTAAACTTTTTTGGTTTAGAACTGTGAATCCATAGGATGAAATTCATTGTTTTGTCAACAGTAAACAAGGGTTAGCTTTAGGTTCTTGCTGTGAAAATAGAAATTCAAATTCAGGCTTAATTCTTTTGCAGAAACGTATCTAAACTTATGTTAGAAATATTGCCTACCTGCCAATAAAGTTATTCTTTTTATATAACAGATGTGTCCAGGTGGTTACGTTTGTGGTTACGTTTTTTTTTTTGTGCAGACTCTTGTTTCAACGTTGAGTCCGGCAGGAGCGGCCATTGACGTCGTCGACGCCGTCGCACCTCCGTCGCCTCAAGAACGCCTTCCCTTCCCCGACAACCATTGCCGGTACTCGCATTATGTGTCTCCAGCTGCGTGAATGCCCAGAAACATTAATATTGTGTGTAATATTATGTCCCTCGAACAACTTCCCCTAGGTACATCACTATCTCCTTTAGCTAACAGCTGGTATCTCAATAGCCATGTGTGCTATTATGCCTACGTGTGTTACGGACATGTTCTATTTGTGTGCATCAGTTGAAGACCTTGTTTGATCTCTATCGATGCTTCTTATCCCAATACCTAATGCCTACACTTAGTACTGTTTCTAATACCTACCATACACATTGCATCTTTCGTTACAAATATTGCATGGCCAGTGGTCGCGCGCATGGGTGCGCGCAAGACACTAGTACAAGATACATACTGTAAAACTAGTTTAGAGAGCACACCTTGTTTAGTTTGCGTGATTTGTGCGGCCCAGGCTTTGATTGGGCGGTCCTTTGTCCGCATGAGAGGGGAAAAACATACATTGTGTGTACTATGAAACTAAGATCCAGGAAAAATGGATTTAGGACAGATTTTACACCAACTTAATTAGGCTCTACTTCTTTCCTAGACGACCAAATGACTTGATGCACTGCTACTTGCATATTCTAAGAGTGCATTTCACAGCGACAAGCATGCTAAACACCATAATGAAAGATGTTTTAGCAATATAATCTCTTTTTTAGACGGATGTTTTAGGAATAATCACTTGAAATTGATTCTCATTTTTTAGTTATTAGCACAGAAACATATCTAAAAACTGCTTTCTCCCGGGTCTATGCCATATGCGCCCAACGAATCATGTCTCAAATGACTGCGACTGTGCTCGATGAAGCGGCGAACGAAAACTAGAAGAGTCCTCTCAAAACAGAGAGATGGAAGAGACAAAAACACACACAAAAATGATGGAAAAAATCATGAATCGGACCACCATCGCGGCCACGCCGCTGGAAATGGAAGAGCATCGATCTTGACCGGCTCCTCGATTAATAATAACGACAATGATTAGCAGCAGAATTATTCTTAGCTGGGCATCAACCTCACGCTCAGAACATTGTGGAGGCCTAAGCACCGTTAGGCTACTTGCGGCTTGATTGGTGCTAGCGTGCGTGCCGATGGTGACCGGTCACCAGCGCGCCACGCCACATTGTTCGTGTTCCGGCCATATTATTGCTCCAAAACTGCACGCTCCTTTGGTTGTTGGCACGCCCTTAATCTGCAGTGGTTAGGTTAGGCCGGGGGCACCGTGCGTTCCAACTACAAGGCAGCCCCAAAGCCATCGCATCTCGTGTGTGCCATTATCTCGACCTGATAGTTCAGGCCTCAGACACGCTCTTCGAGCTGACAAAAAAGGCTCATATTGGAGTAAGCAGCTTGCACGAACCTGATGCTTATGTGGTAGCCAAGTAAGCCACGCAGCAGACGCGGTCCAGAGATACTTTGACGTGTCGCCGTCGCGTGGCCGGCCGGCTTGCAGCGGCACCGGCACGCGACGGCTCACCGAGACGAGGACGGGCAGACACATACAGGCACAGAGACGCCTGTGATCCGCCGATGCCTGCACCGACGTTGTCGCCAACTAAAATCAAGCAGAGTACCTGGCAGATCCATATGCCGTTGGCAATCGGGTTTTTTGGACGGTTTTGATCTGGCGCATGTGACATGTGTTAGTGTTACCTTTCGGAAATCCTTGCAAAAAAAGACGACGCCCATCTTTTGGAAAAGCAGGGCTATTCTGTCCTGGCTAGACTTGTCCAGGGCATGTGCCATATGTTTTGTTCACAAAAATTCTTTTCACGGTTCATAGAGAAACAGTGAAACACCAAGAAGTCATGTCTAGTACTCTCTAGTTCATTCGTTTAGTTTTACCTCGCTTTAGATGGATCAGATATTCATAATCTACACATTTTTTCTGTTTTTCCTGTTGTGAAGTCCTTTCAAAGATGTTTGTTTCACCATGTCTGGACTTTCTTTATCAATATTATCGGCAGCTCTTCTCCTCGGTTGATTTTTTTAAAGAGACTTACGTGACGAAAACATCTCTGTTATAAGCATATTCGAAGATTGGGCTAACAAATATTCAAGATTGATAAAATCACCACACATGTCTTACTTATCGATAAAAACATCGCTTACCACTAAAACCCAAGACCCTTGTTTGGCAGGCTCTTGCAAACTTGTCACAGTTTCTGTGGTATAATAGAGATGTTTTCGTGGTATGCTACGTTTTTTGGTAGAGGAGACCTGCCAATATGTCCTAAGATTCTTGCAAACTTGTCACAGTTTCGCTAAAGAACTGTTGTTTATATTGCTTAAACTTGTCACGATTCTTATCTATGAATTTTAGAGGTTTTGCTAGTTCCAAGTTAGCTCGCAAATATGGAAACCGAACCTGAAAAGTTCGGTGTCATTTTTATTTTTATCACGACAATCGTTGGCACATCTAAATTTCCTAGGGCCATCTCTTTTTTAAGAAAACTAGATGCGTTTGCACATCTTTTTTCTGAGGGCCATCTTAAGTGCAGATTTTTAAAGACTAGAACAACCAAAAATCTCTTTATATCCTTCCTATCTATATAAAAGCTGCTTCAACAACTTCTTTAATAATAAGGTCTTCAAATATAATCATCATTTATTTTTGGTTTTCTTGCTAATTAAAAATGGAGAGCAAGAATGAATATCTATAGTGTTCATAAGATATATAAAATAAAATGTTTTGTTTTCTATATCTTTTCACCATCTAACAACTTTTCAGAATATAGAGGATGCTATATTTGGATATCTATATAAAGAAGTTGTTGGAGGATATTTTTAACCAAAATCTTCCTGTCAATTGGAAATAATATAAAGACTTTTAGAGTTGCTCTAATAATATTAAAGAAGTCTATTTTAATGTATAACAAAAATAAAAACAGATCAATCATAGCTCAGTATACATAGGTACTTTAGTATTCTATTCTAGAGCCAGAGCTTAACAAATGGAACCAAAATGTTTACACGGCATTATGTTTGTTGGGTCGACACGTTCAAGGCATCAGGCGACAAAATAAATTGGGCAAATGCTCAACTGAAACGCCGCCCGGGAAACATGGTTGGACACCAGCGTTTGCCGTGACCTGGTGTAGGACATCCAGAGCGCCACCCGCCAAAGTTCAGCAGGTGGTGACATCACGGCTACATGGGCGTATCCCTGTAAGGCCCCGAGGAGATAGATATATTCCATGCCGAATTTTCATTTCCCCAGGGAGAGGTGATGATCACAAGGGTATGGTACCCTGCTTGGCCGACGGGACAAGATATATTCCACAGCAATATAAAAGGCAAAAAAAGAAATTTGCTAGAGAAGAAAGATGCCCTGCCATTGTTTTATCAACTCGTAAGAGAAGAGGGGATTCTTTTTTTTTTTACTTAAATGGAAAAGACGCCTTTGAATAGAAAATGTACTGTAAATGTTTTCTTCTTCTTGATGTGAGCAAGAGGGGTATACATATCCGTTTTTTTTTCTTTTTATTTTTCTTTTTCTTTTTTTCTCAGAGAGATGAGAGGGAAAAAAAACCAAGAACCAAGAACTGATCAAAGTTTAAGAACGGATGGTCTCTGTGAGCCCTTTTGGGGGGGGGGGGGGGGGGGGGGGGCCCCAACATGATAAGGAATTATTATGGGCACTCCTAGCACTCAATTTTTCTTTCTGCCGATGTCAAATCAAGATGGGAGGAAAAATAGGCTGCAAGCACTTTGGTTTTTGCTTTGTGGCTCCTCTCCTTTTCCCCCCCTTGCCCTTTCTTTCTCTCGAGGCTAGTGAGTGGAGCATCACACAAAATGCTTCCCGTTGTACTAGTAATACGTGTCTACGGTCTAGTCACCACTTGTGCCTTTTTCTTTTCTGGCATCGATCGAAAGGTGGCAAGCCAAAGAAAGGAGTCTCCTTTATAAATGATATAATATAATGGCAGTCAGTGTGGGTGACCATTGTGCATTGCGCTTGCGATCTTTTCTCAGTTCAGCAACTAATAATACAGTACATGCGTGATTTGTTGCCCTGTAAGAAATAGAATACCATGATGCTACATGCGTAGTGTTGTTTAGCATCTAGCATGGGCTCACCGCCGCACTCTCGCTACCATTTTCCCCGGGACAAGATCGCGATCGCGATCGCCGGGCCGTTGGTTCGTTTGGCAACGGGTTTCCGTGGTCCTGTGCCTGCTTCCCCTGCCTTCTAGTGCCATGAGAATTCGCCACTTTCTGGCCTATTCTCCCTTTGCCTTGCCTGCCGCCGCACCGGCGATCCTCCTCGCAACTTGCACCGCCGCCCACGCCCACGAACGACACCGAATTCTCCTCTGCATTCGGTTTCGTCCTGTAGCGTTTTTGCCCTTGCCCATTCTCCCCTGGTCCATCCAAAAATGCAATTAGGGCTTTTTGACAAGTCAAACAGTCTAAAGTTTAATTAAAATCATATAAAAAATACTAATATTTACGATACAAATAAATACTATGGATTAAATTGGTTATAAATATTTTTGTAGTAAACATGGTTCTCGCCTGACCTCACGTAAGGTTAACTTTGTCTCACATGTTTGTCGTATTGTTATACCAATGGATTAGTGAATGTATCCATGCATCACGATTACAATAGAGCTGTCAATTTGTAATCCAATGTTCTTATCAACGTTTTTTCACAAAAAAAGTAAAATAGTTTTCTTAATTAGATTTAATTAAACTTAGTCTAATCTTAAATCAAATAAATTCCAATACCATAATTAAATACTACTGCAATAAAAAATGAACAGTTACTATGGGATTGACTCAATTTAAATAGATGACTACTATATTACTATATACACATATTATGAGTTTAGGGCAAAAAGAAAACTTAAAAACTAGCCAGAAACCCATACGCGCACCGCGACGAGCATGAGCTTCGATAGCTTTTGCCACAACATCAGTTTTGTGACACCAACGAAGGTTTTCTAACTTCGGAGAAAAGCAAGAAGAATAGCAAGAAAGATGAGAGATATCAAGCGAGCGATCGATAGATAGATAGATAGATAGATAGATGCAAACATGTGTTATTTGACAATCAACACTTGTATATGTCGATAAATGTCTTAGGATAGTTGACACTGAACAGATATAGAAATTTAGAAATCATAATAAACATGGCTCAAACAAGGATGCTATGTCACGGTACTCGCAGAGGATCCCAGTCGTGCAGTCCTACTCCTGCCGTGTGGGATACAATGCCAAAAGGTGTAATTAAAGAAAGCCAAAATATAAGCCCGAACGCTACAAAACTCTGGCAAAGAAACCTGCAAGCAACCCAGCCGTCCTCCACTCTCTCCCAGGATCATCAAAAGTTGAAAACCGCAGAGACTGAAAATCGCCATCCATCCACCAGTCAGCTTCCCAACCAATTAAACCCACCCGGGCTCGCCGCCGCCTCGTCGCCTCCACGCACCGGCTCCATCCATCGCCGTCTCCCACGCTTCCGCCGCCTCACTCCTCTCCTCGTCGGCTGCCCGCCTCCGCCGTACCGACCTCCTCCCTCACCGCCTCGTCGTTCGTTCACCAGTCGACCCCGTGCCGCGGAGCCATGCCATGTCCAACTGACGCCTCGTTTTTCGCGCTCTGCAGCGTCGGCCGGAGCAGGCTTAGGTCACCGACGGCCCCCACTCCGCGGTCGAGCTGGAGGACACGCGTAGCAACGCCGGGTTCTTCTGCGGCGACCTGTGGTGTGGCCTCATGGAGCCCAAGGGCGAGGCGGCCCAGAAGCGTATCCTTCCTTCTCGTTTCGCTCCCCGTAAGGCTTATTAGTTCTCTTTTCGTGGATCCAGTTGATGGATTCCTGGAGCTCGTGCGATTGCTATTCTTGTTGCTGCCAGTTTTTTCCCTTTTTTGTTGGATCAATAGAATTTCAGTAGCTGTTTTAATTTCAAGTACTGGAGTGTGGAGTTTTGTCGCTCCTGTTGCTATTCAAGTCCGTTTTTGTCCTCCTATAAATAGTTTTTTGTGGACTTTGGAAAGCGAAAACAGTCTCTGAATCTGAATTGCCCTTGATCACATCGCCAGAACTTATCGCAGAATTGTCTATGCAGTTTTTTTTTTTCTTTTTTCCATGTGGGGGCTGTGTACAATTCTGATCAAAATTTTCATCCATTTTAAATTTAATTAATCCTGACAGTTGACATTATTGAGCCTTTCCATTCCATCATGTTAGGGCTGCTATTAGCTATCCTGTAATATATGCTATTATTTGGCGCCCTTCATTATTGGGGTTTCAGAAATGGTGAGAGCTGAGCCAACTCCCATTTATTTGACAGGTACACCAATAATAATATGGTTAGGTTGGCGTCTCAAATCTAGTTCAGCTAGAGTTCCTTGACCTCCCTTGCATTTGTGAAAAGAAATGGAAATTTTTATGTACTCTAATAAAATAAATCAATTGTTTTTTTTACATCTATCCCTATGATCCATTGATGAAGGACAATTATTAGCTGCAATATATCAGCCTGATGTTATGTCTGGGATCACTGTGGCTGTGGTTGGCTTATTTTATTGGCCACTCGTGGACAGTGACCCTTAGAAGTATATATTCTGTTTGCAAACCTTGACTTTTCTATCATCCAGCTATTGAAGAAGCAATCGACAGCTTGAAGATTGATGCTAGCACAAAGGCAAGCAATGTCAACTTGGTGAGATTCTCATTCCCATACACAATTTACTAGCTTGCTTATCTTAGCGTATAAGGAACACCTTTATTTCTTTCTTTGTCCTGTGGTTGGTTGGTTGTGTTATATCCTTCTTGATGTCTTTCATCTTCGACCCTTGTAGCCTGCTAAGAAAGATGCAAGTTCTTCTGATGCGGTATCTTGCATTTCCTCCGGAGATGCAGCTAGTACTGTGAAGGAAAGTGAAATGAACCAAGAAACTTCTTTTGGGGACCAAGGGATGTATTACTATGGATATTATTATCCTGGTAGGTAGATTATGATTTGATTGTTTTCTTTTCAAAAGAATTTCATTCATTTGCCTAATGCCTACTTGATTGTTTAGTGCAGGTTCATATGGAGGATGGGATGAGAATGGCTACTTTGTTGGATATAATGGCCTAGAGGTGCACCCAGCAGTGAGTTACAATAATAGTGTACTTCACATATGCCTTTCCTATTGTAGTCACCAGTGGTCCTAGCTTTGAAGTTTGGTGCGCTTTGTGCGTCTCTATGGTGGTACCAACGAGCTTTGCACCTGTTGGCTGTCCTCTTTTCATGACATGTTTGGGAAAGTGGCCTACTATTTTTAGTGTCACTCTTTATTTTTCTATTGTTATCCTTGTGCCAAGAATCTCTCTGCAGGATTTGTTAAATGATTTTTATTGCCATCGCTCTATATGCTGTCATGACCTCATGACTATTCTGCTGTACTGCTCCATATAAACAATGAATGATTGCCATTGAATGAGTATACCTGTTTTTAGTGAGGACAAGTCAGTTTCAGTTGCCTGTCTGCTATGCAAGGAATTATAGTCAAGTTCATTTCATATATATACTTTTCAATCCTACTTGAATGAAGTGTAAATCATGAGTGTTATTTGAAGTACTTGATTTCAAAAGTGGTGATTGAATTGTTGCTTTTTTTAATTATTTGGCATCCTTCTTATTCGGTGTCATCATTTCCAGCATGAACTGTTCCTTGACTGTGCAGCTGTTAAAGCTGTTTGCACATGGAACTTGTTTTACATCTTCCTTATGTTCCATTTCAGGCGGTTCAAGCTGACAATGGGTCATATCTATGTTATCTTCCGGGGTATGAAAATGGATATGCTTCTTATAGTCCGGTGGTTCCTGGGGGCATTGCTAGTGTGGATGGTCAATATGTCAGCAAAGAACCATATTACTCCACTGCAATTCCAGTACAGGATCTAACCACATCTGGCATTTTTGCTCAACCAATTTCTTACGGAACTGTACTAGTACCTGCATACTCATGGGACCCTTCTTTTGTTCTTCTGGATGGGGTTCAGGGACATCCAGTTGGTCTGCATCAAACAAACTATGCTGCAAGACCAAAATATTCTTCTAATAAGCATGCTATTCCTTCTTCGAAAGCTGCCCGTAGTGCAAAACTCGCAGCAGATACTGTCAAAGGATCATCATCAGGTCTAGAAACTGTACCAGATGCTGCTAATAGCAGCCCATCATTGAAGGGTGCAAATAAGGTAAACCCTGTAAAACATTGATCTTGCCATCTTGGCCCTTGCCCCATAAAAGCAGGAAACTTACTTTCACATGCTTCTCATGATAGGCATCTGGTGCTTGCATAACAAAAGGATATCTTCCATCTAGCAAGTTTGTGATGCATAATAATAACCAAGGAAAAAACAGTGTTTATCAAAGCAAAAGTATCAATGTGAAAGAAAGTGGTAGAAGCTGGAACAACGGCGAGAAGCTTAAGACGAGAAGTAACTTAAATGGATATGGTGATTCTGAATCTAATGAGAACAACCACACTGATAACTCAAAACACAGTTTGAGCCCTCAATCTGATGTTGGATTGTCAAGTGAAGGGGTGGCTAGCGCTAGCATACCTTCACCTGTTGCAATAAGCAAAAATGCATATAATCTTTCAGATTTTGTTACAAAGTATGAACAAGCTCTATTCTTTGTAATTAAGTCTTACAGTGAAGATGATATTCACAAGAGTATTAAGTACAATGTCTGGGCAAGTACTCCTAATGGAAATAAAAGGCTTGACAATGCTTATAGACTTGCACAAGAAAGGATGGCAGAAAAAGGAACCAAATGTCCTGTTTTCCTTTTCTTCTCAGTAAGTACACGCTACTAATCGTTCCTAGAGATTTTTTTTTCTCATGAACTTCACCTTGAATCTCAGAGTATAGTGTCCCCGTGGTATTCCAACATTTGTTCTTATTCAATGTATCCAACTGTTGTTTAGTTTCACGTGAGAAGTGCACAACAGGAAGCAATTACTTTCTAATTTACTTGTTTATTTTAAAATAACATGCCATTAATTTGGCTTCTTTGTTCCATGGAACTTTTAGAATTCTGTTCTAGTAATCTTACAGCCTTTGTTTTACCATTATGTAGGTAGAACATGGCGACCTTTGTTTTAACCATCTGATAACACAGTACTGCCTTGTTTTTTTTTTCATATACTTTCTTTCTCATGTTCATAGCAAGTTAATGAGTTGCATATCGAAGCGGCCCTTTTATGAAAAGGGTAGCATTATTATTTTTCTTCTGACCTTTTCATTTTGATTATTAAACTACAGGTTAATGCTAGTGGTCAGTTCTGTGGCGTGGCTGAGATGGTTGGACCAGTAGATTTCAACAGGAACATGAACTTCTGGCAACAGGACAAGTGGAACGGTTTCTTCTCGGTAAAATGGCACATTATCAACGATGTTCCCAATCCACAATTTCGCCATATAATTTTGGAGAATAATGAGAATAAACCTGTGACAAACAGCAGGGACACGCAAGAGGTATTCCTTCCAATACTTAGCAAGAGTTTCTTGCTATTTTTTACGGCAAGAGGTTGAGCTTTGTAAGTTAATTCTCATTTCATGGCAATATGTCAGGAAATCTGTTCATAATATTTCATGCTATTGCCCATGTGATTTTCCTTGCTGTTGAAACAATCGATCCTATTTGTGCTCAGTGTGATTAATGAATCTTCCATGATCTGAATGATTCTCTTGATTCTTATATTTTGTATGAAACAAATGCCAACAACTTTATAAGCATTGGAGCCACTTTTAGGTTCTTGTCTATTCTATTCTTCAGTTTCATCTGTTTTACTAATAAGTTAGGGTGTTTCATTTTTGTCTAAATATGCTTTTCTTGTACTGTAAAGATGATATTTTGGTTTAATTCAACCACCAATTATGTATGATTTCAAATCCAGGTCAAATTTTCACAAGGTACAGAGATGTTGAACATTTTCAAGAACTTTGCATGTAAAACATCAATACTGGATGACTTTGACTTCTACGAAAATCGGCAGAAAGTAATGCAGGACAGAAGAGGCAAGCCGCTTACTACGTCGGTTGATCACCCATTGGTATGGAGTGATGAACTGAATAGTCTGAAAGCCTATTCTTTAACAACAATATTGTTTTTTTCTATTTGTTCATTGTAGTTATGGACCATATAAAGCAACTATTTTTAATTGGTCAAAATGGCAGCTATGCTTCTTGGTTTATGTTTGGTGGAACGTTATCGGTATTTCAATTGAGACCTAGAACTTCCTATAGGAATACACAAGGAAATAATACAGTTGGTCAAAATAGATAATGGCAATCATCTCCATATCGGTTTACATTTCTTAACAAATATAATCTGTTTGGCTATTCTATGTGCTTTCTTTTTCTGGTTAAAGAACTTGTCATTTTGAATTCTTTGGTCTAGTAATTTTGTCTGTAACTTAATTGACCCAATTGGCTTTTGATGACAGAAGATTTTAGTTGCACATATTAATATCTCCTAATAATAGTAATCTGTCATGGACATTATTTATCATTGAACAATAGCGATTATTCTGTTCCTCATTGATTTTCATCTTAAATGCAGCCAGAAGCTGAAAAAATTGCAGAAATTAAAAGGCAAACCCAATTGGTAAGTGCCACAGAATCTGGTAGAGCCAAGAGCAACGAGGGGCAGGGAAACAAAAATGAGGAGCAGAGCAACAATGTTCCAGAAGTACTTGATGCAGCCTGCAGTAACAAGGAGCAACCCAACGAAGTTGCAACACAAGGATGATGCCATGAGCTAGTTGAACTGGGGAACACGATAGCCTCTGGAATGGACTTCAATCTGAATGATAAATTTGATGTGTACAATCTCAAGAAACCATCATTTGTCATCGGTTCTCTTCCATTTTCTCATGCAAGCGGAAAAGGAAAAAGAAAGTGAAGCTATGGGACTGTCTTCCCACGAGAAATGTTCAATGACTGGGAAAAAGGTTCTAAGACACATTTAGGTTGAGGCCCCTGGTGCTAAGGCATTAGAACCCCCTCCTTGTCTATTTTTTTCATCTCGGAGGGTATTATCTTTTCTTGTGTTGTGTCTTTTTTTTCTCTTGTTCTTCCTATTATATTACACTGCTGAGATGTTGCGAAGCAGTTTGCGCTGTGGTCCAAAGAAGCCGGTTTGCCTTATGGCTGGGTGTGCTTAAGGGCAGTAATGCTTAAGGGAGTGTTTGTTGTGTGTTGACTGTTCCCTTTTAGAATTTGTGCACTTGTTTTAGAAACTGACATAGAAGAAAAGAGAAAAAAAAAAGGATTGTGAGGGATTAGGAATTAATTACAATAACTTCATCTTATGTTTCTGTTTCTTCCATTATCAAGAAAAGGAACAAAAAGGATTTGAAAATCTGGTGATGTGTACTTCGCTGATACCATGTTTCTTTCAGCCTGCTATAGTGCTATGACAGTTTTAAATCTGCGTAGCCGGCTATAGCTGTTGAGACTAGTCAAGCTATGAGCTATAGCCCGTTATATCTCTATTTAGCCTTCGCTATAGCTGTTTTAGAGGCCATCCGTTAAATACCCATAGCCGGCGATTTAAAAAACTACGAGCCTTTTGTTTTCGCTTGGTTCTTTATGGGTGTTCGATTCAGACATCTGTGGTTATCCTTCGTCGCGTTCTGATGAATGAATATACAGTACGTGTAAGATTGTGGAGCACTTTCCAGAGTGATTTCGAAGGATTGTGAACTGACATCCAGTCCTTTCGGAAAGGGACTAGCTATCTGTTTGCTTTCCGGGGATTTAATTTAAATTTAAATTTAAAGAGAACATTTTTGTAGCCACCTCGTTCTCTCACAGCGTCCACGATAGCAAATTTGGTGATGTCCGTCTATTTTCTTGATGAACGGTTTAGATGGCGCTAACCAGGCTTAGGCCGTTAGCATGGAGAGATGGTCAGCGGGGTCCTCACCGCCAGGCCGCTGTCGTCGTGGGATTGGTTCTCCTAGAGCTGCTGTCGTCTGCTGGTTGGCTACGGTCCCCTAGGCCCATCTATCGGTCACACTGGGGAAAGCTGCTTCTACCATGTGCGTGCAAAGGGTGTGGGCTTGGGGTGGGGCCCGCGGAGGGGATCTACACTTTGATGCTTTTCTGTTGTCGAGCGCTCGTTGGCTCAAAGTTGCCTGGTTTACTGGAGTGTTTTGGTTGTGTGGGGTGAGGCTAGGGCCAAGCTCGCGTGGCTGCCAGTGGGGACTTCATCCGTCATCATCTGGTGGGGTCCGCGTACCAGCGTGTGGCGCCGGGTGAACGCAAGCATCTGATCAGACTAGCAAAGGGTGAGTCCTTCGGGTGGGGCCCACAGCATGGGTCTCCACGTTGCATTTTTTCTGTGTTCGTTGCCTCAGACCGGTCTGGTACACTGGAGCGTTTCAGTAGAGTTCGGTGGCGCCTTGGGTGGGACTGGAAGCAAGCGTGTGTCGCTGCCGGTGGGGTTAGCTTCGTTGGCGTGCCGATGGAGTCCGCCTGGCAGCGTGTGGTGCAGCGTGGGCGAGCGTGCGACTGGTCAGGCGGCCAAAACGGCCAGGATAAAACCCCTTCTCCTCTTTCGGGTTCGGCCTCCCCTCCGTTTCTGCCGTTGGCCTCAGGTAGCGGGTCCGCCGCCGTCTCCTCCTTTGCTCCTGCTCTCTCCCGTGGTCTCCGGCGCCGTCAAATTCTGCTGGGTCTCCGGTGCGTTCGCTGCGCCGCGTGGTGCCGTCGTGCTGCTGTGTTTTGCAGATTCTTGGGGGCCAGATCCAGATCCACCGCCGGGCTGCTGACCATGTGAACTGTAGCGGCCGTCGGAGAGGGGGAAGGGGAGGCCTTGATCTGTGTTGATGCCGACAGGCGGAGGGTCTGCGCTGGAGGCGTGTCCGAGCTACGCCGGAGACGTAGCTGGGTCGCGACTGCTGCTGTGTGCTCCGGGGCGGTCGGCCACCGGTTGCCTTCCAGGTTGGCCAGAGTGAGGGCGCCCCCCCGGCGCGACAGCACAACTATGGGCACGTCCCCGCTGTGGCTGCTGCGGGCGCGGGGCGAGGGTGGCCCCCGGTGCGGGCATGCTCCGGGGGTGGGTGGCGCAGGTGGGCCCAGCTGTGGGTACGGACCAGGTGCGGCCTCGGTGCGGCGGCCCACCGGCGTGGCAGGCACCGGCGGTCCGGACGGGCGCGGGGTGAGGGCAGCCCCCGATGCGTCGACGCATGGCATGGCCGCATGGGCTCGACCCAGGTACATACCCACACGCACCGCCACCACCATCGCATCAGCCAACCTCTTCCCTCGGAGGCGATACAGACGGCGGCGGCGCACCTTTCAGTGTCGTATTTTTTTTTTCTTGAATGCTCTTGCCTTTAGCTCAATGCTTTGCTTCATTCGCAGAAGCCGAGTCTGCAGAGGAACTGCAGTGGCGCTGCAGTGTGGCGTTGCGGCGGCGTGCTTGTGGTGCTTGACAGCTTAGATCTGTGCGGACTAGGCTGTGGTGCTGGACTGCTTGGGTTTGTGCAGACCAGGTAATGCTTTTTTTTTCTCTTCATATTGTTCTTCATATTAGTGGTGAATCGTCATTCGATAGGGGGCCACTCCCACTTGGACCTATGGATGAGAGCTTGCTGGACGGCCGCAGAGTGCTTATGGAGCCACAGAGTGGATTTGCGTCGAGGCCACAACCAATACTGCATTTGTGCCATTGTCGGCTCAAAAATCTTCTCTGTTCTTGTGTATAGAGGAGCCATGCCTAATGCAGGGATACTTATCAGTTCATTCATTTTCTTCATACAATAGATAGTTTATTCAGTGTATTTATGTGTGAGGGTGTTCATGGTATAGTAGATGGTTGTATTTGTAGATGATTTCGTGTTTTAGAAGAACCGTACCTCACTTGCATTGTTGTAGATATATCATGAGGATGTAGCTGATTCAGCGCACTTCACCAGCAGCACCTTTGTTTTAGAAGAACCGTACCTCACTGCATTGTTGTAGATATATCATGAGGATGTAGGTGATTCAGCGCACTTCAGAGAAGGAAGAAGATATCATAGGCATGGAACAGAGATCAAGTTCTATGGCTATCCATGAGACAAAGCTTAAGGTTTGTGTATTATTTTCTCTGGCCATTTCATCATTTTCTTTTCACCGCCAAGAGGCACATAATTAGAATGTTTGAGTTTCTATAAGCTACATAAGCTAAACATGTTATATGTTAGTTCTTTAAAATAACAAGGTCCATGCAAATTCAGAATAGATCTGAACTGGATGTCAGGTCTTGTACGTTGGTTACTAAATTTGCTAATCAAATGTCAAAACCAAAGGTATTAACTTGGTTTGATCCTGTAAAGTTTTGATTCCTTGGTTTCCCATTTAGAAATGCATACTCTGAACAATTTAGTCAGTTTTTGAGTGAGCCTGTGAGATACTAATTCAATGGTTGTCTGATGATCTAAGCAAGTTTGGTGATTCCAATCTCCAGTTCAGGTGTGTAGTAGGTAGCTTGGTGAGCAGCTAGATGATGAGTCAGCACATTTTAGTTATATATATTCTAGATTGTAGCAAGTGTTTATGTCAGCTTTTATTTATGCTAACCTGTAGCAGTAAATTGACTTTGAGCATGGTCGGTTTCTGATCTCAGTGACCGTGGGCATATGATGGATCCGTGAAGACATTGTAGATACCCAGAAGGTCTCTTCCAACCCTTTCAAATCTGTAGACTGAAGGTTATGTGTGCCCTATTTTCTCTGATGTAAAGTTTGTAAAATTTGCTCTAAGGAATTTAATGTAGCCATGCTCTGAGCTGATTATGGGTGCTGTGTTTTCTCTGATGTAACTATTGTTTATGTGAACCTATTATATATTAATGTAATGTGCCGTCATCATGAGTCATACTATTCTCTCATGTGTATTGAGATTATTCCACTTTTTACTAAATAGTCTTAAAAATATCCTGTACAACTGTCATGGACTTGGGTGAATCAGGAACAATAGGCACCCTGCTGCTTGAAAGAGGCTGTTCGGAGGCCTGATGGTGTTCAATAGGTGTGGCTAAGATTCACATCACAACCTGTGAACCTTTTTATCTTTGTGCTACCTGCTAGATCATCGCTCGCGCGCATGGGCGCGCCCAAATAACTACTATGTATAAAGGTCACTTTATCGATGCTATCATATTGCCTTTTGAAATGTCGAGAAGAGTTCTGTTTATGAATCAAATATGCTATGGGGATTGGACGGCCTTTTCTGAGTCGGCTGATTGCTTGCTCTTCAGTGAGGAGTAGAGGGTGTTGCAGCCTACAAATTGCTTGGTTTATGAAGTGGCAAGCTTCAGTTGCTTATTTGCGTTGTTAAAACGTACATGATTCTTTCTATGATAGAATAGATTCACGTGATTCTTCCTTTATTTTCATATGCTTCTTTTAATTATCAGTCTTAAGCTGCAATGATTACTTTCTTGTTAGATAACGAGTGATTATAGCTCACAAACATGGGTTTAAATAGCGGATTAGCTTTTGGAGAGAACCCACGCTAAACTATTGCTATTTTTTCCGCTATGTCAACTATGACTTCTATATTGCGCTTTGGCGCTGCTAAATTGCTTGGTTGTAGCTTTGAAATAGTGCTGCTATAGTGCTATTTCAACTTTAGCTATGAGTGACAATTTAGTTATTAGCTATCCATATTTTGCTGCTAAGTTGGTCTGAACACTTAAGAGTCTCATGTGCCATATTAAGTATTGTTTCCTAGACTCCTGATGCCTTGTAAATATATTCGTGTCATCAAATCTCAATATTTTTGTGAATCAATTATTTGTCTGTTTCATGGTTATCTTAAAACCGCTATCTGTTGTCCTATCTATACTTCAAACCTTGCTCACCAACCATAGGAATACATATCTCGTTTGGTTGGAGAGTTTATCTTTTGTTTAGAGTACCCCTTTGTTTCAAATTATAAATTATTTTAATTTTCTTGAAGAAACAAAGTATTTCGAGTTTGATCAAAATTCTCTTCAATTTAGACCTGTCATTAGTATTTCAAGTTGTAACTGTTCGAGGCATCGAGCTTGATGCACCTGACGGCCTCACAATATTGAGCACTGACCATAGCCAGTGATTTCCAAGCGGTCTGATCTTGTAACAAAAACAATAATATTAGCCAGGATACAGTATTTTTCTCTCACAACAAAACAATATCAAACAATATCAATTACCGAAATCATCGAACCAGACATCCTAATTTGGTGAGAATCATGGTTGAAATATCAGCCGAACAGCCACAACCCAATTTGGTGAGAATCATGGCTGGAAGTCCGGAACCATCAGCCGAACAACCCGAAACAATAATGCTAGAACCATGAGTGTCTCTAGTGAGAATCGATAGGCAATGGCCTTAGGTTTTGTTGTGTGAGTGCTGCGGTTGCTTCGTGTTCGACTGATTTCAGATTCTGAACTGGTGGGAGTGGGAGTAGCACGGACTACATTAGTCTGAACTCTGAATCGAAGCAGATGTTTCAGACGCCCTGAATCGAACAGCTAACAGACACTGTCCGCGTTTTCATCGGAAATGGACGGCAGATTCTCACTCCAGCGCCGGATCCAACGGATGAGCGTCCCAATCGGTCCTTGAAAACCACCGCACCGGAAGCGCCGAGCCCGGCGCCGTCTCCTAAACCTCAACCTCTAAATCCTAGAGCGGCGGCGGCGATGGCCCCCAAGCGCTCGGCTCCACCTCCGCCGCCTCAGCCCCCGGCTACCTCCGACGACGAGACCGCCTCTGGTTCGGGCTCCGAGGAGGAGGAGGAGGATGAGGAGGAGATCACCCACTCACCGCCTCCGGCCGCTCCCAAGAGCGTTGCTCCGCCGCCGCAGGAGGACCAGGAATCCGAAGCGTCCGATGAGGAGGAGGACGATGAAGAAGAGCACGAGAAGGCCAACGACGTGATCCCTTCTTCCGCCCC
>CM041634.1:39852317-39863916 GCA_023333625.1 Bothriochloa decipiens
AAAAAAAAAAAGTGGGCATACCCTTGAAATTGCTGCACAAGCTGAAGTAGAAGCAGTTATCCGCTGGTACGAGTAAATATATGTTCCATATCCAAAACAGACAGACATGAGTACCACTGCAGTAAGAAGCATATCTATAAGTTTCCTGAAAAGTTCTGCATGCTTTGTATCCTCCATCTCAGTCTTGAATTTCTTCTCTTTGAAAGAGGCTTTCTGAAAGCCCATACAAACTTTGATCTTCTCTAACATGTGTGAGTCGGAGCTAAGAGCTAACTGAGATCGGCTCAGTTGCAATTTTCTCATAGTAAGTCCTATTTCAAGCTCCTTGAGCTCATTTGAACGAGCTTGCTCATTCAGAGATCTCTCAAATACACTAAGGATGTGCTGATCAATTTCTGGATTAGATCTGCTACGAGTAAGGTGAACCAGGTGATGATTGACGCCCGCATGAAGAACAATCTGATTATTCATGGAACTTGAGGGCATGTCAGTCTGGACATCATGAATCTGACTTTGTGAGCCAGCACCACCCAACTTTATTTCAGGTAATGAATCAGCACCCCCCAACTTTATTTCAGGTACAGAATTACCATCTTTGTAAGAACATTGCACCATATCTTGCTCAAAGACAGGTGTTTCATTGATAACGTGAATGGTTCTCAATGTACTACCAAAAGCTTTCTCAAAGTTACTAATGAAACTCTGAAATCTGTCACCATAAATCTACACCGCAAAAAAAAGGAGATATAAGAAGCTTAAGCGGAAACAGAGTAGTGAAAAAGAAACTGGCCTGCCCATACATTTGTTAAGGACTCCTCCACTGCTGAGGTACACATCTGCATCCAGAATTGGTGTGAGGACATCCATGGTTTTGTTCCAAACAGCAATCATTGATGAGAAGATGCATATGTACCTTTGAGAGGACCTCAGGTCGTAATCTTCCTTCAGAACCATTGCATCTATTCAGAACCTGTAAGAGAAGGAAGTGTTAGCTTATGAGACTGATTGGTGTTGCCCAAAGTAGATCCACCTAAATTGTTGAACATATTGCACAATTTGAGTTACTGATAGAATGTACTTCCTCCTATTAGGCCAAAAATATTAGCAAACAGTCCAGCATGCACTATAAATTAGAATATTAGGTCGAGATGCTCATACCTTTACACCTTGATACAAAACAAGCATGCAGGGGCTGTTTGGTTCTGACCCTGGCAAAGGTGTCTGGGCCAGGCAACTCCCCAGGCCGTCAATTTTGGGCGCCTAGTGGTCAGATGGACCTGCCTGAGCGAGCACCCCCAGGCCACACTGCAAACCAAACAGCCCCGCAGTGCTTGAGATTCAAACTCACAGGAATTATTTTTAAAAACAAAAATAACAGATAACAACAGAACTACAATCAAGATATAGGCATCAAAAATCAAAGTATCTCGTCCCCAGCCTTTTAACCATGTGGTCCATTCATATGGTAAGTTCTTCTGAACTGAACAGCCAAAATAATCTTTCATGAGCCAAGCAAGGATAGTAGGATCTGATTCGTCCAAAATTCCTTTACTTTTTTTCTTTGACAGAGGTAACCCAGCTTTTTATAGAAAGTATATACAAGCATGTTCCTATACTTTTCCCCAAATGGGAACTGATGTTCTGTCGATTTGAATTGAGGCCTACTTCAAACAGCATTATCCCAAGTTTGAGAGAACTAATCAATTTTGCACTGAATCAAATAGAAATCTCCAGTGGCTTGAGCAGCACCTCATTTTTGGTACTTTGGTAGAACATTATGCAGTCACAAACTCCATTAAAGATCAGAGCAGCTGGGTCTTGAGATACTGTCACACAATGCAAGCGCCACTGCGAGAGCCAAATAATCACAATTCAATGAACAAGCATCCACTTGGATGGCAGACAGAAAAGACTAGCTTCTAATCACAATAACACCAAACAATTGCTGAGCGTTTACTGGAACAACAATTTGGGTCAAGGGCAGCTTATAAACACTTTATTGCATACAATACAAGCATCGCGCAAAACAACAATTTGGATCTAAATGGAACTACCAATTAATGAATAAGTAGTAACCAAGTACATATTCTTGCGAACGCTCGCACAAAATTCTAACCATCCAAACATGGCACGGCAAGCTGGACTGCACAAAGGGGGTAAAGATTGAATCTTTGGATGTTTCCGCCGCGTAGACGATAAGAGAAAGAGGCAAGATAAATCCCGCTCACCTGGGCAAGCACCGCCGCGAAGGACATCCCGAGAGGCAGCGCGAGATCTTGCACATCACCGCCACCGGCTCTCCCCCCTCCCCTAACGGCAACCTGCCGCCGCCGTCGCCGCAGGTGCACCCCCTTCCGCATCCAGGAGCGCTCGGACGCCGAGCCGCCATAAGACGAGGCCGACGAGGACGCCCTGCTGGCCTCTGAGGTGGTGGCGATATGGGCCCCGTCCATACTGGAAGGGGCCCTGTGGGGAAGAAGAGCGGCTAGGGTTTATTGACTGAATTTGTGCAATACTGCACTTCTGCCTGGACTCTGCGTGGAAAGTAAGGACTCTGCCTTAGTGGTTGGCCCAGAATTTTGGAGCTGAGTATTCAAGTAGGGGGCAAAAAAAAATCACAATCAAAAGGCAATATTTGGTATGTATAGTTCTGCATAGTATATATATAGTTAATATATGACACAAATTGAGTATGATCTCATATATTCAAGAATTTGGCCACAAATTGAGCACAAAACTCTCTTGCTCAGCCTCTTGTGACAGTTTCTCCCCTTTGCAACGAAGTGCTCAAATCTATGGTACCACTATTTTTTTTCTTTTCATATGAATCAAGAGACTAGACTAAGTAGTTTGGGGGACAAATTGCTATCCCTAACAATTTGAATAGGAAATTCGAAGCCCGAATCTCAACTTACAGGAACAGTCCTCGCTGCCTCGCTGTACGGCGGTCGCTGCTGACCTGCTGCGTCTGCGTGCTGCTGCTGCAGGCCGGTGCCGCTCAGCCGCGGTGCGTGCTGCCAGGCTGCGGGCTGCCGCCCGCCGGCGCCGGCTGCTGCGTGTTGCTGTCAGCCTGCCCCTGCCCTGAAGACTTGAGTCCGCGCGCCAGCCGTGCGCGATGGCGTGGTGCGCCCGTGCCGCCGCCGCGCACGCCGGCCACCAAGGCGCCGCCACTCGAAGCTAGGCGAGTTCGCCGGACGGCGGTTTAGGGAGAAAACGCGGAGTCGCGTGCCGCTGGACCTCGTTGGGCCTTCAGGTGGGGGAGGAAACGAGTTTGGATGTTATTTTGGGCTAATTTGCTGTATATGTGTTCAAGTTCGCTGTATATTTATTTTTAGAAAAAATGTCTACTTTGCTTCCTCCTTTTTAAGGTGGTTTTATCCTTTTCTTTTTTATTTATTTGGTTAGTTTTTTAAAAAAATTATAGTAAATTATAAAATAAAAAATTTAGTTTTGTTGGACTTCACGTGAGTAGTTGAACATATAATACGGTATATGTAGCAAAAATGTTTTTGTTGTAGTCTCTATGCACCTGAACCCGGAACCGCACCGCACCGGATATGAGTAAACAAGTAATTATTAGCTTATTATAAAACATAACTTGTTATTAGCTAATTATTTGAAATTAAAAGTCAAATAATGGTACAATGGTACAGGCCCCTACTACGGCTGTGGCCGAGAGACAGAGAGCATTTCACGTGCATGCAGCTTTGGGCATGCCCCCTGGCCCTGGAGGCTGCAACAGTGAGCGTACTCCTGTCAGCCTGTTCGTTTGAACTTATCAGCTAAACCAGTCAGCCATTTAACAGTATTTTTCTCTCATAAAAAATCAACAGCAGCCAGAACCAGCCAGCCAAAAACGACCAAGCGAACAGGGCTTTCCGTCCCTGTCAGGTATCAAAGGCGCTCGGCGCACAATGCACTGGTACAGGCCCCTACGGCGGCGTGACCATTCCTGCGCAGGTCCCCTCTGGCTCCTGTTTGGGCACGCAGGGCAGATCGATCGATCGATCGCCGTAGCAAGTGCTAACGGTTTGGCAGAGTTGACCGGACAGAGAGGCATTGGCGTCATGCTGTGGATGCTGCTGCCATGTGACCGATCAGGCCACCGGCCGGCGTCGTCGTAGTCATCGTCGTCTCCGGAAACCTGCATGCGTCGTCGAGCCCCGTTCTTGTTGTAAGGGCTCACGCCGACAGCCGCTGCCTGCAGGCTGCAGCTACGACGTGCAGTTGACCTGCATGCTGGCCAGTGCTCAGGGCGCCTCAGTTTCAGTCCCAGAGATGTCGAGGCAGTTTCAGGTCCGGTACCCGTGTGTTCTTTTCGAGCCATTATTTCACTTGCCGACGGCCCCTTTTGGGACAAAAACCACGCCAGCGTCGCCAGCTGCTCGGCGAGCTGTCAGCAGCACCCCGCCACTGCGCACCGAAGAGCCTGGCCCATCGAACGAGTACACCAGACCGGCCCGCGAAAGGCGGCCCAACAAGAAAGTGACTCGAACCGAGTGGACAGCGTAGAGGATATATTCTGAAAGAAGGGGAAAATCAGGCAGACAAGGATAACATATTGTTATTTCCTCTTTCCATCATTCCTATGTATTTTTTACAACTTCCAGCTTAAACTCCATAGAACTATCAATTCGATTCATACTGCAAGTAGATTCGATCACCTTCTAGCTTCTCCTGCTCACAATTGGTATCAGATTGCCAAATCCTACCCCTTCCAGATCCGGTTCGTCTTCTAGCTCGGGCTGGAACCCCACGAGATCCACCACGAACACTTCACCCGATTCCGCCGTCAACTCGGCGCAATGGAGCTAACCTTAGGACCGTGCTCGAAGAGACCCGCAAGTCCAGCGACGACATCAACCACCGCTTCGACGAGCAGAACGCGGAGTGGAATCGGCGCTTCAGCGAGCTGGACCGCGTCGCCGCCGACCGCGCTGCCGTCGTCGACCGCCGACTCGACGAACTGGAGTCCGCCTGCACCGAGATCTCCAACGACATCGGTCCCCGCGTCTCAAACTTGGAGGCGGCCCGCCTCGATGACGTCCACGCCGCCAACGATGCCCGTTTCACGGCGCTGGAATCGGCCGCCACGGACCTCGGCAACTGGTGTCCGGAGATCGAGGGCTTGATGGACGACATCAAGGACGAGCTGAAGTGCCTGACGCAAGAGTACAAGGCGAGCGGACCTCAGGCGTCGTACCTCCACATCGGGTCGTCCCCAGCTCCGACGGCCGCTCGCACTGCTCCAAGCACGACCGCTGTTTCGCCCAAGGGGCCCGGTGCTGCAAATCTCTCCCGGGATATTGGCTCTGGGTCGCCGGCAACCTGGGGCAATATCCCGGTAACGGGTAAGCCCCCTGACCAATCTCATCTCAATTTCAACCCATCCTCTTCAACCATGCCTCGTCCTACACCTCCGCTTCCCTATCGCCCAACCCCACCAGTCACCATACCACCTCGGCCCCCTTTTCCCCAACCCAATTCCCAAGCCCCTTCACCCAATTTCCATCCTCCCCCAACCAATTTCCAATTCCTGCCACCCAATCATCAAGCACCATCGCCCAATTTCAATTCCCATCACTAATCTCACCAAGGCGCATTCCCAAGCTCCCATTCAACAAATTTACCGGCGAGAATCCACGCTTATGGCGTTCCAACTGTGAGAATTATTTTCACATGAATGTTGTAGATCCGACCATGTGAGTCAGTATCGCTTCTATGTACTTGGAGGGCACAGCCGCATGCTGGTATGAATCCATAGACAACACCCCAGCTACAGCCTCCTGGACAGCATTCTGTCAATCTCTTCACACTCGCTTTGACCGTGATCAACATGAAGCCCTCGCTCGCCAATTATTCCAGATCAAACAGTCCTCCACAGCCTAGGATTATGTCGATCGTTTCACCAAACTACTCGACCAGCTCAAAGCCTACAATGCCTCCACCGATCCTATTTTCTATACCCAGCGATTCATCGATGGGCTGAAACCTGAATTGAAAGCCATCATCATGGTTGTCAAACCACAAAGCTTGGATGCTGCGATTTCTATGGCTTTGGCGCAGGAAGAAGCGACGGCGGCTACCAATTATCGTGCACCTGCACGATGAGAGTGGACCTCACCGACCAAGTTCACGCCGCGAACGCCCCTGCCTCTGCCGCCACCACCGCGAAGCTCCGGCACCGGCACCCACTCCTGAGTCCGCAGCGACTCAGTTGACCCACGCCAAGATGTCTGCAGTCAAGGCATATCGTCGTGCCATGGGTCTCTGTTACACCTGCGGCAAGAAGTGGAGCAAAGACCACAAGTTTGGTACCCATGTACAACTGCACCTCGTCCAAGAACTCTAGAACACACACCAGGATCCTGAGGATGACTCTTCCTCACCGCCAACACCTACTGCCACTGAACATGCTGATCAGGTGTTTCTGGCTACCTCTTTGGATGCTATCAGTGGTAAGCTCTCCCCAGGCACAGTGCAGTTCGCTGGTCACATTCAAGGTATTCCAGTTCGCATGTTGTTGGATTCTGGCAGTTTCACTTCATTTCTCAGTGAATCTGTGGCTAGTCAGCTCAAGGACGTGCTAGCCCAGCCATCTAATTGCCAAGTTCGTGTTGCTGGTGGTAATATGTTGACCAGCTCATCTACTCTGCGGAATGTGCAATGGTTTATTGGGTCCAGTGGTTTTATCTTAGATATGAGTCCTTCCTCTTACGGCTTTTGATATGATTATTGGAATGGATTGGTTGGACACATTTAGTTCGATGCAGTGTGATTGGCACCTAAAATGGCTGGTCATCCCATACCAAGGCTGTTCCGTGGTATTGCAGGGTGACTTTGATGCTGCACCATCTCAATTCTTGATTCAAGTCTACTCTGTGGAGGAATCTGAGGCGTCTAGCTCTGATATTGACTTACCCCCATCAGTACAGGTTACTCTGGATGAATATGCAGATCTTTTTCAGCAACCAGATTCCTTGCCACCATCCCGACCTTGGAATCGTTCTATTCCACTTCTACCTGGAGCCCAGCCATTCTTTCTACGTCCTTATAGATACCCTCCGGCTCTTAAGGACGAGATTGAGCGCCAGGTCCAGGAGATGTTGCATCAGGGTCTTATCCAACCAAGTAACAACTTGTTCCCATCCCCGATGCTGTTAGTAAAGAAGAAAGACGACACTTACAGATTCTGTGTCGACTTCAGGAAGCTGAACTCTATTACAGCAAAGTCTAAGTTCCCCATTCGAGTCATTGATCAGTTATTGGATGAGTTACATGGGGCTAGCTGGTTTTCTAAACTGGATCTACGGGCCGGTTTCCATCAGATCCTGATTCAAGAGGGTGATGAGCATAAAATAGCATTCCAGACACACACTGGTCATTACGAGTTTCGTGCTATGGCTTTCGGTCTCACCAGTGCACCTGGGACATTCCAACAAGCAATGAATTGTACTTTGGCTCCAGCTTTGTGAAAATTTGCCTTGGTCTTCTTCGATGACATCCTCATTTACAGTAAATCCCTGGAGGACCATGTGCACCACTTACAACAAGTACTATCTTGGTTGCGCCGTGATCAATGGAAACTCAAGCGATCCAAATGCACTTTTGCTCAGCGCTCAGTGGCCTACTTGGGCCATGTTCTTACTGAAGAAGGCGTTGCCACAGACACATCCAAGGTCCAAGCTATTCTTGATTGGCCGGTGCCTAAAACTGTCAGAGCACTCCATGGATTCCTCGGTCTGGCAGGATACTATCGCAAGTTTGTGCGTAACTTCGGCATCATTGCACAACCTCTGACCGCACGTCTCAAGAAGGATACACCGTATGTGTGGACAGAGTCTCAGCAGTTAGCTTTCAACAACCTACAGGCAGCATTGAGTTCAGCCCCGGTACTTGCAGTCCTTGATTTTTAGCATTTCACATCGATACTGATGCCAGTGGAATTGGTATTGGGGCAGTGCTGCATCAAAATGGCCACCCAATTGCTTTCATCAGCAAGACTTTATGCCCCCGTAACCGTGGCCTTTCTGCCTACGAGAAAGAATATCTTGCAATATTGATGGCGGTTGAACATTGGCGCCACTACCTACTCCAGGGTGAGTTCTTTCTGCACACTGATCATCAAAGCTTGGTCAATTTGAATGAGCAGCGATTGAATACAGTGTGGCAGCAAAAAGTTTTCACTAAGTTGCTGGGCCTCAACTACTGCATTGTGTATAAGAAGGGCTGTGACAACCGAGTGGCCGATGCTCTCTCTCGTAGGGATACTAAAGAATCCTGCCTGGCTATCTCATCTCCAACTCCTCAATGGCTGTCCGAGGTGATCGATTCCTACAGTTCCAGTGCCAAGGCTCAGCACCTGCTGTCTCAACTCTCAATTTCACCATATGCAGTACCACACTTCACTCTCACCAATGGTGTGCTTCGTTACAAAGGACGCATTTGGCTCAGTTACAGTGAGATCTTGAAGCAGCGTGTCCTGGCCGCCATGCACTCCAGTCCGTTGGGTGGCCATTTAGGGATTCCAGTCACCTATCAGAAATTGAAGCAAATCTTTTCCTGGCCTGGTATAAATGCAGCTACAGCAGCATTTATTCATGCTTGTGACACTTGCCAGATGGCGAAGCCAGATTGCTCACCTTCTCCTGGACTGCTGCAACCATTGCCCCTTCCAACAACCACTTGGGAGATTATCAGTATAGACTTTGTCGAAGGCCTGCCACTCTCAGGGTCGGTAAATGCACTGTTAGTGGTGGTGGATAAGCTTTCGAAGTACGCTCACTTCATTCCTTTGCATCACCCATTCACTGCTGCTACCGTGGCTCAACTTTTCATGGATGAAATTTACCAGTTGCATGGACTACCAGTGGCTATCATCTCAGACCGTGACCGCATTTTCACCAGTGCATTCTGGAAAGCATTCTTCACCATTGCTGGTTCATCTCTGAAAATGAGCACGTCCTACCATCCACAGACAGACGGGCAAACCGAACGCGTCAACCAATGCTTAGAAACTTACCTGCGGTGCTTCGTTCAAGCTTGCCCTACGAAGTGGGTCCAGTGGATTTCTCAAGCGGAGTTTTGGTATAACACTTCTCCATATTCTTCTCTGGGTCATTCGCCGTTTGAAGTTCTCTATGGATTTCTGCCTCGCCACTTTGGTAATCTTCCACCAGAGGCTACTCCTATTACTGATCTTAACTGCTGGTTAGAGGACTGTGCACTGATGATGTCTCTAATCAAGCAACATCTAAGCCGAGCCTAGATACGCATGAAGTGTCAGGCTGACAAACACCGATCTGAGCGCTCCTTTGTCGTTGGTGATTGGGTCTACCTCAAGCTACAACCGTATATACAGTCTTCTCTTGCTCGCCGTGCGAATCAGAAGTTGGCTTTCAAGTTCTTCGGGCCATTCCAAGTGCTGGAGCCTGTGGGCACAGTTGCTTATCGTTTATAGCTTCTGGCTTCTTCAGCTATTCACCCAGTATTTCACGTATCACAGCTGAAGGCGTCGTCTGGTAAGAACGTGGTAACACCTACACTTCCCACTGATCTGGTCCAGTTTCAGATTCCTGTCAAGATATTGGATAGTCGCTGGAGTGCTGGTCCGTCTCCTGTCCATGAAGTGCTCGTGCAGTGGTCATAGATGCCTCCGTCGCTGGCCACCTGAGAGTCCTTGGAGCACCTCAAGCAGCTGTTTCCTCGGGCTCCGGCATGGGTCATGCCGGCGGCAAAGGAGGGGGTATTGTCAGCAGCACCCCGCCACTGCGTATCGAAGAGCCTGGCCCATCGAACGAGTACACCAGACCGGCCCGCGAAAGGCGGCCCAATAAGAAAGTGACTGGAACCGAGTGGACAACGTAGAGGATATATTCTGGAAGAAGGGGAAGATCAGCCAGACAAAGATAGCATATTGTTATTTCCTTTTTCAATCATTCCTATGTAATTTTTATAATTTACAGCTTAAACTCCATAGAACTATCAATTCGATTCATACTGCAAGTAGATTCAATCCCCTCCTACCTTCCCCGCTCACACGACGCGTGTCCGCTGAGCTGGTGGTTCTCCCGTGTCGTTTCCGTCCACGCCACGCTTTTGCTGTGACCGTTTGCGCATGCATGCATTGATCGTATGGATTCGTGGCACGTACTGTGCCACGTCACTAAGAGCAGTTGGGAACTTAACGAACAAGGGGACACAGGGTATCTGTGAGATCGTGAGTCATAGTCGTTTACTCGTATATATGCATGCAGTGTTTTTTGCCGCTCATCAAGCACTCACATTGTGCATCTCCCACTGTATGTCCACGCTGAATGCAAACCTGGCAAATCCTTATGGATCTGATGTGTGTTTGCAGCATTAAACGTACGCTTTTGAGCTTGGACCATCGATATCCTTTCATTTATTTTTTGTTGTTGAAATTTTAAAAGGTAGTGCTGAATAACATCACGAGTTCGATATATATGCTGCAAATATGTGATATCAAGTATAGTGAGCAGTCAACGTAAAGTAGCTCTCTGTGACTCTGTCCATGGATAATGTTTGCTTCAATCGTGTCCTTTTCAATGCGTCTAGTACTATCTCTGTCCACAGAACAATGAAACTAGATGTACTATCTGTTAAAGTACCTAAAGTTTGATCAAGTTTGTTGATTAAAATATTAACATTTATGACTCCAAATAGATATATATTATGAAAATATATCTCATAACAAACCTAGTGATGATACTTATTGGATATCACAAATATCGATACTTTTTATCTATAGTTGGTCAAATTGAATATTCTTTTGTGGACACAACGAGTATAATTTAAAGAGTAACATCAAAGGACAAAATAAAAATAGAAAAAGAAAGTGTAGAGCACCTGTCAAATTGAGAATTTTAAACCCTACTTCTTATTTTAATTTTTATAGCTACTCTCAACGTATATTAAATGTAGACTCTGGGTACGTAGAGGTAGAAGTTGAAATCCCATATCTTCTTTTTAAAAGCACAACTTAGTCAAAGATCATTTTTCGTCCCCAGACCACTAAAGAGGAGTTTCAGTTTTATAATTAACCTGTGGTTGTGGGCATGTTGTTCCTCGACAGCCAATGGGATTTCTTGGTAAAGTTGAGGGACCAGATTATTTAAGATCATGACCACACATAATCACCTACACTCCTTACCATTGGTAGTCGAATAGTGGTCAATTTGCTCATCCATCACTCGTGCTGCCAGCAATCTCTGAGCTTTGAGCTAGCTGCAATGATCTAGTGCACTACCAAGCAGGATGGATCCAGGAGACGGATACATACGAATTTGCTGAGAGCAATACCAAAACATATCGCTAGAAAACATAATCAAATCCCATCCAAACAAATCGATCCCCCAGTTTTATTCCCACCATTTACTTGATCCCCATCAATCAACTACAAAAAGAGGTCGTAATCGACTCCTCTTTAAAAAGAAGCACAGCTAATCTCACGCAAATCACCCGCACTTATCCCGCTTAAATACTCCCCCACCACCGCACCCTCAGCTCACCTCGCCATCGCATCACTACCAACTCCGCTCGCCAATGCCCACTAACACCACCACCACCCCAGCCCCCC
>CM041634.1:39870945-39925782 GCA_023333625.1 Bothriochloa decipiens
ACACACACACACACACACACACACACACACACACACACACACACACACAGAGAGAGAGAGAGAGAGAGAGAGATAGAGAGAGAGAGAGAGAGAGAGAGAGAGAGAGAGAGAGAATTATATTCTGATAAGGGAACACTTGGGATGAATAGATAGTGGAGGGGCCAGCACCGGGTCTTATATATACCATTGACAAATCAAGGGAATCCTCACAAGCTGATTGGTGGCTGGGCGCCTAATCTGGCCAAAAAGATGGCAATTTGTGAGAACATTTTGACTATGCACACTCATGCTGCCCAAGAAAGAAGAAAGCCAAACAACCACTTACTTATTATTAGGCTATGCTATGTACAGTTTGTACGTACTTCACCCATTTCTCAACTGTTGCCAAGCAATGCAACGACTTCATTTTGCCTTTTCTCTTTGCTGCTATGTTTGTCGTCACGTGTGTATGTCTTGTCACCATTATGTCTTGTCACCATTAGACTTCTTCTTTAGTTTTTAATAATAGGTTTCGATTAATCCGATCTCTGTATGTTGTCTCCACCCCTGCTCTTCCCCTTCCTTGTTCTGGTTTATCTACCCTTCTACCTATTTGGGCTTGTGCACATATTACTTCCTGCCATGTGCTTGCTCCCATTGGCTTGCTCTGCCGTCATCTAGAGTGCTTGGGTTGCTTTACCTCATCATATGCTAGGTCACGGGGACCTTGATCTCCTTCTCTGGATCTCCTTATTCTCCTTTTGGTGGCTCTCCCCCTTTAGGGCTTCCTTCCCTCGAATGGCGTAGGTGGGCATCAGATGGAGCCTAGACGCGCTCATAGGCGGTGTTGCTCACGGCTGTCGTCTGTGGTTCCGATTCAATATCTCACAGCTGAAAGTTGTCGATCGTCTGTTGGATCTCACTCAACTCCTTACAGTTGTGCGCGGTCTGGAGAACGTCGGAACTAGACTTTGGTGGTGGCACAAGTCAGGAAGTACCGCATGCACTCGCTCCGGTTGGTAGGCTAAGCGCTGGCAGCTAAATCATGTTGCTTCGTTGATGATGTCGTTGTTGTTTCCGTTGTTTTGTTGTTATTGTCGTTGTGATAAGTGTTGTAATCCCTCTTGCCCCCCCCATTGTACCTCTCCGGACTATTTGTAATCAGCGCCAGGCCACCCTGGGCGCTGCCCCTCCACCGCCAGACTATTTTGTCTAATACCTGTGGTAAATATATTCAAGTGGGGACTCATCGTCCCCGGTGATCGTTCAAAAAAATTATCACGAAGGATATATACACGCTCAAAAGTATATATAAGAGCACTTAGACTCACATCTCAACACAGAGACTTAACCAAGAGAAGAACACACAACTTAAAAGAAAAGAGACTACAACCTACGTCCTCTCTCCGAAATTGCTAGATTCGGTGGATGGAAGTCGTCAAGTCGCCTGCGCCCCTAGTGCGTCATCCCTGTAAACCTCAGTTGATCCCATCTTAATTTGCTTCAAGTGAGGTGACGCCATGTATCTCCAGTTAGCCACCTTCATCTGTCATCATCCAATCAAAACTAGTCGATGCGATGCAAGCTGATAGAATCCAATTCCGCTTCGCTTGATTTCAAAGCCTCCGCTGCCCAAAGGGAATTAAGTCGCCGTTATTAGGATCATGGTCGTCACCTCTACCTGTCTTCTTCAATTGACCTCGTTGGTGATTAATTTGCCATTGTTGAAGGTAACTAAATTTGTTGAGGATATTTTCACTAACCGCTAAATGAAAATTCACCACAGGATCTCATTCTCATGCGTGGATTTACTTTATTATGTATGCTTGGTTTTACCTTTTGCTAATAAGACAGTCACAGGGTAGCAGTCCTTTCGCGGATTTGTTAACACCTCATGCTAAACCGTAAGAGAACTCGGTAGTAGTTATCCATCGTGAGAAAGCCCCTAGTTGTTTTCGCGCCTACAAAGAACCGCATCACACGCGTGCTTTATTGGCACTAACTAGTCAGCAATTATCGTCCTGTTCCTGAATAGTGCGTGTGGAAGAGTGAAAGCAAAATTTGTAGATATAGGGCTAGCTGGCTGGCTCATACCTTCCATTATCGCCGGTTACATATATCCTGCCTACTGAGATGGTTATGCAAGCCAAATGAACCATCACCCCATGCTATACCCAGAAGAAGATAAAAGAGATCGAAACTAATACCCTTTAGCTTGTTTCTCACCAGAAGTCGTAAGTGTAAACTAGTATTAAAGAAAGCCATGTATTATAATATTATAAACGAATTCATCTACAATTTTCTTTTTCTTTTCTTTACTTTCAGAAGTTGAATGTTAACGTGTAGTCCATATATATACCCCCCTAAAATCCCGATGTCACACTTGAGAAATAAAATTGATTGGATTATGCCCGCCTGCTAGTGTTGCATGCCATCCTTTCCTATCCTCTCTCGTCACTGTCGAATCTCTCAAGTTCCATAACACTGAATGGATGTTAGCCTACCAAGGAAGTCAACTGGATGATAATGAAGCAAAAAATAAATCCGTACGATATAAGCAACGTCCTGCTCATGATAAAGCCTATGGAAAAGGGTAAGCGTATTAGTAGAAAATATTCCTTTTAAGATTCTATAAGTGTTGCTGTGTGATCAAACGTTACATCAAGACAGAATTAATCCACTAAATTGTAGTTTGCCATGTAAGGTCGTCTAAAGATAAGGGTGTTAGGCATAATAAACCCTGAAGTTAAAAGAAAGCAAAAGTTTATTCAAATTATTGAATGAAGAAGGAAACTATCACCTTACCCACAAATAAATACTTGATCTCAAAATGTTTGACCCAGGCTCAAATGAAACCTCGGGATTCTCAACATCGGAAAGGTCTTTTAAAGCATGAAAGCATCTAGGCCTCTACACTACCGGAGAAAGCTAATTTGCCGAGTGCAAAATTCTTTGATGAGTGCATTCTTCGGACACTCGGCAAAGGCTGTCTTTGACGAGTGCTATACCTGGAGGCACTCGACAAAGAAATACTCTCGGCAAAGAAGCATTTGCCGAGTACCAGACACACGGCAAAGGGAGGCCCTTGGCAAAAACAGGCGGCCGTCGACAAAGAAGGCCGGAGTGACAGCGGCCACTTGCCGTCAGCCTTTGCCGAGCGCCTCACCATTTGGCGCTTGGAAAGAATTTTTTATTTTTTTTAATATTTCTTTGCCGAGTGCCCCTGGCCTGGCACTCGGCAAATGCCCTCTTTGCCACGGCACTCGGAAAATTATTTTTTCATTTTTTGGTCCCTTTTTTTGTGAGGCCTTGCTACTATCACTACAGCTCCATTTTAAAATTTGGGGTAATTTTGAATTTTTTGCTATATTTAATTTATTTATTTTGTTTAGTTGAATTTTTTTAGATAATTTAAATTTGAACTACAGGTGCTTGGAATATTGCAATTCAATGATTCAAAAAATAATATTATAGTATTTAGTGTACGTTGAGGCCGTATCTAGGAATCCACATGAAATTTCGAGCATCTTGTTCATATAACATGACGAGGGACCTGCGGAAAAAGTGATTTAAATTATGTAAAATCCAAACGAATTCCAAAAATCACGAAACTTGTGGAGATGTCGTGTTATCGTATGGTTAGGCTGTGGTTAAAAATTAAGAAGTTTTCGAGCAAATTGTGACGTCGGATGCCTAAAACCCAGACATCTCCATATGTAATCACTTTTCTTTGCCGGGTGGTGACTTTGCACTCGCAAAGGCTTTCCCGAGTGCCCGATAAAAGGCACTTGGCAAAGAGCTCTTTGTGATCAGATTTTTGTCGAAGGCTCTTTACCAAAGGCTTTGCCGAGTGCAAAACAACCTTTGCCGAGTGACTTAGGCACTCAGCAAATTAGCCGATTCCAGTAGTGCTAGTTGAATTTCAGTGATTAATGACTACATAAGATTATTATGTGACTAACATGTGTTTTGCAAAGACAATATAAGTTAGTTCATGATAATGATGATTGATTGGGCACTTATTAGTTTTCATGCCCCTATTGATGTATTCAATTTTGGTTATCAAATAATGAACACAAGATTAAGAATCGACTAGTTCTAAGTGTTGGAGGGCATTGAGGGACACTTGGATTAGTGATAGGATCTTTATTTTTCCTTTGGTCGTACTATAAAAAGAAGGACATCAATGAGTAACTTGACCTAGTTGAGTCTAGTGAGTGGATGTGGTCCATACTTGTGAAAACTAGCGCTATGTAGCTCTATGAAAGCCCAAAACAAGTTTGAGATCTAACCCATCTCAAAGAGTGCACGAGATGGATGAGTCGGTGCAGCTCTGCAGGTGCACCAAACCTGTTTGGTATGGTATCAGATAAGGGCTCTAAACAGAGAACAATGCATGTTGTAAGGTGAGAACAACTCTCTGGATCGACTGTTGTGTGCATTGGACCATTCGGAAGCAGCGCTCTAATCGACTACTGCACTGGACCAATCAAGTCCACATAGGTTCGGTGCTGTTTAAAGGGGAGGACACAAGGACGTGCCACTCATGGTACGTTTGTGGCGGTGCATCGGACCAGGGCACATCCTATTTAAGCAGAGAGGTTGTTTTCGATGCAACATAGTCGTGTACTCGGAAGTTAAACATTTTAACATTGATCAATATAGGCGCGCAGTGCACATAAAACAACTAACTCTCTCTCTAATGACATATTATTGGTTGATGCGCAGCCTGATATTTCTAGTGCACGATGACGCGGCGATGAGCAGAAAATGGCGAATCAACCACACGCGTGCAATTCCCCGCTGATAGGACCCGGCCGCTGTGCGCACGCAATGACAGCACCACCACACGGCCTATAAAATCTTCGTCGTCGTCCTCCAATCCAACCACCACCGCGCGCTGTGGGCGTCACGAAAGACCTCATCACGGTACTACCTGCTGCCTAAGCCTTTCTGGGAAGAATCGACCAACGCCCGGTCCTTCCTGCCAAACCAGACCCGTCCATATACAGGCTTGCAAATTGCACACCAGATCGAGCTAAATAAACAAGCAGACAAACAAGAAGAACATATCTTGTGCTAGTCTGGTACTGAATGTTGTATGCTCCTCGATCTCTCGATCGATTACTCCATAATAATCTATATAATATGGGGGTGGGTGGATGCAAGTGGTAGTAATGTTAGTTGTTTGTTGCATGGAATAACTAAATACTATGTTTCCTGGCAATGTCCATACGATATCTGCATAGATTGGCAAGGTAAGTTTAGTGTGAACTAGGCAAAAGCGACATTCTCGACCTTCCCTAAATTGGCTTTTGCATGCACAATAATTGATGCTCATGGTGGCGACCAGAAGCCAATTTGCTGTTTTTGTAATGAAGGTTCTCCAGACGCATTGGAGGGCTCATAAATTAAGTTTTCAGTTTATTTTGCCACATCAGTCAACAGCTGTTCTAGTCAAGCTTTAAAAAGTTTTGAGACACAATTAATACAATCGATATACTCCCTTCGCCCCTCTTTCTATATGTTGTTCTCGCTTCTGATAAGCAACTTTGATTGAATATATAAAAAATTATTAATATTTATGGTATATGATTAATATCATTAGATAAATTGCTAAATTTATTTTTATAATAAATTTATTTTGAGGTATAAATATCATTAATGTTTTTTATAAATCTAGTCAAACCTACCGGTATTCGAAGTAAAACATATGCATGACAATCACATCTATCTAGATTATTTGTTTGTCATGAAAATTTTATACTCTCGCTCTCTAGCACCAAAATTGTTATATTATAAACATTTTCTAATAACCACATAGTGGCCAAAGACATATATTCTCTAGCTAGGCCACATCATTATCCAAAACGACTAGTATCGTTGACTAAGAGATGAAGTGAACTACTCTTTGAAAGGTAGGGTTTATCATATTTTTTTTTTTTTGCGAATTACAAAGTACAACATAGACACTCACAAAATCATGCACACACATCCCTATAAACTCACGTACGTAGACCGCCCTACCACTATGATCATCTTCGAAGGCTAGGTTGACAAATCCTCAAAATTCGTAAAGTCGTCATATAGGCACCTCGTGTAGGCGACGCCTAGACCGAAAGCACAAAGCCATGTAAGGTTGCGTATAACCTGAAGCTAGATCAAATTACTATCTTCAGTTCAATTTAATTTGATTCATCCTCCATGTCCACTTTCTCAGGGATTGATTAATTGTTATAATACTACCCATCAGCTGCTGAAAACAGCAACGAAGGCAGCGGCCGGGCTACCCGGGCTCCAGCCCGGGCTACCGCTTCCAGGTACGTGGAGCCTCTCTTTGTTCCCTCAAATTTTTATAGATAATTATACGGATTAGGTAGGGCTGAGATTTATTAAAGATTGAAGCAAAAAGCTATTTTACTATTTGGGTCACCAATTTCCATATTATAGAGACAGAACATCGTATCGTAAGCAGGCCCAAGTGGAAACAAATCTTATGAGGCACATCGAACCCAACGTAACCAGCATACTCCTTCAGTCCCGAGCAGCGGCGGCTTCCTATTCACTCGGTAACCAGCATACTCCTTCAGTCCCGAGCAGCGGCGGCTTCCTATTCACTCGACGCCCTGATCTCCACATCTCGAGCGAAGCAGCGGCGACTTCCTGTTTGCCGTTCGCGCAGGTCCTGGACGCTGGCAGCACGGTCATGGCCCTAGACGGCAGCAGGCGGGTGCCGACGGCCAAGGCGCTCGCCGCAGCGGCGCGGCTCGCGGCTCCTGGACGGCGGCGGGGGCTAGAGTTTGATCAACTATATTTTCAATATAAGATTGAATCGAGCTATTATATATTTGTCTATCGTGAGATCATATAGTAGAGTTTTGAATATAATATTAAATTAAGCTATTATATATTTGTCTATCATGAGGTCACAGTAGAGTTAAGTTGTTGTAGACTTATGTTCAGCCCGGTCTAAACTTTTTCCTGGCTTCGTCGCTGGCTGAAAATGAGGCCTTGTTTAGATTTTAGATTTCACCCCAAATTTCACTATGCAAAAAGAAGATTCATCGTCACATCAAAATGTCGGCACATGTATGGAATACTAAATATAGATGAAATAAAAAACTAATTACACAGTTTTATTATACTTTGCGAGACGAATATTTTAAGCCTAATTAATCAATGTTTAGACAATTATTACTAAATAAAAATAAAATTACTATAGTGTTTAACAGAATTTACTATGCAAAGCTGGTACACCAACTTTGGTATCTAGACAAGAAGGCCTGATATGTAAACCGATCGATACAAATTGAGCCAGCTGTCATTTGCACTCACCATGGGTAGCACTAGCTAGCGTATAAGCACATGTTCTGTGCCATTCTTTATCTTTCCTAGAATATATGTTTAAACAGGAGAACTAGAACATGATGACTATATTTTATACGCATGTAACCAAAAATTATATATGCTCCAAATTAATATACACCTGAAAACTGCATGTATACTGTAAGTGCCCCCTGGCCATAGTGGCCACTAGAATCGCACAAGGGGCTGAGGGAAAAGGCTATGGACACACAGCATGCAATTGTCGATCGTTGTCGTGGGAATCGCACAAGGCACACAACGCAATGGAAAGAAAAGCTAGCAGAACTGCACCACAATGAGCATGAAGAAAAGTAGAAAACCCTTGTCTCCACGGAAAGAAAGAAAAGGCTTTCCAAACGCATCCAGTCCACAACCACACAACCCTTATGGCCGCCGGAGAGGTGCGCAGTAGGCAGGAAGCCGATCGACCGAGACGACACCACCACTGCCCACTGATGAGGTCGTCGAGCTGAGCCAGGCATGAGGGCATGAATGTATCTACCCGAGCTGCTGAGAGCTCGACACATCAGTGCATCACCGGCCAGATGAAGCCAAATCCGGTCTTCTTTGCAGGTACGAACGGGACGACACGATCCCCCGGCAGCTAGCAGATACGGCCGGTCTCTCATAGTCTGTGCTGTATATAATATACTGGCGCATCGATCACTCGCGCGCGCTGTCAGTGATCGATGATGCTCGTTGTCAAGGTCTAATTGCATGCGCAAACAATGCAACAACTGGGCGCGGGCATCTCTTTTTCCAACGAAAGCGAGATGGGCGCAACCGATTGGAGGAATAAGAAGAGAGCAATCATGGCGCCGGGGAGAGCTGTTGGTCAGACTTGGATCGAAACAGCGCCGAATATTCATCGGAAACCCACACACAGACACTTCTCCTCTGACGCACGCTCTGATCGACAGGAAGGCTAGAGATCGACATCGATCGAGGCGAACACGATGACGACGGTATAGAGTAATCGGCGTCAAAAAGGACTCTTCTGTCGTCGTCTGCAGATGGCTCATGGCTGACGATGGCACCTAATTTGCACTGATGTATGTATTTGGGGCCTAAAATATACGTGTGATCTGCTGTTGCATCTGAATAAAGTATTGTGGATCGATTAGCTTAATTAGCTTGGGGATGGAAAGGGGGTCAAAGACGAACGAGTGAGCGAGAATCCTATGCGCTGGGGTGGTTTTTAGGTTAAACAAAACAAATAAGCCGCCACTACTTGTGATACGAATTGTAGGAAAGCTGGGGCAAATCCTATCCTAAATTCCTGTCCGGATAGGCCGGCTAGCTTTGAGATATATAGATGCATTTGCACTTGCAGTATAATGGATGGAAAAGAAATTATTAAAACCTAATCATGTTGTCGAACAACAAGCTTAGCCACGGCAGCGAGACGTACACAGTGCAGGAGAGTATCACGATCGCCACGGCGTCAGATCAGAAACGTGCCAAATGGCCAACACGGCGGATGATAGCACACAAGCACACTCTGGTGGGTGTGTGGGTGTGGATGTGGACGCGCAGTTGGACTTTGGGGTGGGGGTGAGGAGAGATCTTCATAACATCTGGATGTGGTGGTTCTTGGCTCCTTTTCCGTATACACTACAAAAAAAAACATCATCATTGTATCATGTAGACACTGGCAATTAGAATGTTCCACCTGTGTCCGTGTGGCTACGTTAGTGGATTGCACTGTTGTCGATCAGTTGTTGTTGACATAATAAAGCATATGGATAGCCTCTCATCCACATTCCATAGCATGCGCGATCCGGCCCATAGTTAGTTACTAGCACGTTATCAGCCCACATGGCACAGCGTTCGTACCCAAGCCCTGTGGGCCTAACCCATCGAAACACGTAATAGGGCCAACACTAACCGCGACAATTCCGGCCTAGTTCAAAGCCTACGGGCAAAGTGACCATAAAACCTGACGCGGCCCAGCCGACACCAGGAGGCCAGGAGTCCAGCCGAGCGGCGTTGGCCAGGCCTCCCCCGGTTCCCCCCTCTTCCAGTTTTCTCTGCATCCGTTCCCCGGCCTCTTGCGCATCCACCGCCACCGCCACCGCCACCGCCCACCGCGCCACGTCTTCCATGAAGGACCCGTTCGAGGCGGCCGTCGAGGAGCAGGACTCGCCGCCGGAGTCGCCGGCGCCGCACGAGGAGGAACCCGGCGGCGGGGGCCCCGCGGACGACCCCGAGGACTACGACGGCGGGGGCTCGCGGGGCCCGCCCCCGCGCCAGCCGTCGGCCCAGGCGTCGCACGGAGCCGCCGCCGCCGCCGCCGCGGCGGCCAAGGCCAAGGGCCGGGTCCAGAGGGAGCAGCAGGACGATGATGACGACGAGGAGGACCAGATGGAGGTCGACCTCGAGAAGCTTCCCAGCAGCACTGGCGACCCCGACAAGCTCGCTAAGATGAAGTTCGTGCCTGGTTACGCCTTGCCTGTTCAGTTTTTTAATCTAGCAATTGACAGTGCCTTGTTAGCCGTACAAATTGGCTGGCTCTTCGTAATTGGAATAATTCTCTGAGGAGTAGATATGCGTTTGGGAGACTGCAAGCCAGCGAACCCTAGTTCTGCCTATGTTAACCACACAGAGATCAATAGCAATGCAAAGCAAATGAGTGGCCATTCGTTGCCTTAGTACTGGTAGTTTTTCATTGATTTTCCGTAATCCTAGTTGTGCTTTCTTAGGTAAATATAAACAAATAGGTGTGATTGTGGATCACTGTCTCAGCAAGTTGCAGCGAACCCTTTCTCTGCTTTTGTTAAACGCCAGAAAACAATTACACATAACAAAACTAGCAGTTTCCAATTGAATCATGCTGCCAGTTCAATATTAGGGTTAGCACCATTTGCCCTGATCTTCTGTATGAGTGCTCGATAGTAAGCTTGTTTCCATGATCGTTTGTATCTAAAGTTATTTTTTCAGAATTGTTACTATATAGTGGCGGTTGCTCAGAAAAATATCATGGTTCACACCTGTAATTTATATTCCCTTGTACATAAAAAGTATTCATACTTTCTTATGATTGAATACTAAATTCTATGTCTATGTCCTAACTGTGTCCTTTTGTCAGTGCTATACTGTCCCAATTTACAGAACAGCAGATGAACCGTTATGAGTCATTCCGAAGATCTGGATTTCAGAAATCTAACATGAAAAGGGTATGGCTTCACTTATCACTTACTAATCATATATAAATTGTAGGGAAAATGCAAAAACCCACTTACAAGCTACGGGGTTTCAAATACTAACCTACACCTCCATTCCTTACACATAACACTTGTATGTGTGAGACTGTAAGGAATTGAGATGCAAGTGGATAATTGAACTTTGAAATCCCCTGACTTGTAGGCGACTCTTTTCTATTTTCCCTAAATTAAATGATTTAATCTCATGTGTTATTTATGTCTGTCCCAGTATTCCTCAATGATTGAATTTGTAAATGAATATGTGCATATAGTGCAGATACTTTTATCTTCTCAGATGCACTATTAATGGTAGTATCTTAAGCCAAATTAGTGCTAGCTGTGAAAGCAAATATCTATTTTTTCACTCCAAGTCATGGAACATTACTTTGCTCTAGATGCCTTATATTAAACATAGTGAGATGGCCATGTATGTTACATGTATTGATTTTTATTTCCTATAAAATTGCTGGATAACAACTTGGTGGGTTGTTTTTAGCTTGATTTTTTCATCATGCTGTACTCTTGAAAATTTTATGCCCATACCAGTTAATAAGGACAGAGGGCGTGCGGATAACAAATTTGAATCCTTTTGCTATGTATATTCTATTCAGTAACTCAAATAAGCCTGCGGCCAGATTTGCATTGTTGATCCATATTGTGTTTACTTACAGCTATTGGTTGGCATCACTGGAAGTCAGAAAATTTCTATCCCTACATCAATTGTGGTCTCAGGAATAGCAAAAATGTTCGTTGGTGAGCTAATTGAAACAGGCAAGTTCCGAATAGTCATGTTGTTTACTTTGTTTCTATGGAATCCAATCTGCTACGGCGTTGTTGAATTGTATATTTTTGTACTTTGTCTAAGCATGATAACCAACATCCAACTGTAATCTTAACCAGTATAATTTTGTGTTTTAGTTTGGCTTCTGTTCCTGTTCGGAATCAGAGGTCCATTTTCTTCTTTCCACCTCACTATGTTACAAGGAACTTGCTAGCAGGCTTTGTAGGTTTCAACAAAAGTCTTCAGGATGGCTTTCTTGATTGTTGTTTTCTCTTAACAATTTCGTTGTGTTTTGCAGCAAGAGTAGTTATGACTGAGAGGAAGGATTCAGGACCCATTAGGCCTTGCCACATCAGGGAAGCATACAGAAGATTGAAGCTTGAAGGGAAGATCCCACGGAGATCTGTTCCTAGGCTCTTCCGCTAGAACTGAAGCATGTATATTTACTCATCAGTCAGGAATCAGGAGTCGGGGCAGATGTGGAAGATGCGTTTTTCCCATATATAATAACTGCAAATATCATCATATGTACCCTGAAAACCTGTGTACTATAAAGTAAGGTCACCGTTTGGCAGGGTTTCTGGTTCCAGTTGTTGCAGTTTCTGGACAGAAACCTTACCATACGCTCACAGTTTCTGTAGTGGGAAGTGGGATCCTGCCAGATGGCATCTCGTCTCGTCTGGGCTTGTTATGTGTACTGACTGATTGTGCAGAGTCTGATTTCGATGCGCTACCTGATGCATTTGAGCTAAAGTGGCGTGCTGTTGTTGTGCACATTATGCCTTTCCAGTGCCAGAGATCGGGTGTTAACATTTCGTTGCTGCTCTTAACATTGCATGGCGCCCAGTTTCTCTTCATTTTGGACTGGCAACTCGTTTTGACTTATGGCAAGGCGCTCAGAGAGGAGGATCCAGTTTAAGAGTTGCAAAATGCTTCCAGTCTTCCAGAGATCACTAGACCAGACCTGGTGGCCAGTGCAAGGGTGTTTCGACTTGTACTAGGCGCTGAAGTGCTGAACAAGAACAACAGGGTCGCTCCATTCTGTCTTTCTGAGATTCCTTGGCCGAGATCACGGCGGATCCGCCCGGGGTGGGTTAGTTCGATGATATCATGGCGGATCGGCAGGGCACGTGGCGAACGGAACAAGATGCCGAGCTGCTGCCTGTTGTGTGTCTGCGTGTGCCTTCACGGGCCTGCCGCCCTTTTCGTTATGTGACGGCCAAACGATGTGGGTACTCGTACGCGCGTGCAGCGACCTTTTTCTTTCTTTTTTGAGTTTTTTTTTTTTCGATGAGCTGGTAGGAAGACGAAGCATGGAAGCGTAATGCAGAGCACTTGTCGCAGGCAGACGTTGGCGTTTTTGACCAGAGACGATATTCCTGATCCATGGATTAGAGGAGGGAAGTCAGAAACATGCAACGGGATTTGTGGAGAGAGGAGCGGCTTTGGCCAGGCCTCCCCGGGATCTTCGCCGACTGATGTAGTGCTCGTCAATTGCCATGCCGATTGCCAAGGATGATGTGAATCGTATAGGTCTGCGGTGCAGACAAGGATACCTTAATTTCATTCGTGCTGGGCCAAACAAATCAAGCGCAGGGAAGAACCAAAAGAAACCACTGACCAGAAGGTGCATGTGCCTTGTGTTGTGATCCTGTCCCCTGCCCCTCTCGACTAGTACTACTGCTCAGAGGCAGCAGCCAGCCCGGAAGGGTTGTTGCTCGATGCTTTCAGGACCCAGCGATACCTTATACATCTGGAGAGGGAGGGAAGCATCCTCGTCTCATGACCATGACCATGACCTCACAGTCACATGGAAAGGGTACTCTACTTCCGGGTCGAACTTCCTCGGGATCGTCGTAGATACATGCGAACACGTTGAAGATAGATGAAACCACGAGCGCAAATTCTGCTCTGTCAGTTGGCTAGTTGGCTACTGCCACTGAGTTCTGATGAATCGCACAAGGATGCTGTCTACTTGCCTTTGTTTCAGAGCTGGTACAAGGGAAGAGGAAGGCGCACGCGAATGCAAGAGAGAGATGAAGAGAAGGCCCTAGAATTCGGAGATCTAGTAGTACGTGAACTCGTCAAGTTTAGTCTTGGCAATAATCTCGCTTTAATCATCGTAGTAATCCCCCAAGACATGCGCCAGTGCTTCTCGTCGCTTCGTCTCTGTCACAGCCATCTCTCGATCGTCGGTGGGGAATTCTAGTAGCCACGAGCGTGACGACGACAAGGTCATTTCATTTCACCGAGGAGGAAGAGGTAAAGACGAGGATTACCGAAGCTACTCCCGTTAATGTTGGGGCTTAAAACCGAGAGTCAAAAGAGAAGCAGGACAAGGAGTGTGGGTGGTCAGGTTTGTGGGACAGGGAGGCGGATCTGGTGTTGCGCACGGTTGGCACGACGAAGCGGAAGGAGGCACACAACATGTCGTCGTGCATACTTTGCGTGACAGGGCGAGGGAGCGCTCTCGTCGCGTGTGCGCTGCAGGTTCGCCGCCCGGTGCCCCGGCCGTTCCACGCAAAGCGACCTGGGAGCGACGCCGAGGAGGCGACGAGTCTCGGACGGGGATGCTTGCTTCCGAGTGAGGCATCGGAGCGCGCCGGACGTTTCCGCTACAAATACAAGTCTTGCAGGTGCGTGCCCGGAACAACCGCCGGCCGGACCCATGTCTGCTGTTGCTTCTCGGTCCACCGACAAACGAAACCGCGCGACGCTCTGCGCACGAGCCTCTTCGTCTGGAGCACATGGCGCTGCGGCTGCGCACCGACACCTCTAACTCTATCTGTCCGGTTCACGTCTTGCGCGCCTGCCTAACGCAGAGGCGGGCGGTCTCTCGACGGCTCAGCAGGCTCGGCCGCGCGCCGTCCTCCAGACGGCAGAAACAGGGAGCAGCAGCTGGTGAGTAGTCGCTGCCGGCCGAAGCCGGACCAGGACCATCTCTCTTACTGCTGGTAGGAGCAGCAGTTTTCTCTCTCGAAGAAGAAAGGGTGGATGAAACATGGAACGAAAGAAACAGGCTCGGGTGTCCCCCGTCTCCCGCCCAATTTGCTCCAATTATATAGCGCCCATGAGGGACGGCGAGAGAGCGACAGGCAGCGGAGCAATTTGGCTTTCCACCATCCGACTGCCAATCGCCGCCGTCGTTGCCTTCGACGGAATGGAAGACTTGCCGGTGGGTTCGTTCAACGCGCAGGGTCGGCATCCACCACGTCAAGCTCCTAAAATAAAACCCCCCACATGCTGCAATCCAACACCTCTGGTTGGATCTAAGTCGTGCTCATCGAGATCTCAGCCACTGCGAGTCCGCGACAAAGCGTTGCCATTTTTTATCTAGCCGGCGGGAGCAAGTAGAACAATCTAGTCTAGTCTCAAGTGATGGCGTATTGAATATTTTTCACATTTCCTTTCTCATCAGGCGATACAACTCCCTCCCAGTCTCGCAATGTAAAGTAAAGGGCCAGGCCCATGTCCTTGAGAGAAGCCCAGTCCAACAACTAGTCACCGGTGTTGTTACTGCTAACACTGTACTGTACATAAAACTTCCACGTCCCATTCGACGACCAGTCGAGACCCAAGTCACCGGTGTTATTACTGTGCTACTGGGAACACTGTACACCAAAGGTAGTAGCACAAAGTAGTGTCATTTTCAGTTTTGCGTCACCGGTGGAACCGAATTCCACGTTTGAAGTCGCAAGGAAAGCACATGGGACAAGAGAGGCAGAGATTGACTGCGTGGGATATATATAGACGGACCGCAGCTCACACAGCTACCAGACACCACCAAAATAGCCTCGCGGCCGCGGAGAGAAGAAAAAACGCAGCTCAGCACGAAACTTCACGACCAGCGCCACACAAATTTCACCGCCAAAAACACAAGCCGGTCCGTGTGGCACACACCACCATCGTCCTCCGACGCTTCCCAGGGCGAGCGGCGGCGGAGGCGGCTCAAGGTGAGCAGCGACGACCACTCTTGCCCTCAGCGTCTCCACCATCTTATCTTCCTATTTTTTACACTGATGAAACACAGCCTCCCTCCCGCTCTCTCCCTCTCATGTTGCCCAGCTACCAGTGATCCTTCTTGCTCTTCCACCCATGGCTGATGATGGCTGCACCTCCATCTTATTGCCCTTTTGCAGCCTCGTTTGACAGTCACTCCGAGTCGCTGTCCATGCTCTCCATCCCTTTCAGCCCTCTTCTCTTCTGCAGACCAAATACCAGGAGATTGATTTCAGTTAGTGCAAGCCATGCTGCTTAGTGCAGAAACATCAATTGGTAGTCGTTGCAAGCAAAGACCTTGTTCCTTTTTTTTTCTTTGGCGTGTGTTAGAGGCAAGACCGAGCTCAGGTCATGTGCATACAGTATTCAAAGAAACCCAAGCAAGAACCCACCACAGCCTTTGTAGATTAGATTAGGTTAATAAATAAATAATTAGAGTTCATGTTACAAGATTCGAGCTGGTCCTTGCTATTGACAAATCGGCCGTTCCAATTTGCCATCAGAATAAACTGGGGGGAACTAACGATGTGATACAAACGCCCTGTTCGCTTGGTCGTTTCTGACTGGCTGGTTCTGGCTGTAGCTGATTTTTTATGAGAGAAAAACACTGTTGAATGGCTGGCTGGTTTGGCTAATAAATTTAAACGAACAGGCTGAAAGACTAGAGCACCACCCTTTTGTTCTTGTTTCAATGGTTAGGATTCCAAGCTCTATCCGGACCACAATCATGTGGTCCTAACCAGCGAAAGATAGGTACCAGGGACCCACTTGTCAGTGTCTCCGCTCGACAATCCCAAAGACTCACCTGACACATGGACCCCACCCAAGCAGACAACAATAAGTAGATGTCCAGTACCGTACGTGCAATTCACAAGCAAATTCAGGCACGGTGAACCCCATTGGTGTGGTACGACGTTTGTATTAGTGAGGCAGTTGTGCACTAGCGTGTGTTTTGTTTTTGCTTGTGTAAAGCACATACGCCAGTTGGCAGATAAATGAAGTGGAGCTAAACCTAGAACACTCCTCAGGTTAAGGGCACACATCCATCTCATCTCCTCCACGTCCGCAGCAATAAAGCCGCGGCGGAGCAAAATTAACTAGCAGTGCCGTCATCAATGAGGACACGGAGCATCACGGGTCACGGGCCCCACATGAAGCCCCATCCGGAAAGAAAAGGGCAACCATAATTCCTCCCGCTTTTCAGCTTTATTTTGCATTTGTTCGCAAACCCCCATGCCCCCAATCCAAACGATTTTTTGCACGCACTATTCTTTTTCTTTATTATTCTTTTAGCCATAGAAAACAAAGATTTAGAAATTCTCGTCGCTGAATAAGCTGCAGCAACTGAAATCGTGGAGCAGGCAGGATCAGATCAGGGTAGTACGTAGTAATAGAAAAAAATGATTTTGGATTTATACCTTCTTCACGCATTTCTTCTCCCGCACCTCGTACCGGCCTTTCGTCAAATCTGACAACCACATCCCCGGGAAGACAAACTGCATGATAAAAGCAGCAAGAGGGAAGCACATGTAAGTTTCTGTGATGACGAGAAGCGAGATCGGATCCGATAGGAATAGGATCAGATCGAGCTGAGGCCAGGTGTGGTTGTATTACTTGGAGGCTCTTGTCCACGTTCTTGGCCCTCTTCTTGGGCCGCTGGGGCAGCTTGGTGCCCTTCATCGCAAGGAAATCGTCCTCTTTCTCCTTTCGCGACAGCGAGAGGTAGATCCGCGGCAGCTCGAACCGCTCCACGCCCAGCTTCTCGCCGGCGCCGTTGCTGGTCAACGGCGAGTCGTGGTGGTGGTGGTGATAGATCTTGGACTCCATGTGCAGGACGGCGTCCATGGCGGAGGACTTGTGCCCCTTGTCCGGCGACGACCGCTTCTGCGCCGATCGCTCCTCGACGGACCTAAAAAGAAACAAGAATGAATGTTAATGATGATGCGATTGCGTTGCGGGGGTGGTGGCGTTGTGGTGGTGGTTGGTTGGCAAGTTGAGGGAAAAGGGTGGGTCGGGTGGTGGATTGATAGTACCGCCTACTAGAGTTGAGGCTCCAATCCTACTCCCAGACTCCCCCTCAACGAAGATGCAATATTATGAGCAAAGAGCTCCTGCTCCTGCTGTCTGTGTGTGTGTCTACATAGAAAGAATGGATAGGAAGTTGAGATGTGTATATTTATAACCCATCTACTCTGCCTTCTAGTCTAGTGCAGCAGATAGCCTAAATATGCAATTCATTCATTCATACCATTGACATCATCCCATTACCCAAAAACAACCAGATTTATCAAAACAATCCGCCAAAATAACTCTTAACCGAGGAGTACAAGTACAACCATCGGATTTGTAAATAAGATAACAGGTCCCCAACATGCTGCAAACAATGTGTGACAAATACAGCTACTGCTTTCTCTCGCCACATATCCACGGACTAGCCGAAAGGTAAGGTTACCGTCGACACTGCAGATCCAGACACACAACTTTCCCAAAAGTCATAAAAATAAAAATACATTAATAACTAAAAAATACCCACAAAATGAAATTGATCTAGATCAAATCAGTACTAAAAATATTCAGAGGAAACCCTACTTAGATTTTTATATTATTACATAATACTTATATAAAAGAAGAAATGATGCGATGAGAGGAAAAGAAAGGAAGGAATATCTTCCATCCAACTCTCCTTACGCTGCGGAAAGATGTGGCGGTACAGCTCACCAAAACCAAAGGAGACCGGCCGAGCCCAAGGAGGAGAGAAAAATATAAATATAAATATAAATATAAATAACACTACAGCGACGCCGAGGCACGATCCCACCCAAAGAACGCTCGCGACCATGACACCAACTACTCGTCATATCATACGCCAAGGCAGCAGTTGTTTCCGCGGGGGCAAAACCGGAAACACAAAAAAATAAGGTCGCCGAGGCAAACAAGAGGGAAACGACGCACGCGCAGGATAGGAAGGGAGGGAAGGAAGGAAGGGGGCAAGGGGCGTCCATCGTCGTTACCTGTGGTGGTGGGGCGGGTGGTGGTGACTGCCGGCGGCAGCGGTAGAGGCGGAGGCGCGGGACGGGAAGGAAGACGCCGACCGCAGGTTGGACCCGCGCGTGTAGGAACCACCGTTGGCGGTCGGCGGCGGCGGCGGCATGAGCTTCTCCGCCGGCGCCGACGCGCGCCGCTGGATCTTGACCCCGCCGCCACCGACGGCAGACTGCCGGCGCTGCGCGGACGGCGCGGCGGTGGCCGAGTCGCGCCGGCAGCGCGACCGCTTGTTGTGGCCCCACTGCAGCAGCACGTCGCCGCCGACGACGGCACTGCCGCCGCCGGTGGAGCTCGGGGAGGCGCTGTCGGAGGAGTCGGACGTGTGGTGGTGCGCGTGCTCGCGCGCTGGGCTCCGGACGGCCGACGACGAAAGAGGCGCCGGCTGCGGCGCGCGGGCGCGCTGCGGCTTGGACTCGTGCGGTGAGGCCGCGAGGTAGGAGGAGAGGCGGGAGCCGTCCGTGGCCACGGCCGGGGCGTCGTCGTCTCTGATGAAGGAGGATCTGGACGCCTGCTTCCGGGGCACGGCGCCTCCGCCACCGCCGCCGCCGTTGCCAAGGGGGAGGCAGTCCGGGCTCAGCCTTTGGTACCTGCATCGAATCAAGAGGTGAGGCGCGTCTTAGCGATCTCATCGAACAAGGAGATCCGCTGCAAAATGCAAGTGACAGATCGCTCGCTCCGTTGGTAGCGGCCATGAAACCGGCAATCAAACAGATCGATCGCCAGCTTCATCGCTTAGAGACGGATAACAGAACGACCGCAAAATTCCAACATGAACAGCTTGTTGAACTGGGAAGAACAAAAAACCATTTGGAACTCCGGAACTCGGAAGAGAAGGCTGCCGCCAACGAAACCAGAAATTCTAATCCGGCGGCGGTGTGATAAACTACATGACTGGTCATCTTCTGACCAGAAAAAGATCGAAGGGTGCGAATCAGAAACAACAAATGGATGGCTTGCTGTTATCTAGAAACAGCCGGGAAGGCAACCGAATTTGGGGGACGGCCAGAAAAAACATTGAGATGGCTGCGCACAGAACCTGAAAAACTAGGAGTCGAAGAACAAGAGAGTCAGCACGGTCGCCGGAATTGGCGAGACCGGCATGGAGATGCATAGTTGGAGATACATAGTACGGATCAACCAAACTGCAACGAGAACATGAATCGAAATACCATGCCGATAGAGAACGGAAATATCAGGCGGATGAAGAGAGCAAATCCTTCAACAACACAAAGAAATTTGACAAGGCCGGCCAGCTCCGGCCGGCGACGAAGAAACCAAATCCTTCAAACAACCGAAGCGAGAGAGAAGAAACCGAAACCAAAACCAAAACCAAAGAAGAAACAAACGCAAACGAGTTGAAAAACATGTTGCACTTCGATCTGCAACGAGAATAGCCGCATAATAACCGGAGGAACCGGAGGAACAGAGAGGGAGAGGTGGGAGCCCGGAGATCTGCCGGCTACCTCATCATGTCCAATGCCGGAGCGTCTCTGAGTCTCAGGGGGCTCGGCGACGCGACGTCTCTGCCAATCGCGTGGACCTCGACGGCGCCACGCATCAAAACTGGCCTCCGCCGGCCGCCGCAGCCGTCTCGTCTTCGTTCTCCAACCGCTCGCCAATTACTCAACTCGTTCTCGGTCTACGTTCCCAGTAGACGCGAGAGATAAGATGCCGAGAAACCGGCAGGAAAATTCACAAGCAAAATTGTGAGAACAGAGGGGGTGGGAGAGGGAGGAGGAAGAGAAGAGAAGAGGCAGCAATGGCGATGGGAAGCAGCGGCCGGGTCCAAGTAGAGGAGATTTATCTGTTGCGCTCTCCCCGCTGTGCCCTCGCGCATGGTTCATCAATCACACTTCTGCCACCGCTCCTCCTTTCCCCAAACTGCCCCGGCGCGGGCCGTGGCAGTTTGGTGATTACGGGAGGATTAGGAGGGCTGTTACGTACTTGTACACCCGAAAATCCGAGCGGTACATGCGGCCGCCTCTCTCTTGCACTGCAAGACAGCGGGAGGAGATCGGTTTCCAAACAGACGCGAGTGCGTCGCTAAAACGTACTCCGACAAGTGGGCCTGGAGTCCTAGCGCCCACGATGTCAGTGACTGGCGTATTCGGTGAGCTAACCGCCGCTCGTGTTTTACAAGGATGGTGTAGTACGTGAGATCACGCGCCGCGTCGACGGGGAACGCCACGTAACGCCCCGCCCCCGCCGTGTTGACGAGCACGCCTAAACTCTGACCCACTGACTTCCGGGGCCACTAGGTGCTGCTGGGCCACATGTCAGGGATACGTGTTATTGTAAGGGGTCTCGCCTCGGTGATCGATGATGGTTTTAAAGGAACGGGCGAGATCAAGCGAGTCGTCGCGTGTACGGTGGATGCGACGCGACCCATCGCTTGGCCTGTGTGGCCAGGCGGCCAGCCCGCGGCATCGGCACGTGAGGAGGCGGTGCGCCAATTGGACTAGTTGTTGCGGGCTGCGGTGACCGGCACAGCGCGGCTTTGGATCCGGAACCGGGACTGGCAGGATTGTCCCGGGTGGGTTTGGCTTTGAAAGGAGCCACTCAAATCAAAAGCAGAAGAGTGCCTTAGAGCCGGTATTTTTTTCAAGAAAAAAAATAGCAGATATAAAATATAAATAACTTGACACAAAACAACTTTAAAAAATGTTCTATTTATAGATAACTTCCTAAACCATGATATGGTTGAGTTTACTCCCTCAATTATTTCGGTTGGCCCCTCAACAAGATTTGTCTTTTTTTCAACATTCAAAATGTTTTTTAGTTTCAATTACTTGTGATGGGATAGCTAAGACTATAATTTATGGTTAAAAATATTTCATAATTTTTAATATTTATGTTGATAGGTTCCAAAATACTCCCTTTGTTAAATTGTAAGTCGCTTTGTTTTTTACACATAGATTTTGCTATGTATTGTCTAGATATATAGCAATATTGATGTATCAAAAAAGTCAAAGTGTCTTATAATTTGTAATAGAAGAAGTATAATAAAAAGGCAACACAAAAATTACTAGACATAAATATGGTGCATTGTATAGCCTTACATATTCAAAACTCAACCTGTATGTATATAGAAATAAAACCAAATTAGGCCGACCAAAATAATTAAGGACGGTAAGTCGAACCAAACATTAAATTAGAATGTTATATGAACATAAGGAATACGGAATACTTTAAAGTTAAGTTTGAACATTTTTTCTTATAATTATTATTGAAAACCTTGTAATTTAGAATGTTATCCGAACATAAGGATTACTTAGATGTAGTAATTTGAAATTTTTTCGTACAATTATTATTGAAACCTTGCACGTTTAGAAAAATAATAATAATTTGTAAGAAAGTGTGAACTATCATTCTTGACGTTTGGGAGGAACTAGTAGAGCTGGGAAAATGAATATAATGTATGAGGACCTACAAAGTTAATGTAGCATGAACAACCATATACTTATGATAAAAACACCCATGATGGGAAAAAAAAGGATTGGATAAGGGCTTTATCCTCGATATAAAGCCGAGCCAATCTCTCCAGCATGGTGTGCGTGTATATTCGTAGGAATAACTGTATTTGCACCTGCAACTGTTATAAAAACTCGACCACGCGGGGGTAGGACAGCACCTGGACATTTTTGCCTAAGAAGAATACCAATCCCCGAACCCCTGCCCCACCCTGACATAGGGGCACCGTCACTCTGTGAGATTAGGCGGGCCTAACAACTTATGCTTTGGACATGAGACAGACGAGGAGATTTTTTTAATCACGGCATAAAACCCTGAAAATTCGCTCCCATAGAGAATAGAACCCAGGATCTGTGGAGTGCCACAAAGGGGCTCGGCTTTAGCCAGTTAGGCTAGAGGCTCTTAGCCTACAACTATTATTATAAATAAAAAAATGTTTTAGTCACCTAACTATTGTCTGAATTTGTTTTGCCTATGCAATTTGAGAATAAGGAATCTTTGAGCTCTTTGAAAATCAGACTAATGCAATTTGAGAATAAGGAATCTTTGAGCTCTTTGAAAATCAGACCAATTAGTTGCACCTATTATTTACTTGAATTAGTCGTGCTATATTAAATTCAAAGACGGGCCAAGCCAATGCATAACAAATAGATAGATAGAGTATCAAATATACTGAAGTCAAATTAAGAAGATCCTTCTTTGAGGGGTAGGGAATATCATACTAGGTGTGACGCTTTTACAGACTAGTCTATGACTGTTTTTGGTACCGCGCCTGTGGTGATCGCGCAACATTGTACAACAGCCTGGGAGCGCTATTTACGTTTAATCAAGCTCAAGCCCTTAGTTCATCATCGTGTTCTCCCTCTCAAACATTGTCATAATAAGCATGGCACACCGTGAGGCATTTGGCAGGATTATTCCTTTTTCTTCGCCGCTGTAGCGAAAACTCGATCCCAAACACGTTCAGCATAGCAACAATTCTATTAAATAGATAATGTCATAACGCAAAAAAAAGGAACACCATCTTCCCTTGATGAGCCAAAACATTGAGAATAAAGAAGCTAAAGATCCAACTACTTATAATTCTCTGCGCTAACAAACAAAAGCTTATTGGCTCTATTGTAGCATGGAAGCTCTCAATTCAATTATGAAACTATACACAGAATGTATCTCTTTGCTCTGGTCTCAAATTTCTCCGGTGCGAGGATGAAGCGATGAACCTCTATTTTTACTTATAAAATGGAATGGAGATCTTTGCTAGGTTGATGAATGAGGAAATAATAAAGGAAGATATACCATATCTTCTCTATCTCGTACCAAAAGCATTGGTTTTATCATCCATGGTGTAGTGTTCGTTTGGTTGAACTAAAAAATAGAGGAGAATTCGCCTTCGCTTCCTTTAGCGGTTTATTGGTCATGGTCAAGTATTGTTTCTAACGAGAAAACTATGAGCCAACTTATCAGGGAGGTACATTGCTACACGTAAACGGTCGTATATGCTGTCTCATGTATTGCTACGTAGAATTTTAATGATGTGGAAGAAAGAGAGAGGTGAAAGAGAATGGGATCGTTGTTTTATGAAACAACCACCTCATGAGCTAAATTTTTTGGACAATGAGGCAACTATTTACTATTGTATGAGTTATTGTTGTCATGCACGTTACAATTCTAAATTTACTCTCTCCATAAAGGGTAGTTACATTGGTGTTGTCTCATAGCTAACTTCATAGAGTGTCACGTAATTTAAGACAACTTAGCAGACTACATGTACAATGGTTGTCTTTTAAGTTGTCTCGTAGCAACTTGCAATTTCTTAATTTATAGACAGAGTAAAAATAGGATTGTGAGGTATATGACAATAACAACTCATACAATGTTAAAATAATTATCTCGTGGTCCTAAATTTTAACTCATAAGGTGATTGTTTCACGAAACAACGACCTCATTCTCTCTTATATCTCTCTTTTCTTCACATCATCAAAAATCCTACGTGGCAAAATATGAGACGACGTATGAGACTGCTCACGTATAACAATGTATCAGCCCTAAATTAAGGAACTGCGAGTTACTAGGAGACAATTTAAAAAAATAATCATTATACATATAGTCTATTAAATTATATGATACTTTATAAGACCAACTATGAGACAAACACAAACGTATCTGCCCTCAGCCGTTCAAACTAGCAGTGAGTCCAGTGTAAGAAACAGCTGTTCCGACGTTTAGTCAAACGTGTGCAAGTGCTGTCCAAGCGGCAATATCTCGCATGCTCGCATTTTCGCCCTCCGTTTGGCACGAAGCCTCGAACTACTGGGACGGAGACACTCGGAGGCTCCAGCGCAGGATGATGCGTGGCCGCGGATCCGATCCGAATCCTGTGGATGCATCCACAAGAGACGCCTTGCGTCGCTAGCGTGTCGTGGACTCGTGGCACCGCACCGCACGCATGAGAACCTGTTTCCTCATGACGCCCCTTCCCAAAATAAACAACCTCCTGTCCTGTACCATCCTATCTGCCCCGCTCCGCTCGTCTTCGATCTCCTTCTCCTCCTCTCTGGAACGAACTCGTCGCGGCCTTGTCCAGTCGTCCTCGGCCCTTCGCTCCAATCCCCGTCCCCCCTTCCAAATCAGGCACAGATTCGAAGCCGAGCGGCGGCCAGCGAAACCTCCAGCCCACTGCCCACGTCTCGGCAAAAACAAATGGTCCACCTGCTCCTCGTGATTATTTTTTTCTTTCTTCACCTGTTTTTTACTAAGAGGAGGTAAACCAACATACAATGAGGGATGGTGGCAAGGTGCCAATCCCCTTGATCGCACAGAAAAGAACCTGTAACTACTGGATCCATAGTTCCTCGCGATTTCTGGTTGGTGAGACGATGAGTGAAGGCGTCTGGTGCCTTTCTTCCATGCGGCCATGGAGCGATGGCGAGCGGCAATCGCAGCTGCATGCCGCCTCTCTCACTCTCAGACTGGCAAGCAGTCTTCCAGTTCCAGACCAGGAAGTGCAAGCCTCTAATCTAGCTGTGATATTTCACCAGTCATAATTGTAAGTAGTCAAGTATTTCAGAGATCGTGTAACGTCAAAGTACCTCTTATAAAAACAAATGGAAGTAGTTAGCATCGGGGACTTGGGTCCTGCGTCAGGCCGCTGCTCTATGCGTTGCAGTTGCATACTTTTGCATCTTCAGGTCATATTTGGAACGCGAGTTAAGAAAAATATCTACATTCTTTGTGAATTAAACTGGATTTTAGTTACATTTCTAAATAATTTCATGCGAAATTCCCACGGTACATCCACATTCGTACTCCTTACTCCTACTATTTACCTGTCATCTCCAGCACTTTTTTTCACCCAAACAGGAGGACACCCTACTCTCAACTCTGAAGAAGTACGCCTTGTTCGCTTGATCGTTTCTGGCTGGCTGGTTCTGGCTGCTGCTGATTTTTTATGAGAAAAAAATACTGTTGAATGACTGGCTGGTTTGGCTGATAAGTTCAAACGAACAGGCTGGTAGTTCTCGCACCAAAATTGGAAATCCACTCTTTTCTCGGCAATGGCCGCGCGTCAGTGCGCACGTAGTACTTTGCCACAAAAAGAGAAAAGGTGAAACGAGCAACTTCGTGAGGCAGGCACAGTGTCACACCAGAATACCAGATCTACCACCATTCACACCAGGGAAATGCTGAAATCATCATTCTATCTCCATTCCGAGCAGTCCAAAAGGTACCGGGGACACATCCACGTTGGCACATCCTATCATGCTTTTCTCACCCAGGCCTTGTTTAGATCGTGAGAAAAAATAAACCCGATAAATAATACTACTTTCGTCTTATTTGATAAATATTATCCGATCGTGGACCAACTAGGCTCAAAAGATTCATCTCGTGATTTTCAACTAAACTATGTAATTAATTATTTTTTTACCTATATTTAATACTCCATACAAGCAGCTAAATATTAATGTGATGAAGAGAGAGTGAAAAAATTATAACTTTTGGAGGGATCTAAACATGGCCCCAATTCTAACAAACACCAAAACGCAGCAAAACGCATCACGCACATATACTCCGTATGAGGCTACTCGTCTTGCTTGCAGATCTTTGCTGCTATAAAAGATCCTGCAGCACACGCCAACATTACAGCCGCAGCATACGCTTGAAAATATTGCAAGAAAGAATATGAACCTCCTTCAGACTTCAGTGACCATCACAAATCGGTACTGTGAGTCGCTAATACACCCCCGTGGAACCGCTGTTGTTTTTCCACCTTGTCCAGAGCAGGACTTCCAGGGTAATGATGGTGATCAGAAGGACGGCCAGGTTGAAACCGTAGCCGATCTTCCACGAGTTGCCCGCGCCGCCGACCTTGATCCCGAGCACAATGTTGATGGCTGCAAAGAAGAGGGCGAGCCTGCCGACCCAGTGGTGGTACCAGTTCCAGAACTTGCGGTACTTGGAGTCCTTGTTCGGCCTCAGGAAAATTGCCAGAATCTGAGAGAGTAGTCAGACATTCAGGTCTGTGTAGCATGTCTATCTATGTTCAAATGCTGATATTAGAGTACTGCTACTACTTGTAGAGTTGTAGTGCAAAGTGCTATTGGAACTGCTTTAACACTCTGTCACATAACTACTGTGGGTGTTCTGAAACAAACCAAACTGTTTTGACTTGGAATTAAGTACAGTACATGACATGATTTCAGCTATACAGAAGCAGAAAGCACATACCTGCAAAATGCCTAGCACAAGCACAAATATGCCGAGGCCCCTATGAGCTGGGACGTCGGCTTGGATCTTGTTGTACAATGATACTCCAGCCACGACGCCGGCCAGACCCAGGATGAATCCCACGAACTGGATACCAGCATGGAAGTAGAACCACAGAGGGTCCCATCTCCTGCAGTACCTTGCAACAATGGCGCCAATTGGCAGGAGCACACCCCACGCAAACAAGTTGAGCGCCCCATGGGTCCTTTTTAGACCGTCTGATGACGAGCTTGAAGAGCTGCCTGCAAACAACCACAGTTTGTTTGTTTGTTTCAGTAAGAAGAATGATTTGGTTATTGGGACATCAGAGCAGAAGTGCATTCGTCAGTTGCTTGTCATTTGTCTGAACTATGGTTCTCTGATTTTAGAAGCATAGTAGATCAGATCACATTAAATTGCACACGCAGTTTCCAATTGTTCAAATGACTATGTGTGTTCACGAAGCAGAGGCATCTTTCTTTCAGGTTTTACCAAAACGAACCCAACAATTTCAGACCTAAACTTACTGAAATTTCCCTTTGTCATGGACTGATTTTTTCTCTTAGTAAAGCCCTATGCAGGCGGCACTAAAATGAAAATGAAGCAATCAAACGAACCTGTGGTGAAATCAAATACGATGGCGGTCCTGTCCTGGTGCTGGGAGAGGCGGTTGTTGACGGGGATGGCGGAGCCGAAGGCGAGGATCACGTTCTGGCTCTTGAGCCGCTCGGTGAAGCTGAGCTGGAAGGCGAGGTAGATCTTGGCCTGCTGCACGAGCACGGTGGGCTGGTGGTGGTCGCTGGAGACGAGGAAGCCCCGGTCCGGCACCACCTGGGAGGGTTCCTGGCCCTCCAGCGAGAACTGCTTGATGTGCGGGATCCCCGTCTTGCCCATCCACCCCACCATGGCGCTCGACCCCACCATGGCGCCGGTCTTGGAGAACCCCATCCCCACCCACCCCGTGCTGTACATGGTGGACAGCACCACCCGCAGCACGTTGTCCTTGCCCTGCGCGTACTGCAGCCCAGGCCAGGGAGTCAGTGAGAGCGAGCACAGGGCCGCACCGGATCGCCACGGGATCTAGCGCCAGGCGGCAAGAATCTCGCGGATCGTAGAGCAATGGCGGGAGGTACTACATACCCGGAGCACGAAGTTGTGCCAGACGGGGGCGCAGGCGAGCCCCGAGAAGTTGCCGGCAAGCTCAGCCGGCAGCTCGTTGTCGCAGCTGGTCTGCTGCGCCATGACCGCCGGAGCCAGGACGGCGAGCGCGACGAGCAGCGTGGCGGCGGACGCCCGCCCCATTACCATCTTCCCGGGAGGAGGGAGACGGCCGTCGACGCCGACGCGCGAGAACCAGTACGTACAGCCTACGCTACGCCTCCTCCGTATCCAACCACCGCTGAACCTTGAACCGAGCTGCGTGGGACTGTACGTGCTGGTAGCTGGGGGGGTGGGGATGGGGGGGGCGCAGCGGCGACCTGGAGCTGGAGGTAGGATGCAGCTTGCGATTGCGCTTATGATATTGGCATCTTGCTATAGTGCCGGTGAGCTGTTCTTGCGAGAATTTGCAGCGACGTGTCGCTAGTCGCTTTTTTTTTTTCAATTTATTTCTAGTTTTATCACAATTGCCGCTAGTGGCTTAGATCTAGAACGACAGGAAGAAAAAAAAGGATCCATGTGTGTGCCCCTGCACCGTGCACGCACTCCTCAGTGGAGCTTTCTTGGGTTGTGCTAGCTTTGTCTTCATGTGATCCTACTCTAAGTGCAATGTTTCATCGCGCTTTAGGCTGCACTGAAAAACTTTCGTATGAATTCTTGAGAAGTCCTTCAGTCAAAAAATTCTTGAGAAGCCTTAAATACCCATATGGAGTTTCAGCGAATTTTTCAAGTGGGAGATGTACTCTGAAAACATCGTCCTATTGACTCTTCGTTTGGTCGCCCGTGTAAAATATAGGTCGATACGCTAGTATTTATAGAAGACAAAAAAGGTACGGAACATTTTCGTCAGAGGAATAATGTTGCAAGGCCGCATAATACGCCCCTCGAAACGTATTGCCATGTTGGTGTCTTTTAATAAAAAAACAGTCAGATTCGTACCTGCCCATTACACTTGCCGGCATGTTCTCTTACCCTCTTATCTCAGGCAAAAAAAAAAAAAACCGTAGGCCTTGTCTAGCTATCTCAAAAAGGCTAAAAATTCTGCTCTCTCTTCATCATATTAAATGTTATGTCGTATGCATGGAGCATTAAATATTGATAAAATAAATAACTAATTATATAGATTAATTGTAAATTATAAGACGAATTTTTTAAGCCTAATTAAGCCATGATTGAACAATATTTATCAAATATAAATAAAATGTTACGCTATTTGTTAGATTAAAAATTTCGACGTCTAAACGAGGCCCTAGTGCAATGGCAGGTGGTTCGCTGCAACTACCTAATAAAACATTGAATCTTCAGTCGTGTCTATGTCAATCCTTTAGCAGTTTAGCCAGTCGTCATCGCAGTGTGTGAAGGAAGGAATCAAGCTAGGAATCCATCATCCACCAGCGTTCAGAGATGGCATTTCATACTGATGAGAGTTCGAGATGGCTGTAAAAATATTTTTTTGAACATTATGGCTGTAAAATATCGTATTATCGATCTATCTTATTAAGTTTCTGCCCCTCCCTGATTACTGAACATGAATGGGCTATTGAAAAAAAAGGGATACATTCAAATTCAGCTCGACGAGATCCAGTAAATTCTGGTTGAATGAATCCAACACGATGCGTGTCGGTAGGCAGAGTATCGTGTACTGATGTAGTGATGTGTCTGCGTTTTTGCTCCATTTTCTATGCTTCTTTTCTTTGTCGTCGGTGGGAAGGCTTTGCGGTTCATTTTCTAAAAATCAAAAGTGATGTCTGCAGCTACAAGTGGACCACATGCGTAAGCCTAGCACGACCTTTACCGGAAAAGAAAATGTTTTTTATGCAATCTTATTAATCATTTGCTTCCAAAGATCATTGCCTTCATGTTGCTTGCATTATCCAAGTTGAAAGATTAAGTAACCTGAACCTCTGTTGTACTGTCAAGCTACCCAAAAATGTTGCTCTGCTGCACTACTTCAGCAGAACTTCTCATCGAACTAAGACTATTTTTCCTCTCACAGAATTTCAGCGTCAGATTCAGTATAAACCAAATTTCAGCGAAACCAACAATTTGTGATGACCAGAAACAAGATCTCAAATGCGCGGATCTGCACAATATGATGCAGATACGTACTGTTTGTTGTGCGAGCTATGTGTTTCTTGTGTCCAGTGCTGACATTTATGTTGTCACCTACAGTATGAGATCATCGCTGGCTGATCAGTACTGCACTGATCATACACCTGCAGCACGACAAGAATGATTGGAAATTATTCTGCTGTTGCTTATACACACACACACACACTAGTCTACGTATGCTCAGCTGGAAGCAGCATCATGCGTCTCCCCTGCAGGTTTTCCTGAAGCTGCCTTGCGAATGAGCCTGAGGGACTCGGCAAAGTCGTTCAGGAGCTGATGGCAATCCGGGAACTGTGCTTCATCTACCGACAGGACTAGCTTGACGGAGTTCATGTAACTCTGGTAATGCACAGTCAGCGCCTGCAGACACAAAACATCCATTCCAGACCACACGACACGATTATAACCACAGTCACTGCATGTTCTTCAGATCCAATCGCACACAGATAGACATGCCACACGGGAAGAACTTAACGTACATGTGGGTGCCCGTAGGTGCCGGGTGCAATGTAGACGATGGGGTTGCCGCAGAACAGCACCTGCTCCGTCGGCCCGACCATGTTGGAGAAGGACAGGGTGGTGTGCGTGAACATGCCGTAGCAGAGCGCAGCTGCTGCCTGCACAAACAGATTCTCGTTCACAAACTCTGTCAGGAATCAAGATGCGATGAAGAATCAAAGATTGCAAGCTCCGAGCCTCCGACACGGCAAGAATGCTCGGTTCTCCTCCCGTCACGGCACCGGCAGCGGCAGAGCGGCGCCGGATGGAGATAGGAACGGAAACCCAGCGCACCTTGATGCCGAAGAGTTTGAGAACCATGTCCCCGCTCCAGAAGGTGAAGACCGACTCCATGGAGCTCTTCTTCCGGCGCGCGACCTTGCTCGCCGTCCGGACGTACTCGACGGGGTCATCGTGCTTGGCCAGGTGGAAGGGGATTAGCATGTAGCCCAGCTTGTTTCCCCATCTCGCGCCGTTGTCCTTTCTCGACTCCATCATGCTTGCCAATGCCTACCAGTACCAGCACGCAACAGGCAGAAACATGGAAACTGTGTTAGCTGTGTCTGCTGCTGTGATAAAAAAGGACGTGGTAGAGAAGCTCACTTGTATGCCGGGCGTCGCCCGTAAGTTGACGAGAACAGCAGATCGCACCGTGATGCTCTTACTGTCGCTTTCACCTGAAGAAAGATTTTGGTTTCGGTTCAGTAATTCAGTTGCAAATTAACGGTCCACAGCAATCCATCTGATGAATCGATCAATGCACTACCAGGCCAAATGCATTTCAGCACACTTTCTCACCTGTTCTCCGGAAATAGTATCGAGATAGAGCGCTAGAGGTTATCCCAAGAAGAACATCATTTACAGTCTGAAAAAGTTCAGAATACAGAACGCAAGCAATTATGTGTTGAGAAACAACAAAGAAAAAAAAGGAAGAGTGATGCATTGCGGCCAGTGGAAGGAGACGAGCACGTACGCAGCTCATGGCATTCTTGACGTACTTGATGTCGTCCAGGCTGAGCGTGCGGTTGACGAAGCGTCTGGGCTCGAACTCGGTGCCCTCCTTGGCCTTGAGCACCGTGGGCGCGTCGCCCAGCAGCGACACCGCCGTCGCGAAGAAGCAGACCACATCCACCACCGTGTGCCACGCCAGCGAGAGGAAGGACAGGAGCCACGCGGCCAGCGCCGCCAGCGCGTCGAGGGCGCCCGCGGCCGAGGAGGAGAGCGGCCGCCGCCGCAGCCGCACCGCGTAGACGGGGCCCGCGCGCCGGGCCGGCGGGAGGGAAGGGAGCGCGCCCGGGTCGGCGGCGCTGCGGGTGCAGGCCATGAAGAGGGACAGCATCGAGACGCCGTCGCCGACGGAGTGGTGCACGCGGAGCGCGAGCGCCGCGGCGGACTCGGCGGTGGGGAAGTCCAGGACGTGGACCTCCCACAGCGGGCGGGAATGGTCCATGGGCCGCGTCGACAGGGACGACACGTAGTCCTCCAGGGCCTCGTCCGGGTCGGCCGACGTGGCGGCAGGGTCCAGCTCGGGGACGATGATGTGGTCATCCATGTTCACCGCTGTCCGTACCCACTTCGGCCTGGCATCCTTTTCCAACTCATTTAACACCTGCAACCATTGTTTGTCAAAAAAAAAAAAAACACCTACAACCATTGTGGTGGTTCTCTCTCTAACAACGAGGAAGAAAACAAAATGGCAATATACACGAGCATGATTTTTTTCTCATACACGCAATAGCATTTGTGTATCTTTGTATTAGAGAAGAAAAAAAATTGTATGGCTCAGCCTATGACCAAGCTATGTGTATGGGCCACATCTTGATTGTACAACTTTGAAGACTCGATAAACAGTTGACTACTCTCCATCTGCCTTTATAAGAAGCAGGAGATTATTCCCCATGGATGATGCCTCCCTGCGAGCATTGTGTTCCCTTCCTAGTTGTCAAAAGACTAGGAAGAGTGAACTGATGCCGACTTTCTTATGCCCATGCACCCCTATCACAAATCAAAAGATCTACAACGCAATAAGACGTTTTAATTCATTTCAGATTAGTTAGAGGCTTGCATCATGCCACCATGGGAGTGTTGTGTTCATATTTATTTCTCTGTGATTCTGAGTGGCAACATCTTAAGGTCGTTTTATGGCCCTTGGGGTAATCTTGTAATCAATTTTCTTTCCAGTTCGCAAAAAGAAAAATCTTTCCTTTCTTAGTTGATAAACAGAACTCAGTAGGCTACAACAATGAGTGCACAAGAGTTCATGAGGCTAAGTTGCACTCTTTATTAATCCATAGAATTGTAGTTTGCCAACTGAAGACATTAACATCTATAAATATATAAATACACTGTCATGGCGCATTTTACGAGGAATTTAGTGAGACTAATTGATGATATATATGTTAGTGTAAATTTTATAGAATTAATTAAAATTATAAAGAAGTTTAATTAGGAAAAAGGTAAAATGACCTATAATATCAAATATAAGGGCTGCGTAGCTCCATCGGATGCTATAAAACACTTGAGCTCTTTATACTCAACATCATTAATTAAAAGCACAAATATTTTGAAGCAGACCTAGACATTATTTTCCTAAATGGCCGTTTGGTCAGTTTACACACCATTTAAAAACTACATGAAAGTATAATTTCCCCTATATTATTTTGTTTAATCGCCCATTTCTATCGTTCAAATAATCATTTTGTCTGTTTAGTCCGAATAATAGATAAATACAACAAATAACAGATTATATACCGCTTAAGACAATGTTGGATCTATGTCAATAAAGTTTGTGTGTTAAATTCTTCTCAAACACTAAGATGATTTAACTTTTCTCTTCTACGAAGAAAACCTAACAAAAAAAAACTCCGGTTCCTACTTTTCTGCAGCAAGGCGTAGATCGCGTACTCCATCTTAGACTACCCGCAGCGGGGGACGCAAAAGCCTTTTGCGTTTCACTTTTTGCGTAAAAACGCTGCAGCGGGGGACGCAAAAGCGTCCGCAATGGTTGCGGACAGGCCTCCGTCCGTTTGCTTTGCGGGAGGTACGGCGCGACGGTAAAGGACGGTGGGGGCCCGCTGGAGGAGAGAGAAGGCCGGTCTCGCGCTCGTCCTTCGCGTGCGGCCGCGACAAAGAGGACGGGGACGCCGTGACTGCGCCCGCTCACCGACCGAGGGAGAAGGGGGCAGGGAAGAGCACGCGATGGTCGGAGCTCCGTCGATGAGGAGGCCGCCCGCCAGAGTCCGAGGGGCCAGCGCGCCGCCGTGCGCTGAGGAGGCCGCGGCCGCCGTCCCGTCCCACGACCGGAGCCGCGCCCGCCATCCCGTCCCGCCACCAGAGCGGCGCCGCTCGTGGACGAAGGAGGGAGCCGCGGGCCGCCGCGCCGCCTTGGAGCTTGCCCTCGGAGAAGCAGCGGAGGAGCCCTGGGAGAAGCAGCGGATGCCGCGGACGTGCTGGGATGGGGAAGGAGGCCGGATGCGCCGCCCACGCACAGGCAAGCCCGCTCGCGAGCTCGCCGGAGCGCCTTCGCGTGCGCTCGCGTGTGCCCGCCGCTCGCCCTCGCTCGGCCACCTCCTCGCGAGCTCTCCGGCGCCGCATCGCGCTCGCATGCGCCACCGGTGGCAAGGGAGCAGAGGAGCCCGTGCGCGCCGTCGTGCTCGCCCACCGCTGCCCCGAGATGCGCCACTGCATCGTGTAGCCCGCGCCCGCGCCGCCGATGGGAGAGAGGTCTCCATGGGCGGCAGCGTGCTCCCTAGCCGGTCGGACGTGGGCGGCCCCGCCTCTGCTCCGCCCGCCCGCGGCGGCTCCGAGCGGCGGCGGCCCTCCCCGTCCCGCAGCAGAGAGGTGGAGGAGGCCGGGTGCGCGGGCGAGTCCCCGCCACTGGCGCGCGGGCGTGCCCCACCGTGCCTGCCCTGCCCAATGCCGGTGTCCGGTCGCCTAGAGAGAGAATCGGGAGGGAGGAAGAAGAGAGGACCGGGCGGAGGGAGAGATGAGGGGAGAGAGAAAATTATTATAATGATGTCATGTGGGCCCCACGATGGATAGAGTTTGGGATGAAGTATGGATGAATACGAAAAAAATTGATATAGGGAAAAGAATCTTCCTGACCAGTATAAAATATTCCTCTTAGAGATTTGAAGTTTTATGGGTACGGATAGTGTTACGCCCCTGAATAAAAGCAGACTCCAGACGTGACCTGACAATCTGACATGATCCGTAATAAGTGAACCACGCACGAATTGGCACTTCACCAGCTCTCGCGACACACTTGCTCGTTACGCAGGTCATACTCATAGCTAGCTAGCGAACAATCACGTGTTCTTCATTGTTCATTCACCACGATTCACGACCACACGTAAAGCAGGAAACCGTGAACCGGATGGGGGAGTACGTGGATGGCGAAGGACGTGTACGTACCTGGACGCTGCAGAAGCGAGGGTGGCGCGCGAGCGTGGCGGCGACCCCGGCCCGCAGCGCCGGCAGGTTGACCGGCGCGCCGAGGCCGAACACGGACACGATGTGGCAGCGGAAGTGCGGCTCCCGGAACAGCCGCCCCGTCGGGCTCACCGGCTCCTCGACGGCGGCCGCCACACCCGCGGCCTGCTGCTTGCTCCCGAACTGATCACTCGTCGCGGCCGCCGCCGACGCCGTGTTTACGGACAGCGACCGCTTCCGCAGCAGCGCGGGCATGGCGCTGCCGGCACCGCCGCGATCCATCGGCGTCGTCGCGTGAGCGTACATACGTGTGCCTTCTTCCTAGCTCGGACGTGGACGGCTCGGCGCGCGGCGTACTCGATCTCCTTGTTCGCGCACGAAGGTAGTCTCCAGTTTCTTCTGCTAACTAGATAGCTAGAGCTTAGAATAGAAGTGGCGTCCGTGCCGGGGAAGCAGGGAAGGAAAACCAAGCGCGCGCTCTCGCTTGCGACTTGCGCACTGCGCTCGCTTTCGTGCGACGACGGTGCGAGCATAGCCAAAAGTTAGCCACCGGGTGGGACTCTGACCGGTGGAAACTCGACGCGACTGACTGAGCGAACGTCGACCAGGGCGGCCGCCGCGGCCTGCGAAAAGTAATTCTTGCGCAGCCTGCGCCTGGCGTCGCGTACTCGCGTGGCTATAGACGGCATCCGTTCCGTCTCACGGCGTGCGACGGCTGAATGTGCGGCCAGACACGTGGCTGGCTGGCTGCCTCGGCCGGGCCAACGATGGTCGCAGCCTCTGGCTTGAAGAGGCGGCACTCTTCAACTGCGTTATGTATAAGACGTATACTGTTGAAATATTGGGGATTTTTTTGTTATCTTACCTATACATCTCCAAGAGTTTTCAAAAACCATTCCTATCTTTTTTGGCAAGATGGAAAAATTGCTCTCCAAAAATTCTCTATCTTAATACTCAATCTTTTTTCGTGCTTGGAGAAAATGGACCGATCACGTGGATATATCGCGCGTATCAAGTACACGCGTATCCTTTTGTTGATTTAGAAGTTAAAGGATATAGAAAAGAATAAAGAGTCTGATGCAAATGTATAAGAGAGAAAGAATATATAAAGGTAGTTAGGATAATTTAGAAATATAGTATAAGATTCATGATGTAAAATTATCTTCTATATTTTAGGAATGAATTATTGAAATCTGTTGGAGGTAATTTTATTTATTCTTTCACATACCTTTTGTGGAGTTGAAAAACTTCATGGTTTTGAGAAGACATTCTTGAGAGCTCTTGGTGATGCTCTTACAATGCCATATTCTAGATTTTTAAAATATATATATAGTTCCAAATTTAACTAAGTATAAAGAAGAGTATAATAACCTCTAACCTCTATATTAACATAGTTAAGTTAAGAAAAAAATATTTTATAACATATTTAATGATGCTAATTTGGGTCACTAACATTAATGCCTTGTTCTTCTTTATAAACATGATCAAACTTATGATAACTGGACTAGGGACTAGGGCGACTCAAAATTTCTTGTATTTTAGGATACTGAGAGTAGAATAAATATGGATACTAATATACATAATTATTCTTTTTTCCGCCTTGAATTAAGTATCCAACTCAGTCTCATCCTAGAGGGAAATCGACATTTCTTTAATAGAAAGAAGCTTATCCTGATGTGGAGTCTAGTGCTGAAAATAAACAGAAAGGTACCATGGCATATGTGCTATCTTTGTTCCAGACTGTATGTCTGTGTTTTTCTAGTACATAGTTTTTGCTACGCACATATATATCAAAATGTTTATTTTTAGATATATAGTAAAAAATATGTATCTATAAAAAGAATCAAATTACTGATAATTTAAAATAGAGGGAGTAGATTTTAAATTATTTAGAAGTATAAAACATGTACATAGCGTTTGAGTTCTCAATTTCTATGAGTATTTGCTATCTTTTTTTTTTCTTCTTGTTATAACAAATGGATATTTTTGCTAGTAGATAGACAGAGTGATGGATGGATGAAAGCAGAGGTAAAGATAGAGATACACTACACAAAGCTCTTCACGGGACCGTAGTGATTTTTTTTTTTTAATTTTGAAAACACAATTGGCCCGTGGTCTTTAGAAGAAAGACACGTGGCACCTGGTCAATACTTCGAGTCGAGGCAACCTTCAAGCGAAAACGTCGGAGCCCACAAAAGCCAAACAGCTCCCACTGGCACGAATTCGCGTCAGTTCGTGTGCAGCCTGCACGATCGAACACACCCGGTCGCGCACGACGGCCACGCATCCTCGCGAGTGATTGGCGTCTCCCTTCAACAATCCACCGCGCCCAGGGCCGCCGCCGCCTAGGGTTTCCGGCGGTGGATGCCATGGAGAACCTCATCTCTCTCGTCAACAAGCTTCAGCGCGCGTGCACCGCCCTCGGCGACCACGGCGAAGGTAGCGCGCTCCCCACACTGTGGGACTCGCTACCGACTATCGCAGTCGTCGGCGGCCAGGTGACAAGCGCGCGATCTCGCATTTGCTTTGTCTTTTTCTTCCCTTTTTTTGGCTCTTTGTTCTTCGATTCGATGCGATTTTGTCTTCTAAATAGGCGATGCTGGGGTTTTGGCTACATATGTGGTGTGGAACCCTAGCATTTTTTTTATGCCCGCTTAGTAGCTTTACCAGTTATATATGCGAAGGATAGTTCGATCAACTTCATACTTTCATAGTAGTTCCGAATTTCAAAATTTTGGAATTCAACAATGTGGGTTTTGACATTCCAACTTCCATCGTTTGCTGTTACATGTGACAGAGTTCGGGTAAATCCTTGGTGTTGGAGAGTGTAGTTGGGAAGGATTTCCTACCTCGGGGTTCAGGTACAGTGATTTCACGGCTACAATCTTCCCAAAAATTCTTAGCACTATAAGCCTCTGTGTCCAATTTTGTGACGCTGGAATTCTTCAGGAATTGTTACGAGGCGTCCCCTGGTTCTGCAACTCCACAGATTGATGGGGGAGGAGAATATGCAGAGTTCATGCACCTAAAGAACAAAAGATTCACAGATTTTGGTAAATCCTATACTCAATTAGTCAATTGTAGCTTGGGTATGTTTGATCATCTGAGCTTAATGATCAATTCGTAAATAAATAAATAATGCAACTGCAAAATACGGAACAACATTGTCTAAATGTAAATTGCTCATGGCACTCTGTGGCCTCGAATATTTTTTTTTTCTCACGAGGTGAGGTAATGCTGAATGGTTATGTCTGGCATTCATGTTGCTGTACTACTTTAATGGTTTTATTTTGTTTCCTTAATATATTTCATGAGAGAAGCGAATGTTTTAGTGGCTCAGTTGTCTGTTTAATCTCTAGACTGTCTTAGTTATGCATGCTTGATGAGTGGTAATAGTAATAAAATTTAAAAGGTCATAACTGATACACTCACACTTTTACAGCCCTAGTGAGGAAGGAGATTGAAGATGAAACTGACCGAGAAACTGGTCGCACAAAGCAAATATCAACTGTGCCCATTTATCTGAGCATATACTCCCGAAATGGTAAGACCACAATCCTGGCAATGTTTTGGCCTTTTTTTTTTTTAACAAATGGCAGGATCTCTGCCTCTCAATTAAAGAACGAAAGAATGAAGTTTATGTACAGGTCGCAACCCGCTTAGACGGGTACAGAAATAGAAGCCTGGGATGAAAAACACACAAACAAAACACAGGCAATGTGTTGGCTGAGTTTATATTGTTTTCCATTATTGCTTTATCACATCTGCATTGTTCAGCTTTGATTTTGTGGGGTTTGGGACTGGGCTGTTTTAATCATATAAGCTTAATTGCTTCAACTTTTCGGAGTTAGCCAGTGGAGCATAATTGTACATAGCAAAACCTTCATTGTGAACATGGCTTTGGTTCCTATTAAAAGCTACCTTTCCAGCATCTCCCTTCTTGAGACTAGCTTAGCCTACAATACTATTCTAACCCCTATTTTGGGATATTTCCAGTTGAAGTGTATGTATTTTGTCTCTGAAATTTATATATATTTAGAAAACCATGTTTTCCAGGGGAAAAATATATTTGGAAAACAATAAAAAAAACAATTTAAACATAGCTGGGAAAATCCTATATAGATGCTGAAGTTGATCTTTTGCTGTAAGAAGCCTGTCTGCAGATTGCTGATGGTTGCAAAAATCCTACACCCTGTTGGTTATATTTTCGTTATATTTGATGAAATTCAGCCTTTACCTCCCTCTAAATATTTTTACCCATTGCAGTTGTTAACCTTACTCTTATTGATCTCCCTGGGCTTACTAAGGTAGCTGTTGGTAAGTCATTCTAAATGTCGAGATATAGTCTCCTTTATTCCTGTTGCGGTAGTTTGTGTTACTAACTTGGAGTTATATGTTCTGATAATAGAGGGACAACCTGATAGTATTGTGCATGAAATTGAAAACATGGTTCGCTCGTTCATTGAGAAGGTACTTTATAATAACCCATGCGCATTCTTATCCTTATTATTGATGACCACATCTTCTACTTAACTGAATTAAGTGGTGACTGGTAGTCATGCACAAACTGAGAATATGGTCCAGCATATTAATCCAGTTTTCCCTCTATATTTTAGCATGCACCAGTTACATTTATAGTGATCTTTGTTTCTGCTGTGTTCTGTTCTCTTCTTTTACAAATGTTATATGCTTGAACTGTCTTTTATGTGCAAGTGCCTATGAATATATGCATAACAACGATTTTGTATTTTTTTCCAGCCCAATTGCATCATTCTTGCAATTTCTCCAGCCAATCAGGATCTTGCAACATCTGATGCAATAAAGATTTCACGTGAAGTTGACCCAAAAGGTATAATACAGCTATAAACTTAATGAAGAATGTGATGAGCAGTGTGGTTTTTCGAGTATCTTCAAAGATAATGTGATTTCTGATTATGTCAGTAATCTTCAATTGATGTGTAAATAAATTCATGTAATTTGACGTAAAAAGAACCATCTGTTTTTTTATCGAATACTAATGTGGTGAAAATTTAATTAGGTGAAAGGACTTTTGGTGTGCTTACAAAAATTGACTTAATGGACAAGGGCACAGATGCCGTTGATGTAAGTTCATATTTATATTACTCGCGTGTTTCACAACAGTTGATAATTCTCAAGAACGATTAGGCTGTTTCACTACTCTGTAATGTGTGATTATGTCCCAAAGATATTAACCTAACAAGAATCAGAATCATATGCACTGACCTCTTAGTCAAAGCTTCTTATCAAGGCAGCGAACCACTAACTGTAATTTATCTTATAACATATGTGTCCTGATTTTAAATGAGTTGCGCTTTTTAGATATTAGAAGGAAGGTCCTATCGACTACAATTTCCATGGATTGGTGTTGTTAATCGTTCCCAACAAGATATAAACAAGAACGTAGACATGATCGCTGCTAGGATTAGAGAGCGTGAATATTTTGCAAGTCTACCAGAATATAAACACCTTGCTCGCAGAATGGGATCAGAACACTTGGCAAAGATGCTTTCAAAGGTATGTCACATGATTTATTTGTGATGTCTGAATATGTGTAATTTATTGAATTATTTGTCTTGATGACCTCATGATTATTTACTAGCTATCATCCTGCAGCATTTGGAATCTGTGATTAAATCAAAAATTCCAGGGATCCAGTCTCTAATAACCAAGGCCACTGCAGAGCTAGAAAGTGAATTTTGTCGTCTTGGAAAACCCATTGCTGCAGATTCTGGAGTAAGATTTCTGCATGTTATTAGTCTATGGGTAGATGCCACTTTATCTAATCGATCTACACATGTGATGTTTATCCTTTGAAACTTATTTAGCCCCAAAAGTTAGTTTTTCCATTCAGGGAACATGATGAGTCTTTAGTTTTTCCCATTCAGGTGTACATGAGTCTTTTACTAATTATTACTATGATGTTATGATTTTTTCATGTCCATTCAGATGGCATGCACCACCCTGTAAGACTAACACATTTATGGTTATCTTGTTTTATGGTTCTAGCATAAGGCATGTTCTCACTAGCCACTGTTACATGCACAGCAACTGTTCTGCAGCTAGTCTTTCAGGTTGCCTATGAGTATATTGATTACACTTCTTCCTGGTATGCAGGGAAAGCTGTACACTATTATAGAAATATGCCGCATGTTCGACAGCATCTACAAGGAACATCTAGATGGAGCGTATGTTTCAGCATATAGCTTTCGTTCATTATGTCTTTGAGATATTCCATTGAGCACCACATTCAAAATTTTGAGTTTTTTTTTTTGTTTTTGGTACTTTGGATGTAAGCTATCCTGGAGGAAAACAGTCTTTCTTCGCTACATATATATTTTTGCGACTGCATGGAAATTATTCTCTTGCAACATATAGCATTCCTAGCTTCAATACTGTGAGTTCTGTATATAGTGTAGGGTCTGGACCGTGAAACTGTTATACTAACGATAGTTGCTCATGGTCGAACTGCTACAAGAAACTTGATGTAGTTTCTCATATATGCTTGGGTGCTTGAACATGAACTACAATGTTTTGTTTCCAAATTTGTACAAATTGGAATTTATCACCTATATAAATGTGTCATTATCATATTATCATTCGATTTTACCTGGCGTCCCAAACATTATGGTAACACATAGTTAACTGCACATTTCAATAATTGCATATTTGCCTGCCAAATTAGTTATGTTTAAGAAATATTTTCTTCATCGGAATGCTGAAAATTTGCTTGCATGTGTGCTATTTCTCAGCTGCCCGTACTACTCTAATCATAATCCATAAGAAAATTTGTTTACGTAATCGTTTTATTGATTTATCCAATGAAAATTAAACTTCTTTTCCTCCTTTCTTACACCATTTCAGCTTATTATTCAGCAAGCTTGTCCACGTAATTTTTTTACTTATGTTGCTCCTTTTATTTGGACAGGCGTTCTGGTGGTGAGAAGATTTACTATGTCTTTGACAACCAATTTCCAGTGGCTCTTAAACTGTTGCAATTTGAAAAACAACTTACAATGGAAAACGTAAAGAAACTTATAACACAAGCTGATGGATACCAGCCACACTTAATGGCTCCAGAGCAAGGATACAGGCGTCTAATAGAGTCCTGTCTAGTTAGTATAAAAGGTCCAGCTGAGGCGGCTGTTGACGCGGTATGTGTGCATATATGTTGATTTGATCAATAATTCACATTTTAATTATAACTAGTTTGCTGCACCATCTCTTGCAGTTATCTAATTATTTCTAAATTTCTAAATTCTAATAATGATATTCCCTGATGTTCAGGTTTTGGGAATTTCTAGAATTCTCTGTTTTGTTATATATATGCATATATATTGCTATGGGCTGGATGGGCTGGCCCTATTACATAATATGGCCCAACACTCCCCCTCAAGATGGGTGATATTATCATTCTCATCTTGTTACATGCTAAATTACATTCTTTTACTCCTAAACCTTTTGTTAAACAATCAGCTATTTGAGCACCCGAGTTTACATGACTTAGCTCTAGTATGCCACCATCTAATTTCTCCTTGATGAAGAAGCGATTATCTCAACATGTTTGGTTCTATCATGCTGAACGAGATTATTCACAATATTGATAGCTGACTTATTATCACACCAAATCCTCGAGGGACCTTTTCTTAGCACATTTAATTCTGATAGAAGATTCCTAACCCATAACATTTCACAAAGTCCGAGAGACATCGCCTATATTCTGCTTCAGCTGTTGAACGAGATACAACTGACTGCTTCTTGCTTCTCCATGATACTAAGTTTCCCCCAACAAAGATGCAATATCCTGAAGTTGATCTCCTATCATCAAGACAACTAGCCCAATCAGCATCACAATAACCTTCCACTTTCAAGTGGCCATTACTCTTAAATATCAAACCCTTTCCTGGACTACTCTTCAAGTATCTCAAGATCCGGTAAACAGCATCCAAATACCCACTCTTTGGGTCATGCATGTATCAGCTCACAACACTTATTGCATAGGATATATCAGGCCTCGTATGACATATACATATAAGACGCCCAACAAGCCTCTGATATCTTTCCTTATTGACTGGGTGACCTGATTCGGCACATAATTTGTGATTCGAATCAATTGGTGTTGATGCAGGCCGACATCCAAGCATGCCTGTATCACTAAGCAAGTCGAGAACATATTTTCTTTGTGAGATAACAATACCTTTTGGATTTCGTGCAATCTCAATACCCAAAAAATACTTGAGCTGACCAAGGTCCTTGACTTCAAACTCTCTATTTAGATTCCCCTTGAGGCATTTGATCTCTACTTCATCATCACCAGTAATAATGATATCATCCACATATACAGCTAGCACTATGATTTTACGCCCTGAATGTTTATAAAATACAGTATGATCTCCATTGCATTGTTTGTATCGTTTATAAAATACAGTATGATCTCCATTGCATTGTTTGTATCCCATTGCACATAAAGCACGTCTGAATCTATCAAACCATGCCCGTGGAGATTGTTTGAGGCCATATAATGATTTCTTCAGTCTACATACCTTTCCAACCATCTCAGGCTTAGAATAACCAGGCGGAACTTCCATGTACACCTCCTCTTGGAGGTCACCATGCAAGAAAGCATTTTTTAATCTAATTGATGCAAGGGCCACCCAAAATTTGCTGCACAGGAGATCAAAGTTCTCACCGTACTCATCTTCGCCACCGAAGCAAATGTCTCATCATAGTCAATTTCATATGTTTGGCTATAACCCCTCGTGACAAGTCAAGCTTTGTATCTTTCGACCTTACCTTCAGGAGTTTGCTTCACGGTGAACACCCATTTGCAACTCACAGCTTTCTTTCCTGCAGGCAAGTTTACAATATCCCAAGTTTTGTTTTTTTCAAGAGCTCTAAGCTCCTCCATCATGGCCTCACGCCACTTGTGATCTTGTTTAGCTTCTCTCCAATCTCTAGGAATATATGCCGATTGTAATGAAGCAATAAATGCTCTATGTGCAGGAGATAATGAGGTGTACGAGACATAGTTACTTATGTCATGCTCAAAACCATACCTTTGTGCAGGTACTCCTGCATTGACTCATGTACCTTTTCGTAGTGCAATGGGTAGATTATCTGAGGAGGGGTTTTCAACATCAATCTCTGAGGCTGAAGACATATCAATAATTTCCAGGTCATTTTCGCACCTTGGGGTAGAGGGACATTGTTCAGATGTCGGTGTTTGGACCAACTCTGTGGTCTCTTGTTGAGACCTAAACTTTCTTCTTGTATATACTTGAGAAATCTCTCTATTTTTCAACCCCAAACCTGCTCCATTTGTTTGAGTAGATGTCGAACTGCCAGCCGTCACCTCCACTCTACTGGACTGTTCCTGAGCAGGTTCACTATGAGCATTACTATTCTCTATCTCTTGACTAGATTCTTCAACACCCATTAGGTTAGGTCCATCCACTAGTTTTGGAATTGTTTCAATAACAATTTCCATTTTCCTTGCTTGATGATCACCTTCTCTAGTTTGTGAAGCTTCATTCTCCCCCTCTCGACCATCACCACCATTCTCCCCCTCTTGACCATCACCATCCATGCTAGGTGAGTCAAGGTCATAGAACAAAGAACTTAAATCTGTCTTCTCTCCATAAAAAGGCTCAGACTCTCTAAATGTAACATCCATACGAACAAGCGTCGTTCACTAGGACACCAGCACTTGTACCCCTTTTGTGTTGAAGAGTACCCCACAAAGATACACTTTACTGCACATGGATCTAGCTTCCCCACTGAAGGTCTATGGTCTCTAACAAAGCAAGTGCAGCCAAACACCTTGAGTGGTATAATAAATTTGTTCTCCCCAAATAACATTTCATAAGGAGTCTTCATGTTAAGTATCCTTGATGGAGTTCGATTGATAAGATAAGTAGCAGTTAAAATTGTCTCACTCCACAAGAATTTTGGCACATTCATTGTATACATAAGTGATCTTGCAACCTCCAAGAGATGGCGATTCTTCCTTTCAGCTACTCGATTTTGTGGAGGTGTATCTGGACAAGAAGTTTGATGCAGTATCCCTTGAGCAGAAAGGAAAGTAGCAAATTCATTATTCACATACTCTGTCCCATTATCCGTTCTAATCATCCTAACCTGAGTATCGAATTGATTCTTAACACATGCACAAAAATCTTTGAAGCATTTCAGCACCTCATTTTTATGCCTCATGAGATAAACCCATGTCATGCGAGAATAACAATCAATGAATGTCACGAAGTACCTCATTCCACTAATAGAGACCATGGGAGATGTCCAAACATCTGAATGGACTAACATAAAGGGCAATGTGCTTCGAAGTCCTTCGCTAATATAGGAGGCTCTCGTATGCTTCCCAAACTCACATGCATCACACATCAACTTATTTTTATCAACCTTTCTAATAATATCAGGGAATGCTCTAGACATAGTGTCAAAGGACATATGACCCAACCGGCAATGTTGAAGTATCACCTTATTCTCCTCTTCACTTGTAGCAACTGCCATAGCAGTGCACATGGCCTCACTTATTCTTCTATCTAAGAACCATAGGCCATTGCGTCTAATGCCACTCCCAAGCATCCTTCCTGTCTTTCGATCTTCAATTAAACAATTTTCTCGGTCAAGCGTAACACGACAATCCATCTGATCAACCAATGCACTTATGGATACTAGATTAACCGGGAAAGATGGAACATATAGAACAGAAGATAATGTAATTGATGGGGTGCATTTGACTATACCCACACCTCTAATAGGCTGAGCAGTTCCATCAGCAGTCTGAATAGTTTCCTTATGCGTGGAAGGAAATGAGTTATATGATGCAAATTCATCTAATGTTCCAGTGACATATCGTGATGCACCTGAATCTATTATCCAATTTGAATTAAATGTACCTATGCCAGGACGAGCAAGGTTGACGAGGTTGCCCAGAACTGTTGATGTATCACCTGTGCTTGAGAAATTTTCCCCAACATTAGGCCCTTGTGAAATTGACATTAATTCTAAACCCTTCGCCAAAAATGTTTGAGCTAGTTCCACCAGCTTCTTTGCTGTGAAATGCTCTACCAGCTCCTTTACTTTGTCTTTCTCCTTGTTAATCTCATTTTGGAGTGTAGCCACTTCAGTGACCAATGCAACATGCTCTGATTCACCTCGCTGGATTGCAGAGCCTCCAATTCCTTCATTTGCTCATGAAGGTTGACATCCATCTCCTGCTTGTACACCTCGTTTTCCTTCTTGTTCTTGCTGAAGCTTGATTTCAGTACTCCCTTCTGGGATTGGACAATACTTGCTGACACCCTAGAAGCCTTCAAATGCCTCTCCAATTTGCTCATGTCCAGCTTCATGCTCCTGCCGTCCAATTCAGTAGCTGTGGCCTCCAATTCAGCCACCTGCTGCTTATCCACCACCATGCAGTCCCTCTCCACGGAGCTCTCTGGCTCCTCTGCAGCAACCGGCTTCCTCTCTGCCTCCTCCACCTTCCTCTTGACCTCCCTGGTTGCCTTCTCCTCGTCCTCCACCTGCGCCCTAATGGCCGTCGCGATGGCCGCCTGGAGGAAGGGGAGTGCGCCACCGCTCCTCTCCAGCACCCTCTTGAGGGCCTCCATGACGCTCGAGCTGTCTGCTCCCGCCAATTGAAGCTGCACCTCGCCCTCGACCTCGCTCCTGGCCCCGTCCTTGCATGCCGCATCTGCCTGGGCACGCGGCCCCAGCAAGTCCTCCGCCGCCGCGACATGCCCCAGCAGCGCGGCTCCTTCCACCTTCACAACCTCCTCGTCGCTCCATTCCGGTGAGAGCACTGCCCCAACTCTTCCGGCCCCTGAGCCTCGGCGCCGCGCCTAACCTCCATCGCCGCCTGCAAGCCGGTCGCCGTCGCTCTCCTCAATACCAGCTCCGACACCATGTTCAGGTTTGGGGAATTTCTAGAAGTCTCTATTGCTTGTTTTGTTACATATATACATATACATTGCTATGGGCTGGATGGGCTGGCCCTATTACATAATATAGCCCAACACCTGAAATGCTTTATATGTCCAAAAAGTCAAAATCGAATTCACTTTGTAAATATTTCATTCCTAGCACTAAATATGACTTATCTCACTTGTGTTTGGGCCCACACCACAATGGTCAGTGTTTCACAGCTAGGCCTCGTTTAGATGCCCGATTCGGGCGGCCGAATCGGCGGTTTGAACAGTGCGTGGCACTGTAGCATTTTTGTTCTTATTTACTAATAATTATCCAAATATTGATTAATTAGGCTTAAAATGTTCGTCTTATAAAGTACAACAAAACTGTGCAATTAGTTTTTGATTTCATCTACATTTAATACTCCATGTATTTGCCGGCATTTTGATATGATGAGGAATAGAAATTCTGTATAGTGGAATTTGAGGGTGAATTTGGGAATCTAAACAAGGCCCTAGTTTGAATTATTGCACCCCAAATTTTCTAACTTTCTTGAGTTTTGGATAGTAGAAAGACAAAACCTTTGTTCTTTGTCAAATCCTTGTATTTTTTATTCACCATTTTTATTTAGTTTTTGATATGATAATCCCCATATGCTCAGTATTGACTGAAATAGTTTAGGTATTCTTCACCGAAATAGTTTAGGTAGTTATAATGTTTACTTATTTAACGTTACATTAACATTACCTTTATGGGCATGACTGTTTTCCTTCAATTCCAAAACGTGATAGTTTTCCACATGGGCATTTGGCAGGTCCATGCAATACTCAAGGAACTAGTTCGCAGGGCTATAAAGGAGACACATGTATGTTTTCTTCTTTCTTGTTCTGTTGAACTATTTTTTCAGCACCTACATGGTTCTATGATCTGCTTGTATGGTTTACACCTGTGGTGAGCGTATGTACTGAGGTAGGATGTAATGCATCCCTTGTTTTCCTCTTTTGGAAGGAGTTTCAATCGTTGTTCTGATTTGATTTCAGTTATATTTCCTTAGTGTTATAAAAAACTGCTATGAGATTTATCTATCAGGAATTCAGGATAGATTTGATGTATCTATATATCATTCAAGGATATACTTTAGTGTAGAGTATAGCAATAGAAGTGATGGGAAGTGTTGCTCAGAATAAGAATATCCTGAGTGGCAACTTCACTTAGAATTTAAATTAAGTTGTTTGACTGCGTTCGTGCAGGAGTTGAAGCAGTTTCCGACTCTTCGTGTGGAAGTAAGCAGTGCAGCTTTTAAAGCATTGGAAAGAATGCGGGAGGAGAGCAAGAAAAATACAATGATGCTTGTTGACATGGAGTGCAGCTATTTTACTGTAGATTTCTTTAGAAAGCTTCCTCAGGATGTTGAGAAAGGTGGAAGTCCAGCACACTCCATCTTTGACAGATACAATGATGCGTACCTCAGGCGAATTGGTAAGGACTTCAAAGTTACTTAAGCATTTTCCATTACTGTTAAACATCTTACTGTTGCTTAAAAAGTATTATATCAAGTTCTCAATGCATGTCTTGTATTTAGTTTAAGAATAGTTCTGTTCCACCGATGCTGTTTAATGTTCTTGGGAATAACTTAATTGCACGATTATTTACAGCATAACATTCAATTGCTTTTGCTATCTTACAGGTAGTAATGTACAGGCCTATGTCAACATGGTGTGCTCAAGCTTGAGGAACTCGATCCCCAAGTCTTATCGTGTACTGCCAAGTCCGCGACGCCAAACGGTCATTACTCGATCACTTCTTCACGGAGTTGGGAGCAAGAGAGGTGAGTTATTATAGCACCTTGTGTTATGCTAACTTTTCTTCACATGCACATAACAGTTATTAAGTTCTTGAAGCTGAAGTGTTATGTAGCTTGTCTTTGTTCATCATGGTTCACCGCCCATACATACATCTAGTACTCTTAACAATTGTTTTCATATACGCTATCAACTCATTATGACATTTGAATATACAAGCATGGCGTCTAGCTAATATGATGATCGCTTTAATACATACGTTCTTTGCAAACCTCGATCAATGTCATTTATTTTCTGTGCAGACCAAGCAACTGTCTAAGCTTCTGGATGAGGATCCTGAGGTCATGGAGCGCAGAGCCAAGATTCAGAAGAGGTTGGAGCTGTATCGGAGCGCCCAGGCCGAGATCGAGGCAGCTGCATTTGGGTTCTAGTTCATTGAGTTCGGGAGGTAGTGAGCATCAGATGCGCTAGATCTTTGGTTATCTACTGTAGAAGTTAGTATGTCATGGCCGGTATGATCTGCTTGTGTGTGCTAAAAACGATTGACATGTGTTTTTAGCTAGGTCGATTCCGTGGAGCTGAAGTAAGCAAGTCGATTGCACATTTACCTCAATTGTTTACAACACTGGGTCTGGATGGATACGTAGTGCCAACTACTTAACATGGTGGAAACGTGTGCTGTGATATTAGAAATTTAAAACTGACGCGACTTAGTTTTAGCTAACACTCAGAAAGTTGCTTCTCAAAACAACTAAATCGAACAGTACGATGTGTATTCCCTGCTCTGGGTTCATTTCACTTTGCGAATTATTTGAATATTTGAATATGAATTCTGAACAAAGCCGAGGAGCCGAGCCCAATCGGGGCCGAAAGGATCAAAGGCCAACCCAACCAATGCAAAGTCAAGCGGGCCTGATGGGATACGTGAAACAGTGAGCGTCCGAGTCCGAGAGGTTAGTGCGATTCGCGCCCTGATCCGACAAGGCCCACCTATCGACTATGGCGGGCGCCCCGCTGAACCTGAAAAATAGCGCTGGCCGCAATGGTTGCTGGGGTGTGTGCACTGCGCGGGGTTGGGTCGTGGATGTGATGGGTGCCCTGGTGTCAAGCTATACATAGAAATCAAATAAAAATGGTGCCCGTGTCAAGCTATACATAGCAATCAAATAAAAATGGTGTGTATTGAGGAAAGCTGAAGATTTTGCAATCGGTGGCGGGCTTGCAACGGCGGCGCTAGCATCCGACACAATTATACCAGAGGTTGAAGATGACCCACATGCACTTGCTCCTAGTCCTGCCGAACGGATAACATCTTAATGACCCAACCCGTCCAACCCATCTAATAAATCAAACTGAAATCAAACCGTGAATGAACCGGGCGTCAGTGCCTAGCGACCGAGTCACCGAGGCCGGTGCGGTGCCTCTCGCTCTCGCGCGCACATCGGCGGATGGCACGTCGTGAGCGAGGGAAGGCCTTTTTTTTTTTCCCTTTCAGTTTCCACGAGAAGAAAAGGTGGGGAATACGCTTATCTGCAGAATTACTGTATATGTATATGGAAGCAATGACACGGGTGAATCACGCAGCTACACTATGTAGTATGTACGCCAATTTCAGAAGGGTTGATAGAAAATACCTAGCTAACAGCATGTAGTATAACTTTTTAATGACACAATTTTACGCAATGAATAATCTCCATTCACATTAGAGTCTGTTTGCCGAGGTCACCGGCTAGCAGTGCATTTTGATTCTCCTTGCCGTTCTGCGACAGGTCGAGGCGCCGTGCCCAGCCTACTTCATGCTCTTGTACATACTGTCAATGATGTCCTGCACGAAAAGGGAGAAAAATATTAGTAACACGAAGGTCAGCTTCACCAATGTCGGTAGTCCAAGCGAGTTATCTGAAACTGCGCCATACCTGATAGTGTTTCAGCAGCTGCGGGCGCTTCTTCTTGTACGTCGGGGTAATAAGGTCACGCTCCATGTCGAACGGTGCAGGGTCCAGATGAACAGCCCTGACGAGCTCGAAGCCTTTGAGCTGCACCAGGATTGAGAATGAGGATGCGTCAGATCAAGTTGCCGATGTCATTACAAGGAAAAAATCATTCTGAATAAATAGACCACCAAAGGTTTCGGTTTCGCTCCTATTACCTTCTTTTCTTTCCCCATCTTTGTAAGTTCTCCCAAGACGAACTGTTTCGCTTTAGGGTCTTCGCATATCGTGGCAAAGTCTCCGGTTACCCCGTTCGACTCTGCCCAACGCTCCAGTGCTTGCTTGTTGGGGTTCACAACTGCAACCAGGCTTGATTCAAAGCTGTTGCCGTAGACCCAAATCTGAAGATATACCATACCAATAATGATTTAGACTTAGCAAATTAGTTGATAGAACTATTTGGAATCATTTACTGCAGAACACTTTAAGTGTAGATGAAGGCTATACCGAATCAACACCAGGAGTTTGACCAAAGATGTTCTCCAGATTCTCGACCGCAACATACTCCCCTTGCGAGAGCTTGAAAATGTTCTTCTTGCGGTCAATGATCTTCATGCTTCCGTCAGATTGCCACTCCCCAATGTCTCCTGTAGTAATATAAATAGTAGTATTTGACAGTGAACAACCGTGGAAAGATATACTTTCCAAGTTAAATCAGGGTCTCTTTCAAGACAGTTATCAATAATTTCCAGGAGTTAATGCACGCCATAAATTGTTGACAAAGCAGGTCTATGAAAGCACCAGTTCCTTTAGACAATTTCTTGACTGCCAGTGATGATGGCATGGACATTTTCGATCGGATGCTGCAGGAATACTGGTACAGGGATCGATGATACCTGTGTGGAACCAGCCATCGACCAAAACTTCGTTTGTTAGGTCCTCTCGCTTGTAATACCCTGAGAACAAGGTGTCCCCTCTGATGCAAATTTCACCACGAGGCGTTTCGCTCGACAGTGCATCATAACCCATCTCAGGGACAGACTCCAGGCGTGCTTCGACGTATGGGACTGGAGGGCCAACAGTTCCCAGCATGGACATTTTGTTCGGCAGGGAAACGAAGGACCCGGCACAGGTTTCCGTGAGTCCTAAAGAGGGGAAAAGGATAGGCGATTAAGATTATCAGACATTTTGGGCAACTGCACAAGGTTGTTTTTTGTCAATTTGGAACTGTATATTTAGATGTTAATGAGGATACCGTATCCTTGAAGGACATGGGAGCATGTCACCACACGCAGATACTCCTCAACATGTCTAGATAGGGGAGCTGCGCCAGATAGAATCAGTCGAACCCTTCCACCTAGTCCCCGTTTCACCTATGCAGAATACAAAAGAACAAAACAAATCAGTAAATAAGTAGCGATAAGCGATCAAACTGACCTCTGAAATCATAACTTCTTGCCACTTCATTGTACCTTGGTGAAGACCAGTTTATCAAAGACTGCGGCAGCCTCTTCATGCTTGCTTCCCTTCAACATATTGCCTTGTTTGCTGTACAATCATTTGCAGTAAAAGTTAAGAGTTTGAGCACTATATTAACTAAGATGTACCTTGTTGCATATAAGATGTAAAAAAACAGCATTACTATTTGTAAGCAACATTGAACAAGGTTTTCTTCAGGAAACCACCAGCTGTAATTTTATCTTGCAATCCTGAGTCAGAAATAGAACATCAGTATCTGGATTAAGATTTCAATAAGTATTTAAATATTGCTGCTAGAAGGTACGGTAAAAATGAATATTTATTTAATCAAATTGTAGTATACCTCCATAAATTCTGTCCAGAACACGTGGAACAGCACAAAATATTGTCGGTTTGAGTTCTCCAATGTCTTCAACCAAGAGTTTCACATCCTGAAGCAGAATTATTATTGATCAAATTGCACTAATAAAAAAGGTAGAGAGTAATAGTATAGAACATTCATTTTGTACTTACCCCACGCCAAAACCCGATTGAAGCACCATGTCTAATGAACACCTCCTCAATCACTCGGTCAAAGATATGAGCAAGTGGAAGATAGGAAATGTAAACATCATCCTCGTGAAGCTGATAGAACAAAATAATAAGATAATAAGATTTTGTAAAATGAAGGACATCAGGATAAAAAAAAAAAACAGAAGCAAAATATGAATGACGTACCTGCTCGTTTGAGTTTCTAAGGAACGCATCTACTGCTGAAACAATGGTAACAATGCTCTTGTTTGAGATTAGTACTCCCTTAGGATCACCAGTTGTTCCACTAGTGTACATTATTGTGCATATGTCATCCTTTTCCTTCAGTGGAAGTTCAAACTTCTCGTCACCTCCCTGTTGGTAGAACAGAAAAGATTATTCTTTCTAACTGATATATGAAGCCATATTTCTCAAGGATGTCCCTATATAAATTTGAAATGGGAAACATGCATTAACATATTAGTATAGTATCTTGTAACTAAGCACTTATTCATTCCATCCACAGATTTGGTCAGGAAGGGAGAATCTTACCAGTTGCTGGAACTCTTCCCATGAGTAGATGGACAAGCCATTCTGTTCAACTTTTTCCTTGTGCCCAGGATCAACCTTACCGAAGCTAACAATTGCTTAAAACAAAATGAAAATGAATGACTATCAGCAAGTCATATCCACTACATTATAGCTTATCCACGTATCTAGGAGAAGTTCTCAAACTTACTCTTCAAATATTTGGTCGAATTGGGAAATGTCTTGAGCATCTGAAAAGAACAATGAATTATTTGAAATGCCCAAACAAACAAGCTGGTACAAGGTACTCTCGCTAGATCAGGCGAGTTAGATGTACACTATGCTGTGGTTATTCTAATAAACCATCATGTACTATTTTGTTATCTTTTCGGATATAAGGAAAATGAAAATAATGATTTTAGATTCCTGCTGTAACATCCAAATGTTGTATGAGAAAAAAAATTATAGGTTTGAAATAGGTGATGAAATAATGTCTTGTTTTTGTAATAACAATTTATAAGTTGCTTTAAATTCTACTATGATGCAAGGGTTGAGATATTGTCAAAAGGTTCCAATAAAAAAGCATACCTCTCCAATCTTCTTTTCCTCAACAAAAGCAATTTGTACCTCTGCATGGCACAATACAAATTCTATTGCCCCAGCACCTACAGCCATAAAAGTTGACAGTAGATGCAGCCAGCCATTGTTATTAGCTTACCCAAACAGGACCTTTTACATGTGTGCATGTGTGACTGTATACATGTTTAGGGTTTGACAATTGCTTTGTAAATTCTGATCAATTTTTACTGCTCAACAGAAACAAACAAAAAAAAGCTTACCAAGAGTGTCGTACAGTGGAACACAGTAGATGCCATGGGCATTGCAGGCCTGAACAGTTAAAACAATGGAGCACATAAGCAACAAGTAAAAGGGTGATAGGATTGAGAAAGATGTGGCATGGTCAATAACCGAAAAGATGCAGAAATATATTCGTAAAGGACAGTAGAGTTCTGGCATCCACATCCGTAGAAATTTACAGAGACTTTTCAAGGCACGTGCTCTACCCAAAAGGAGCAAACAATTGACAAAGTCAAAAACTACGTGCTAAAGAAGAATTACTTGCCAATAAATCCCAGCACTCTATGAAACGTCAAAATGCTCTTGCCATCTTTTTCTTTGGTGGAACAAGAACAATCAGTAGGACTTAGTTATTACACAGTACCATCCTAAGTTTCTAGTTGGGTTCCGGATAATAAATTAATAATAATTGCACCTGCATACTGATGACCCACTCAGGAGAATTGGCTCCATAGATGCCGCACCGGCCACCCTGCAGACAATCATACATGCAACCGTGAGCGATCCACGCATCAGCATGGCGGATAATTAATGGAAGAAAATAAACGAAGAATCATTCCAGCCTCTGACTATGTAAGATCACGAACAATAAGTAAGCCATGGAAACGCCCATACCTTGCCGACGCCAAGGCTCCGGATGGCGGTCCCAACCTTGAGCACGGTGTCGTATACCTGCTTGTAAGTCAGCCATGTGTAGCCGCCAGCCTGAGGAGGACGCGTGATGACAAAGAGGCGACAGTGAAATTCAGCGGAATATATAAAAAAACAAGAAGCCGTATGGACGCAGGTATGGAAGCAGAGGGTGCGGGGCACGATCGTCACCAACCTTCTCGTCGACAATTTCGCGGCGGCCCAGCATGTTGTTGTCGGGGTACTTCTCCACGGACAAGCTGCAAGCACGGAGTCGCATCATGCGCACGCGCACGTCGTCAGCACCACCGGGGGTTGGGAAAAAAAAAACAATAGTAATTTCTACAGCGAGCGAATTGCGGCGGATG
>CM041634.1:39935782-39957123 GCA_023333625.1 Bothriochloa decipiens
CACTAGGCCACCTTCAGAACGTAGGATTGAAAAAAAAAATACAGGAAAAGGAAAACACAGTTGGATCAACAGCAGGACAACACAAGAAACAATAGGTTTGAGTGGGATGTTTTTCCACACGGTTTTCCTGTGAAATCAGACAGGAAGGAAGGTTTCCTATGTATTTATCTACAGACTACAGTAACTGAATCCATAGGAATGGGAATCCTATATTTTTCCTACAATCCAAAGGGAGAGCATTGCAAGCCCACCAATACCTAAATTGCACTTGAAATTGCTGCATTTATTTTTCTATAAACATTGCAGTTTAGTGCATTCCATTAGAAAAATGCACTTGAAGTTATGGGGTCCTAAAGCGTGCCTGAACACCCTCGGTAATATGTATTCATCTAAGAATTTAACCGTGATAAAAACAGACGAGGATGACGAGTTGGTAAAGGTAACAGAGTAGGGCTAGTGTAATCTAATCGGGCCGGAGAATGGGTACCGGAGGCGGGGGAGCCTGTCCGCGAACGACTCGGCTCCGACGACAACAAGCGCGCCGTGGCACTCCTGACACCTGGTTCGCAGCGGAGACGGGTCCGCCGCGCCGCCCTTGCCACCAGTCGGACGCTTCATCTCGCTGGGTAGACGCTCTGACTAGCTAGAATCCTCGCTGACCGTAACAGCATCGCGTTTCGCGGACTCCAAAGCTGTATTGTATCAGCTCTTCTCGCGGTCTCGCCACGAGTGGAGTCGACTCGGAGGAAGGAGGTGACGGCCGGGCGAAGACGAACTGGACTCGGAGGAAGACGCGGCCGGAACCGGACGGATACGCACGGCGCCGCAAATAGAACCATTCAATGACATGTGGGACCCAAAATGGAAAGAGTGCCCGGGCCCACGTGCCGGTGGGTGTGGGTTCGAGGACGTCCTCATGCCTTCTCTCCGTTATAAGGACGTTCTCTGGAAACGTTTTCTCTCTCTCCGTCTCCCGCTTCGCCAACGCCGGCGAGAGCTAGGGTTTCGTGCGCCACCGCCACTGCCACTTCCGCCCGTCATGGCCGAGACCCCAACATATCAGATCCTGGTGCGTCTCCTCGACGGGCGCACCAGATGTCTCCGCTTCTCCACGCCCACCGTTTCCGGCGCCGTGCTCCTGGACGCCGTCGCGTCAATCTCGCGCGTCCCCGCCGCCGCCCTCCGCCTCGTCACCGGCCGCGTCGACGTCTCGCCGTCCAACGTCCTTACCACGGCAGCTGATGGCCAGTTCCCCTCCGCGTCCGCGCTCCTCCGCCTTCGAGGAGGCAAGGGCGGGTTCGGCTCCCTCCTCAGGGGGGCCGCCTCCAAGGCTGGGCACAAGAAGACAAGCAACTTTGACGCCTGCCGCGACATCAACGGCCGCCGCCTCCGCCACGTCAACGCTGAGCGCCGCCTCGAGGAATGGAAGGCCGAGGCCGCCGACCGCCAGCTGGAAAAGCTCGCCGAGAACTTCATCAAGAAGAAGGCCAAGGAGGCCGGCCGCGGCGGCGGACCCTCAGCTGCGGAGGTGGACAAGTACCTGGAGAAGTACCGCAAGGATGCTGAGATCTGCGTCAACGCGGTTGAGGAATCCGTGCGTGCATCTCTTGGAAAGAGGAAGACCGCGCCTAAGCCGCCCTCTGGCACAGACGCTAAGAAGCTTAAGATTTGGTAAGTACCGTCCAATCTTTTAACATGTTGTTCAATTACAGATCACCGAAATCAGTTAGGTCTTATGATTTTCATATGCTCAAATCAGCTACTACCTCCGTCCCCCCAAAAAAAAAATCAAAGCTTGACTAACTTTATACTAGGAAAGAGTAACATCATCTATTCCCACAAATAAGTGCAGGATGGAAATATATTTCATGGAGTAGGTATCTAGTGATACTAATTGGTGTCAACATTAAACTTAAAATAGTTTGACTTAACACAACTTTAGAAGTTGATTTATTTTGGGACGGAGGGAGTATTTATAAAGCCAATCTCAGTGGGAAGTTTCATGTCCTTGTTTTCAAGATGTATCCAGTCTTGTAAACTGGACATGAAACATCCTCTGTTGATTGCACAGTTTCATTTTAGTGTTCAAAGGCTAGCTGCAGCATTTAATTATTACTTGTTGCTGATTGCACAGTTTCATTTTAGTGATTCAAAGGCTAGCTGCAGCATTTAATTATTACATGTTGCTGCGATCAAGTGTGCCATGTGAACTATATAGCCATTTAATATTGTTCTAAGTACTAGCATATTAGAACACGGTCATATTCTCGTTTCATCTCCAAGGAACTCTCATCCTCTCACAAATTTTGTTGAGCAATGTGGGCATGTAAGAGGCATTTCATGTTTGATTTTCTCAACTCAACATGTCAATTTTGATAGTTCTTCTGGTAAGCCACAAATTTAAGTTACTTATGGGATGATTGGGGTTGGGGATAAAGAAAGTTCCGTGCAATGCTGTGTTTTGTTTTTAGGTAGCTAAGGTCCTGTTTGGATTCACTATCTAAAATAATTAGCTGGCTAATAACTTACTATCTAATTTGGTTTAGATATTTCGATAGTTGTTATCAGGTCCAGCTAACAATTAGCTAATATATTATCTATACGTGTCTGGATGCAAAAGAGATAATTTTTAGCAGATAACTACTATCTATAGGGATCCAAACAGGGCCTAAGAGCATCTCTAGCAACACTACCCAACTCACCCCCCCATCTCCAATTTGGGTAGTCGAAGTCAAAAAACCAGGTCTAGCAGACTGCCTACTAGGCCCAACAAATCTGTTGTCTACCCAAATCCCTCCTCTCACTCTCCATTCCGGTTGGGCCAAGGAAGGCTACCCAATTCTTCTCTCTCCTCTCTTTCCTCCTCGGTCCCCACGCGCGGGCCCGTAGCCGGTCTTCGTCCTCGCCACCATCCGTCTTCTTCCCCCGCCACTGTCGGCCATGGGGAGGCCCGCCTCCTTGACCCCCTTTGGGCCCTCCTCACGGGGCGCCCTCCTCTGCGTGGCTCTACCGGCACGGCGGCCTCCCCGGCGAGGATGCGACGAGGACGCGGCGGATCTCGCGGACCCGACCGCCGCGGCTCCTGGCGCGGGCTCCTCCGTCGTGGCTCCGTGGAGGCGGCCATCACCGGTGAGGTCGCTGCCCCGGCGAGGCGGCGCGACCCTGCATCCACGGCTGGGCGGCTAGGCGGCGCGGCTTCCCTGCTCATCCCCACCGGCGCGCGAGGCACGACGCAGGTGACCTGCTCGACGCGGCTGGGCGGCGCGGCTCCCCTGCGGCCATCCTTGGTCCTCCACGGCGCCTGCCCCATCTCCGATGCTCCCTCTCTACTCTATCCATCTGAGAAGAACAAGATTGAGACAATGACATCTATGGCCCACACGTCATCCTCTGCCGGATTGAGTATGGGTAGTCTATTTTAGGTAGTATTGCTGGAGACGAGAGCAAAATATGGGTAGTTTTAACGTTGGTAGCTACCCAACCAGACAAGTAGGTAGTCTGATTTGGGTAGCATTGCTAGAGATGCTCTAACTAAATCAAATATATCCCTTCACAATGGCTTAATGTTTGGTGTTCTAGTTTGTGTTGTGAGGTGTCTGAATTATTTTGATTATGCAGGTTGGGAAAGAACAAAGTAGAAGAAGATGAAAGTGATAGTGACAGTGACAATGATGTGGATGATGAGGACAGTGAAGATCATGAGAGCACAGATGCAAAATCTGTAGTAGTTAATGACGGGAATTGCTCAAATGGATCCAACAAAAATGAGAAGAAGCTTGATCTGGGTTCTGTATCTGGGTCACATTCAGGAGAGTCCTCAGGGGAAAAGTCCCAACTGACACCAAGATCAGGAGTTGAAGGTGGTGACTTTGAATCTGATGGTAGTGCGGAGCCTGAGGTAGGAATGGTGGATCATCTCATTTCTGTGAACAGTGCTGTTGCTGCTTCAGAAGAAGTGCTGAAATCAGATGAAGTGACAGCAGATGAGGATAACACTGCTTCAGCTACTTCAAACAAAAACAAACTAGAGGTACCACAAGTTGAAGAAGCGCTGAAAGCCGATGAGGATAACACTGCTTCAGCTACTTCAAACCAAAACAATCCACAGGTCGAAGAATATGCTGACGCCTGTAAATCTTATTCAGAGCCATTGAACCTTGCAAAGTACAGTTCAGCTGCAGAATTGGAGGTATGTGTGTGTGTTTTTTTTTTTTCATGGCAGGTTCTTGTTTGTTATTTTGGTTAAATGATAGTCAGCTCTAGAAATGGATTTTCCTGAGTAATGACTTTGTCAGAAATTAGAAGTATGCTTATACTTTTGAGTTTTGAGGACACTAGCTTAGCTCTTCTAGTAAGCAGTTACTAGGTCAATTTAAATAGCGTCGCTATTGTCTTGTATAGTTACCCCTCCAATGCTCTGGCAAACACTGAACTGTCGAATTCTGCAATTTCTGTTCCAGCTTACATATTTCATATATGAAATGGCAGATGAGACTACCTTGGAAATGGGTAATCACCTTATGTAGATATCATTAGCCCTCAAATACTCTGTCTAGCACTTGTCATCAAGTGTTGCCAATTCTGGTGCAATTTAATATTCATTTGAAGTGGCAAATGGGATGGCTTTGGAAGCTAATGTGGAGTCAGCTTATTGTAGTAGATATCATTAACTCTCCCATAGTCCAATACTGTGACGAACACTTAGTTATCTCTTTCTGCCATTTCTGTTCCATTTTGATATTCATTTGAAGTGGCATATTGGATTGGCTTGGAAATTAATGGGCAATCAGCTTACGAGAGAAGTCCATAGTTCCATACATGTGAAGTGTAATGTGCAATAATGATGATGCTCATTCAAACACACACTATCAGCACACTGTGTCAGTCCACATGCTTCATTCTGTTTTCTTGACCCAACTGCAAATCTGTTTGATTTGTATTGTGGACTTGTGTTAATGTCCATATCCTACTTGGCCATTTGAGCAGTCCACTGGATTTCTATTCCTTTTGTCCTTTTTCCATATATGAACTCTATCCACAGAAGGTTCTGGGCTTATGTTTGATTTTGTTCTTGCTTTTATTATATAATTAAGACAAATAAGGGTCTGGGTTTTTGTGTGATCAATTGTTTTCCTTCTCTGTATGAACTTAAAGCATATATCAAAAACCTTTTGCTTTATGATGCCCTGATCTCAATGTTGTTTCTCACATTGCTAACCTCTTTGGTTTTGTTTTTGCCTTATAGGTGCTTGGTCTGGAGAAGCTAAAAGTAGAGCTGCAATCTCGTGGATTAAAACGTGGTGGAACTTTACAGGAGCGAGCTGCCCGACTATTCCTTCTGAAGACAACTCTGTTGGATAAGTTACCAAAGAAGCTGCTTGCAAAGGCCACTACTGGGGGAAGTGAGAAGCTGTAGCAACATATAAAAAAGTACTTAAGGTGCAATGGTCAAGTATTTTCTTTGGCAATATATGCAAATCTGTTGTTATAAGCCCTTGCCTTGGCATTGACAATAACGAGATGTCCCTTGGCATTGACAATAACGAGATGTCTGTATGTACGTCTATGTTAACCTTACTTGGAAGCCCTTGCTCTTGCTTGGTTGTCTAATAGAACGGGGCTTAGAAATGAGCAGTGAAGCCACTACAGGTTAACTGAACTGCATCTTAAAAATGAAAGAAAAAAGTCCACTCGGATTAGTGGTGTTTGGACCACTTTGGATTATTATAGTATGGGTTATAAAATATGATTACAGTAATCTTAGATTGTGGATTATTATATAATAATCTAATTTGTTTGGGACTTTGGATTTTAGGTGTTGGATTGTTGTTTGGACTATAATCTCCTATTAGTAAGCTCTAGGTGGATTACATATAGGATTGCTACAAGCCACTGGTTGGATTTTTATAATCCATGTATCTCATAATTAAAGTGTTTATATTAGTTAGAGATTGTTTGTAGTAGTTATCATAATCCAAGGTGATCCAAACATATCCGAGCATGGACGTTCTACCTGTTTCCCTCTCTATTTTCTTTAAGAGTAAAATGCACCTTGGTCCTTAAGTCCTTCAACTTTTAGCGCATTTCCATCACTCGAATTAACAAAGTAAAACCAGCCACGCAAGCATCAACATCTGACGTGGCACGCCACAGTGGCAGCTCAACACCTGGGCACATGCCAAATTCCCAAAAAAACCTCACCCTTTTGGAGGATGCCGTTTCAGAGAGAGGAAGGGGAAAGGAGGGCGATGGACAACTGCGGCGCTCGACGCGGCGGGAAAGCAGAGCACCGGCAGCGACCTCGCCGAGAAGGACTTCGCCGGCGGCGTCCTGGCTGTGAGATTAGCAGCACCGTGTTCCACGAGCTCTGGCGCCGTCACGGATCGAGGTGGATCCGCAGCGCCCGTACTTTGCGCGCTCCCGCCGATCCCAAATGACGACAGAAAACGCCGGAACCGGTTGCTCGCCTCGCCAGCGCCGCGGTCAGCGGCGTTACTACTTCCGTCACCGCCTCCTTGGTCACCAGCCTCCCTCGAGTTGCCAGCAGCAGCAGCCTCTCCTTGGTCTTCGGCTCCCGGCCGAGGCTGTGGATGGGCTCTGCGCGGTCATGGAGAAGGAGCGCGTGATGGGCGCCGGTCTTGGTCGGGAACCGACCCTGGCCGTAGACACGCTGTGCATCGCCGCGAACTCAAGCTCCGCCGTGGGCAGACTGCAGAGATGCGGCTGCCTCCTGTACCATCGCCGTCGTCTCCTAGCTTTTTAGCTTGCACGTGAGCACGTATGTGCTAGTACAAATGCACCTGCATCCATGTAGCTCAACGCACTCCGGCGTCTCGGTGACGTCTAGATGGCGTGCGTGTTGACTATTGAGCCGGCCGACCTCGACCCCCCTGCGGCTGCTCTTCCCGTGCATTCCTCCCGTCAGCGTTGACAATGGAACTCGGTGGAGCGTACAGCGAACACAGGCCGGCGCATCTGCTGACGAATGAATGAATACGCCGTCGTCGATGATATCTTCCGTGCGGACATGTAGCCTTATGCCCTTGACTTGGATGTCCTCATGTCCTGCCGGACGAGACGGAAGGAACCACGGCGGCGGCGGCGGCAAATAACGAGAAGCTCTCGTCCCACCAGCACACGCTCTTGCGCGACAGAACGCGCCCGGCTGTGCGAGGTTTTTTTTTTTTTTTTGAGAATTTGGCATGGGCCCAGGTGTTGCGCTGCCATTGTACATGTGGCTTGCCACGTCGGGTGTTGGTGCTTGTGTGACTGGTTTTGGACCAATAGATGAGGGATCTAGATAGTTGCTTTGTAAGTTTAAGTATCTAAATGAAAATGCTTTAAAAGTTTAAGGAGCTAGGCTGCATTTTACTATTTCTTTAACTTTTTTGAAAAAGGGTCTTACATTGGATATAAGGCCAAGGGTCACCTACTCACGTTGTCCCCTTAATTTGGTTTTCTGTCCTCCTAATCCGCTTGAGGTAAATGTCGCTCATTCTTTGAAATAATCTTTTGTTGTTTGTATCACCAATCAGTGAGCTTTGCTTAGAGTTCCTTTTGGTTGGGTGGTTGCAAGGTTTTAAAAAACGCTAGACAGGTAGGCGAACACGTGCGTATGGTTTAGAGTTTTTTGTGATCAAATGTAGATTAAACATGGTTAAACGGTTGTTGTGATTAAACGATATTGTGATTAAATGCAACGCTAGATCATCTTGGGCATTCGGTTAACCGAAACCGATCGGTCCGGCGGTTAGTTAGAAAACTAGGAATCAAGAAAATTAGTTCTCGGTTAGTTTGGTTCGGTTTCGATTCTAACCAAATTAACCGAGTCTTAAATGTCAGCAACAAAAACATGAAAAAATGTTTTAAAAATGTGAACTATATAGTCATTTAATATTTGTCTAGGTATTAACATATTAGAACATGGTCATATTCTCATTCCATCTCAATGGAATTCTCGTCCTCTCACAAATTTGGGTGAGTAATGTGGGCATGTAAGAAGCATTTCGTGTTTGATTTTCTCAAATCAACAGGGGGTAAAGAAAGTTCTGTGCAAGTCTGCGTTTTTTTAGGTAAATCAAATGTATCCATTCACAATGGCTTAATGTTTGTTGTTCTAGTTTGTGCTGTGAGGTGTCTGAATTATTTCGATTATGCAGGTTGGGAAAGAACAAAGTAGAAGAAGATGAAAGCGATAGTCACAGTGACAGTGATGTGGATGATGAGGACAGTGAAGATCATGAGAGCAAGGATGCAAAATCTGTAGTACTTGATGACGGGAATTGCTCAAATGGATCCAACAAAAATGAGGAGAAGCCAAACCAGACTCGACGATTTTGGCGAGCACACCGGCATCCTGTTTTAGAGCCAAGGGCTCATCGTCAACCTTTTGGGATGACGAACTCCACCATGACGAATACTATATCGGCGAGCACAGCGAAAGCCTCTGTTTTAGGGCCCACCAGTGCGGCAGCCAGACAATGCACGGCGCAGCGAGGCAAAAGCACAACGTGGCGCACGAGCAGAGCTGGCACGCTCACCCAGGGCGAGGCAAACGGTGCAAGGCTCGAGAGAACGGGCGTGGCTGATCGTGCGACTGTCAAGACGAACGCCGGCGTGAGCTTAGGGCGTCGATGCTGGCACGGTCCAGACCATGTGAACCTTCATAACTGAACCTCGAGTAGTTATTTGCTTGCAAAAATGCTTAACAGCTTGTCTAGCGTCCTTAACAAAAGTTCTGGCCAGTCTCTAATAACATACTACAATATCATTTTAAGGTTCTTGGCGAAAAGTTTAGTGGATTGACAGATTCGGAGCTCCCAAAATATGACTGGGAACGCGGTTTGTCCGGACTTTGGCCTGGCCCAATAGAGCTGGTGTACACGGAGATCAATAGAGTTGGTGGGGCGCATCAGTGGTACAAGAGGAATAACGAGTTTTAACACAGTTTGACCATATTATAGGTAAAAGTGGACGGAATAGCGTGGATGACAAAAGACTTCTGACAAGTGCCACGTAGATCTGTCAAACTTGTTAGTGGCTTGTAGGTAATGACCATTTTTTCTTTTTTTCTTAATGGCACACAGGTACTCGATCACACTGATTTTTATCCTTCCACTCGAGCACACAGAAATGTGTTGAAGCTGAGATTAATACTTCAGTTGATGGTAATATTCACAGAAAATGGTAATTTCCTTGACCTGAGAATGAGAAGCAGGAACATTCATTACTGAAAATATGTGAGTATTAACAAATGCTACAAATCAGTGTGCTCAAAATCTTATTGAAGATTGATTGGTGGATTTGATAGGGATTTGGGATTTAGGCTAGAGAGGAGGAACCATGAACAGGAGAATGAAGAAATCCTGGATCGATACTTCTCTCGATCATTTACAAATTTACACCATAGCCCCTGAAGTATCTAATATTTATATACACCAACAAATCTCGAATCATATAGAGTCTCTGCCATATACTGCTTCTTCTACTCTCTGCAGTCAAATATAGGAGGGGCCACAGATCAGTATATACGATTGTAACTGTTTAAAGAAAAGTATCGTCTTCGATAAGAAGTTGGCTAGCTACTGATCACCGGCTAAGGAACCGGCTCTGGATCATGTGAAACATGTGGCGACTTTTTTTTTTCCTCACTCGGGATACATCGAAACTGATCATTCCATGAAATTCAGTACAAGAATATGTTCAGAAACTCCTCTTTTTCGTTTAATCGAATTAATTAGGATCCTTCTGAATTTCCTATCGTTTAGATATGCAAGGCATGCAGGCACGTTTGTGTCGTTTAGAAATAATACCTGGCCGGGTTCCCCGATCTCCAGCTCCAAGAAATCGGCGGCGTCCAGCTAGAACATGAAATCCATCTCCCCCATTAGCCATAGGGGGAGTGGATCGTGGAGGCAAACTCCACGTCAGGCACGTTCCAGACGCCGTCCATGGTCACGCCGCCGCCGATGCCTGTGCGTGCACCGGAAGTAGGGATCTGTGAGAGAATAAAATAACCAAGATCCAAGAAGAGGTGAGGAGGACCGAGGTGGGGTGTCACTGTGTCAGCACCGCTAGCTCGTGCGCGTGCGCGCATGCTCGATCGGCTGAAAGAGGATTGCGCGCTGACCTTGGGTATAGTCGGTGTTCTCCGCCGGCCAAGAGCTCGGCGCCGCCGTGACGCTGCCGGGGTTCACGCAGCGCAGCAGTGGAGGCGACACACTAAGACACCGCCGTCGGCGAGGGCGCGGGCGACCCGCAGCCCTAGCAGGACCGTGGTGTCCGATGAGCACTGAGTTATTGTTCCATTGAGTTCATTATATTAGCCTATTGTGTGCGTATCACTAATTTGAGTGTTGCATTGGTGATGAATGTGGTATTTCAGCAATTATAATTGCAGCATGCGTCAGATGCACAACTTTTCATTATTGAACCTATGTAGGAGTATACATAGTTCAGCTTTCAGCTAGGGAGATTCATATACGGCATGCACATCATATCAGCACTTTTCATTAACCATATCTGTTGCAAGATTACATAAATATATTTAAACTGACAAAGTAGCACAGCTAAGAGCAAACATAACAAGCACATCAGCACACATTGCAAACCATAGCCGCCTAACATACATATCTGATTCTCGAGTTCACTGATCCTAAGCAATTGCATGTCTTTGACAATGGACAGCTATACAGAGTCGCAAAGACAATGCAATTGCAAGGCCTGACCAGCAGACTACAAACTGAGAGACAGAGGCTTGCCACCACTTGTATAAAGTTTTCAGACGGGCTTATGTCAACACTGTAGATATTAATAAGGTATGCTCAGATACAAAAACATTCTCATCCAGTTGTGGTGACCAATGGAGCAGCTGCCAGAGAATCAACCTCCTCATCATACCTCTCCCACATCGTTGACCAAGGTGGGAGGCTATATTGCTGATTGTTGAACACAACTTTTGCATAGGAGTTAGAATTGTAGTTTGCATGGAAAGCGCTGCACAACCAGATGGAGATCGATCGGAAGACATCAATGATTATTGGATATTGCACTTTTGCAATAATTCGAAACAAGAGTAACATTCCAAAAAGAAAAGGAAAGGAGAAAACTTACCAGCCACTCCAAGCTTCAGTCCAGATTGTGGGTTTGTAAGGCTTTGTTAGGAGAAAATGCATCACAGTACGCATTGATCTGTTAGGAGTCAAATCAAATTTCAAGAACTGATTCTATGAGACAGACACAATTGTAAAACATAGCATGCTATAGTACATAATTATCATAATTAAAATTAAGTGAGATGACATTGATTTGATCTTGATCCTCCACGTGCTTGCAGGATATGCATTGAGATTCAGTTTCCTTGTTACCGATTATGTAACTAATATAATAGAATGTAAGCATTTGGATGAGCTGCTCAACCTCCTCATCATACCTCTCCCACATCATTGACACTATTTAGAACTGGGGGTGAGCTGCCATGACTATCGAAACCACATCATTTTTTAGCAGGAATTATGCTACTTGCAGAAAGAAAAGAAAGACAATGGACAAGTTCCTGGGCACATTATCAGAAGCACGTGACGGTTATTTTCCTAATGTGACCATCCGTTGACCAAAATAACAACACGGTGCAGATGGAGCTATTGGCAATTGGCATAGTGCAAGATTACTGTACCACTTGATCAGGTGCATCCTCCTCTCACATCACCCACGGCACACCAGTACCAGAAGTGAATAGCATGAACTACTGGGAACATGCAAATCAAGATGTATCAACTAGATCTCACTATCCACCAAATGCTAGTTTCAGACTTGCAACAAGGATTCAGGGTGCAACAGCACAACCTAGCAAGAGTGCTGACTTGTAAATTTGCTAATATCAATAGTTAAAAAGCTAGAATGATATTATATGATTACAAATGGTAAAATGTAGTAATGTACCAAAGAAAAAAAACAAGATCCGTGCATTACATGATCTCTATAGCGGTGCAAAGATTCAGATCAAGAATCGAGTAGTGAATACCTGGACAGGAAGGAGGCGATGCAGCATCGTGGACCGGATCTGAAGGAGGACAGGCACTGATAAGAAGCCGGCTAGCTACTGATCAAAGAAAAAGTACTGTCTTTGATAAGAAAAGTATAGTCTTTGATAAGAAGCCCACCGCGTAGCCGCCGCCGCCGCTGCCTGTGCGTGCACCGGAAGTAGGATCTGCGAGAGAATAAAATAACCAAGAACACGGTGAGGAGGTGGGGTGTCAGCACCGCTCGTGCGCGTGCGCGCATGCTCGATTGGCTGAAAGAGGATTGCGCGCTGACCTTGGGTTTGGGTATACTTGGCAGCTTGGCGCCGAGGATTTCCTTCTGCCCGTACTTCCTCCAGCTGAGGCCGTCGTCGAGGGGGCTCACGTCCTGCACTGTGCTCACCCTCGCCTGGTTGCTCCACTTGGGCAGCGTCTTCCTGTATGCGTGTTCGATATCATGACGATGATCTCAAACCAAATCACACACAAGACACAGTAGTAGGATCTTGCTTTGACTCGCTCCCTACCTCTTCTTGCACTGGCCGGCCGCATTGCCGCGGCCCCGGAACGACTCGCCGGCGTGGTCCGACCCGCCGCTGCGCGGGCTGATGCCATCCCCACCACCTGACGGCGGCGACTCCGGCAGCTGCCAGGCGCCAGCGCCCGGACGCCCCTCGGCGCAGCAGGACACGGCCATGTGCACGGCCCTGTCCATGGAGGCGCGCATAGTGCTCACCAGCGCCCGGCACCGCTGGTCCGCCCCTCCTCCAGCCCCGCCGCCGCCCTCCTCCTGCTGCTGCTGCTGCTGGACCACCGCCATGTGCGTCTCGAGCTGCTGCTGGACCACAGGGCGGCCACATGAGCGCACACCTCGATATGCACGACGCGAAGCCCCGCCTTCCGTGGGGTATGCAGAGCAGCTGCGCCGTGCTGCGTCGCCGTCGCGGCAGTAGCGGTGGTCGAAGAGGTAGAAGTAGAACCATCAGCTCCCCGGTCCTCGCCCTCGCCTGGGGTTGAGCCAGTCCCGGACGCAGCTACACCACCAGGTCCAGGCAGTAAGCGACGGGCCGCTAGCGCTCTTCTTCTCCTGATGTAAAGAACGGTGCAGATCACGAACACCACAAAAATAACTCCGCAAAGAAGTCCCACTCCCAGCCCTATTCGCTGATCCTTGCTTAAACTGGAGGAGCCGGAGGCTGTTGAATTGTTGTCTCCCATGAAGAACTGCAGAGCCGAGAATGTGGAGGAGCTAGCAAGGTGTTGTGATCCCATAATTTATATAGTACTAGTGATGAAATACTTCATTAGTTCGCTATGGCGCGCGGGCAGGGACGCCCGCTGGTGGTCTACACCCTGGCACTCCATTTGGTACGAGTTCCACGAGTGGCTAGGCAAGAGTTCCAGCCACGACTGTCATGTCACATTTCTCGCACGCGGCGACCCGATTGGGTCGAACATATCGCTCCTGTATATCTTTCATGGGCTCCACACCTGCAGATGCACTAAAGAGATTTACTGTTCAGACTTGAGTCCCTAGCCCATGTGCCTCGTGGTATGGCAAGGTCTCAGTATAAAACCTTGCATCAATTAAGTGTGCTAGCTGTTTCAGTCACAAACCATACAATATAGACAAGTCCCGGTATCATATAGCAGCAATGCCAACTTAATTTATGTAGTACTTCTTTTTTGTTTTCTAATAAACCTTATAAACTTTACAGGGGGGCCACAATCTCCATATGGTAGTAGTTGGTGTCCCTTCCCTTAAAAGTGTAAAAAGGAAATGCTTCTGCCCCTGTCATCTCTACAGTACGTGTAGCCTTATCAATTATCATGTGAACCAAAACGTCTATGACGCTTCATAATTCAAATGTTCTATATATATGATACCTCACAGGATGGATGCATTGCTTATAACAGATAAAATAGAAAGCATGATTCCTTGTGTTGGGAGGCATCCTTTTGCTGTGATAGTCCAACAGTGCGTAGTAGTCGTCAATTGTGAGTTGTTTTACTCCCCTTGTGGTGGTTCATCTGCTAAATTCCAGACACAAGGTCCATACATGATGTGTTTCTCAGTATATTTGTGGTCTCCCAAATCGAAAAACGTGGACTAACATACATCGAACAGCATATATATAGACTGATTATTACGGTGTGATATTTGTCTTTTGCCCTTACGACTAGAATGCTGTTGTATATGTCTTGCCGTGTTACGGCTAGAATGATGTGGACTTCTAATGAAGAAGCATATATATGCGTGTGATAGTATGCATAGGTGATGCGTGGATGATAGCTAGTATGATAGTCGTGTTGCCCGCGGCTGGGCGTTTATACCATAATAAGTCCGAATGACAACGAACCCCTGTCCACAGGTGGGACTAACTAGTCTCTTTTCTCACGCGCACACGGCGCAGGGCGCTGAGAAAAGTTAAAGAGCTCCAAAAGATGTTTCACTACTAAGAATCATCTCAAAGCTGAATTGAGCTAGCTACCAAAAGATCGAAAGTAAGTGTTTCGCTATCTCTCTGCAATGTCCGGCATGAGGGGCGGTGGAGTGTAAGACGGGACGGGGAGAGAGAGAGAGAGAGAGAGAGAGAGAGAGAGAGAGAGAGAGAGAGAGAGAGAGAGAGAGAGAGAGAGAGAGAGAGAGAGAGATGGCAGGATGTGAACCAATTTTGTGGCCCTCATTCGTTAGGGCTTCTTTAGATCAATCATTTTCCTTGAAGGATTGAAGAGAAATTTAGTTCAATACCCCCTCAATCTGCTCCAATTCCGAAGGGAAATGTTTGGATCGAAACTAGTGTTTATATCTTAATTATATACAGGGAACATTTTTTCTACTCCTAGGAGTAGCTACTTATCAGATGACAACGTGCACATCGCTACCTGTTAATTCGGGCACTCAGGCGCAGACTCTACTGTAAAGCCTAAATCTATTTGTGTTGAAGCAGTTCACTCACAGTTAATTACGGTGATTTGTTTTGAAATTTTTGTGTGTTGGTGTCGATCAGGTGTGCACGAGACGTACGTACTGCCGCTGGGAATAATTGATTGAAAGCGATGGATTGGAGAAGGCCAAGCCGTTCAGGAGTGCATGAACATGATGGTGTGATGATGATAATGATGTATTGAATCGAGCGCGAGAATTGACGGATACCATGTGGGAGACGTGTGCTGCCCTGTTGCTGTCTACAGTACACAAGTAATCACGGGTCACGGCTGAATCCGCAAATAAGCTGGTCAACACGCGTACGCGTAGTCGCGGTGCGATGAACGCCTACGTATATATATGATCCATGAATTTTTCCCTACGGCGGGCTAGGTATATCACCACTAGCTAGCTTGCTGCATGCGCTGGGGCCAAATGCAAAGTGCAATCCTGAAATCTCAAGTCGTTCTATGTAAATCATGTACGGAGTATATCCCATACTAGTACTACTTTGCACTATGAATTATTGTACGTTACTGTACGTCTATCTGTGCTTGCTGCTGCTACCTCGATCTTCTTCCATCGTTATTCATTCACGCATGAAGCTGGAGCTCGCATTAGAAAGAAAGAAAGAAAAAAGGTTCGCCCCTTGCATGCCTGGTTGCAGAGAGCAAAGCTATCAATCAACCTATAGCAACCTATAGTTTGATTTCCTCCAAAATCTTAGTAGTAGGTAGGATCGATATCGGATCGAGCTACCACATCTAACTTATTACTGTACTAGCTACTAGTACAATGTTACCATGCATGCCCCTTAATTACCCAGCCATTCCATATATACGTTTAACATTATTCGGCAACTAAAAGTAGTAACATAGTATGCATGCATGTGCAGAGTGCATTATTACGCGCGTACTATACAGCTTGTTAGCTCATCCATCATGTCATCTCCTTTGCCAAAATTTGGATAGGGTGAACCATGACCCACATCTCTCGGGAGACTTGTCTGCTGGCACTTCGTCGTCCATCTCTAGCTATGTACAGCAACTCTCGGATGAACAAAAACAAATTTCACCCATTCTGAAATTTATCCTCTCTAGTGGCTGAAATTTTTTTATACTTTTTACAAAAATTGTTTGAATCTTAAAGTTTTGGACAATGTTCATCTAGTGATGCATTATTGACGTTTAAGTTATGAATTTTTTAATAAATATTTTAAGTATGAATATCTAGACTTTTGAAATAGACTCGACGGGCACTTATAACTGCAATATTTTTGTTCTGATCCATCGCAAAAAAGCACCTTCATAACTATAACCATGAAGTCTATGATATTCATGCTTAGAAGCTTCAAATTTTTTTGAAACTTTACACACCAATAGTGCATCACTGGATGAGCATTGTTGCAAAATTTGCGATTCAAAAAACTTTTGTAAAAAATCATATGAAAAAATAAATTTCATCCATCCTGAATTTTGTCCTCTAATAGTCGAAATTTGTTTTTTATATCTCTTCCTATTTTTATTCTCTGTTTGCAACCATGAAGGGACGCCACAAAATGCCGAGACCGAGCCATTTAGGGAGAGGAAGAGGTGGAAGAAAAAAAGTAAGTTGAAAATTCTGCTTTTATTGTTAGGTATATAGATATAGTATTTGGAAAAACTTTTCAAAGTAAGGGCCAAGATATAAATATTTTGGGCTCTCAAATTTATTTTATGGAAACTAAAAGATTTTATTTTCAAGAATGCTATTTTTCCTATTTGTTTTATGAAAACACATTAATAATATCATAAATAAAAGGGTTACATCATTAATTAGTTTAATAAAACAAAATAAAATTGTTTTATATTTATTTTGTGAACCAAAATAGATTAGTTATGTTATTATTAGTGTAAGTAATAACATCATTGACCTTTTATGGAAGTAAACAAAACATATATTAGAAGTTTTTGGTGAGTCAGAGAAAACTCAATTAATTACGGAACGTATCAAGGGGTACTTTGGAAAGTGGCGCTGACGAGAAATTGAACTTGCTGGCGTGGAGGTCAATAGGACGCGTGATGCTTGGTTGACGGACGACGACACGGCATGGATCTGTACAGGGTTGACCTGTAGTCAATACTCGATCTCGGCCGTCGGGTTCAGATTGGGCGGTGTTAAAGGCGTCTCCCATCTCTGCTGTGTTGCCGAGCAGAGGAAAGGCACCGGCGCACCGCACGGCGGTGGCTTGCCGGAGCTCGGTCGGAGACGACGCTCCGGTGGACGGGTGTCGAAAGTGAGAGGTGGAGGTCGATGCAGGCGGCGCTGAGGTCAGGGAGGCTTGCTGCCATGGCGGCGTGAGGCGGAGTTTGGGCGAGGTCGAGGTAGACGCGGTGACCTCGGATCAGAAGGTAGATGCATCAGGGCGGGCTCACCGTGATCTTGCGATTCCATAGAGATAAGCGGGGGTGACGGTGGTGGATGGAGCGCGGGGACCGGGGAGCTCCGCCTGGACCCAGTCATGGCAGCGGTGGCGGCCTCGGAAGGCGCTGGATCGGGAGAAGGACGACGGGGAGGAGCGGATTGGAGGCGGCTTGCTCGTGCGATATCGGGCCTCTGCTTTTGTAGGGTGAGGTCGAGGGGGATGCCCCGGTGTAACACCTCTGGTGTTATATTAACTAAAATATGCCATGTCATCATATGCATCGCAAAGCATTCATGTTTAAGTCAACCTTAATGTGCATCAACTAAAATAAGTTTACATTCCATAGGTTGATTGAGCTTCTGTAATGTTTGGTCACATGAAATAATAAAACCTTATTTTCGAATGTCATCGCAAATGGTTAGTTTATACTCTATGTACTTGAGGTGTAAACTGTGTTTACACTAGTGTCAAGCATAGTGTATAAGTCTAAGTCCAACCCTAAAAATGATTTCCATATTTAAAATTAAATTTGGATTCCAAAGCTTATTTCTGAGTCTGGCTATTCAAATTTAAATTCAAATTAGAAATGCTATAAAAGGATTTTCAAAAGTCAACTTGGTCAACCAAGGGTGTCATTGGGTCAATGACCTAAAAATGTCCTTGGATGATGTTTGTGATCACTAATAACCAACAAATTAAGTTAGAAACCAAATTGAGTTTAAATTCTATTTCAAGAACCCCTTTATTAAAAAACCTAGTTTTATCCCCTTTTCTGTAATTCAAAATCTATAAGGAATTCGGAGATACTCTAAAAAGATAGTTTGTAGATCTTGACAAGAGCTACAAAGTTGGTATATAAAGTTTTTCAAGTTTCCAAAAGGAAATTTAAATTAATTTGAAAATACAGTTTCTAGCATTTATCCCCTTTTGATTTTAAAACCATAATTCAAAAACTATACATAAATTTGGAAAATTTTGTATATGAAAAATGTTTGGTTTAACAAGCTCAAACATTTAATAGTTTTTAAGATTTTCAAGTTTTACTGAAAAATCAAAAGTAATTTCAAATGTTTGTTTCTAGGGTTTTATCCCCTTTCCAAATCTGAATTCAAATTTCAAAATCTAGGTAGAATTTGAGGATGCCAGTTAAAGGAAAAATGTAGCTCTTGAAAAGTTATGCAAATGATATTTTTGGAGATTTTTAAATTCTTATATAAATTTTAGAGTAATTTGTATTTTAAAATGGATGGCATTTCAATAAATAACTCGAACAGTACCTAACCCTATCGGCGATCGCCATGGCCGGCTTCTCATCGTGCGCCGCCGACCACCGCCACACCCACTCGACCGCCAGAGCACTCATGGACGCGAGAAACTTCATCGCCTTCGTGTCGCCAGTCCATCCATCGACTCCGTGCTATAAATACCGTCGCCGTGGCCGAGTTCTTCTTCTTTCTTCCTCCCGCCGCCGTCGCCGACGACCTCGCTCCGCCGTCCGAATTCGCCGTCGACACTCCACCTCTGTCCGATTGCACTTGCCATTAGCTCCGCCACATCCTCACGGTCCTCTTGGGCCAGTTCATGCTTGCTCTCCTCGCTCGAGCCACCTGCACGCCGCCTTCTTCTCCGCGGCCGGCAAGCCGAGCCGCCGCGCCATCTCCGCCGTTTGCCGCCGCCGGAGGTGAAAATATTTTACCTTTAACCCTGCTACCATGTTCTCCGTGTTCCACTGCTTCTGATGCGCAACTTGGTTTGAGCAGCGCATCGCCGGAGACTGCCGTGACGCCGTCTTGCCACTGGAGCGCCGCCGCCGCCATCACCGCCGTCGGCTGCAGCTCGATTCCAGCACTCCGAGCCTCCATTAACGTGCGCATCAGCATCGGGGTGAGCTCCTGCAGCTGTTTGCATCATCAATTTCATCAATCCCTTGTCGTGGCCGCCGGTAGCCGTAGCTCACCGCCGGCGCGACGTTGCCAGCGCCGCCGCACGCGAAGCCGCCGCTGCTAGAGTTCTAGTCCGGTTCCATTTAGTTGCCAAACTCGTCCGTTTGAGTGCCCTGCATCTGCTCATGATCTCGCCATCGCCGAAAAATGCTCCGGTGACCTCTCCCGCCAGGCCGCCGCTCCGCCATGGCCGTCGGCGTGGGTGCCGCTGCCGCTCAGCCGCGCCGTTAGCCACCTTAATCGACGCGCCGTGTCGAGATGAGCCCGTAGGAGCAAACCGTGTCGCTGGAGACCTCGCCGACGACGAGGAATCGCCGGTCAACCGTCGACGGGCCGTCGGTCAGTGCGGGGGTACTGTGCCGATTTTCTTTTTCTATTTTCAGAAAATAATTTAAATGCTATTTTCTTTAAAAAATCATAGTAATTCATATATAGCTCCAAAAATTCTAAAAATTTTTGTGAGTGTTCCTTATGATGTCATCTACCTAGGAAAAATATGAAATGCCAAATTTGAGTAATTTTGCATATGTTAAAATTAGCCCATTTAATTGAAAAATGGACCTTCACTGATTTTTAATAAATAAAATAATTGGCTTTTAATTCTGAAATTTGTTTTGCCATCTAATTAGGTTAAGAGTTTTCTAAAATAAAATTTTGGGCTTAATTTGATAACTTTAATTTTTATGCCTTTATTTAATGCTTTTAAATAATTAAATTAACCCCTTTAGTTAAGCTTAATCATTATAGGATTTGATTGACTTCGGGATTGATTGATGACGTTAGGTCATTAACCCTAATGATCTTTGGCACTTTAATTAACTATTTGCGCTTACCTTAATCATGTCATTAGGGCTTAATTAACGTTATTTTATGTGTTTAATTAATTTTTTTAAATGGCGTAGTTAACCCTAATAAGTTTTATAAGCAAGGTTTTGTTGGCTTGCAACTTTATCGTGAAGAAAAGTTGTACTCAAGCCTTTAATCTGATTACGCATCCATCGAGCATCATGTTTACTATTCCATCATGTTGAAGCATATTAATTATCGAATAGTTTCCGTTAACGGAGAGTTAACGTTATCGCCCAAATCCGAAGGACGAGCAGATTCAAGAATCGGGAGTTGATCCAGAGTTCGAGACCGTCTACCCCGAACATCAAGGCAAGCCCCGGATGCATTCAAACCCTATTCTATTTATAAAAGTTTTACCGCTTTAGCTATGGTATGTTGCATTAAGTAATAGGAGTTGAGTGAAATCCCACCAATTGCATTACCTGTCTTAATTCCTTATTCCTTGTTACCTGCTTAGAAAGATAAGTAGTAATGCTTAGCCCTGCTTATTTATTTATTTGTTCAAAGGCAAAAGAATGAAAAAGATGAGATTGGTTTTCTTGTTGAAATCTTGATGATAGTAATAAATCGAGTCCGGACGGCGAACTTGCACTGGGAATGGAGTCCCTCTGTAGTGGTCTCGTCTGTTGATGCCCTAGGCCCCGTCCGATGGTGATCTGTCGATAATCGAGAAATTAGAAATCCACATGCATGAAGTGGTATACGGATGGTTGGAGCCGTGTATATCATGGAGTGACCTAGCGTGAGGCCAGAGATCCCATCTGTGTCATAGTGTGTTTTACTGTGGGATTTAAGTTCCCATGTATCTCAGTACGCTGGGCCGCAGAGCTCACGGGTGCCATGTGGTGATATACGGCTGCGGTTGTTATCCCGGTATATCGGTTACCTGGGGTGCATCGGAGTTAAAGTCTCTGGTATTCCAGTGACCTAGGTCCCAGCTGGGTATGAAAATGGATTCGAATCGCTGTTGCTTCTCGGAGAAGAAGACTCGATCACTGTTCATCATCGTATTAACAACTTGAACAAAGATTAAGGATCAATAATGAAGTTGGTTGATAATGGGAGCTAGCCCAAGCAACCTTTCCTCTGTTAAGCTTTTCTGCAAAATTTCTTATCTCCTACAGACCTTACCTTGTCCCTCTAGCCTGCATTTCTTGAGTCTTCACCTTTCTCTTTCGTCGGGTCAGTCTTGTTGA
>CM041634.1:39957133-39985474 GCA_023333625.1 Bothriochloa decipiens
AGAGGTTTGTAAACTTATGTTATTGTAAGTCTTCCGCTGTTTTACTCCGTGGTATTTTATTTATATCAAACTGTTGTAATACTGCAATATCTATCTACAACGATTGATCCTGCTCGAAAAATCGTGGATGATTCGGGATTTACCCGACAGACTTCTTAAGTCGTATGGAACACAGTCATGGTTATTTAGAGTCTGTTTAGACAATAATCATGCGTGTGGGCCATATGATTTAGGAGGTTCTGCCACACCCGCTCCCGCGCGGGGAGGGGGAGGGTGGAGACCAGTCGCGCACGGGGCTGGGTGTACCATTCTAGATGTTAGTAAGCAATTAAAATTATAATTAAGTGTATTATCAAGCATAATCATTGAGCCTCATGACATAAATACATTCATGTTTTAAGATTTTCTTTTGTGTGGTGCTTTGTTTTATACATAAAATATTGATGTTTAAGGTTTCATTGAACTCCTTATCATTTTATGTGAATTTGCTTGCGATTAAAGTTTGTTAGTTAATTAAAATTTATTGTTTTGAGTAATTATTTTTCTGGAATGAATTGTTTGAGTAATGTGAGTTTCTATGTAAATGCCTAATTGTTATTTATGTGCCCTTGTTTGAATTTAAAATCCCTAAAAATTTAAAATATCCCTTTTATCCCATTTTCTATATTTCAAAATATATAATGAATTTTGAGATACTCTCAAAATATGGTTTGTAGATCTTGAAAAGTGCTACAATATTGGTATTCAAAATTTTTCAAATTTCTAAAAATAATTTCAAATGAATTTAAAAATACAGTTTTCCTGCATTTGCCCCTTTTCAATTCTAAACACATGTTTCAAAAATTATTCAAAATTTTGGAGAACTTTCTCTATGAAAAGTGTTTGGTTTGATAAGCTAAACATTTCATAGATTGGAAGATTTTCAAGTTTTATTGAAAAATTAAAAGTAATTTCAAATATTTATTTCTAGGGTTTTGCTTCCTTTTTGAATTTGAATTCATATTTCAAAATCTAGGAAGAATTTGAAAATGTTTATTAAATGAAAAGTGTAGCTCTTTAAAAGTTATGCAAGTGATATTTTTGGATATTTTCTAGTTGTTATGTAATTTTTGGAGTAATTTGCAATTTTTAGCGAGTGGCAGTTCTATAATTTCTGATAAACAGTAACTCGCACGAGTTGCTCCTCTGTTCTGATGGTCGATTTGGCCGCGATTTCACGGTGATTCCCGAGCATGGCCGCGTGGACGACTTTGCGAAGGCGCTTGCCACCTCGCCGTCCATCTTCTCCCTTATATAAATATGTCGGGTCGGCCGGTCTGTCTTCTCTTCTTCATTTTCACCGTTGCCGTCACCGTGGCAGCGCGCCGCCGCCATTTTCTACCGCTTCGCGTTGCCATTTTCTTTCCCTTTTACCACCACAGAGCTCGTCTCGACCTGCTCCACCTTCTTCTGTGCTTAATCGATGCGGACGACCAAGGTAATGGCCGCCGGGCCTCTTCTTCTTCGGCCGGCCATGGCCGCCATGGCCGCGGCTCATGTGGCCACGCCTCCACGCACCACTTCCAGTCGATTTGAGTGCACCATCGGATGCGCGCGAGTCCAAGGATGATCCTATGCCTCTCCTTTGCTGCTGGTGAGCACTACCCCCGCCGAAAACGGCCTTCCCGAGCGTCTTCTGTACATGAATCGCGGCCAGGGACCTCGTCAAGAATTCAACAAAAAATAGGGGTCTAACTGCGAAGTCCATGACTCAGGTGAATAGTACCCCGAGGACCTGTTTGTGGCAATTTTTCTTAAACTTCGAAAATTCATATCTAGAGTTTGGTAACTCCATTTTTGGTGAACCAAATTTTGTTATGTTCCTTGTAATGTCTAGATTTTATTAAAAATACGAAACATGACATGTTTTATAGAAAAATAATTAGCTATGTTTTATGTCTTTATTTAATATTTAGAAAGGAAGGAAATTCATATCCCATGCTATGTGACTCCTTTTGACTTGAAATTTTTATGACATGTTTCTTATGCCATGTGTGTGCTGTAGTAAAAATATTATGGTCATTGGATGCCATATGCTTAATCTTTTGAATTATCTTGTTTGTTGCTTATTAAATAGTTTATAATTATAATAAAAATGTATAAATAGAAAATATAATTCTTTACCTTTGTATGATGCTGTTATGTCATGTTAACACCTAATATGGCTATGTGATTTTAGAATATGTGGAGTTTTATATTTATCTTGTGTAATGCTTTTAAAATAGTTTATAATTAGCTAGTTGTTTAATCTTGTTATGTTTGCACCAATGCATTGCCGTGCATCATGTCATGAGTTCATCATGCTAAAACAAGCATCATTAAATACGTGTAGTTATTCAAGAGTGAGTGGAGCTTGGTGCACGATCTCCGGAAAATGCCATCCACCATTGAAGTGAAGTCGCGGATCCATAATGTGGTGTCGTCCATCCTGGAGTTGGTGTCAAGCGTAACACCCGTGATCCTGACGAGAACTAACTACCGTTGCAACACAGGCAAGCCTCGGATGCATTCCAACTCTATCTTTGTTTTATAAAAGTTTTATCGCTTCAGTTATGAAATGTTGCATTAAGTATTAGGAGTTGAGTGAAAACCCACCAATTGCATTACCTGTCTTACTTCCATATTCCTTGTTACCTGTTCTGGCAGATGCGTAGTAATGCTTAGCCCTGCTTAATTAATTAAGTGTTCAAAAGTAAAAGAATGAAAAAGATGAGATTGGTTTTATCTGTTGGAATCATGCTTTTAGTTAATAAATCGAGCCCGGACGGCTAACTTGCATTGGAAAAGGAGTCCCTCTGTAGTGTTTTCGTCTGTTGATGCCCTAGATCCCGTGTCGATGGTGAACTGGTGATATCGAGAAACTAGAAAATCCACATGTATGAAGTGGTATACAGTGGGCCAGAGTCCCCACGTATGTCATGGAGTGATATATAGTGGGCCAGAGTCCCCACATATGTCATAGTGTGTTATACTGTGGGTTTAAGTTCTCACATATCTCGGTACACTGGGTCAAAGTGCTCACATGTATCATGTGGTGATATATGGCTGCGGTTGTTATCTCGGTATATCGGTTCATCTGATATGCTTAGGAGTTAGAGTCTCCTGTATATCAGTGACCTAGGTCCCAGCTGGGTATAAAAATGGATTCGAATCGCCGTTGCTTCTCGGAGAAGAAGACTCAATCGGTGTTCATCATCATAGTAACAACTTGAACAATGATAAGGTTTCAAAGTGAAGTTGCTCGGTAATCTTGAGTTAGAGCAAAACAATATTACTTTCTGTTATATCTAATGATGAGTTAAAATTTGATCCATAAGAGCTTTTCTATAAAAAGTCCTTGCTTCTTGCAAGCCTTACCTTGTCCCTCTAGCCTGCATTTCCTGAGTCTTCATCCCTCTTTTTTGTCAGGTCAGTCTTGTTGAGTACTTTTGTACTCAGGGTTTGTTGAACCCCTGTTGTAGGTGCTAATTGGTGTTCAAATCAAGTTCATGTCAGTGGGCTCGACGTGATTTGGTTGTCCCCTCCCGACTTAGGCACTCTACCTAAGTTGTCTTCTGTAGTTCTTCTCTGCTTTCGCAATTGAAGTTAAGTTTGTAAAAGTTAACTTTTTCATATATTTTATAAACTTAATGTTATTACTCTTTCGCACTCTGATATAGGTTTTATCATAAATATTGTAATGTTACAGCTACTCCTTTGTTGATCCTGGTATGAGACAAATATGGTTTAATCGGAGACCTTTGAGGGCACCCGACAGGGCATTCTAAGTTATATGGGACGCATGCATGGCTATTAGAGGTCTTTTGAGACAATAACAGGTGCATGTCGGCCATATAATTTAGGAGGTTCTGCCACACTGGGTCGCGTTGCTGCCCGGCGATGTCGGAAGCGGCGACCGCATCGCGGATCGGGAGGTAGGGGACGATCCTGACGCGTGGGGCCGCTTGACAGCGACCGCGGAGATAGGAAAGGGGCGGGACCTGGATGGCAGAGGGAGAAGGGGGGGAGAGACGCGGGTGGGCCGCTGCAGTGGCGCCAATGGGCATACGCCCAAGGAGAATAGAGAGGAGGGTGAAAGGGGATGCGGGCCGGCCTACTCGTGGGCCGAAGGGAGGACTGGGGCTGCAGAGCTGAGGCCCATGAGGTGGAGCAGGAGAGGAAAGGTGGGCTGGCTGGGGGAAAGAGAGCCCGAGAGAGAGAAGGGTTTTTTTCTTTTCTTTTTCTTTTGTTTTTGCAAACTTATTTGAAAAATCAAATTCATGGGATTTTAGATCAAATAAATTTTTAAATTATTTATAAAATATAGATAAATTTTTAAAACTTAATCTTGATATATTTTACAAGAAATTTTTAACATTTTATTTATATCATAGATAGAGCAAAATGCGAGTCACGTCTAAATCGAGTTTTAAATAATTATTTTTCACCCAATAAAATTATGAAAAGGCATTAATGAAAAAAACAACTTGATTAACCATAAATTATTTATTTTTAAAATCGCATTTTGCATATTTTCAAAATTCTAAAACCCTCATTAGATCTTGGAAAATTTTAGTAAATTCATAAAATCATTTCATTTTCACCTAAACTATTGGCGTTTTCCTATCTGAGTACTTGTACTTTCAAAACGACTATCCAGTTACCTCAACTTTTCCCGCAGCGCACGGCAGGTACAAAGGCAGCCACGCCAACCTCATAACCTGACGTGGTCGTGTGAAAGCTCCATTGTGGTTTTGGCTAATTGATGACACACCTAATTGCTAATAAGTTTTGCTAAGTGAATGTAAAGAAGGATTAGCAACATAAAATGATAAGGAGCTAGGTGGCAAAGGAGGTAACCACTCGATCATCGTGATGAACATGGTGCACATGTGATAACGATCAAGCTCCGAAGGAATCGAGACAAGTCCATGGAGGTCAAGGCGAAGGTTTGCTTGTAGGGTTTTCCGGTTTAGTGATCGAGACACTTAGCGAGCGTGATCACGTTTTAGGATAGATGCCATACTATTAAGAGGGGAAGTCACGGTTTATCGCGTTGTGCAAGTGCCTCTTTTAGAAAAATGCTAACACACAAAACACATTGGAGAGCACATTTGTGTTTAGCATATTTGATGCGAAGGAGAAGATGAATTAGAGGAGATAGTTGAGAAGTGCACATGCGTGCATGCAAGTGAAAGAGGGTTGCCTTTGCTTGCTTGTGCTTGGCGCGCGTATTTGCATTATATTCTTGATTTTTTTTCTTCTATAGAAAAACGGCCACAATTAGCATACATGATATCATGGTGATGTCATCAAGCTAGCAAGCTACTATGAATGAAAGGCAGGCCGGCTGCTCTACTTGCTTGCTGCATGTCGTTCTTGGCCGTAGAGAGTGAGAAGCAGGCTTGTTGCCATGCATGCACACGTTATCGTGCTAAAAATAGACGTGCGGACGCTGGCCGTGGGTGCTCTGGACACTGGCGCCGCGTCCGGGGACTCGTCGAAGCTGAGCAACGCGTGAAGGGAGGAGGTCCGGACACGTCTGCTGCGCCCCAGGCGTCCAGTCTGTTGCTGAAGGCCAGGAGCTTCACAGCGCGGACGCGGAGGGTGCGTCCGGAGCTACCTCCGGACGGAGCGCCGGACGCCAGGGCCGCGCGTCCGGAAGTCCCATGCGGACGCGTCCGGAGCTTCAATGGTCGGATTTTCGAGCTTAACACGAAGATACACTGCGGACATGATACAGTACTCGGCCGGAGCTAAGCGCAGGACGCGTCCGAAGATGGTTTTGAACTTCCCGTGCAGTTTTTGAACGCTGCGGATGCCAGAACCGCGTGTCCGGAGACCCCCTCATGACGCATCCGCAGTGTACGTGTTGAGCTGGACAAATTGCAAACGGCTAGTTTCGGGTGGTGGCTTATAAATACCTCCTTGACCGGCCATGGGAGGAGGTTTCTCTCACCCATCCTAACACTCTAGTGAATCATTTGAGGTGAAGAGACTCCCTCCACTCCACTCCTTGCATAGTTGCTTCATCCAAAAGAGAGAGAGCGAGAATCAAGTGCATTACTTAGTATTTGCATTTAGAGGCATTTGTTCTTCGTGATTGCCGCGGATTTCTTGTTACTCTTGGGTGATTCCCGTCACCCTAGATGGCTTGATGCAGCGGCGGTGGTTGAGCTCGAGTTGGTGATTGTTCAAGGCCACACCGGGTGATTTTGTGAGGGGTTCTTGAGCCTTCCCCGTGAGAGTTTGTGAATTGGCTACTCTAGTAGAATCGTGGCTTGGAGGATCCCATCTTGTGTTGATAGTGCGCTCCTGAGGCTGTGGAATTGGCTAAGCCGACGCCATTTAGCGGGCACATCTCCAAGTGGGTGTATCGCCACAACGAGGACTAGCTTGCCGGGAAGCAAGTGAACCTCAATAAAAAATCATTGTGTCATCTCGATTTTTGAGGTTTCATCCTTGTAATTGTGATTGTTATTGATTGGTTCACTTACATTCATAGTTATATCTTGTGTAGTGCTAGTTGCTAGTTTAGCTCTCTAGTGGCAATTAGTTGTAGTTATCTTGTTCACTAGAAGTTAGTTAGCTACTTAGTCTTGTTGGTATGATTAGTGATCATAGCCTCTTGCTAGAATTATTTAGGTGGCTTGCATAGCTTAGTTGAGCTAGTGCTAAGAAAAGCTTCGCCATCTTATTTACTAATCGGTGTGCTTAGTGCCTTGCAAGAAAATTTCAATAGCCTATTCACCCCCTCCTCTAGCCATTTAGGACCTTACATCGTGCCACTTTGGCCGGTCCCCACTAAATTTAGCATAAACCCCCCTCTTTCACTCTATTCCTTACTCCCAAGTCCAGCTATCTTCTTCCCCCATTCTGTTCCACATGCCTGGCAGCCGAGCGACCCCCCTTCCCTATCTCGCCGGCGTAGCTGGCCCTCCGCCACACCACTGCTAGCACGTACGCACCAGCAGTGGTAGCAGCACCTCCTCACACGCACGCAGGTGCACGACGGCTGCAGCGGCCCGCCCATGCTCGCCTGCTTGCATGGCCGCATGTGGCTCGTCGTTGCCATGGCGTTCTTGGGAAAGTTCGACGCCACGTGCCGGGACCAGGGCCGAGGCGGAGCTCCGGTGCTGCACTGAGTCGACGTTCGCCTCCGGCGACAGTGGCGCGCCCACCTATCCTGCACATCGGTAGCAGCGCGAGGTAGAGCACCACCATTGATGCCGACGAGCTCCGCCCTCAAAATTCACCACCAATGTCTCGCCGTAGTCCGATTCCCCTTCACCGTAGTTGCGCCATGGCCTTCTCCACCCTCCCACCCGATTGTGCCGCCTCTAATCCAAGCCAGAAGCCCCTTGGGAGCGCTCCGTCACCGGCAATGGGGAAAACGTGCCACCACGCAGCGCTGCCACAACGCCATGCGTGCGCCGCCGCCCTTGCTCAGAGGACAGAGGAGAAGATAGAGAAGAGAGGGGTGGCTGTCACCTAAGCCTGCTTGCAACCACCGTCGTCGAGGGTAAGGGCCCAATCGGGCCATTTTCTTCCTCGCGGCCAGTGACCGCCGCCGTGGCTGAGCTCGAGTTTGTTTGCATTGAGGGCTCGCCGCACTCGTCGTGACACCGCATCGAGGGCTCGCCCGCCCCCGCGTACGTCGGCGGCCACCGCGCTCGCCCGCGCGTCGCACCCACCGTGATGCGGCAACCACGTTCGTCGGCGGCACCGCGCTCGCCCGTGCATCGCACCGGTGCAGGGCCGTGGGACACCGACGCGGGGCCGCAAGGCAGCCGAACCCGTTAGCGCACTGGCGCTTATCGTCGAGGTCGCGGCCATGGACGACAGCTGGTCCCGCTCCATCGGCTGCCAGGCATGTGGAAGAGCATGGGGCAGAAGCTGCCTGGACTCGGGTGTAAGGAACAAAGCAAGAGAGGGGGTTTATGCTAAATTTGGTACGGACCAGCCACGGTGGCACGACAACGTCGGATTATAAGGCTGGCGTGGCTGCCTTTGTACCTGTCGTGCGCTGCAAGAAAAGTTGAGGTACCTGAATAGTCATTTTGAAAGTTCGAGTACCCATATGAGAAAACGCCAATAGTTTAGGTACAACCAGTGCATTTTACTCTTTTAGAATTACACGGTACAATATAGACATCCACAACACGCGCGCGCACTCACCTCATAAACATACGTACACAGACCCTACCCCTATGAGCACCCGACAGATATGGAGATTCACGAAGTCAACACTGACGTCTTGTTGTCAAGGGGAACATTGCTTACCACTTAACACATAACACCATGAAAAAGTACGAGCACGAACGTTGCTTACCACTTAACGCATAACACCGAAAAAAATACGAGCACCAGGATTTGAACTGGGTAGCGTTCCACTGAATCGTACTACCATTAAACTACACGCCAATTCACAAATCATTTCATTTATTTAGTGTTAACTATTCACAACCCAAACTTGAAAACTTGGGGGTGTGACAATCATAACTATTTCTAAAGAGCTCTTTTACGGTGGTCGGTGGTACTTCTTAGTTACTCTCGGTTCCTAAACTATAGTATAATTAATTTTATTAGTTTGGTAATTGCGTCTCAAGAAAATGGCTATTATAGGACTCTAATCGTGGTGGCTTCTCTCAAATAGGACTCCAAATATTTTTTCTCCCTAATAGGACTTTAAACATTAGGACTAAGCTATAATGACATTTTGTGTCTTTTTAATCTCTTTTCTTATCTAAATACATGTATTTGTTCCCATGGGGACATTTTTACCCTTCGTTCATTAGACTGTGAGGTCGACTCTTCGTTACGGGAAAAAAATTTACCGTGCCTTAGCTGGGTTCACTGCCTTGCCGTCTCCTTGGCTGGCCTTGGCTAGCTATCATGTATAAGCTTCTCCTTGTGGCCAACTATGGATGCAATGCAACCCGATCGAGTCATCGGACATTTCGTTCATCGGCTCCGGCCCCGCCGCGGCTGTCAGTAAGAGCAACTCTAATCTAAGCTTTTACTTAAGCCTCTACTCTAAATTTAAAAGTTTGAGGAAAAAATCAACTCCAATGAAGCCTCTATTTAGACTCTTATTTTTATGGTCTCTCGTATTTAGACTCTTATTTTTATGGTCTCTCGAATTACAGTCTCAAAGTCCTTACATACAGGATCCTCCTATCCCCTTTGCTTCAACACCACTACCCCTCTGGCTGACACAAAATTACGCGAATTGCCATTCAAGATCCACCCGTGAACCCACCCACCCAAGCCATCTCCCGTGAACGCAATTTCTAAAAAAGAAAAAAGAAAAAAAAAACTCCCGTGAACGCAAGGCAGCAACCCCGTCTCGTCGGTCTCCGTCTCGTCCGTCTCGTCCGATTCCGCCGCCGTCGTCCATGGCTGAACCCTAGCCGCCGCCGCCTGCGTCCCGTGCCTCCACCCGCCGCCGCTAGCATCCTCGTGTATGGTGGTGGTGCAGCCAGCGGGGAGGGCGCTCCCCTTACAGCGTCACATCAGGGCGGGCAAGCAGGGCCGAGGCGGAGGAGGAGGCGGCGGCGGCGGCGGCGATTCCTTCGGAGCGGACGCGGCGAGCGGGACGGAGGAGGTGACGGTGTTTGCGCGAGATCCCGACAGCGGCCACGCGAGGTCCGCGACAGCGTCCACGCGAGCTCCCGACAACGGCCGCGTGAGGCTCTGCGCACTGCATCGGCGGCGTGATGGCGTCGCCCGCGGGTGCCGGAGACCTCCTCGTGCCTCGCTCAGGTCCGACGCGTTCTCCATCGTCTACACTATTGAGCAGCAAGACTTGTCGCGAGCCAAGATGTGCGCGCCGCCGAAGGGGACTTCCTGCTGCTCACGGGATCCGTCCCGGCGGCGAGGCAACGCGTCTGCAGGAGGCCGTCATGCCCGGCGGGTGTGGATTGCGCAGGCAGCGGGCGCGGTGCCGCAGATCTTGCGCGATGCCATGCCGCCGTGACACCGCCGCACGCCGTAGACCTCGCGCTCGCCGGAGAGGAGGGAGACACAGCGGGACGGAGGTGGAGGCAGGCCGTTCCGTACATGCGGGAGAGGAAAATTTTGCTGACAGGTGGGTCCCATTATAGGGTCCCATTATAGGGTAGGGACTGGTTTTTCACTGGAGTTGTGTCTCAATTTAAGCTCCCTATTTTTTTTTAGCTCAGTCTGCAAATAGACCTAATTTAAGGGCTTCCACTGGAGTCACTCTAAGGGTCGGACGGACACGACCAGCAGCAGCACAGCTTCAAGTCGTTCGGCAACGACAGCACGTCGCACTCGCAGACGAACACCTCCTCCTGGCGCTCCCAGCGTTCTGACGAGATGGAGGCGGAGATGAAGTGGCTGCGGTTGGAGCTGAAGTAGACCATGGACATGTACGGCACGGCGTGAAGGAGGCGCTGAGTGCGAAGCAGAAAGCCATGGAGCTGCAGCGGTGGAAGATGGACGAGAAGCAGCGGCGTTGGGAAGGCTGGAGGGCGGCGTGTCGAGCGGCGGCGGCGGGCGTGATGCGTCGCCGGATACGAGAAGTCATGGGCGTCGGATACGAGAGGAAATAGAGAAGTTCAGGGCAATATGGTCATTAGAAAAAAGTATATGTATTTGAGTATGTATTTGGGACTTAAATCATAATTAAAGGCTAAAAATATTATTATAGCTTATGGTTAATGTTTGAAATCTTATTTAAAAGAAATAAACGTTTGAAGTACTATTTGAAAGAAGCCACCGCGACCAGAGAGTCCTGTAACAGGCATTTTGTCTTGCGTCTCTCTCTCCGCGAACCCCCTCGCGCTGGTCGCTCCTCCCTCCTCCCTGGCACCCCAGGCTGACGCGGCTGCCCTGCCCTCGGCCCTAGCAGCTGACGCGAGGCTGCCCTGCCCTTGGCCCTAGCAGCGGACGCCGGCGGCCTGCCGCCGTGCCTCGTGCAGTTGCGCTCTCCGATCTACGCAGGGGTTGGATTGGCCAGTCCAGAAGATTGGAGGGATTGGCTATCGAGAACAGGTAATTGTGGATCAAATTTGCGTCGCCAATTTATGATCTAACTTTTGTCGGATTGGATGTGCTTATGTTCATTCAGTAGGAATGCATCCTGTCCAATTTCTGTTCTATTGCATGATTCTGACTTTGTATTGGAGATTAGATTTTAACTTGATTAGTGATTACATGATCACTGAATAATGTTCTGTACACTTATCATTTTATTAGGAAATGTACACTACATATTTTTTTCCAATTAAAAATGTCACCAAAAGTTTGGTTGTTGTACCCTATCAATTGCATGGATGATCATAATTATCTCAGATACATGAAAAAGGAAATGTTGATGTTAGCATTAACCTTGAATTCATGGGTTAAATGGTAGATTTGGCATCCTCGTCTAATACTTTCTTTGACATGCATGTACGGTTTGAGATTCTGGAATTTCCTTGCAATCAATTTGGTGCGCACAAGAACCTAGATCAAAAACCCAGATTAAGCCGTTTGCATGTACGAGATTCGAAGCTGAATTTATGGAGCAACTCTCAATGCGACTGAATGTTGTATAATTTTTGGAGGTCAGTTTCTCCTCTGTGCAAACATGAGCACCTTGATAACAAGAATTTAGTAATACTCAAAAAAAGAAAAAAAAAAAAGGATGACAGGAATTTAGCTGCACTCCTGTATTGGCACCAAGTAGCAGACTAATGTCTTGTTTTGTTGAATTTCATGAAGGTTCATGAAACCTGCTTAGCTTTCCTATTTACTTTCTTTGACATCACTCCACTGTTTTAGCCTTGTTGATTAGTAATTTTGGCTGGGTTTTGATATGCATGAAGGTTCATGAACCTGCTTACCTTTCCTATTTACTTTCTTTGACATCACTCCACTGTTTTAGCCTTGTTAATTAGTAATTTTGGCTGGGTTTTGATATGTTCCTGGTACTCCAATTGCTAATACTAGTAATTCTTAAAATCTCGCTCATGTTCTAATAGTAGTCCACAACCTCATTTTGATATGTCCCTGGTACTCCAATTGCTAATACTAGTAATTCTTAAAATCTTGCTCATGTTCTAATAGTAGTCCACAACCTCAGTCAATTATAATTCCGGATCTTGAGTCTTTTTTCTTTGACCAATGTCAGCATAGGAACCTCATACCTTTTTTTATTTTTTCTAATAATGCAAACCTGTTTAAATTCGTTTTCACTGAAAGTCGAACCCAGGTCTGCTGGGTGCTACTCAGATGCTCTAACCAGTAGGATCTTGAGTCTTTGCTGGAGTACAATGACATTGTTCGGAAGATGTTTGCTATTGACGGAACAACAGCGCAGAGATTCAGACAACTGAATTTTCATGTGTGCCCACAGCTTTTGCACATTTGAAATTTGCTTGTTCCTTGGTTCAAGTTGATGTATCCTAGCAGCACTTAGATTAGTTTGCTTTAGGTATGTCTCTACCTCATACTGTAGTTGCTAACGTGTTTTTTAATGTTTACTTTAGGTATGACATGAGAAAAATGCATCTTCAGTGCCTATGAGAAGCTTATGAAACGGAATTTAAACCATCTGGATGGAGATGACATATGATTTGGTGACAAATGGATTAGCTAGATTGAAATTGACACTTGAATTAAATTTTCTATGTACTGGACCATATCAAATAATTTTGGTCTTGTGATTTTGCTGAGACCGGACACGTACGCTGTCCTTGGTTAATTAATTTTCCCTGCGACGCGAACACCGTGTTTCCAAATGGCAATAGGGAAACTCTGTTCCTGATTTAAACTGGATTTGGTGCTAATTGCTGGCTATACAACGTGACTTGCTGAATCAAATTTTGCACACGTGGACACTCAATACCAGCACGATAGCAACTCAACCTACAGTCTTGACATGACGTGCCACTCGCTAGGACGACACTACATACTGTCACTCGCTAGGACGACACTACATACTGTCACTCGCTGGGACACCAAACGGGCAACGACGTGCCAACTCAATGGACCAAGGAATACAAAAAGTTGAATTTTTTTTAAAATTTCTTTATCACATCAAATATTATGTCGTATATATAGAATATTAAATATTAATAAAATAAATAACTAATTACACAGTTTAGTTGTATATTACAAGATAAATCTTTTAATTTTAGTTAGTCTAAGATTAAACAAATACAGATAAAATGCTATAATATTTTTTAGCTAAAAATTTAGCGATCTAAACGAGGCTGAGAAAAATAGACACGATCGGGCACTCTATGGCATATGACATGTCACTCGATAGGACCATAGTATATAGGCCTTATTTAGTTCCTTTTCAAGTTTTAATTTTTTCACTCTCTCTCCGTCATATCAATCTAGAGACACATAAATAGAGAACTGTAGGTAAAAAAATTAATTATATAGTTTGATTATAAATCACGAGACGAATTTTTTAAGTTTAGTTAGACCATGGTTGGACAATATTTACTAAATACAAATAAAATATTACAGTATACGATTTTCTAACTTTTGTAATTTTGCCGCCAATTAAACAAGGCCATAGCTACCAGTGAAACAGGCAATGGCGTGAAAACATAATGGACTAAACAAATACTATCAGTACGACACCACGACATGTCAGTGCGACATAACAGCATGTAGACATGTAGCTACTAGTGAGACATTCGTCACCACGACATGTAGCTACTACTGAACATGATCAACTTAATGGGCCAGTTGGAATGTTGATTTTATTTAAAAGCTTAAACAAATAGTGTTTCAAAAATTATGAATACAATTCAATTGTTGAATCTCTCTCACAGATAAAAAGAACAAAAATAAGAAAAAATTTTATGCGGTAAAAAAATTTCTCAGCACTTCCTACCGCACCGTGCGATCCACCGTGTCACCCTCCCTCGCCCGCAATCTCTCCTCGCGCTCCAAATTTAGAAGGCGACCCCGCCCTCGCCGGTAATCCCTCCCCGCCCCGGCCATGCGACCGCGTCCTCCCGCCCCGCATCGCAGCGCCACGCCGCCACCTCGCCGTGCGACCGCAGCGCGCCATTGGTCGGTGTCGTCGCCTCGTGCGTGCGTCCGTGCGACCGCGCCGCCGGAAACACGCCAGACTCCTCCCTCAGTCTTGGGGGAGCAGAAACGAGGGAGGCAGCGAGGACCTTCATCGACCACCAAGCCAACACCACCGCCCGCAGCACCAGGGGCCACGCTCGTCTCGCTCGGGAGCGGCGCGCCCGACGTGCTCCGGCCATCGGTCGTATGTAGCGGCACCAGCGCCAATCCGATCCACCGACGGTGGCCAATGCGTGTTCAGGCCTTGGGACGTAACTCGTAAGGTATGGCTCGTTGAACCCCCTGTTGGTGCGTAGATTGGTTTCACAGTCGATTTGATTTCAGTCTCATCGGTGTGTTGCTTGGCAGCGGAGGGGGAGAGCAGGAGGATACGACTGCACACCGACGGGAGTCGCGGCGACGCGCACGCATGGCCTAGGTACCTCTACACCGGAGCAGCTGGGAGATGCACACCCCAGTAAGCAGCTCAAACCACTCCCAGCCGGCAGCCCCATTCTTGGAACCAAATGTAGTGCCTTTCTTAGGTGGATGTTAAGTGGATTGACTTCCAGTTGGGTATTTAGCAAGTTTTGTTGGTCATTTATCTAGCCTAGAAAACAAAAAGAATACGAGGCTGAATTTTGGGATGTTCGTGTGTCACTGTGTGTAAATCTTTCCAGTTCTGTCACGGAAGTGGGTGGTTTCAGGTTACCTACCTTCAGAGCACACAATAGGAGCTGGAGGCTTTTTAGATTACCAAACTAAACCTTGTCGGTTCAGGATTCAGAGAATGAGGAAGGCAAGAAAATGGTAGCCTTTTAGGTGGGTGATGCAAGATGTGTCCAGAAAAAAATACTCTTTTGGGGATGGGTACATCTGCCATTTCAGCCTAAAAATTCAAGGTAAAAGGGCATAAGGGGCCTGCTTGGTTTCATTAATTATATGGATCGATGAACATTTTGTTAATCTCAAGCTTTGGTTATCGTAGTTGTCCTGTTGTGGGGCCTCCTGTCATTAGGAGAAGTTTTTGCTTGTGGGACATTCTCTGCAATAGATGCATTGCTATCATAACCTCTGCGTGATCCAATTCTGTGGATCATACCTTTCTACATAGATTTTTACAATGAAAAGTCTGCAAAATGGTTAAACCTACCTACAGGTACAGCTTGGTAATAACTTGCCTTGCAAAATGTGTGCACCAAGAAATTAGATGATCGCTAGCACGTTTCCTTTCCAGTTGCATCCAATTAGTATCATAGTAACTTTAGTTTGAGATTTCAGAGTGGTAAAGAAGGGGTGGTTCCCTTTCAGTGTAGTTTCAGACCTCAAATGTGCTAAATGAGTCATTTCTCATTTTGCATCATTAATTATCTCAGTGAATTTAGTATCTAACCTTACATGCTCTTAGTGCCATTTTCTCTGGTGTCCCTTGCATTGGAGTCCTTGGTACAGAACTTTGATCAGTGGGCTATGACATATTACTCTCATATTCTCACTACGATTGGTCAGAAATAATATGAGAGAAAAATGAGTTAGCGTAGGTAAAATGTTTAGGATGCTAGAAAGAAGCATATATAAAAAGTAGCTTGAGCTTGTGCTAGATTTTTTTAGCGATGATGTTGATGCCATCATTATTTCAGTAATGCAGATGAGCACATAACCTTATTAGTTACTCTGTGAATATATATTGATCTCTCAGTCAAGGGCATACCATCAGGCTTGATTCTATAACTTGCATATCAGTTTGACTTTGTACTTCAGTACGATTAGCAACTGGAAGCCATTATCATCAGATTTAATTAAGTTGTATTACCTTGGATTCAATTATTTCTGGAGGCTTACACATCCAGATATTTTTTGCAAGTTATTATTTCTGGAAGTGTGGACGAGAGGGTCTATTCTATCAGTAGTTGGTTCATTACTATTCATGGGCTACACCTACAAATCATAGTTATTTTTTACTGATGGGCTTTCTTTTGCTGCTTGTGTTCAGGTGGATATTAGCCGAAGGGGCTGCACCAGGTACAGCAGCACAAAAACCCTTGATCACCTGTGCACTCAGAAAATCCAAATTGGGTCAGTATGCACATGTTCCTCTTGCCCCTCTACTCATATGAAAATATCAGACTTGGTGAGATGAGATAGTGGCATCTTGACACTTGTGCACATGAGGATGTGTTTGGCCCCATATGCATTCAGACTTTACAATGCACAGTTGAATTATAAGTAACTAATGACTGAATTCTAATGTTTCTGACAGTGTTCATCTTTTGCTGCAATTCATGTCAACATCCTGCTTATTTACCTGTTGATGAGGTTCAGGTTCTTAGGAACATCCAGTAACTGGACTTCAGCCGGACACTGCTTGTGCATTTGAAATCAAATTTTTTTGTAGAAAAAAGAACTGTTACTGTTTGGACCATTGCATTAGTTAGCCGTTACTCTTCAGATATTATACTGAACGAAGTTCAGTTCTGCTCTGATTTCCTGGTATTTGTTTTTTTCTGTTGCCTGATAGATCTGTAAGATAGAAGGGAGGGAGTTCTACAGCAGGCAACCTTGGTCGCCACCATGCACAGGTTTGTAGAATATAGGAGCAAGGAGGTTTCAGTTCATTGTTTAGATGTTTAGTTAGGCCAGTTGTAGCTCGTAGTTTGATTGAATGCGGAATGCTACTTTCATGCTAGAGAGAGCATTCATTTGTTTGTTTATTATCCAATGACAGAATGTAGAGCTACTTGAATAGGATTTCTTTTGTTGTGTGTCAATGGTTTTACCAGTCCATGATTTAATCCATATTGTCAAGGCATTCGATGTCGCATTCTCCCACAGGGAGCTTGCCGTGCGAGTACCTGCAACTGCAGGTAACGGTCGAGTTCTCATTTTTCTCATGTTGTCTAACTATCAATTAAATTCACAACTAATGAGATGAATACTGAGCTGATAAATTATTTTAAGTTCCATGTGTAATTCCTCTTTTCCTCCGATGTTCTTCGGCAATGAACTCATTAAACTATGCATGATTATAATATAATAATATAAAGGTTATCGTCACCCATATACTGAAAGCAACATGATTTCAATTATTCAGGCTTTGGCAGCAGGTTTCTATGATGCAATTGGGTTGCAGGAACATTGCAAGATCACGCTCAAGACTGATTAAACACGGTACAATTTATGGATGTACAGATTGCCCTCTTTAAAACAAGGAAATGAATCTAAGTTCTGCTTTTGTTCCTTGTAACATAATGATTTCGTTAAAACCTCTGAACTCTTCTTATTATAGTTGATGCCTTGCAGCACACTCCGCAAAAGAAAAAAAAAATCATAGTCAAACTTCGAGGAAGCATTGCACTATAGGGTTTTAGTATTGTCTTCCTTGCTGATATAGCCTACTTTTTTTTTACAACATTGATATAGCCTACTTTCATACTTTGTTCTCGCAATTTATAAAACAGATTTTAAATATTCTCATAGATATCTTTTGACACTTCCAATTAACCTAGCGTTTTAAATCTGCTCTTCGCCGTTTATGCTCAAACTATTAGGGTATTTTTTTTTACAACAAAACTATTAGGGTATTATTTGCTCCTATTGCAGCACACAGAAAGGTCCGGTGATCCTGCAACGTCGTGCTCTTCGTGATCATGTTAATTTCACATTGCCTTTTAGATTAAATGTTATTTTAATATCAGTATTTAATTTTATAATTTTATTGTATTATTTTCTTATTGTGTGTTTTTAGTATGAAAGTTTAGTTGTCCCGTAGCAACACTAGTTTGATACTAGTTTATTAAGAAGGTTCAAATAATTTTTAAAAAGACAGCAAGCCTAAGACAGACCTAAGGACTTAGAAGGTTCAAATAAATGTTAAAAACAAAAAAAAAGTTCAAATTATATGTACCGATAGTAGAGCCTACGCAAAAGCACCTAATAAGCTTTAGGCAACAAAGTGCAGCATGTTCAGAATGACGTTTATCACAAGTAGCCGTGCCTGTCTTCTGTGAATACGTGAGGTGGTACTAATGTACACGTTAGTCAACAGCCAAGTGCGGCTTCGACCAGGAAGGCCCAAAGGGCTTCGTTCCCTTCGTGGGCTGCTAGAAACGGATGTTTTATTGGGTCTAATAACCAAAATCGTGAATAAGTACTCAAAAAAAATATCCACGCGGGAAAAGTCTAATTTGCTTCACCCAACTATCGCCAAAGTATGATTTTGCTCCCTCAACTTCAAAACCAGACAATTCACCTCCCTCAACTTTTTAAACCATGCACTTTATCTCCCTGGAGTGGTTTTGAAGACGGTTTTGATACACTAAATGGTGGTTTGCTACAGCGACGGTGGTTTTATTTTTAATTTTTTTATTTTGGCTAAATCTTTAAAAAAAATTATAGTAAATCACAGAAAAAATAATAAAATAAAAAATCTAATTTTGTTAGACTCTATATGAGTAGATCTACATAATAAATAACTAATATAGTATGCTTTAGTACTAGTCTACTCAGATGAGACATGAGATGCTGGTTATTTCGCATCTTATTATTATATAAGACTATTCCATGTTATCAACTCACATGTTTTATTTTCCTACCTCTAAACATGCTTGCTTTCACATGATGCCATGATATCCAAAAATAAAGAGTCCATTATATCAACCATTTGCATTGTTGTCTTTAAGTTTGAACTGGTTTGTTTTCATAAACTTCCAATACAACAATACCAACTTCGGCCTTCATCTGAACATCATGAGTAATATCAAGTTCACCTTCTTGTTGAACCTTTATACGTACTTCTCATTCCACAATCCACAAATGAATAAATTAAACTCGATTTCTTGTTCAACATTTAGCAAACTTGTTGGACCTTACTGTGTTGTCATTCAGTCCACCAAAACCCACTAAAAGGGCTAGATGCACTTTCAAGTTGTTCAGCGAAACACAGAAGCATGACGTGTTGGCACACCGCACACAATTAATAAAAGAACAAGCCAAACTACAATTCATCAATAGTCTATTTCCTATATTCTATTCCCATATTCATATACTTGTTAAAGCCTCGGCTTCCTACATTAGTGGGCTAACCAGAAGGAATCTATGAAGGGTGCAATTGAGTGAGTTTGCATTGCATAAATAAAAGAGGTGATTCTGTTAGTAACTATATAGAATAATTTGAGCAAACCTTGATCACACTCCTTGTTCAATTAAGCATCCAAATTAATATGCCATCTGTAGCTCCACACTATCGTCATTACTGAAGATGAGTACTATAGATGCGCTATAGGGTGGGTCTCAACCCCCCTACCGCCGTTGATCCCATGGTGCCCCCTATAGCCCCTCCAAGAATTTTCACCATGGTTCCTTTGAGTGAGAGGTCGTTGAAGATTAAAACTTTAACCCATCCTCCGCATCATCCTCGCTGCCATGCCCGAAATGGAAACAAAGCAACAAATAATGTTGATGCCTAAGGGCGGCACAACCATGATGATAGAGGCAATTCTCTCTCTATTGGAGAGGTTCTTGGTGGCCAATAGGTTCGCAAAATCCAAGAGCTTTGAGGAAGGCGAGAATCCATAGTGGTGATGAGGTGCATATTTATGATGGCATCACTCATTGGTTCTAGTGTCGCCGCTCCTGTCATATGACGCAACCAAAGCCAAGCAATTTGAGAAGAAGCACAACACTGGTGTCACCAATTTTGAGTTCAAGGTACTTTCACTAGTTGGTTGGTGTAGAAGGGCTCCATAAATTTACTCAGCAACAATAAGCTAGATGAGCATAGAGAAGAACAACAAGACAAGGATGGCCATCCACGCAACGCCAACCACTTGGCACCCCAATCGCAAGTGAGCACGTGGCAAGCCCTGAGAAAAACCCACACACATGTGATCCACAAACACACCACGGCGTTAGCGGTGGTCATGGCGAGGCGGCTGATACGGGCCACCGACAATGGCGGAGGCGGCGTTGACATCACCACATTGACAGGAGAATGGGGTTTTCGGGTGCAGCCGTCGCAACCCATCGTGCACCATCGTGAGGTAGTACGCGGTGGAGGCAGGGGCAACGGGGGCCATGGCCCCCCTACACATTTTTATAATATATATATAGGGAGAGAGAGTTTAATAATGTATGTTTATATTAAAAGGATGTAATAAATAAAATGGTATATATACGTCTACCCTACCGGTATCCTTTAGACAACAAAATTGAACAGAACACATGGTTAGTCGCCAGAGTGGATGAAGAGGACTGCTGCAGGATTTTTTTTTTTGGCAACATAATATTGTGCTGGAGAGGTGTGCATGCCGGGAAGAAATTATTTTTTTTCGAATTCCGGGAAGCAAAATTCTACGCGGCATACTTTCGTGAAGTCCATGCCGAGATGAAAGTTACGTGTCTGGCTTTGTAATTTTTCTTTTTTTTTTATAAAAAATAGAGAACTTTCCCAAAAAAAAGTTATGGAATATTTCTTTTGCTAAAAAAGACTTGTGGGGATGTGGGCTATCTGAAAATCTTTGGCTCATTCCCATTCGCACGCACGCGCTGGTCCAGGAAACCTGAGACTATGGCGGTGAGGCGGTCGGTGTGCACGCCATGTGCTCGCAATGCATCCGTTCCATTTCCACGACCGCGGCGGCTGGTAGCGCCTCGCCTCGCTTTGTTTTCGTTGGAACGGACACGGTATTGCGATTTGCGAGCCAAATTCCTGAAAGATGTGAAAATATAAATCATCTCTAGCTCTTCTTTTCTAAGCTACCGTAGCAAAGCAGGATCTAGATCGGGATATATGCCCTTAATTATGTCCCAGCGCAAGGACGGTCGTACAGCACCACGAAGCTGGTGTCAATTAAAAGATGTCATATGCTTACACAAGATTTCAGTGAAGTACGCTCTGACAGGAGTGAACAATGTTTCAGAATACGTAGATCTGGACAGGAAACTTATAATGTTAAGGACCGACGATGTATTAAAAATATATCCTAGCAGCTACCATACTTCAAGTATTACTAGGTGAATGCCCGTGCTTTGAGAAAAAAAAAGATGGGCGATGGGCTCATTCTGTCTCGGGTGCGCCCCCAGGTTGATGAATGCCGCGTGTCACCGTCTGTAATCGAAGGCCAGGCTCCCCTTGGCTCCTCGAGTACACACCAGTCAACACCATGACTCCTCGGCTCGCCTCAGTCTTCAGCGAGGCTTCTCGAACAGGCTACCCGACGCTCATAGTCATAGGTGGAGGTGGCGGCCCACGACAGCGGTGACGCCGTGCTCGATCGCGACCACGCCAAGAACCACAAGACCGTCCACCGCCAAGCAGCAGACCTTGCCTACCGCCGTGGAGACGGCACGCATGTCTTCTCGGAAGATGCTTTGAATTCAACTACAGAAAGGCACAACAGGAGCGGTTCTCTTTTTGGATTTTTCAGGTAGTGGAACGATGGACGAGGATGCGTCAATCGATTGACGGCGTGCGCGGCCGTATAGTCCCGTAGATGGATACGTCAGTGTTGCTTTGACGCACTGGTAGTGGTATGGAGGGGACTTGGAGTGCCTACTGCGGGCGAAGAAGAAGCACGAGGTGGTATTGGACTAGCCTTGTCATAGCCATAGCTGTTGGTTACGCACTTACGCATGGTTCCCGAAGAAAACCTTTGGAAAGTAGCAGTTGCTTGCTCCTGGACGAAACTTTGATCGCATGCATGCACTTTAGAACGAATCTGCACACGTTGGAGTTGCTTCAGCCACAAGATCGATCTTTCCTATCCGTCCTCTCCTCTCACCAGGCATGGTATGGCTGGGGACGGCAATAGGGAAGATCTGTTCCGATTTCCGACTGCATCCTAGCTTGCCGTCTTGTAACTGTCGTCCTCTGGCACACTGCAGGATTATTTGGAATATAATATATGCTCTGGCCTCTGGACACCAGCAGAGTACCAGATCAGATCATCAGACGCACGCGTGAATAGCAAGTACTAGTGGACCAGCGCGCCCTCGCGCGCCCCGGTGGAAAAGCTGTTGGTCTGCCAGTAGAGTCATTAGCAGTAAGATCAAGGAAGGTTGATAGTACGATGGAGAAGTCCAAAGATGGTGTATTTAATTGATAGCATATAAATAGCATCATGCTTTGTATACAGAGTAAGGTAGCACATGGATAGAGCTATTGTACATTAATTTGCATAACTATGCTGTAGGTTTCCCGTGCTCTTTGCATACTTGCCTCTGAGGTTTTTTTTAGTGCGACATCTTTCATGCTGGTTGGAGCTGGTGTGGGCCTGAAGGTGTATGATTTGTGCGTTATGTCAGGTAGTAATGAGCCTGTAACAAATTAGTGTAAGACTTGCGTACCTTATTTTGGTTGTCTGGTGTCGCCCTTGTCTAAGTTTGTTGTTCAGATTGATACCTGCTTTCAAGCTTGATGGAGGTGTGGATAGCCTGTAGCTTGATGGAGGTCAACGCAGCTAGGGTTTCCTCGAGCGCCCGCGCCTGTCCAGAGGACGCAGCGCAGGGGGAAGCCGTGGCGGCAGCCACAGGTTGTAGCTAGAAAACCAGATTTTGATATGTACAAATTGCTCCCTCGGCCGGTTTTTGGTCTACGCTAATCATCATAGCTCCATTTTCATGTGGCCTTCTTGTAACTTACCTGTTTCCAAGCGACAATTCAGGTGAGGTGTCTGAGTCAAACATTTCAGAATATTAGTGTTTTATTTATCAACAATGAAAGCTCTGTGCTGAAACTGAAAATTAGCTCAGTCCGCTATCCCAGTAGTTTATTTGCTGTAAACTTAAAAAAAAAAACCGTAAACCAAAGCTATGCTAGGACAAAGATGATTTGAGTTTTCAGTAAGATAGCTAAATGGATAATGAAAATTAGCTCCTCAAGCATCAGTTAGTCTACCTGCAAGTCTGTGCTTGCTGTTTCGTCTTCCAAAAACAATATGCTTTTGAAGACAAGGATATGTCTTCAAAAGCATATTGTCCCATTGGTTGCCAGGTCCAGTGGGTTAAAGCTGCAAAGGTTCTCGAAGCTGTTTGGAGCAAACGACTGGAATACATATCCTTGTCACTGACCAGAAAACATCATATTTGGCGGCCAACATAGCGAGCAGAAACATATTTTGGTTAACATGCTGCATGTGCAGCAGCAAACAGTGTCTCTTTGAGGCAAAATATTGTAATCTAAGCATAAATGATAAAAGAATGTGAAGATGGAAATTAAGGAGCACATACTGAAGCATAGGAAAAAACAAGCAGATATCAGTCATTCGCAATGTATCAATCAACCATGGCTGTCGGTCATTACATCAAACAACCTGAGGGGTGCACATTATGACTAACGTTGGTAAGACTTGGCTATGGTCTTTGATGGTAGAAGGTGGGCGGCCCACTTTTTCAAATCTTCTCACAAATGCAATCATGCAATCTCTGAATCAACATTGGAAAAAGGAATTAAGAAAATAAGAGACAATGAATATATGGGGTGAAACTGTGAAAGACACGGGATGAGGGAATATTTCTTTTTTTGTTTGCTTATTTTAGTATTCCTACAAACCACTTATGAGTAGTTCGATGCTTGTTGCATTCTAACTAAAGTCCTTACTAACATTACACTAACAGAACTACGTGGTTACTGAAATCCATTGCCAATGATGAACACGTTAAAAATCGCAGATGTATTAAGCAACTGCAGGCTATAGCAAATATTGTAGAAGGTAGGCAGCAGGAAGAGTATTTTCACCAAGATAAAAGTGGTAAAGCAGTTCAATCATGACTATGTAAAAGTGAAATGAAACTTTTTGAGCAATTAAAAAAAACTTTACATGACAGTACAAGGGCTGCTACCTATGTACCTCAATTTCACCGGGTTTGTTCATGGAAATCAACATTGGAGAACTCAAAGAATGCTGGAAGCAATCATAACAATCTGGTGCCATCGCCTTGTTTTGCATGGTTGTAAATAAAAGGAAGGAGAATGATAACAGAAGAACCCAAGCTCCAGGATACACACACAAATTCCATTGCAATAAGCCTATTTTTTTGTAAGTTTTAGATATAATCTTGAAATCATTTCTATGTAAAAAAGTCAGAGGCTATTGAGAAGCCGTGAAAATAACAATTACCAGAGCCAACAGCCAATGTAGCTGCGCTTGATGAATTGTAGAGAATAACCAGCAAGCGGCTTTAGTTTGCCACTGACAACCATGCCGGCCTTCTCCTGCAACCCCAGGATTGGAAGATCAAACGACTTGCATGGAATTCTGAAAGATAATGTCAGCAATTAGCATATGAGAAATGTAGAACAAAGGCAATGATCCATTAGTAGGAAATAACAGATAGGTATTGAACAGATAGATATTGCATGAATTTTATTGGTTTAACATTTGTGCAGCTGGGATCTGTTCAGGCCAAAAACTAAGGACGTATGATGCACATCGAGACATCAGCCATTAACGTTTCAATGCAAACAGACCGATTTGGGAAAAATTGGAAGCTGCGTTCTGTATTCATGCTCTGTTTCTTCACATATAAGCAAATTTTTACTTTGCCAATGTAAACATCAATTCAATTAATTCAATCAGCATACTGCATTTGATCGACAGCTAAGGCTGACTGAAAACAAGAGAAGGTGGAAAAACTTTTTTTGTTTGTCCTGACATAGGTACTGAAGCTGAAAAATACCAAAGGCAAAGGCAATATGGAACGAACGATTTCTTTGAAGGACTACATGGTTCAGATGCAAACCAAAAGTATGACTACAAATATTTGTTTATACGCTAAGAACCTGCACTATTAAATGAGGTAGGCTATTTATATGAACACAAAGAACAGAAATTTTGCTCCAAATCAGGAATTCGGGTTGCCGATGTACCACTCATACCAAGATCAAACAACAACAAACAATTTGGGATATATATATATGTGTAGCAACAACAATCCAGAGTTCTGTTTCTTCAGATTTTGTTTTATATATGCAGCAAGCAACTCTCCTTGCACATGTTGGGAGTATTCTGTTGTTCCCATTCGTCTGAATCAAGATCAAAACATGAGCAAAGAGGGAGCATTAGCCAAAATGTATAGTAACCCAGGTTATAGTGTGGAGCATGTTGTATCAATGTTTTCTTTAAGTAATTATGATTTCTTTTGCAGCTAGTGAAGAAGGTACCTTTGCATCAGCCAAAACCATGCCAACATATAGAGCTGCACGTTGGCCCATGTTTTCATAGTGAGTCCATTTTCTAACAACCCGAACAGTGATGCCATGTCCATAGCGTCCTTTCTAGAGTGAGTGAGAGAGCAGCAACCAGCACGAACAAAAGAAGATAACTAAACACTGTGGGACGCAGCGGCACAGAGGAGAACCATTACCAGAAACCAAGCGCACGGCGGCGAGGGCTGCCGTCCTGACGGAGCCCCTGGCAGAGAAGACAAAGCTATGTCCAAGAACACAAAAAAGGGACTGAGCTGGAAAGAAATCAGGAAGAGAAAGTAGAGGAAAGAAGAAAGGCCGAAGCATGTTGACCTGGAAGGCGATGCCGACTGTAACCCCGCCGTGTCCTCAACGGCGCCTCCCCCCACACGATCGCCGGCTCCCAATGGCGACACCTCCCTCGGCGAAACCTGCTCCCCAACGCGCGCGCACAGCTCCCCTCCGAAATGGGTGAACCTGCATTCCCCAAAAATCAAGAAGGGGACAACATCAAACCTTTTTTTTTTTTTGATCCTGGACAACATCAAACCTGACGAAGAATGAGCAAGAAGGACGAATACCGTTGAGCAAAATCTAGGACCAAGCACGGACCTGGAGTGGTGCATCCAATATCATTATGGATATGCGCCTCAAAGCAATATACCCTTGCCATCTTAGTTGAGAAGACAACCAGAGAAATCACTGCAAAATTAAAAAGAGGCACATGAACAAACTACGACGAAACTCAAAGGCGAGAGAGGGAGGCCTCTATGTCCTTCACGTATAGCCAGCAGTGGGGAGGCCAGCTCGTCCATAGGGGAGGTAGCTTAGGCCGTAGCCGCGCCCAATCAACTGCGCAAAGGGAGAGAGGACATGGGGGAGGAGCCATGGGACGGAGGAGGAGAAAACGGTGACCTGCTGCCAGATCCGGCCGCCGATGGAGAGGATAAGGCTACTGGAGGCGGAGACGGCGCACTGCTAGAGGAACGCAAGCAGGCAAGGGCGCTTGCCTCGCAGCATGCAACACCCTGACGTTAAGTGTGCATTATCTTACATATTACGAGTACGATTATCTTATTGTATAGTCATTTATTTATATAAAATGATAAAATTAAAATGTGCTTATCTTGATTTGAACTAGAGCTATGTGATAGGTTGATTGTTTAGGGTTGAGTGTTAAATGAAGTTTGTAGAGAAAATTATTTAGAGCAAAACTTATTTTGGGGCCATTTCATGAAAAGGCTTGGAAGTGGGTCAAAAATGTCAAAAACAGTTTATAAAAATAATTTTCTTTTAATTTTAAATTCCTATTTTTGAAATTCAAATTCTAGATAGAATTAGGCTTTGATGTTTAAAAGTGAAATGTTCTACTCATCAAAAGGAACATTTCATCTTTTAAAAGTTTTTCGAAATTCGGATTATTTTGAAAAATATGGAGAAAATCAAGTTCTGCACGAATCTTGGCGTAGTGGGACCCACCGGCCAGTCTCTTCTTCCTCCTCTCTTCTTCTTCCTCGCGACGCTGTCCGCGCCGACGCCGGCCGCGTGGCGTCCGTACGCCGGGCCGCTACCGCTGTCCGCTGTCCGCCCCGCGCACGCACGCGCCGCACACGCCCGCGCTCGCCCACGCGCCCTCGCTCTGCCCGCATGCTCGCCACGCGCACGTCGATGCCCGACGCCGCACTTCCTCGGTCCGAGCCCAAACGGCCGCTTGAAGGCACCCAGACTGCGTCGCCCTCCCTCTCGCTCGCCCCTCCTTCTCCAGACGCGCTCACGCCCCTCCTCACCTCGTCTTTCCTCTTCCCGAGCTCGAGCGGACGCGGAGCCGCCATTGCCGCCGCCGCGAGCTCGCAGCGCCACCGCACCGCATAACCTCGTCACATTTTGCCCAGAACTCGCCAGAAGCTCCGCCTCGACGCGAGCCACGTCCTGCGCACCTTTCCTGCCCTCGAGCCCCACGGTAGAGGTCGAATCGACCCGTTCCCCTCTCGCCGGTCATGGCCGCCCGACTGCCGCGCGGTCCGCCGTGGCTAGAAACCTCTCTCTCCCTTAATTAGCTTGGCATCGTGTTCGCCTGCTCGAGTAGGGTCGATTGGCGTAGTTAATGGGACCGATTAGGGTTCGAATCCGTCGGATTTTGGCCGTCCACCGCCGCGGGTCGTGCCGCCGCTCGTCGGCGTGCAGTGCCATCGTCGTTTTGGTCGGTGTCTCGTCTCTTTATCTAGCTAATCCGAGACGCCTCGGTCTGCTGGAGCTGGTAGGCTAGTTCCCGCGCCCCGCCGTGGCCCGAGATGGCCGGCGCACCGCCGACCGTCGCCGCCGTCCGTCACCGCGCGTGGCCGCCGGTCGAAACCTCGCTCATAGCTTGCATCTTGTACACTAATGCGTTTGCGCTGACGAGCTGAGCATTTCGGTAGCCGTAGCTCGGCCGGAGACCTCGCCGTCGGCGAGGAATCCCGACGCCGATGACCTTTCGTGCCGCGTGGACCGCGGGCATCATTTGCGTTCTTTGACGGACTTAAGTGTAAAGTCGCCAGACAAAGCGAGTTTCTTTTTAGGGCTTGGCGGATTTCTGTTAAACCCAGGGTCTCCGGTGCAAAAGTGTTTTTCCTTTTTCTTTTTCAGAACTGATTCCAGATTTTTGTAAAAGCTTTGAAAAATCATAACTTCTTCATTTTTCATCCAAATGAGTTGGTTCAACTTGCATTATTTTTCTTATGAGAAGATCTATGCATGAAAAATATGAAATGTAGATTTTGTGATACTTTTCTGTATATATTTATTTATCTCTATTAATTGCTTTTATCTTAGAAAATGCATAAGTAATTCTCTGTTGCTCAGAAAAATGTGAGACCAAGTTTGTTAGTCTTCTTATGTCATGCTCTATCTGTGAAAAATGTTGTGAGGCTATATCATATGTAAATATTGCTCTATCTAGTTATGGTGCCTATTTCTATGTGATGATAAATAATTCATAATAAATAATATATAAGAAAATTGTGCATGAAACTTTTTGGAGAGTGTTTTTATGTCAATCTAGAGCTAATTATATTATGAGATGTATTGTTTGTGAAAGGATCTAATCGGCCTAGAGGGGG
>CM041634.1:39996666-40011431 GCA_023333625.1 Bothriochloa decipiens
AAATATTTATCATTCAAATCTTTCAATGGACTAACACCTGTGAATTCACTTGAACAAACTTGTTAGTCCCCAACTTGATTGTCATTAATTATCGAAAACCCACTTCGGGGGCGAATGCACTTACAAACTCCCCCTTTTTGGTAATTGATGACAACCAACTTAGGCTTACAAAAAAAATGAAAGAATTAAAGCTTTTGAACCCCAAACTTTATGGAGAGCTCCCCCTAAATGTATGCATAGAATTTTGAATTTCAAATCTTGAATAAAGTCAAGATAACATACATTTAGAACAAGCTCCCCCTAAATTTTGCAATTCGTGGGGTGCCTAAAAGGATGTGTGTGACAAGAATAAACTGTGATGCTTATGACAAGATATATCACAAAGAGATAAATAAAAAAAAATGAATGATTATGCAAGAAGGAATATAAATTAAGACCAACATAACCATTCTAAAAAAAACAAGCATCATCATGATATCAAATATAGGCCATCACAAAATGATATATCAAATAAGCATAAATGTTTAGCCTACAAACATCCATCACACACAAAGTTCTAAGTTCACCATATAGTTCACTACGAATGAAGAGAGATAAACATAGCCAAATAAAAAGCTATCCTATTACATCAAAGTAAGCCTAACACTCCCCCTTTGACAGTAAGTGCCAAAAAGGGTAGGCCACGATAAAAAACTATGGGTAGAACATCACTGGAATGCCGAGAAGTCCGGATCATCATCATCATCATCACCAAGGTACTTGCTCTTGCCACGAGGATCTGTAGAGGAAGACGGCAAGTACATAGGCGCAACACTGGTAGACCGGCGGGTGATATCGTCAGCTTCATCAAACAGCCCAAAACCAGAACCAGCGTAGCCTGCAGAAGTACCCTGATAGGACGAGTCCGGCTGAGAATAGAACTGAGGAGGCTGAGGAGGCGGCTCATAGGGCTGCTGCTGAGGGGGCTGCACAAACTGGTCATCATCAACATCATCATCCACAAAGAAATCTGGAGGAGGACGAAGAGGAGTTGAGGGAGAGAGACCAAGTTTGTCCTCAATACGACTAAGCCGCTGACTCGTATCTGCATGGCAAGCACACATGTAGGTCATGAACTTCTTGAATGCACCAACAATGCCGCCACGACCATGACCACGGCCACGTCCAGTGCCTGGGCCAGCAGAAGCTCCAGCTGAGGGATCCACAGAAGGGGCAGCATCCCGCTCAAGTCCAACAGGCTCCCCATGAGCCGGAGAAGCGTCAGCCGGAGGAGGACTAGCGGAAGAGGAAGAATCCGCCTTCTGCGTATGAGGACGCAAGTTCCGAATACTCCACCAAGCATGATGAGTATCAGGAGGATAGGAGCGATTAGTCACCTGCTCAATCACATGCATAAGGTAGGGAGCATAAGGAAGAAGCCTGTGAGGATCAATAGCTGCTTGGCCAATCTTAGCACACATAAACTGAGAAATGCTGAAGCGCTTGTCCAAACCAAAGCAAACCAATATGGTGGGAGCATAACCTTGAATCTTAACTAAATCACCACCTTTGGGATCAAGAGTGTGCCTCAGAATATTATTCAGGACATAATAAAATGGCTTCAGCTTAGCATTGGAGCCAGTAGCATACTTGTCAGCAAGGTACATCTGAGCAACAATGTAATCATCCCTGCCAACGGGGTTAGCATAATGAGTCCACAGGCTCCATGCATCTCGATCCACATGATCAAAGCCTAAGAGACGGGAGAACTGCTCATAAGAACACCTGTAGTGCTGACCATGGGACATCCAGTGTAAGACCTTGCGCTCCTCATCAATATACAGAGTGGACCAGAACTGATAAATAATCTCAGTGTTCCAATCCTTTTGAAAAGTCACAAGCCGCGATAGGTTCCATTCTTCAAGCTTGGCCCTTAATGCATGCATGGCAGCCTGATCAGAGAGTTTGGGAGAGGTAAGGGAGTCAAGTTTCAAGGCCTTGTGCTCAAAAAGTTTACCATGTTTTCCACTATCCTAGCAAACAGACCAATAGTAATCATGATGAAACAGAGTCCAAAACCTTACCTCAACACCTAAAAATCTGACCCACTCATAGGGATTCTCCTCTCTTTGCTTTTTCAGAGCAGGCACATTGGAAGAATAATCAAAAAATAGCTGCTCGGGCTTGAGAGGACGACGAGGCCTAGGACGATGACCAAGGAATGGTGCAAGAGTCCTAGTTCGCCTCATGTGAGTAAGCTGAGGAGGGGAAACATTATACTGAGCATCCAACGCAAGCCCCTGCACATCCCTCACATCATGCAACTGAGTATAATTTACCATGGCATTGTGACGAGGAGGAGAGCTACCACGACCATAGCCTGCCGGGACAGCAGGCTCAACAGGCTCCTCACGGGGCTCCTCATGATGGCTGCCACGGGAGGACTCCCCATGACTTTTCCCATGCCTTCGAGCACGCTGACGGGCATCACGGTCCTCCTCCCCATCACCCAAACTATGGGGACGAGGACGAGCATGGCGATTTGGATTCCGGCGCTCAGACATGCTGTAAGGGGCAAAACAAGACAGGGAACATCTTAGACATGCTAGCAATGGATTGCAACATGGGAAGAATGAACACAGCGAGTAGACCGAGTCGGCGGGCTGCTAGCGGTACTACCGCTCGGGAGACCGGTAGTACCGGTCGAAGCGGGTTGCTAGCGGTACTACCACTCGGGAGACCGGTAGTACCGGTCAAAGCCGCGCACGGCGCAACTCTACCCGAATCATCGAATCCACCATGAATATGTGCAAATGAAGCAACGAGATAGCATGTATACGCCATAAACAGCAAGCACGTGGAGGGAAACGACCTAGAACAATGTACATTGAGAGATCGGGCATGAACTCCATGATACCTTGTTTCTCACGAGGAAGAGGCCAATCCACGCGTGCAAGATGTCCCGGCGCCCACAAACACCTCCAATGTGATCTTCGAGGCTTGGGGAAGCTCTCCCTCAAAGGGATTGAGGAATGGCCAGAGGGGGAGGGAGATCGGGGAGGGACGACGGCGTCGGGCGGCGGCGCCACGAGCAGGAGGAGGGAGGGGTCGGGTGGGGAAGAGAGGGGTAAGAATTTTTTTTGTTTTTAACCAGCGGTACCCTTTTACCGCAGTCAATTTGGCTACCGGTACTACCGCTCGACCGACCGGTACTACCGATGGGCAAGAGTCGCGCAAGATATATTTTTAGTCGAACACTCAGCGTGGGGCGCGATTTTGAACGAGCGGTACTACCGATCGACCCAGCGGTACTACCGCTAGACCAAAAGATTGCCAGAAGAAGTACTCTCGACGGTGAATTTTATAAAGCACTAGAACACTCCCAAATATGACCAGATTTCATCAAATCAATACAAAGCAATGGTCATATTTGATATAGTGAAAATAGATTTTGAAATATCACTCAATATTTTGCAAATATTTGGCCAATTCTAAGCTCATCAAAGTATGCAAGATTTCATTCCACGTTACGAGAATCAACGATATTGAGCTCATGCCTTAAAGCATAAAATCTTGACTCATCTAGAGGCTTTGTGAAGATATCGGCTAACTGATTTTCGGTTCTCACATGTTGAATTGCGATATCTCCTTTGGCTTGGTGGTCTCTAAGAAAATGATGACGGATGTCTATGTGCTTTGTGCGAGAGTGGTTAATGGGATTATCAGCTAGCTTGATTGCACCCTCATTGTCACATAAGAGTGGAATCTTGGATAGGTTGCAACCAAAGTCTCTCAAGGTTTGCTTCATCCAAAGTAGTTGGGCACAACAAGAGCCTGCCGCCACATACTCGGCTTCAGCGGTGGATAGGGCAATGGAGTTTTGCTTCTTAGAACTCCAAGACACCAAAGACCTACCAAGAAATTGGCAAGTCCCGGATGTACTCTTCCTCTCTACCTTGCAACCGGCATAATCCAAATCGGAATAGCCAAGTAGAGTGAAAGATGAGCCCTTAGGATACCATAAGCCAAGATTAGGTGTGAGCACCAAATACCAAAAAATTCTCTTAACGGCCATGAGATGACATTCTTTCGGATTAGATTGAAATCTTACACACAAGCACACACTAAGCATAATATCGGGTCTAGATGCACAAAGATAAAGCAAAGATCCAATCATGGAGCGATATACCTTTTGATCAACAGCCTTACCATTTGTGTCAAGATCAAGATGTCCCGTAGTGGGCATTGGTGTGTTGATGGGCTTGGCCTTGTCCATGCCAAACTTCTTCAACATGTCATGGGTGTATTTGGTTTGGCAAATGAACGTCCCTTCCTTGAGTTGCTTGATTTGAAAACTGAGGAAGAAGGTCAATTCTCCCATCATGGACATCTCGAACTTTTTGGTCATAATCCTACTAAATTGCTCACAAAGCTCATCATTAGTACTACCAAATATTATGTCATCAACATATATTTGGCAAATAAAGATATCATTCCCAACTTTGCGAGTAAAAAGAGTAGGGTCAGCTTTGCCTATCTCAAACCCTTGTTCGAGTAGAAATTTCTTGAGACAATCATACCAAGCTCTAGGGGCTTGCTTGAGCCCATAGAGCGCCTTGTGAAGCTTGTAGACGTGGTTAGGACAATGTGGATCTTCAAAACCTGGTGGTTGTTCAACATACACCACTTCGGAGAGGGGGCCGTTGAGAAATGCACTTTTCACGTACATTTGAAACAACTTGAAATCATGGTGAGCAGCAAAGGCAAGTAATATACGAATAGATTCAAGCCTAGCTACTGGTGCATAAGTTTCCCCAAAATCCAAACCTTCAATTTGGGTGTAACCTTAAACAACCAACCGTGCCTTGTTCCTTGTAACCGCGCCATACTAATCTTCATTGTTGCGGAAGACCCACTTGGTACCTATTACATTTTGCTTGGGCCTCTCCACCAAGGACCAGACTTCATTTCGAGTGAAGTTTTCCAACTCCTCTTGCATTGCCATCACCCAATCCTCATCCTTCAAGGCATCCTGCACCTTAAGAGGTAACATAGAGGAAACAAAAGAGTAATGCTCACAAAAAGATGCTAAACGTAAACGAGTCATCACTCCTTCTTTTATACTTCCTATCACATTTTCAACGGGATGGTCCCGTTCAACGGTTTGGCGAACTCTTGGGTGAGGTGCTGCTGTTCTTCTTTGGATTTACCCATCATCTTCACTATCATACTCTATGTTGTTTGGAGAAACACCATCAAGTGCTCCCCTTTGATCATCATCTTGATTGCTTTCTTCAACTTGTGGTGGATCTTGAATTGCTTGTTCTCTTGAGTCATGACCATCTCTTGATGTGGAGGCACCACCATGGGCATCGGTTGACCCATGATGTATGAGCGGGTCATGTTGGATTTGCACTTGTGCATCATCATCATCATCTTGTTCAACGGGCTTTATGTAACACCTCTGGTGTTATATTAACTAAAACCTGCCATGTCATCATATGCACTGCAAAGCATTCATGTTTAAGTCAACCTTAATGTGCATTAACTAAAACAAGTTTATAATTCATAGGTTGATTGAGTTTCTGTAATGTTTGTCACATGAAATAATAAAACCCTATTTTTGAATGTCATCGCAAATGCTTAATTTATACTCTATGTACTTGAGGTGTAAACTGTGTTTACACTAGTATCAAGCATAGTGTATAAGTCTAAGTCTAACCCTAAAAATGATTTCCATATTTGAAATTAAATTTGGATTTCCAAACTTATTTCTAAACCTGGCTATCCGAGTTTAAATTCAAATAGGAAATACTATAAAAGGTTTTTCAAAAGTCAATTTAGTCAACCAAGGGTGTCATTGGGTCAATGACCTAAAAATGTCCTTGGATGATGTTTGTGATCATTAATAACCAACCAATTAAATTAGAAACCAAATTGAGTTTAAACCCCATTTCAAAAACCCTTTATTTCCAACCCTAGTTTTATCTCCTTTTCTCTAATTCAAATTCTATAAGGAATTTGGAGATACTCTAAAAAGACAGTTTGTAGATCTTGACAGGAGCTACAAAGTTGGTATACAAAGTTTTTCAAGTTTCCAAAAGGAATTTCAAATTAATTTGAAAATACAGTTTCTAGCATTTATCTCCTTTTGAATTTAAAACCATAATTTAAAAATTATGCATAATTTGAGGAAACTTTGTACATGAAAAATGTTTGGTTTGACAAACTCCACATTTCATAGTTTTGAAGATTTTTAAGTTTTATTTAAAAATCAAAAGTAATTTCAAAAGTTTATTTCTAGGGTTAATCCCCTTTTCAAATCTGAATTCAAATTTCAAAATCTAAACAGAATTTGAAGATGCCCATTAAGGGAAAAGTGTAGCTCTTGAAAAGTTATGCAAATGATATTTTTGGAGATTTTCAAGTTCTTATATAAATTTGGGAGTAATTTGTATTTTAAACCGAGTGGCAATTCTGTAAATAACTTGAACAGCACCTAACCCTATCGGCGAACGCCATGGCCGGCTTCTCATCGCGCGCTGCCGTCCACCGCCGTGCCTTCTCGGCCGCCCGCGCGCTCGCAGACGCGCGAAGGTTCACCGTCGTCGTGTCACCTGCTCCTTCATCGGCCCCGAGCTATAAATACCGATCGGACGACGCCGTTCTTTTCCTTTCTTCCTCCCACCACCGTCGCCGACGATCTCCCTCCGCCGCCGAAATTCGCCGTCGACGCTAAACCTCTGTCCAATTGCTCTCGCCCAAAGCTCCGCAACTTCCTCACGGTCCTTTTGGGCCAGTCCGTGTTTTCTTTCATCGCCCGAGCTGCCTGCACGCAATCTTCTTCCTCGCGGCCAGTCAGTCGCGCCGCCGCCGCCATCTCCGCCGTTTGCTGTCGCCGGAGGTGAAAATATTTTACTTTCGACCCCTTAATCGTGCTCTCCGTGTTATCCTGCGTCTGATGTGCGCCTTGGTTCGAGCAGCGCATTACCGGAGGTCACCGTGCCGTTGTGCCATCGGAGCGCCGCCGCCGCCATCGACCGCAGCTCAACCCCGCCACTCCGGACCTCTACTAACGTGCGCCTCAGCGCCGTGGTGAGCTCTTGCGTCTATTCGTGTTATCAATTTCATCCATCTCGCATCGGGAGTTGTTGTAGTGCAGTTCGAAGTCGTCGGAGTCCTGCTCGAGGGCTCGGCCGACGAGTCGAGGGGGTGAAGGTCGAGGTACGGGCTCGAATCGAGGGATCGAGTCGAGGGATCAAGCCGAGGGCTTGAATCGAGGGGTGCGCTGTTCTCGAGGGGTAGTCGAGGGTTGCACTGTTCTCGAGGGTGTCGAGTCGAGGGGTGCGCTGTTCTCGAGGGGTAGTCGAGGGTTGCACTGTTCTCGAAGGGTTCGAGTCGAGGGGTGCACTGGTCTCGAGGGGAGGCTCGTTCGTCGGGCGGAGTTCCGTCCTCGAGGGGAGGCTCGTTCGCTGGGGGAAGTCTCGTCTTCGAGGCTGGTCCATTCGCTCGACCGGAGTTCCGTCTTCGAGAGGATGCCCGAATTGTAACCTCGAGTGTACAGTACCTAACCGACCGATAGATCCTCGAGCAGGCTTTGGCTTCGAGCCGTCATAGACCGTCCGTGAGTTAACCCGGCATGCTTTAGCCTGCGGACCCTCGAGCGTCGTTAGTCAGCTCGTTGGACTCCACGTGTTGAGCTGAGTCTGATGGACCAGACCATGTCGCCGGAGACCTCACCGATGGCAAGAAATCGACGGTCAACCGCCGCGCGGCCGTCGGTCAGCGCGGGGTTACTGTGCCGATTTATCTTTTTCCATTTTCAGAAAATGATTTAAATGCTATTTTCTTTGAAAATTCATAGTAAATCATATATAGCTCAAAAAATTCTGAAAATTTTTGTGAGTGTTCCTTATGATGTCATCTACATAGGAAAAATATGAAATGCCAAAATTGAGTACTTTTTGTATATGTTAAAATTATCCCTTTTAATTGAAAAATGGACCTTCAATGATTTTTAATAATTAAAATAATTGGCCTTTAATTTTGAAATTTGTTTTGCCATTTAATTAGGCTAAGAGCTTTCTAAAATAAAATTTTGGGCTTAATTTGACAACTTTAATTTTTATGTCTTTATTTAATGCTTTTAAATAATTTATCAACCCCTAAAACTAATCATACACTCATCGAGCATCATGTCTACTATTCCATCATGTAAAGCATATTAATTATCGAATAGTTTCCGTTAACGGAGAGTTAACGTATCACTCAGATTCGAAGGACGAGCAAATTCAAGAATCGGGAGTTGATCCGGATTTCGAGACCGTCTACCCCGAACATCAAGGCAAGCCCCGGATACATTTAAACCCTATTCTATTTATAAAAGTTTTACCGCTTCAGCTCTGATATGATGCATTAAGTGATAGGAGTTGAGTGAAAACCCACAAATTTGCATTACCTGTCTTATTTCCTTAATCCTTGTTACCTACTTGAAAGATGAGTAGTAATGCTTAGCCCTGCTTATTTATTTAATTATTCAAAGGCAAAAGAATGAAAAAGATGAGATTGGCTTTATTGTTGAAATCTTGATGATAGTAATAAATCGAGTCCGGACGGCGAACTTGCACTGGGAATGGAGTCCCTCTGTAGTGTTCTCATCTATTGATGCCCTAGGTCCCGTTCGATGGTGACCTGTCGATAATCGAGAAATTAGAAAATCCACATGCATGAAGTGGTATACGGATGGTTGGAGCCGTGTATGCCATGGAGTGACCTAGCGTGGGGTCAGAGAATCCCATCTGCTATCATAGTGTGTTTTACTGTGGGGTTTAAGTTCCCATGTATCTCGGTACGCTGGGCCGCAGAGCTCACGTGTATCATGTGGTGATATACGGCTGAGGTTGTTATCCCGGTATATCGGTGTATCTGGGGTGCTTCGGAGTTAAAGTCTCCGGTATGCTCAGTCGCCTAGGTCCCAGCTGGGTATAAAAATGGATTCGAATCGCCGTTGCTTCTCGGAGAAGAAGACTCGATCACTGATCATCATCGTAGTAACAACTCGAACAAAAATTAAGGTTCAATAATGAAGTTGGTTGATAACGGGAAATAGTCCCAGCAACTTCTCTTTTTGTAAAGCTTTTCTGCAAAAAAAAATTGCTTATCTCTTACAAGCCTTACCTTGTCCCTCTAGCCTGCATCTCTTGAGTCTCTACCCTTCTCTTTCGTCGGGTCAGTCTTGTTGAGTACTGTTGTACTCAGGGTTTGTTGAACCCCTGTTGCAGGTGAGCTGCATGGGCAGGAGTGTTATGCATCCTGCTGCATGACAGTCGTCGAGGAAAGCGACGATGAATAAAGATGTTAAGCTCTTGGGCAGAGCTTTTGTGTAATATTACAATCTACTGCTACTCCACTACTATTATGGTTTGTATAACTTAAACCTATCATTGTAAATATTTTGAAACTCAGAGTTTGTAAATGTATGTTATTGTAAGTCTTCCGCTGTTTTACTCCGTGGTATTTCATTTATATGAAACTGTTGTAATACTGCAATGTCTCTCTACAATGATTGATCCTGCTCGGAGAATCGTGGATGATTCGGGATTTACCCGACAGACTTTTTAAGTCGTATGGAACACAGTCATGGTTATTTGGAGTCTGTCTAGACAATAATCATGCGTGTGGGCCATATGATTTAGGAGGTTCTGCCATAGCTGGTATCGGAGCTGGATCGTTGTTGAAAAGAGTTATTGTAGTATTCTCTTGTGAAAACTTCAAAAGTTTTGAGTCAAATAATTTTAACTTGACTATTTTGGGTCCAAATTGCTTATTCCTTATCTATGATTCTTTCTATCGACCCTTATTCCGATTTTATAAAGTGCGGTGGAGAAATAGCATATTATATTGCCCTATGTTATATATGAAAGTATTACATTACAGATCTTTTACGATTAGATCGTAAGTTCGTTCATGCATCATGCTTAATTAATTTATTTAATTACTTTCCCCTTTAAAGTGGTTTGGGTTAAAGTAGTGTCAATCCTTTTCATGCTGACCTTTAGACTTCTCATCTATCCTATCTTGCTTCAGGATGGCCATTACCAAGCAAGCGCCTCGCAAGTGTACTGCACCAAAAGGAGTACCTCGGCATCAGTTAGCTCCCAAATACGAGATCGGAGAAAGCAGTAGCAATCCGCATCAGGATCTGCAGGAGGAAATAGTGAGACTTAGATCTGAGTTGGAAAGGGCTGAAACCGACAGGATGTTAGAGGCCGTCGAAATCACTTCGTTGAGGCGATCCCGAAAGCATCTGAAGCACCAGAGAAATGATGCTTGGACAAGAGAAGATGCTGCAAATGTTCATATTCAAGAACTTAAAGACTATGTGGAAGATTTGGAGGAATATGCGGAGGAGGCTGACGATGAATGCATAAGGCTGAATAACTTATTGGACCCTGAATACCAAAGACAGGCAGTTCAGGAGGACCTTGGTCTTGTAATGGGTCAGGATGATGAAGAGGAAGATCCTGAAGAACTGGAATCCGTTGATGAGGATGTTATTGATGAAGAAGAGGAAAATCAAATGAATATAGAGAATGAAAGTGAAGAAGAAGATGATATGGAAGAAGAAGATCCTGAGATAGTAGAAGAAGAGCCTGAAGAGGAGGAGGATCCTGAGGAAGATGAATAAGAAGTTTTGGAAAGTAAGATGTGTAATATATCCTTTCTTTGCTTTCTAAAGCCTAGTAGGTATGGGAAGTCTTGCCGGAGTGCAGACTAATGTAATAAAAATAATGTAACATAAGTATGTTACGCTCTTGTAATATATCCCTATGAAATCTCATAAGGCTTTGTGAATAAAGTGAAGTTGTGTTTCAACAGATGCCTGCTCACACCCGTTCCCGTGATGCTGCTGGTCCATCTCAGGATGGAGGTGATATTCCTAATCCTCCACCAGTTCCACCCACCCTGGCTGATGCAGTTGCAGCATTGGTCACTGCCACAACAATGATGGCTCAAAACCAGAATCAGAATGCCCGACAAGGAAATCATGGGCGGAACCATAGAGATGAAACCACATATGTGGATTTCACAGACACTAGACCTCCGGTTTTCAGCAGAGCAGATGAACCTATGGAGGCTGATGATTGGCTCCGCACTATGGAGCAGAAGTTTGGATTGATTGATTGTACAGAATATCAAAAACCCATGTTTGCAGCCCAACAGTTAAGAGGTACTGCAGGAGCATGGTGGGTAAATTTCGTTGCTGCTCAGCCCGAAGGCCACCGTATTACTTGGACTGAGTTTCGAGAAGCTTTTAGAGCACATTTTATTCCCGAGGGGATAATGACCATAAAGCTCAAAGAATTTCTTTCCTTGAGGCAAGGTGATATGTCTGTCATGCAATATTTTGGTAAATTCAATCACTTGTCTCAGTACGCGTCAGACTATATTAGTACTGACCGTAAAAAGAAAGAGTGTTTCCTGAGAGGTCTGAATAGTAAAATTCAGAGAATGATGACAGGAAATCCAAATGCCACTTTTCATGAGGCGGTGAATATCGCTATCTCTTATGAAGATAAGAACCGTCAACATTTGGAAACCAAAAAGAAGAAAAGTGTACCCTCTGGATTTTCTGGTGGCAATCCAAAGCGCCAGAAAATAATCTATCACCCTCAGAATCATTTTCGTCCATCTTATCGTCCACCACAATATCAAGCACCGCAACAGGCGTTCGCTCGTCCTGTTGCTAATCTTTCATATCCACGACCGCCGAATGCCCCTGGTATTCGTAATCCCAATTCACAGCCACCTATCTTTCCCTGTTATAACTGTGGCAAACCTGGTCATTTTGCGCGAAACTGCCCGCATCCGAGGCAGTATAACTCTTATGTCCCTAGAGCTTTTGCACCACAACCACAGAGTCAGCCTAAAGCAGGAAATCCGAAGGTATCAAATAGTAAGAATGAAAAGAAGTCTGGCAGAGTGTTTTACACTCAAGTTGGGGAAATACCAGAAGGAGAGCCTGTCATGATGGGTACGTTCCCTGTTGCTGATCATCCTGCAATTATGCTATTTGATTCTGGTGCATCACATACATTCATTAATGGTACGTTTGTTAAGGCACATGAAATTCCAATAAGGGATACAAAAGAACAGTTCTTCATACAATCGCCTGGAGGGCGTATGTGTACTAAAGAAATGGTACATGATGTGCCAGTGAGTTTGGGTGGGTATATTTTTCCCACTGATATGATAATATTAAAGGATCAAGATATAGATGTGATCCTGGGTATGAATTGGATGAAACGGCATGGCGCTGTGATAGACATCCTGAATAGAACTGTAAGATTAAACATACCCAATTGCAAAACTTCACTTCTTATCCAACTTCCGACACTTAAAAGGCATGTTCCAAAGGTATGTGCCACCTCTGTAAAAGAGATTGAGGAGATACCAGTGGTCTGTGAGTTTCCTGATGTATTCCCAGATGAGTTACCGGGTTTACCTCCCGACAGAAATGTGGAATTCAGAATTGATTTGAAACCTGGTACTGCTCCCATATCCAGAAGAGCTTATCGGATGGCACCACCTGAGTTAGCAGAACTCAAGATTCAATTGCAAGAGCTACGAGATAAAGGTTTTATTCAACCTAGCTCTTCACCCTGGGGATGTCCTGCTCTCTTTGTGAAAAAGAAAGATCAGAGCTTGAGGTTATGTGTGGATTATCGACCCCTGAATGAGGTAACCATTAAGAATAAGTATCCTCTACCCCGCATTGATCTACTTTTTGATCAATTGGCAGAAGCAAAGGTGTTCTCTAAGATTGATCTTCGATCTGGGTATCATCAAATCAAGATTCGCCCAGAAGATATTCCCAAGACCGCTTTTACCACTCGGTACGGTCTATATGAATATTTGGTTATGTCTTTTGGACTTACCAATGCACCGGCCTATTTCATGTATTTGATGAACTCAGTGTTCATGCCAGAACTGGATAAGTTTGTGGTTGTCTTTATTGATGACATATTGATATTTTCTAAGAATGAAGAAGAACATGCTAAACACCTCAGAGTTGTCTTACAACGTTTGCGAGAACATCAACTGTATGCCAAGTTCAGTAAGTGTGAGTTTTGGCTAAAAGAAGTGAAATTCCTTGGACATGTGTTATCAAACAAAGGTGTTGCTGTTGACCCTAGTAAAGTAAAAGATATACTGGATTGGAAACCACCAAAGACTGTGCACCAAGTTCGAAGCTTTCTGGGAATGGCGGGTTATTACCGTCGTTTCATACCAGATTTCTCGAAGATATCTAAGCCAATAACTGAATTGTTAAAGAATGATGTCAAGTTTATTTGGTCACCTGCATGTGAAGAGGCATTTCAGAAATTGAAGAAACTAATGACTACTGCACCTGTGCTAGCACAACCAAACATTGAGAAGCCGTTTGATGTCTATTGTGATGCTTCTGGTATTGGTATTGGATGTGTGTTGATGCAAGAAGGGAGAGTCATTGCATATGCTTCTAGACAGCTGAAGAAACATGAGGAACATTATCCCACACATGATTTGGAATTGGCAGCTGTTGTCCATGCATTAAAGATATGGCGACATTATTTGTGGGGTAATAAATGTAATATTTACAGTGATCACAAGAGTTTGAAATACATATTCACTCAAGATGATTTGAATATGAGGCAAAGAAGATGGTTAGAGTTAATCAATGATTATGATTTGGAAATCTATTACCATCCTGGCAAAGCCAATGTAGTGGCAGATGCACTTAGTCGAAAAGGTCACTGTCATTGTTTAACAGTAAAGCCCTTGGATATCTCTATATGTCATGACATAGAAAAATTGGGTATAGAGATGGTGCAACAAGGAAGTTTGTCTAACATTGCTGTTGAGACAAATATCAGAGATCAGATTATTGCGGCTCAGAAAAGTAATAATGGGATTCATTATATCAAAAAGAAAGTTAAAAGTGAAAAGAATTCTTGTTTCACAATTGATGAAGCAGATGTCCTATGGTATAAGAATCGTCTGGTCATACCAAAAGATTCTGAGTTGAAACAAAAGATCTTTGATGAAGCACATCTGTCAAAGTTTTTGATTCATCCAGGCAGTAATAAGATGTATCATGATCTGAAACAGAGATTTTGGTGGACCAAGATGAAAATAGAAATTGCTAAGTATGTGGCTCAGTGTGATACTTGTCAGAGAGTTAAAGCTGTTCATTTGAAATCAGCAGGAGAACTTCAGCCATTACCTATTCCAGCTTGGAAATGGGAAGATATAAGTATGGACTTTATAGTGGGTCTACCCAGGACAGCAAAAGGTTTTGATTCAATTTGGGTTATAGTGGATCGACTCACAAAGTCCGCACATTTTCTTCCGGTTCAAACTGCAACTACAGCTTCGCAGTATGCCAAACTATATTTGAAACGCATCATAAGTCTTCATGGAATACCGAAGACTACTGTTTCTGATAGAGGCACGCAGTTTGTCTCCCAGTTTTGGAAACAACTACACAGGTCTTTAGGTACTGATCTTTTGCACAGTACAGCTTACCATCCCCAGACAGGAGGTCAGACTGAAAGAGTAAATCCAATACTTGAAGATATGTTGAGAGCATGTGTTCTAAATTTTCCAGAGAAATGGGATGAATGTTTACCCTTAGCGGAATTCTCATATAATAATAGCTATCAAGAAAGCATCAAAATAGCACCGTTTGAAGCATTATATGGTCGCAGATGTAGAACTCCATTAAGTTGGTCTGAGCCCGGAGA
>CM041634.1:40027533-40040566 GCA_023333625.1 Bothriochloa decipiens
GAGAGGTTGGTTAAATATGTTCCCTATCTATATATCATATAGACCTAAACTTCACTATAGATTCTATCTCAACATGCAAATTATCCACCTCAGTACTCCACTATCAGATACAAATACAATTAAATCCACCAATATAGGCAATTATGATATACATGTCATCATTCAATAACATACATTTAGTTGTCCACATTAGCAGGCTATGATATCCGCTAAACAAAGCTCTGCTTTGCTTCCTAAGACAGCAAGTCCTAATTGTTCTACTCTATGAATTCAACAACAGAAGGTAAAGCACAAAGAGTAGAGTCAACAAGTGAGATATCACACAAGGGATGACACAAAAATATATCCCCATGGTTTGGTTACATGCTGGTCACCTATGTCCATGTTTAGGCAAGCCCAAGGAGTGTTGCTCCTCTATCAAGTCAACAATCCCCCAAGGGTCTGACGTGAGCACTTGATCTTGAATTGGATTGTCACAAGGTGCTCTTCAAGCCCTTTTTCCACTCGAGGGGTTTTTAGTCTCCTCCAGCGGGGATGAACCCAATAGCCCCTCACAAATAACCTTTGGAGCTCCTCACCATCTTCAGTTGTGTTTGTTAACAAAATCTTGCTACACCAATCCTAGGTGGTGGCAGTCACTAAGAGTTTAAGAGTAACAAGCAAACCCCACAACAAACATGATCTCTAATGCCACTCAATGCATCTCTTAGAGCACATGCACTAGAATCACTCCAATCTCACCAGGAATTAATGCAATCTCAAGCAAGAAAATGTGAGAGGAAGTGAATCTTTAGATCTAATGTGTGTGGATATCAATTAGGAGGTCTAGAATTTATATCTAGCCTGGCAATACCCTCTATTAACAACCTCACTCAAGAAACTATACGTTTGAGCTCTTAATGCAACTTTTTTGACCTTACAAGAAATGTTCGGTGGCTCACCAAAGTCCACCATCGGTATTCCCTTAGTGGTCGACTGTACCCCATCAGAACTAGCCATTATTTTAAGCTCTAGTGCTCTCTCTTGTGGGCCACTGGACAATTTTGGCGAGTGTTAGTGATCGACTTGTACAAAAACACCCTATCTGTAAAGATACCCTAATGCCACCCTCTGCTAGGTCGCCACAGGGATCTCCAAAATGCCTAGACTCATCATGACCAAACTTCGGTGCTCACCTCTCTGTGCCACTGGAAGGTAAGGTCATTTTCATTGTCTCCACTATTGGATAGGTCACTGGTACAATCCCTGGTGACCAAAGCTCCCGTGCGAGTAAAGAAACTACAGTGAGCTCCTTTTGTCAGAGATTCTCAAATCACTAACTCCAAGAGGTCTCCCACGGGGTGACCAACACCTTTAGTAGTAAGTTAGCATTTCACAATCATTTTAAATTTTTTTCACTTGATCACCTTACCATTCAACCTTAATGCATATGAAAAATTAGATCACTCAAGTGGCATTAGATAACCACATTTACAAATAGGATTTGTCCCTCATTATAGTATGATTAACCCTATCAATCTAACCATACTAACTTCTTTAATCACCTCATGGATAGTGAAGGACGTAGCCCTATGCATAGACCTTTGTCTTTACTTTTGTCTTCCACTCTGCTGCTTCTCATCCTTGCTTCCATCTCTTCACCTTGTTGAGATCGTGCATCATATGATCATGCCATCTCCACCATGACCTTCATTTCACATAGAATCATTAGTCCATAGATGTTTTAATTAATTATTATTACCAAAACCCAAATAGGACTTGCAACTTTGTAGTTGGACTTCTCTAGATGACCCAAGTGCAAAAGACACATAGCCATGCATGTAAATGTGAAGGTATATGTGTTCTAGTGGGTGCAAACACACCATAAACCAAAAGGAAATTTAGATGTGATCTTTTTTGACCGAAAATTTAGAGGTAATCTAGATATTAATAACTTTATATGCACCCCTTGTCCCAACACCATGGACCTATGAAGCCAACCAACTTGTGTCTATGACATATAATAGGTTCTAGATTCTAGAGGCAAGGTAGCGAGCCATATATAGTAGCTAGGCATGTGCATACAAAGCTAGGGGTGAGCCAGGAAACTCATTTGTAGATCTTTCTTGTCCTACTTGGGGTCCTCACCTCGCTCTCGCCTCTTGGATAAGCATGTAAAGTTCTTTTTAACTTGTATGTTTCACCTGTTCATCCCTTCTAGGCGACATCAAGGTCCTCTGTACAGTGTGATGGGAGCTGCCACAAGGGCCACGACAGTAGTTTAAAGCATTGGTATATATGCCATCATCATCATCATCAATAATAAAGAGTTCACTTGAGGCATCAGGAGAGCGCTCGAGTGATGAAGCTGCCAAAGGAAATAAATGAGGACTCATCAAAGATGGCATGGCATGAAATAATAACAAGACAAGTAGCAAGGTTGAGGCAATGTGAGCCTTTATGCAGTGTCGACTAACTAAGAAACATGTGTGCAATAGATCATGGTAATATATGGGGTCATGCAACAAGGTTTAGGTACTAAATACAATGACAGAACACACACAAGTGAGAGCACAATTAGGGTTTTTGCAATAAATAACCTCATAAGTGTTGGGAATACGCCATAGAGCTAATCATGTAGATGATGATATTTCAATTGTATCCATGATTAATAAAGTGTTCATTGAATATCCATTATAGATAACTTGTATTGATTGGCGATTATGTGAATTTTTTGTGAAACTCAATTACTTGAATGGTTATTCTAAAGTTGTCCCTGGTCGGCGTTCTTGTGAGAACACATTTGAATATTAGACCAGCACATGTATTAGTTGATGGCTATGTTTCACAAGTCATGGACATGGAGATGTCAAACTAGTAATGTGGGCACATGTGAGACATGTAGGCTGGACTGACCCGACATAAGAAAGTCTTTATTCATGTCATGTGCGTTATGTCCTTAGACCTAAGATTGTGTATGTACTCAAGATGTGAAATGGCCTACTTAGGGACTATCAAACGCTGCTCCGTAACTGGGTAGTTATAAAGGTAGTCTTCGGGTGGTCGGGAAGCATGCTTTAAGATATAGACAATCAAGATGGAATTTACCCCTATCTACGTGAGAGAGATGTCACTGGATCACTCAAGTGATTGGATCAACAAATGCATGGTCATGCTTGGGTTAAGTGTTAACCCACGAGTTGAACCATGTATCGAGTGGCAAAGGGAATAACTTGTATGTGGTCGTAGTGGTTCGTCTGATATGATCTTTGCGTGCACATAGGAGTTGTTACGCCTTGCTAGAGGCCGCTGTCAACTATTGAGCGAGTAGGAGTACTCGGCCCATGTCAATGTGTGCGTGAACCCTATAAGGGGCTGGAAGCCTAATTCGGATTGGACCCGAATTAGATAAGGCTTAGGGTTACTAATGGGCATCTAACTCGTGAGCTCATTGGGGACGCCTATATAAGCAAGGGGTAGAGGCACGGTCAGGGTTACACACACCTTTGGCAGCCGCTGTCGCCCTCCCCACGCTCGAGCCTTCTGCTCCTCGTGGACCTAGCAGTCCAGAGGCGTATCGTTTCTTCCCTGCACATGTGGGATTCCTCGGAGGTGGTGCATCTGGAGCACTGCGATGAACCGCGCGAGGGGATTGAGGTGACGGATGACCATGCAACTGCACTGCCAGCTGCGATGCATACGACTACATCGAGTCATCTTCTGCTGCACCTGCGCGTCTAGTGGTAATCCCGTAACCTATAACTAGCAGTAGATCCTGGTTTATGAGGTCAAAAAGTTTTATTTTCTAGCTAGCGTAGCACCCTTATAACCCTTCAGTGGTATTAGCTCTGTTACTGCCTCGTTATAGGTTCAGTTTTATGCATATGGTGATATGCGTGGTTGTAGATGAGTCTCTAACCTTGGTTCGTCATCTTGTCGTGTTGGTCTTGAAATGATCTACTCGTATCGGTCGGAATTCCACCATCCGATTAAGTGATTCATGTAAATCCAGCCATGGTGAGTTAGAGATCAATCAGATTGATCGAATTGAACCCTAGGTCAAGTGCCAAGCGCATATGATGCGCGGCGGTGGTAGATGGAATTTACTACCAGGTGCCGGTTTGCCGAGAAAAGTGCTGTTCGGTAAAACATCCGTAACTTTTGAACCATAACTCAGATTGAGACAAACTCTAAATAAAAATCATAGAGAACAAAATTTTACATCTGATTCTCTATGGCTTTGCCACATTCGGTGAAATTAGAATTATGAAATAGTCTTGAAAAATAGAGTTTTCTGCGTTGCAAGATTAGACGTCGGATTTGGATAACTCTGTTTTGCAAGTATTGATGACTGGTATAGCCCTTATGTGTATGTGATGCATGTATGTATTTAATTCATGGCTTGTATATCATGAGGACAATATGGGCAGGAGCCACATACATATTTTCAAAATTAATGTAATGGCCTGTGTGCCAATCTGTGATGATCTATCTGCGACTATGTAATTTCATTTTACTTGCGCTAATAGTAGCTAGTCTCTGCGGAATCATCACTGAAGGATGGCATACTTGAATCATGGAGATGGAGATCACCGTGATGCACAGATTGATGGAGATGGAGATCTTCAAAGGAATAATGGGCTATACAAAGTCATGTCTATGTTATGCCATTCTTACTATGTTCTACTTTCATATGCTATTATGTTTTTGTCTACATGAGTACGGTAGTGAAGTAGAACGATCCCTTAGCAATGTTTAAGTTAAATGCTTCCTCAAATCTTGCACTATCATAAGTCTTGTACAATCGGTGGTGGGTCTATGAAATTAGGGTGCCACTGGTTTCCTCGACTAGGCAGATTCGTATCGGATACTTACTACAAGAAGGTTTGGTTACTTAAACAAGGTCATCCTAACGGTTAGGGACCTTGGAGCATGGGTAGGTTGAGCGTAGCATAGAGATGCTGCCTAACAACGAGTCATATGTGATATGATTAGCAAAGTGTTGCTTACCGATCTACCATGTCTTCTAGAGGTGATGCTAAAGCTCACTAGTTGACTTGTTAGATGTGGGTCTTGAATCACTAAGTATCAATTGAGGGATATTGATTTTAGTGGGAGTAGATTTTATTTTGATATAATTTACTCTTTCATGGATACATTGTCTTAGTATTTTACGTTACTTTTATTGTAGATGGCCGCTCGCAATGAACCATTTTCTTTGCATACAATTCTTGAGAAAGATAAGTTGAATGGAACAAATTATGTGGATTGGATCCGCAACCTGAGAATTGTTCTCAGGGCTGAGAAAAAGGAAGAAATTCTAGACACCTCATTACCAGATGAGCCTGATAAAAATGCAACTGCTACTGAGAAAAACGCTTACAAGAAAGCATGTGATGCGGATCTTAAAATGAGTTGCCTCATGCTTGCTTGTATGGAAACTGATCTGCAGATGCAGTTCGACAACAATCATTCAGCGAACCATATGATCGTGGCACTTGAAGATATGTTCCAAACTCAAGTGCGGACTGAAAGGTTCAATGTCTCTAAGGCGCTTGCAGAAACCAAGCTAGCAGAGGGCGCAGCTGTTGGTCTATATGTAATCAAGATGGTTGGTTACACTCAGAGGTTGCAGAAGCTAGGCTTCCCAATTGGCCAAGAGTTGGCTACTATTTCATTATTGCATCGCTTTCGGCCAGCTATGGAAACTTCATCTCGAACTACCATATGCATGGAGCGGAGAGGGGCTTGAATGAACTGTGTGGCATGCTAAAAACAGCAGAGGCTGACATCAAGAAAGGTGCCGGCAGTAGCCAAGTGTTGGCGATCTAGAACCGACCTCGTTTTAAGAGGAAGGGCAATTCTTGGAGGAAGAAGAAGGGCAAGGCTAAAGATGAGATCTCTAAGCCAAACCCATCTGCTGCCAAGGCTGGACCATCTGCAAATACAGATTGCTTTTATTGTAAGGGAAAAGGTCACTGGAAAAGGAACTGCAAGGAGTACTTGGCGTCCTTAGAGAAGGATGGCGGCGGTAAAGGTACTGCTACTGCTTGTACTCTTGTTGTTCATGTTACAGACATTTTCCTCGCTAACTCTTATATCAATTCTTGGGTATTTGATACCAGATCGGTTGCTCATATTTGCAATACGATGCAGGGAATGATAAGAAGTAGAAGCGTGGAGAAAGGAGAAGTTGATTTTCGTGTGGGCAATAATGCAAGAGTTGCTGCATTGAACGTTGGGACGATGCAACTTCCTTGCCGTCAGGATTTATTTTGGAATTGAATAATTGTTATTTTGTTCCTAGTTTAAGTCAAAACTTTGTGTCACCTTCATGCTTGATGAAGGATGGTTATTCATTTGCGAGTAAAGACAATGGTTGTGTGATCTCAAAGAATGATGTGTTTGTGGCTTTTGCATCCATTGTGAATGGGTTATTTATTTTAAATCTTGATGATGCACCTGTCTGTAATATTAGTGCTAAACGGCCTCGGCTTAATGAGTTAAGTCCTACCTATATGTGGCATTGTCGTTTGGGTCATATAAGTGAGAATCGCATGAAGAGGCTCCATGATGATGGTCTTCTAACTTCGTTTGATTTTGAATCGTACGAGACATGTGAGGCTTGCTTGCTAGGCAAGATGACCAAGGCGCCATTCAAAGGATTTCCTGAGAGGGCATCTGACTTATGGAACTTGTACATATTGATGTATGTGGACCAATGAGCACAACAGCTAGAGGCAGATTTTAATACTTCATAACTTTTACTGATGACTTTAGTAGATATGGATATGTCTACCTAATGAAGCATAAGTCTAAAACATTTGAAAAGTTCAAAGAATTTCAGAATGAAGTAGAGAATCAACGTGGCAAGAAGATCAAGGCCTTGCGATCTGATCGTGGAGGCGAATATCTAAGTCATGAGTTTAGCAATCATCTTAAGAGTTATGGAATTGTTCCACAGCTTACGCCACCCGAAACGTCTCAGAGAAACGGCGTGTCTGAGCAACGTAATCGGACCTTGTTGGACATGGTTCGGTCTATGATGAGCCAGTCGGACCTACCTTTATCGTTTTGGGGATACGCTCTAGAAGCAGCTGCTTTCACCTTAAATAGGGTACCATCTAAGTCCGTAGTTAAGACACCATATGAGTTGTGGATTAGTAAGAGTCCCAGTTTGTCTTTTTCTAAAAATTTGGGGTTTGTGAAGTTTATGTTAAACAACTTATATCAGATAAACTAACATCCAAATCGGACAAGTGCTTTTTTATGGGATATTTGAAGGAAACTTTAGGGTATTATGTCTATAATCGGTCAGAGGGCAAAGTGTTTGTTACTCGAAATGGTGTTTTCTTAGAGAAAGAATTTCTCAAAAGAGAAAAGAATGGACAAAAGGTGTATCTTGAAGAAGTTTAAGATGAGCCAGTAGGGACTGACTCTGCGAGTGATGCTAATGTAGCAGAGCAAGTTGAGACACCCGTGGCAGTGGAGACACCACCACAACCATGAAGATCAGTGAGATTTCACGCATTGCGTGGGAATTTGTTATTGTTAGACGATGACGAACCTGCGGATTATGCGGAAGCTATGATGGATCTAGATTCCAAGAAATGGCAAAGTGCCATGAGATCCGAGATAGATTCCATGGAAGACAATTAAGTTTGGAACTTGGTTGACCCGCCTGATGGGGCTAGACCCATAGAGAGCAAATGGATCTTTAAGAAGAAGGATATGGACGAAAATGTCCACGTCTATAAAGCTCGACTTGTCACAAAAGGTTTTCGGCAAGTTCAAGGAATTGACTACGATGAGACATTCTCGCTAGTAGCGATGCTTAAATTTATTCGGATCATTCTAGCAATTGCTGCATATTTCGATTATGAGATATGGAAGATAGATGTTAAAATAGCCTTTCTAAATGGGTATTTAGAAGAGGACGTGTATATGATACAGCCCGAAGGTTTTGTTGATCCTAATAATGCTGGAAAGATATGCAAGATTAAGAAATCTATTTATGGGTTAAAGCAAGCATCTTAGAGCTGGAATATTTGTTTTGATGAGGTAGTCAAAGGGTTTGGCTTCTGTCAGAATGAAGAAGAACCTTGTGTTTACCAGAAGGTAAGTGGGAGCGCTATTGTGTTTCTAATCTTATATGTGGATGACATACTATTGATTGGGAATGATATTCCTATGTTGCAATTTGTAAAGACTTCACTGAATAATAGTTTTTCTATTGAAGGATTTAGGAGAAGCAGCATTCATCTTGGGAATTAAGATCTATAGAGATAGGTCGAGAAGGCTAATAGGATTAAGCTAAGACACGTACATTGACAAGGTGTTAAAATGGTTCAACATGGAACAGTCCAAGAAAGGGTTCTTGCCTATGTCACATGGTATGCGCTTTAGTGACAGGCAGTGTCCTTCATCAGAAAAAGAGCGCAACCACATGAGTAAGGTTCCATATGCTTCGGCCGTCGGTTTCATCATGTATGCCATGATATGTACTCGCCCAGATGTCTCATATGCTCTAAGTGTTGCGAGCAGGTACCAAGATAATTCGGGTGAACCTCACTGGACGCTTGTTAAGAACATCCTAAAATACTTACGAAGGACTAAGGATGTGTTCCTAATATATGGAGGTGAGGAGGAGCTCGATGTAAACGGTTACACCGATGCTAGCTTCCAAACCGACGGGGATGACTCACTATATCAATCAGGTTTTGTGTTCACAATAAATGGTGGTGCAGTTAGCTGGAAAAGTTCCAAGCAAAAGACGGTGTCCGATTCTATAGCAGAAGCCGAGTACATTGTAGCTTCTGGCGCTGCAAAGGAAGGTGTTTAGTTGAGGAGGTTCCTCAATGAGCTTGGTGTGTTTCCGAATGCGTCAGACCCATTGAATTTACATTGTGATAACAATAGGGCGATTGCATAGGCTAAGCAACCTAGGGATCACCAGAAGAACAAACATGTACTCCAGAAGTTTCATCTCATTCGAGAGTTTATGAAACGAGAAGAGATCAAATTGTGGAAAATACATACAGATTTAAATGTAGCAGATCCTTTGACAAAGGCTCTTGCACAGCCTAAGCATGAGGCGCACATGAGGTCTATGGGGATTAAACATCTAAGAGATTAACTCTAGTGCAAGTGGGAGACTATTGAGAATATGCCCTAGAGCTAATCATGTAGATGATGATATTCCGATTGTATCCATGATTAATAAAGTGTTCATTGAATATCCATTATAGACAACTTGTATTGATTAACAATTATGTGAATTGTTTGTGAAACTCAATTACTTGAATGGTTATTCTAAAGTTGTCCTTGGTCGGTGTTCTTGTGAGAACACACTTGAATATTAGACCAGCACATGTATTAATTGATGGCTATATTTCACAAGTCATGGACATGGAGATGTCAAACTAATAATGTGGGCACATGTGAGACATGTAGGCTGGACTGACCCGACATGAGAAAGTCTTTATTCATGTCATGTGCGTTATGTCCTTAGACCTAAGATTGTGTATGTACTCAAGATATGAAATGGCCTACTTAGGGACTATCAAACGCTGCTCCGTAACTGGGTAGTTATAAAGGTGGTCTTCGGGTGGGCGGGAAGCATGCTTTGAGACATAGACAATCAAGATAGAATTTGCCCCTCTCTACGCGAGAGAGATATCACTGGATCACTCAAGTGATTGGATCAACAAATGCATGGCCGTGCTTGGGTTAAGTGTTAACCCACGAGTTAACCATATATCGAGTGGCAAAGGGAATAACTTGTATGTGATCGTAGTGGTTCGTCTGATATGATCTTTGCGTGCACATAGGAGTTTTCACGCCTTGCTAGAGGCCGCTGTCAACTATTGGGCGAGTAGGAGTACTCGGCCTATGTCAATGTGTGCATGAACCCATAGGGTCGCACGCTTAAGGGGCTGGAAGCCTAATTCGGGTTGGACCCGAATTAGATAAGGCTTAGGGTTACTAATGGGCCTCCAACTCATGAGCTCATTGGGGACGCCTATATAAGCAAGGGGTAGGGGCGCGGTCAGGGTTACACACGCCTTTGGCAGCCGTTGTTGCCTTCCCCACGCTCGCGCCTTCTGTTCCTCGCGGACCTAGCAGTCCGGAGGTGCATCGCTTCTTTCCTGCACGTGTGGGATTCCTCGGAGGTGCTGCATCTGGAGCACTGGGACGAGCCGCGCGAGGGGATTGAGGTGACGGACGACCACGCAATTGCACTGCCTGCTGCGACGCGTACGACTACATTGAGTCGTTTTCCGCTGCACCTGCGCGTCTAGTGGTAATTCGGTAACCTGTAAGTAGCAGTAGATCCTGGTTTATGAGGTCGAAAAGTTTTGTTTTCTAGCTAGCGTAGCACCCTCATAACCCTTCAATAAGGGATGTCATTATGGATAGATGAAGATGAATGTGGTTATTACGAGTGCCTTGACCTAGTAAGTAGTTGGCATGTGGGCATGGACGATCAAGGTGTGTCTAATATTGTTAAGAGTGTGTATAATGTGTTCACCTTGATATTTTTAGGGAATGTGTATGGGAAGGATAACGAAAGTTCCCAAAGGATGCAAGGAAAGCTTTTGTGGCATGTTCGGCTAATTTAGTGCCCTTGTTGATCAAAATACATCTTCTAATTGTAGTATTTATTGCAACAAATTATTTCCCAAAAATTTAGTGCAAAGAAAACACTAAATTTTGTGGCGTTATTATAAACTTAGACAACATAAATGTTAACAATAGGAGCTTATCAAGAAACATAACCTTAACATTATATCATTCAATTAACACGGTCAAATCTTCTATAAATACGCACAATTTTCAAGCAACAAGTACCTCAATGTCATATACTACTTGTCTCGAAAATGGTGTCATTCTAGATTTGCATTGAGTCCATTTTTTCTTAAATTTGACTAAGCTTATAGAAAATATTATTAACATTTATGATATCAAATAAATATACTATAAATATATATTCCATGATTAATTTAGTGATATTTATTTGGTATCATAAATATTACTACTTTGTACTTTCTATGGAGTTAGTTAAAGTTAAAGCTATTTGATACCTCAAAAAGCGAGAAATATATTCTTCTCAAGACTAAGGAAGTATCTTATTTGTTCTTCCACCTTTGAAACCAGTCAAACCATTTGAAATCAACTTCACACTATACTCAGGCCCCAAGTTTGGTGCTACACCTCGTTCTCACGAAATGTTTATCGGTAAAAAAAGAATAATGGCGATGATCCAATAGGACTATATATTTGCTTGGTTTGGTGTTTTCGAGCTCATAGGCCATAGGGGGATTGGATCTATTTACTATGTCTAAATCCAATCTTTGGAAGCTACAAATATATTTTTATGAGCTCTAAATATTTTATTTGGGCCGCCATATTCCAATCTAAATCTATGATTTTTTAGTAACCTTTAGATGCTTATTGACATTTTTCTGTGGTTCTATTCTAAGTTAAAAGACATATTAAAACGTCTTTTGAAAATGGAAGAAGTGCTTACAAGATTTTAACTAGAAAGGACAAAACCTCCATAAAGCCAAATTCAATACAGGGTAATGAGATAATTTGAATGGTTTTAAGAATTTAGGCGGTACTTGTCTACTTTCGATAATAAAAATCTAACTACGACTAATGTTCCTTGTAAAAAAAAAACTACGACTAATGTTCAGCAAGACAAGGTAAAATAAAGAGTTAAATACACCACAGACGCCTTAACTTGCAAGTGTTATATAGGTCCATGAACTTTGAAAATGTATTTCTGGACCTCCGAACTTGCTAGATGGTACACCGTAGGCCCATAGCAGCCATGTGGACATTTTTTGCTGATGTGGCATGCTAGAGTGGCATGTATATTTTATTTAGCCCCTCAGTTTTATTTTTCTCTTAAGAAAAGAGGCGCTCTCTTCTCCTCTCTCAACTGCCAAGGTCCAAGTCCACCTGCTGACCTGCACATACAAGGCCCTAGGCCCCTAGCTAGCCCGAGATGTCCATCAGGCGCAGTGCTGCCTCCGGGAACAACCTCTTGCCCTTGATGTACAGTGAGCCGGCACCATCAGCACCCTGCTATGGTGAGCAGGGGCGAGAGCTGGAGCGCATCGCCGTGGGCGTCACGCGGAGGCGGTGGTGCAGCGGAGCCGAAGCTGCGCCGAGCCGCCGACATATAGCCGCGATTGTCTTTGGAAGGGCAACACACACGCTCCCGTACTCGGAGCCGAGGACGGCGCAAGCGTGTGCGGCTAGCGATGGTCCATGATGGCCCGCGAGGCTGTGCGCCAGTCTGCCTCGTTTCGCCGGCCTCGGTGGTAATGACAGGGCATCGAAGGCGACCCGAGAGACGACCTAGAGCCCCCCGCCTCTCCGGCGTACCCAAGGCCTCATCGTGCGTGCTGCGTGTTCACGTCTCACCACGACCCGGCCAAGTTCAAGCTACACACGGTTGCTAGCAACACGCAGATCTTCAGTTCTCCACGGCTCGCCGGGGTGCGAGGGTCTCGCGAGTGCCCATATCGTCGTCATCCTCCACCAGCAGCCGCGACCTCGGCCTAGCTCCAACATCCTCAGACACCTCGATCAGCTCGTCGGCCATCTATATATAGCTGTTCAGTGCCGCCTCCACTTTGACATTTTTCTGGACTCTTTGGCTCTTTGCATTAACATATATAGCCATATAGGCCATGCACCGGACCGCTACAGTCGCGCTCATATATAGGGAGCTCTGCTATTCACTGAATCAAACACCTAATGAAACATCCTCAATTTTCCACGAAGGGAAAATACACAGAATGGCAGATAATATAATAGTTTGAAGCATCAAACCATCTCATTATCCCGCAGTAGTCGATACAGGATCCATACATCGTACAAAAGATTATAATTAGGGGGAATTACATAAATAATTCATCGCCACACTGGCGGAATCATCAGAGTAGCAGCAGCCTCTGGAACGGCTGCAGAAGGCGGAAGTACAATAAAATCTCCAAAAAGAAGCCTGAGCGTAGGAACGAGACGTCTACTCCTCCTCATC
>CM041634.1:40043263-40057310 GCA_023333625.1 Bothriochloa decipiens
CCGCATATCCCGAGATTCGACCTTATCCGATGAGCCTCGACCCCCTCAACTCGACCCAAGGCCTCGACCGTCGCCCCTCGACACCGTCACGTCGACCCTCGAGCGGGACTTCAACAACTTTGGTCAACACTTCAACAACTACTGACGCGATGGCCACAAGGCTTCCCATACCGACGTATGCCTCTACAGCGGCACCGACATGATCGGCATCAACGTCATACGTCACCAACCACGTGAGCCCTAAAAACATGTACTCCTGTGCCCCTCCTTCTCTTATAAAAGGAGGAGCCAGGACTTTAGCTAGAGGAGAGATCCTAGAGCTTCATACGCTAAGGCTTAGATCACAGAACAACACCGTGAGACAGTGTAGAGAGCTAAGCGCCCGAAACGCTCGAGCTCAAGCCCACACTTCTCATACCCGCTTGTATTCACCCCTGTATTAGCGCTTCGGTGCAAAATAACGCGGACTATCCTCCCTCCCGCTGGACGTAGGGCCTTCTTTGCCCCAACCAGGATAAATCGTTGTGTCCTTCTTGCATCACTCACTGGATTAAGGGAGCACGCAATTACGAATTTACTCGTTGGTGTTGATCCCCGGGGTCGAAACACCAACAGTTGGCGTGCCTGGTAGGGGTCCTGCGTGTTACCAATGATTTCCTGCCATTCTTTCCGGATGGGCGACTCTGTTTCACCACTTCCTCGCGCTACGGTGATCTGGTTCGGGAGCCTGGAATTCATGTCCCTCGGACAGGGCTATGACATGACCCTGCTCTCGATCAGTGACCCAAGCGGAGGTCGTAGTGTGCCCCCACGCTCAGGATGGGGCACTCGTCAGTCTCGCCACCATGCGGCCGCAACCAGGAGGCGCGATCGGCGCCGTCATCGCCATCAACCTGAGTCGAGATTGGTGCCCGCTGGGAGCGAGGGGCCCCTTGTTGGGGGATTATCTGACCTGAGTTCAGGAGCAGAGGACGGATCGGCAGGGCTCCACGACAACCTCAACTTCACCTTCGCAATGCACTCATTGAGGGAGCCCGGCAGAGCTCCCCCGATGCGCGTAACCCCCACTACATCGAGCCTACTTCCGCACGAGCTGTTCGAGCATCGTCGACGGTTCCCATTCGGCCCCAATAATGGCGCAAAGGCATTCTCGACCTTGACCCGCGCCAACATGAGCACGATAGGGGACCGCCCAGGCGCCCTCCTTTGAGCAATGACGGACGTGGGGACGGTCATGCCGGCCTCCGTGGACTTGGGCTTCGTGAGAGCACCCGGCCCCCGAAGGTACACCGTCGGCACACTCCGACAGCAGCTGCAGCAGGAGGCGTGGGGACAATTCCCCGTCTTCTACTTCGGCGACCCCGACTCCGGCTCTGACCATTGGGACCCTACCCGCGAGTGTCTCCATATCGGCGGTGACGTTGCCTCCAGTGAGGACACTGTCGATCCGTTGACCGATGCGGCTACCGCTGCTGTGGGAGGGGCTCCCCCCAGAGCAGAGGTTTGAAAACCAGTCACACCCCGAGAGGCGTGCCCCTGTCCTGATGAGAAGGATGCACAGCTGGCACAAATTCGGGAGTTGCAGGCTAAACTCGTCGACGACCAGGAACGACTGCGCCAGCTCGAGCGAACCCTCGAGCAGGAGCGACCACCACTCGGTGGAAGAGCCCGAGCCAGGGCCTGAGAGGTCAGCCGGCAGATCAACAAGGGCGGGGCACCCGAACATCCCGTCAATCGTTACCCTCGAGCAAGCCAGAACATTGTCGCGGTGGCTATGCTTCTTTGCAATATGCATGCGCCATCCAACTCGCAAGCTCGACGGGTACAACACGAGATCAAGGGTCTCCTCGAAGTTGCTGCTGTTCAGCAAGCCGAAAGCTCAGCCTCGAGGCATCGAGGGGCAGCTTCTGAACCACAGGACGAGCCCTGCTGGCCCGAAAGGGACGGCTCAATCGATCAAGAGGCGGCCACCCGAGTGAAGAAGACACCAGCCCGAGATCGTATCATCGACAACCGCGCCCCGCGTGACGCGCGCCTTGATATCATCGAGAGCCGCAAGCGCAAACACGGGGACGCCGAAGATCGAGGGTACAACGCCCATCGTGGGGGACGTTACGACAGCGATGAAGACCGATGGGCCTCGGAGCCACCGGGTCCCTAAGTTTTCAGCAGGACGATCCGCCATCGTGGGGACGTTACGACAGTGATGAAGACCCGATAAGTTTTGACCCCCCACGAGCGTCGTCAAGTACAATGGCAAAACCAAACCCGAGCTCTGGCTAGCCGATTTTCGACTGGCTTGTCAGGCAGGCGTGGCATGTGACTACCACGCGATCATACGTCACCTTCCCCTGTTCCTATCCGACACCGCGCATAGGTGGCTCGAGGAGCTTACCCCTGACCAGATTCACGACTGGGTCGACCTGGTCCGGATCTTCGTGGGGAACTTTAAGGGCACCTACGTGCGTCCTGGAAACTCCTAGGAACTGCGCAACTGCAAGCAGAAACCAGGGGAGTCTCTATGTGACTTCGCTCAACATTTCTCCAAGATCCGAACCGAACTCCCCCACATCTCTGATCTTGATGTAATTCTAGCATTTGTTGCGGGTACGACCTGCAAGGATCTAGTTCGCGAGTTGGGGCGCAACCGCCCCAACACCGTTGATGAGCTCATGGATGTGGTCACCAATTACGCGGTTGGCGAGGAGGCAGTCGGAGCCTTCTTCGACGACGAAAAAGATAAGAGAAAGGCACCGGCAGTCGATGCTGGGGGCTCAAACAAAGGTTCGAAGAAGAACAACAAGAAGAAGAAGAATCAGCAAGGCAAGCGTGAGGTTGTAGACGACGATCTCGTTGCAGCAGCCGAGCGCAAAAAACCTCGAGGTCCCCCCGAAGGGGCCATCTTCGACAAGATGCTCGAAGAGCCCTGCCCTTATCACAAGGATGGGGCGAAACACAAACTCAAGGACTGCCGCATGCTTTGAAAGCACTTTGAGCAACTGGGCGTCAAGAAGGGTGACGACAAGAAAGACCAGCGCGACAATGACAGAGACAACGGGGAAGACAGAAAATTCCACGAAGTCTATGACTGCTACATGATCTACGGAGGCCCCTCGACCCAGCTCATGCCTCGACAGCGCAAGAGGTGTCAAGAAGTCTTCTCCGTCCAAGTTGTGACACCCCACTACCTTGACTAGTCCGATGCACCCATCACGTTCGATCGCGACGACCATCCGGATCGCGTCCCCAACCCCGGAGCCTATCGCTCGTCGTCGACCCAATCATCGTCAACACCTGCCTCTCAAAGGTCCTCATGGATGACGACAGTAGCCTGAACATCATCTACCTCGAGACCCTCAACCTCATGGGGGTCAAGAGGTGCCAACTCCAACCCAGCACCGGGGGCTTCCATGGCGTCGTACCAGGGAAGAAGGCTCTTCCCATCGGTCGCATTGACCTTCCCGTCTGCTTTGGCACCCCTGCCAACTTCAGGAAAGAAACCCTCACCTTCGAGGTGGTCAGGTTTCATGGAACCTATCACGCCATCATCGGCCGACCGGGCTACGCGCAATTCATAGCGATCCCAAACTACACCTACCTCAAGCTCAAGATGCCAGACCCAGAGGTGTCATCACCATCGGCTCCTCCTACGAGCATGCGTATGACTGCGACATCGAATGCGTCGAGTATGGAGAGGCCGTCAAGCAAAACGCGATGATAGCCTCAACCCTCGAGCGCCTCGCCGACGAGGTGCCCGAACCTAAGCGTCACGCCGGCAGCTTCGAGCCAGCGCAAGACACCAAGAAAATCCCCCTCGACCTGAACTGCTCTGGCGAGAAGGTGCTGACGATCGGTGCCAACCTCGGGAGCAAATAGGAAGCAGTGCTTGTCAACTTTCTCCGCGCGAACGCCAATGTGTTTGCATGGAGTCCTTCGGACATGCCGGGCATACCAAGGGAAGTTGCTGAGCACGCCTTGGAGATCCGAGCCAGGTCTCGACCGGTGAAGCAACGCCTGCGCCGCTTCGACGAGGAGAAGCGCAGGATCATCGGCGAGGAGGTACACAGGCTTTTGGCGGCTGGATTCATCAAGGAGGTTCATCACCCTGAATGGTTATCTAATCCCGTGTTAGTTAAGAAAAAGAATGGAAAAATGCGAACGTGTGTTGACTATACTAGTTTAAACAAAGCATGTCCCAAAGTTCCATTTCCTTTACCATGCATTGATCAGATTGTTGACTCTCCGCGGGATGTGAAACCCTCTCATTCCTTGATGCTTATTTCGGCTACCACCAAATCAAGATGAAAGAGTCCGACCAGCTCGCGACTTCCTTCATCACACCTTTTGGCATGTACTGCTACGTCACCATGCCCTTCGGCCTTCGAAACACCGGGGCAACGTATCAGCGATGCATGCTCCATGTCTTCGGCGAACACATAGGCAACGCGGTCGAGGCCTATGTCGATGACATCGTGGTCAAATCCAAAAAAGTCGACAACCTCATCCATGACCTCGAAATCGCATTCGGATGCCTTCGAGCCAAGAATATAAAACTCAACCTTGAGAAATGTGTCTTTGGAGTGCCTCGGGGCATGCTCCTTGGATACATCATCTCCCAGCTCGGGATCGAGGCCAACCCCGAGAAGGTCATAGCCATTGCACGAATGGGTCCGATTTGAGATCTCAAGGGCGTACAGAAGGTCATGGCTGCCTTGCGGCTCTCAGCAGTTTCATCTCACGATTGGGGGAAAAGGCCCTGCCCCTGTACTGCCTCTTGAAAAAATCTGAACGCTTCATATGGACCGCGAAGGCCGAGGAGGCCCTCGATAAACTCAAGAGCATGCTGACCTCTGCCCCGATCCTCGTCCCTCCTCGATCAGCGACGTCGACTGAACCGCCCGAGCCCCTCCTCCTCTACGTCACCGTGACCACTCAGGTGGTAAGCGCGGCCATAGTGGTTGAGAGGCAAGAGGAAGGGCACGCCTTGCCCGTCCAGCGGCCGGTCTACATCGTTAGTGAAGTGCTTTCAAAAACCAAGATCCGCTACCCGCAGGTGCAAAAGCTGCTCTACGCCATCGTCCTTACGCATCGCAAGCTCAAACATTACTTCCTCAGCCACCCGGTTACCGTGGTGTCTTCTTTCCCCTTGGGGGAGATCAACCAAAACCGGGAGGCTGCTGGAAGAATTGCTAAGTGGTCAGTCGAGCTCATGGGCGAGACCATCACCTACGCACCACGGAAGGCCATCAAATCTCAGGTGCTAGCGGATTTCATCGCTGAGTGGACCGACACCCAGTTGCCGCCAGTTCAAATCCAAGCCGAGCTGTGGACGATGTACTTCAACGGGTCGCTCATGAAGACAGGAGCAGGAGCAGGCTTGCTCTTCATCTCACCCCTCAGAGTCCACATGCGCTACGTCATCCGCATCCACTTTGCCGCTTCTAATAACGTTGCAGAGTACGAGGCTCTTGTCAACGGGTTGCGTATTGCCCTCGAACTCGGGGTCCGACGCCTTGACGTTCGAGGTGACTCGTAACTCATCATCGACCAAGTGATGAAGGCCTCGAGCTGCCACGACGCCAAGATGGAAGCCTACTGCAATGAAGTGCGCAAACTGGAAGACAAATTCCACGGCCTCGAGCTCAATCATATTGCTCGACGCTACAACGAAGCTGCGGACGAGCTCGCGAAGATCGCATCAACTCAAAGTAATATCCCTCTATTCTCGAGAGACCTCTTCGAGCCCTCCGTTGACTTGGGCTCGGGGGCTGGCACCACACCCTCGAAACTCAACCCTGCGGCCTCGACCGAGGCCCCCTTGATCGGGGCCGAGGTCATGGAGATCGAGGGGACACCTCCTCCGTCGAGCCCACCTCTGGATTGGCGAGTCCCTTTCCTCGACTACCTCATTCGAGGGGAACTCCCGGAAGACCGGACCGAGGCTCACCGGCTCGCGCGACGGGCCATGTCCTACGTCATCTACGGTGATGGCAGGGAACTCTACAGGCAAAGCCCATCAGGCATCCTCCAGCGCTGTATCACTATCGAAGAAGGCAGGAAGCTCCTCGAGGACATACACTCGGGGGCTTGCGGCCACCACGCAGCGCCGAGGACCCTCATTGACAACGCCTTCCGACAGGGTTTCTACTGGCCAACCATCGTTTCTAACACCATCAACATTGTCCACTCGTGCAAGGGGTGCCAATTCTACGCCAAGCAGACGCACCTCCCAGCTCACGCCTTACAGATGATCCCCGTCGCCTGGCCGTTCGCGGTCTGGGGGCTTGACATCGTGGGGCCTCTCAAGAGGACCACCAAGGGGTACACGCACCTACTCGTTGCTGTCGATAAGTTTACTAAGTGGATCGAGGCCCGGCCTATCGGCAACATCCGCTCCGAGCGGGCGGTCGAGTTCTTCACCGACATCATCCATCGCTTCGGGGTCCCGAACATCATCATCACTGACAACAGCACACAGTTCACTGGCAAGAAGTTCTTGGATTTCTGCGATCGCCATCACATCCGTGTGAACTGGTTTGCGGTCGCTCATCCTCGAACTAATGGCCAGGTCGAGCGCGCCAATGGCATTGTTTTGCAGGGCCTCAAGCCAATAATCTTCAATCGGCTTAACAAGCATGGAAAGAAATGGGCAGTGGAGTTGCCTTCGGTCCTCTGGAGCTTAAGGACAACACCCAGTCGAGCCACGGGGTTCACACCGTTCTTCTTGGTCTATGGGTCCGAGGCCGTCCTCCCTACTGATCTCGAGTATGGTTCCTCTCGACTAAAGACCTATAGCGAGCAAACCAACGAAGAAGCCCTCGCAAATGCTGTCAACCAGCTCGAGGAGGCTCGAGACATGGCGCTGATTCACTCTGCGAGTTATCAGCAAAAACTTCAATGCTACCACGACAAACACGTGCGCTCGAGGGACTTCCAAGTTGGAGACCTTGTCCTACATCGATGACAGACCAACAAGGGGCGTCACAAGCTGACTCCACCATGGGAAGGTCCATACACTGTAGCTGAGGTGCTGAAGCCTGGAATGTACAAGCTTGCAAACAACAAGGGTGAAACCTTCACCAACACATGGAACATCGAACAGCTACGTCGTTTCTACCCCTAGGGCACCGATGCCCTTGTATATTCTCGCATGTTTTGTACATTTTCGCATGACAAATATAAGAAGTACTTTCGATTATAAGTTCAAACTTATTATTATACATGCAAGAGGTAGCGTCGACCCTATCTCACTAGAGTCGAGCCTCCCTTGGGGGCTAACGGGGGGAACCCCTAAGTTCCTAAACAATATGAACAATTTTTCAAAAAATCGAGCGTCTCCTTTTGCTTTGTAACTAAGTAGAAAACGCCTTGAACTCCCTCAAGGTCGATAAGGGCTGTCGAGCCAGGAGCTCTCCTACGCCCCAGGGCTACGGTACCTCCACTCACTCCCCCCTCAAGGGATACGAGCATGCGTCAAACGCTTAGTCAAAAAGCAAAGGTCAGATGATCGAAGCTCGAGCGTCTCTTCTTTCCTTCGCTTCAACGCGCTTCACGACTAAGAAGAAAACGCCTCGAATTCCCTAAGGATCGAGGGCTGTCGAGCCGGGAGCTCTCCTATGCCTCTGGGCTACAGTACCTCCACTCGCTCCCCCCTCGAGGGATACGAGCACGTGTCGAACACTTAGTCAAAAAAGCAAAATCTAGGCGAAAGAAAACAGAGAAGGCTCGAACTTGAAATATCCAAATGCATTACGATAGATGCATATATGTCTTAAAGGCCCTCGAGGCCACACAGAATACAACTTACAAAAACTAACTTATTTGCACGGGCACCTTCGCCCAGTTTTACAGGCCCGCTCCGCCGTCTCCGTCGCCGCCCTCCTCGATGGTGTACCCTTCATCTTTGGGGGCAGGACTTCATCCTCGAATAGCTTCGCCAGCGCTTCCCCCGGCCTCTCGGCATCCTGGATCAGCCCCCGGCATTGCTCCTCATTCTCGGCATTGGTCTTCGAGATGTCGGGGACGAAGCCTTGGGCAACGACGTCCATGACGAAGATGAAGCCGGAGGAAACCACCGCCAGTGCACGCTTCACGCCGGTGTGGAGCGCCTCCCGCACGTGATCCCGAAGGGTGGCATCGAGGTGGTAGAGCCGGTTGACGAGCGCGGCCCCCGGGACATCTTCTTCAGCCACCTCGACGGGCTCAACCTCCTAGGAGGTACAGAGCCTGTTGATGGCAACCCGGAACCTGCCGAGAAGCGCCCCCTTCACCACGAGGCCCTCCTGTAGCGCCTTGGCGGCAGCCCGAGTGGAGAGCAGCTCGGACTCAAGGCCTAAAAGACAAAACAAGAGTTAAACAAGTCACACGGAAAGAAAAAGGTCAAAACCCACCAAGGAACTCACTGACACAGCGGGTCTGGAGGGCGCTGTGGTCCTCTAGCATGGCATCACGCTCCTCCCGAGCCTCGTCTCGCTCCCGTTGGGCCTCCTTGAAAGCCCAAGTCAAGTCGATCTTCTCGCACTGGAGGGTCTCAAGGGCGCCACCAGCCAAGATGATGGCTTGCTCCTTCTCTCGAAGGGTAGCCTTCATCGCCTCGAGCTTGGCGTCTAGGCTGTCGACTCGACCCTTCACCTCATTGACCAAGGCGGAGAGGGTGTTGCGCGCCGTGGAGACCTGAGCCAAACTGGCCTTGAGCGAGCGGATATGCTCCATGGAGCCCGGGCCTCCTCCACGAGCAGCTTGACGTGCTCTTGCGCGTGAGCGCCATCACTCTTGGCGTCTTTCGCTTCGCCCCTGGCCGCGTTGACCTCCTCCTTGACCCGTCGGAGCTCCTCCTTGACTCGGGCGGCTTTGCCTCGAGCTACCTCGGTGTCCTTCTTCGTCTGGGCGGCCTCCTCCTTGGCCCTGGCGGCCTCCTCCCTGGCCCGCTTCACCTCCTCCTCGACCTCGGGCACCCTGCTCTGCGCAGAACAGCTGGCCTCGAGTTGGCAAAGCACTTCTTCCCGGCTGTTATGCGTTTCATGGAGGAAGTATGACTTGGAGTGGGAACGCCTCCGCAAGTCCTAGAAACAGGAAATCGAGGGTTAAGGCGATCCATACAGGCAAAGCCAAAAACCTTATGTGATCCAAACGGGGACTTACCGTGAGACTCTAGTCAAGATCCCCAACAAGCTTGACACCCAGGTTGAGGAAGTGCTGCAGCCATGCCGGGGACTGCTCCACGCCCTCCCAGTGCTCCACCGGGTCATCCATCTCGATCCTGGGAGCGCTGGAGTCACCGAGCTCCTGGAGCAAGACACGCTCCTTGCCCCAATGAGAGAAGAGTGTCTTGCCTTGGTTCACGCCAAGGACTTGATATCCTCCGCCACGTCGCGTGGGGCACCGTGGTGCTCCGCCAACTCGGCCGAGGTGGGGAACTCCGATGTGGCGCCGGTGCCTCCCGGCCTGGGGTCGGATGTCGACCTCCTCCTCAATGGGCCAGGAGCCCCCAATGCGATGGCGACCGCCGTCTCCTCCGACCGCTTCGCCTGTGGACTAGAAACCGCTGGCTCCTGCAACGGCACGGCTGACGGCTGCGGTGGCTGGCTCAACGTTGGCTCAGGCGCCTCCTGAGGCGGTGGAGGGGACGAGGCCATCGCTTTCTCCAACGTCACATCCTGTGGCGCCGGCAGGTCCACCATCGACATGTCTGCCGGCGGGCTTGGTGCCGAGGTTTCCTCCTCAAGCTGTGTCGAGGGTTTCAGCACCGCTTCTTGTAGCAGCTCGTCGAGGGTGATCATAGACACCCACTGTTTTGGGAGTTCCGAGGTCTCCTCCCCCTCCGATGGCTTGGGCGGCTGCTGCGCTGATGGGTCCGGCAGCGTCACGTCCCTCGACGGCGTCTGCTGCTCTTGATGGTGCTGGGGCCGTTCCCCGATCACCTCCTCCTCCTGCCACTCTTGCGGCTCCTCCTCCTGCTACATCGGCGGCACCTCCTGCTTCCATTGAGCCTCCAACTCGCGTAGCCCTGTCGGCCACAGCTTCCGCTCCCCGTCGAAGGGGGAGGGGTGATGGCCTCCTCACCCTCGAGGTCGATGGGGGCTACCTCCATTCCCGGCTCGTGGCCCTCGGGGGCTCCCGCCTCAGGCATGGAAGCAGAGACCTCGGGCTGGCCTAGGTCAGGGGCTCCTGACGCCGGGGCTCTGCTCTCTACGCCGGGCCGAGCTCGGGGACCACGGACGTCGACATAAGGGAGGCGCTCCCCCTCCTGCATCTTCCTCCGCTCGGAGTCACCGCCTTTCACGGCCCCTCAGTCGCTCGACCCTGCAGCAAGAGCAGAACCCGTCAGCCTACCACGAGCAATAGCCCCGAGGGCTTAGGACAGCCACCTCGCCTCCCACGGTGCCAAGGGCCTCGACGTCGCACCTGTGGCCGAGGCCCTCATCTTCATGGCTGTGTCCACCCTAAGCCGCTTAGCCGGCACAAGGGTCGTCCCCTCGATGCGGCGCTTTGGCCTGGATGGAAAGCAAGATAGTAGAGAACTTAATGAACTATAGAATGGGAAGCAACAAGAAGAGACTTAAATCGACAACACTTACCCAAATGGGATAGAGGCCTTTTGGGTCCCCCTCGAGCCGCTAGCAGACCTCGAGGCCCCACCCGAGGCCAAGCTCTTCCCAGGGCTGGGGCTGCTAGGGGCTTTCGGTGAGGTCAGCGAGCCTCCCTGCCCCGACGAGGCCTCCTAGACACGACCATGCTCCACCCGCACCGATGACCGGGACCGGGTCTCCTGGGTCGAAGTGGGCGGAGTCCCGCCACGAGCATGACGGGAGGAGGACGAACACCCCTGAGTCGAGGGAGTGGTCGACCTTTCCCCTCACTGGCGCTCCGAGGCCGTAGTCGCCTGCTGAGGGGCACGCTGCTCCGACGCACCTTCCTGTACCGGAAGACGGCCAGCACGAGAGGGACCAGACAGAAGGGGCTCGAGACGTCCCGCCACCCCTTCAACATCATCATCGTCATCATCATCATCCTCGTCTCCCTCATCCTCGAAGGGAGACTCCTCCTCCGGGAGCCCGTCGCGCCTCTGTTGTGCACGGCGCTTCTCGTGCTTTTCGCGCTCCCAGAGCTTCTTGTCCTTTTCCTTTCTCTCCTCATCCTTGTGCCTCTTTTCCTGCTAGGCGTCGAAGTGTCTCACCTGACGATCAGGAGCATCCTCTCTCAACGGGGGCCTCGATCTCCGGTAGTCGATTCTCCCCTGCACGGTCGTGAGGACAAGAGTAAGGAAAAAAGGAGACGAGACGTAAATCCGAAAGGCATGGGTCAAGGCACTCACCAGGTCGAGGCACCCCTCCTTCGTCTGCATGGGGAGGCGGTTGACGTCCTCTGCCCTGAACGAACCCGCAACCATCCCTTTCACCCGCGCGATGATCTCCGCGGCGGGTATCTCCTCGCTGGACATACGACACCTCTCGAGCACTTCGGGCGCCACCGCGCGGAGCATCTCGTCCAACCGTAGCGGGCGCTCCATCAAGGGGAGCACCCATCGACTGTGGAAGGCCGAGACCACCACGCCCGCTGAAACGACCTTGATTTCCGCGAAGGGAAAATCCACAGTGTCGGAGTGTAATATGACCATTTAAATCACATTACCCGATAACAGTTGAATCCATAATCCATACATCGAACAAAAGAGTGCAAATAGAGGGAGTTACAATAACTTATTACATCGCCACAGGGCGGAATCAGAGTTCATGCAGCATTACAACAAAAGCTTGAGGTGCGGAAGCTATCTTCTTCTCTCCAACTTGAGCGTAGGCACGAAACCCTCAATCGCTGTACTCCCCAGATGAGTACTCACTCCTTGAACCTGAAACCAAATTTTCAGTACGATTTGTACTGGCCACACTCCCACCCTATGCATTGCTTTGTGGAAGTGGGTGCAAAATAAGGGTATCTCAAAAGGAACCTATAAAGGCTGGGTTTTCCTATGCAATGTTCAAGTATATAAAACAAAAGTATAATAAACAAGTTTTATACACAAACCCATTCCCTTCATCTATCTCCATCCATATCTGTAGCATCATCTCATCTCATCTCCAACACCCTCTCAGACTCTGGTCGACAAGCCAACTCCCTCTTGGCTTGCCTCAGCGGCCCGCAGCCCTCAAACTGGCTCACGGCCGAAAAATACACTCAGAGGAAGGTAGAACACTCCACTCACTAGTCCGGTGCATGCGAAACATAGGAAAGGTCCATAGCCGAAGATTCGGCATATGTATCGATCGATCAACCATACACTCTGCAGAGGTTTCACTAATCCACCAGATAACCATCATCGATGCACGCGCGCACCTAGGCAGATTCCGGGCGCCTACTGCCATAGGCGATGCCACTCTACCATCCAGCACTGGATCACTGGAACTGTGAAGAGAGCATGTATCCGCTCTCGAAGAGGATGCCATGCCATGTACCCACTCTCGAAGGGGGTGCCATGATCGTCTCGGTAGGGTGTTAGCTCCATCCCATGCATATACCTTCCTATCACTTCTCGCCTAGCAGTAGTGGCATCGACCTATCCAGTGGTTCGGCCGTCTCCCCCCATGGAGAGCGAGTGGAAAGCAAGAGATTCCTAGGTCCGGATACCAGCGCAACAGTTCCTAGATTTGACCAAACCGGGATATCTTCATCAGGGTTTATCTTTAATGTGCTACCACGGCACCTTCATCCCGGGCTCCACCTTTCCGAGGATCACACCCAAGGACCACCATCACATCTCAGTTAGCCCACCACAGGCTCCTCTCTTGGGAATGTCCAGAACCATTCCCTGGCAAGACTTGCTCCAAAAGCTCGTCGTAGATCCCGGCTCGATCGACTCAACCCTCACCCTACTCCTTGCCGTAAGCTCCACCCCAAACCCGGATATAACATCATCAGCTCACATGCTCATCTGAAACATCAACTCACACATCCAGCCTGGCACCCTCCAGGCCTTCCCCGGGTTCATCACGTCGCATCAAAATGTAAGCGAGTGAAGTATAGAAATTATAAGTATAGCAGATAAGCAGGTGGCTATCATAACAGCGGGTAAGCAGGTGATAGTTTACAACAAGGTAGGGCTCATCAAATAAATACTCTATCATGCAGTCCTAGCACAGGCATAGCATTGTAGCAACATGAATTTAAAGCACTAGCCAAACTATAATTGCCATGCGTAATGGGATCTACGAGGTTGGATGGTGTGTGGCACCTTCACTGACGTAGCTGTCGGACTTCTCCTGGTAGTCACTGTCGTCAAGCTTGTCCTCGCTCGAGCCTGTAACGAGATTTAACGGTCGTGGAAGCGACCCCTATAGATTAGCATAAAGAACGAATGCAAAATAGAAGATCCAAATACACTCAAACATAGCCTAGATAGATAGGGCTCGATTTATAGAAAATTTGGATATGTGGATCATAATTTTCTGAGCTCGTATGAATTAGATATGAATTTTCAAAGATTTAACCATTTTCTGAAAAGAGAAAGGGGCTCGAGGGGTTACGGTCTCAAGGTTACGATCTCGAGGGGTATGCTCTCGGGGGGGTATGCTCTCGAGGGGGTTACGGTCTCGAGGGTTAGGTCTCGAGGGTACTGTCTCGAGGACACTGTCTCGAGGGGGGTTACGGTCTCAAGGGTTAGGTCTCGAGGGTATGCTCTCGAGGATATGCTCTCGAGGGTACTCTCGAAGACGGAGAAACTGCTCTGCTCCCACAACGGTGCTCGCTCTCGAGGGTACTGTCTCGAGGGTTATGCACTCGAGGGGTACGCTCGAAGGCGAAGAGACTGCTCTTCTCCCACAGCGGAGCTCGGGCGGTGATGGCGAGGTTAAACATCCGGCGAGGGGCTGCTCCAGGACTTCGCTAACCCGTGCATCATCCTCGGGTCGTCAAGGCGAACACGTAGGCGGTCATCGAGTCAGGAGCTTGGTTCTGGCGACGTGCTTTATGGCGGACAGCGGCTCGAGGGTGATGGTGCTCGAGGTGTCAAACTCGAGGGTGACGGTGCTCGAGGTGTCAAACTCGAGGGTCG
>CM041634.1:40070628-40084188 GCA_023333625.1 Bothriochloa decipiens
AGACAATAATCATGCGTGTGGGCCATATGATTTAGGAGGTTCTGCCACATGCATGACATGCCGTGTTGACCGGCTCCGCCCAATAATCCTTCTCCGGAGTCTTGTACTCATTCAACATTGCTCTTGCGGCCTCTATGAGCGTTCGGTTTTTCCTTTCCACTACCCCATTTTGTTGGGGAGTATATGGGACCGAGAACTCATGCTTGATTCCTTCTTCATCAAGGAATGCTTTAATGTTGGTGTTCTTAAACTCCGTCCTGTTGTCACTTCTCACTCTCTTGATCTTCACGTCAAACTCATTTTGAGCTCTTCTTGCAAACTTCTTGAAGATCTCTTGGGTTTCACCTTTATCTCTCAAAAAGAATACCCAAGTGAAACGAGAAAAATCATCAACAATTACAAAACCATATTTGTTACCTCCAATGCTTATATAAGCATTGGGTCCAAAAAGATCCATGTGTAGCAACTCAAGTGGTCTTGAAGTTGACAAGATGTTCTTTGCGGGATGTTTGGCTCCAACTTGCTTCCCCGCTTGACATGCACTGCAAATCCTATCTTTCTCAAAAGAAACATTTGTTAGTCCAAGAATGTGTCCACCTCTTTGAAGGTTGGCCAAGTTCCTCATCCCAACATGAGCTAGTCGGCGATGCCACAACCAACCCATGCTAGATTTTGCCACTAAACAAGTCTCGGACCCCACTCTACTAGATGTGAAATCAACTAGATAGAGCTTGCCCTTTAATTGACCCGTAAAGACAATAGAGGAATCCACCCTTTTAGAGACTTCCACACCCTTATCCGTAAAGAGACAATTGTAACCCATCTCACAAAGTTGAGAGACGGACAACAAATTGAACCCCAATAAATCCACAAGTAATACATTTGAGATTGAGTTATCATTAGATATAGCAATTTTACCCAAACCAAGAATGTCTCCTTTACTATTATCACCAAATGTGATTCCTTCACCCTTGCTTTCACATGGTTGGAAGGAATCAAACATTGTCTTTGCTCCGGTCATATGATTGGTGCATCCACTATCTAGCACCCAACATGGTCCACCGGAAGCGTATACCTACAAAAAGGAGTTAAGCCTTTGTTTTAGGTACCCAATTAGAATTGGGTCCTAGGGGGTTAGACACATAAGATTTGGGCACCCAAACACTCCTCATGATTTGCTTTTTCTTGAGGGCACCCACATACTTTACAATAATTTTACCATCCTTATCCGAACAACATAGATAATCACACAAGTTGTTCCTTGAGATAGGCGCATTTTGCATGGATGCCTTCACTTCCTTCTTCTTGATATTCTTGTTATCGGAGGAAGTGATGGGAGAAACCTCAACATTGTTTATCTTGTTAATGAGATCAACAAGAGGCACACTCTTGTTGAACTTCACACAAGACACACCATTTATTATGTTTCTCCCATTGACCTTACCATTGTACCTATTGTAGCCGAGGCCATCCTTTATGTGTGGATGCCTAGGTGCCTTGTAGATTGTGGTTGGTTGCTTATCCTTGTTCTTGCAACCATTACCCACAACGGTCTTCAACCTAAGAATTTCTTTGTCCTTCTTCTTTAGCTCAACAAGGTTAGTAGCACAATCATTTATATCAATATTATAGTATCTTTTACATTCTACACTTGTTGAAGCATTTGAGTCCTTAGAGGAAGTAGAAGTGCTCTTCCAAAGAGTGTCATAGTTTATCTCAAGTTCATGATATTTATTTGTCAAGCTTGTGAGGCTTTCTTGAGATATACTATAATCATTCTTTAGACTAGCCAAAGTGTCATTAATTGAGGACTGTTCCTTGGTTAAGCGCTCACATGAGTCCTTAGCCAAAGACAATTCTACATTTAACTTCTCAACTTTCTCCTTCTCTTTGGTGAGACATGCTTCTAGCCCATTGTTCTTCTCCCTTTCCACTAGAAGCATTTCACTTTGCGACTCTAAGCATGTCTCAAGCTCATCTATGGTGTACTTCAATTTTAGAATTATAGAGGCAGCTTCTTTTCTAAATTTTTTAATGATTTTGATAGCATAGTTCTCATCAAGCTCATCATCATCATTAGAGTAAGTAGAAGCATCGGATGATACCTTCTCCTCCTTTGCCATAAGGCAAATAGGAGTGTCATTGTCATCATCGGAGAGGTTGGCAAAAAGCTTAGGTGTAGAAGAAATGTTGGTGAAGAACAATGTCGAAGAAGAGGGTGCGTCATGTACGGCAATTGCAGCCACACTCTTCTTGTCATTGTCATCTTCTTCATCACTATCATCATCCGATTGCCATTCTTCACCTATATGTGCTTCACCTTTCTTCTTACCCTTGTACTTGTTGTCACCTCCCTTGTTGTATCTTGATATCTTTCCCTTGTTTGGACAATCCGTAGCAAGGTGACCGGCCAAAAAACACTCATAGCAAAACCTCTTCTTGTACATCTTGTTACCACCACCACTCTTCATCCTCTCTTTCTTCTTTATCAAGTACTTTGCATAATTCCTCACCATAAATGCTTGTTCATCATCAAGTTCTTCATTAACATCATTGTGCTTGTGATCACAACATCCTTTGTTGCCATGACTTGTTCCACTTGCATGAGATGCCGCTAGTGCAATGCTTCTTCTTTGACTAAGCCTTTCTTTGGTCTCATCATCTAGAACTTCATGATGCATAATCTTAGCAATCATCTCTTGTGTTGTCATGGTGGTGTAGTTCTCTCTTTCCATTATTACCGAAGCTAGGATGCTATTCTTGTCTCTATATATTCTACATAGCTTTCTTGCTGTAGCTTGTTCATCCCATCTATCACATCCAAGAGCTCTAACTCTATTGATCAATGTCATGAATCTATCATACATAGCCTTAGTTGTTTCTCCTTCTATCACATGAAAATTCTCAATCTTGTTTTGAAGAAGCTCAATGTTTCCAATTCTCACACTCTTGTCACCTTCAAATGATGTCCTCAAGGTTTCCCAAATCTTCTTTGCATTCACCATACCATTCACCTTGTTGTTGTCTTTCGGAGTGAGACATTGCAAAATCAATGTTGCAGCTGTAGCATTGAGATGGAAATCCGCCTCATCTTTGGGTGACCAATCCTTAGGATTCTCATGAATATTAATGCCTATTTCAACCGCTTGCCAACACCTTGCGGCTATAAGATGCAATTTCATCCTATGAGCCCAATCGGTGTATTTTACTCCATTAAACGGAGGTGGCTTTCTGGGATTGATCATTGGTATGTGGGGGTTGCTCTTGCTTGTGCTTTCATAGTTATAGCTTGCTCTTGTGTAGCTCTTTGGTGTCTTGTCTCCATCTTCACCCTTATTTTTCTTCTCACTAGTTTCTTCTTGATTCTTCTTGTCAATGATCTCTTTCATCTTGCTTAGTTGTTCTTGCACCTTGTTCATTTGCTCTTCTTGTTGCTTTTGCAGCGCTAAGGTGAGTTGAGCGGTGACTTGAGCGGTGATTTGCTCAACTAAATTCTTCGTTGCCTCTGGATCCATCTTGGCCAATGTTGTCCCTCACGCGGTGAAGCGTTGAGTTGAGGGACCTAGCTCCGATACCACTTGAAAGGATCTAATCGGCCTAGAGGGGGGTGAATAGGCGATTTTGATAACCTGAAATTTTTAGCTCAAATGCGGAAGTTAAATGCCTACCGGAAGTAGGACCGGAAGTAGCACCGGTACTACTGGTAGTACAACACCAATACTACCGATGCTAGATTTCCAGCACTTCCGGTACCCTACGAAGCCACTAAATCGAATGCAAAATCAGAGTATATGAGCTGTAAATTTAGATCCAAAGGTTACCACCCCTTTGTTGATGTTGGTAATGAAAGCGTTGAAGTTCTTGAAGCTTTTTACCGCACCAACTTGTAGATCGAGTCCTCCAACCTAACAACTTTGGGGGTAGGGATGAAGAACACGAAGAACACAAGAACAAGGATAGTCAATGCTACCACCACAGCAAGACAAAAGATTTAATCCGAGGTTCGGCAATCCCCACGAAGGAGTTCCTACGTCCCCGTTATTGAGTTCACCACGAAGGATTCCTCCCTCAAGCAACCATGAAGGCTAACTTGAGATATTCACTAAGAATCAAGGGTAATACAAACACTTCGGGGTGCCCTCACAAATGAATCAACACGGGCAACCACGAATAACGCCTAGCCGGCTAGGGTTCCAAGAACCCAAGAGTAACAAACACAAATCAAGCCGGCAAGACGAGAAATCCAAGTGCTCAAGTCGTAGATTGAAGTTCTCACACTCTAATCTCACGTCCCTAGCTCAAATCCTTGAGGGGATGAAGTTTGGGAGCAAGGAAGAAGAGAGAGCAGGTGAGCTTGTGCGTGGGAGAGGGTTTTTTTCAGTTGCAAGTCGGGTGAGTGAAGAGAATGAGCAAGTGAGAGAGAAAGGAGAGAGTGGAGAGGTATTTATAGTCTCATGTTCAGAACAACTACCGGTAGTACTGCCAGTACCACCGGTACTACCTGTTCCTCTCAAAAGGGACCGTTGCAGGTGTCAGATCGGGCAGAAAGAGTACTACCGGTACTACCGGTCCTAGGACCGGTACTACCGGTCTTAGGACCGGTACTACCGCTAGTTCAAAAGTGAACAGTAACTAGCCCTTTCGACTTTGGCTAAAAATATTTTATTTTTACTACCGGTACTACCGCTGCCAGGAGCGGTACTACCGCTAGTATATAAAACTGCCAACTCGAAGATCTCGACTTTTGAAAAATAGACCCGATACTTCCGGTATATAATTTTAATAAAAATCGCTACTACCGGTGACCACCAGTACTACCGATGGTGAGACCGGTACTACCGGTAGTAGAAAAACTACTACAACTTTACAAGCTTGATTTTTAGAGAAAAATAGCACGGATACTACCGGTTTAAAAAGCGTATAAGTCCAGTACTACCGGTAGGCCAGATTGGGTAAAGCAAAGGTCATTTCTAAGTGATGTGAGAGAAACGGTGACTCTCCAAACGCCCTAAATATAGACTTGAGCACTTTTAGACCTCGAATTACCTACCTTATTTGTATCCCTCTTGATAGTACGACGTTTCCTATGACTCAAGTAAATATAAAATGATAGGGTCCTCTTGAGTAGAAACGTCATCCATCCATATAAAATTTAGGGTGCTTGCATCATCAAATATTTATCATTCAAATCTTTCAATGGACTAACACCTATGAATTCACTTGAACAAACTTGTTAGTCCCCAATTTGATTGTCATTAATTATCCAAAACCCACTTCGGGGGCGAATGCACTTACAGTTTGACATATTTCTATATACAAAGTATTTTATGTCTGGTGAATTGTACTGCCTTGTCATTTTTGTGTAGGATAAATTAATTAATATTTTGACCTAAAATTTTTATGGTAGTCTTTATTGGGTATGCTTAAGCTTCTGTAATTTTTACAGAATTTTCTGACTAGTCTAAAGTCATGTTCTAGTTATACCCTGATTTCTTTCAGTAATAAATAATGCTTTAAAGTTATTATTTTATGTATAGAAAAATGCTTTTTATGCTATTTGTGATATGTGTGATCTGTTATTAGTTTTAGGACAGTAGAGGGTAGTATGCAAAATAATGGTTGTTTATAATTCCATATAGTGTGCAAGTAATTGTAATGTGAGGCTTGTTTAAGATTTGTCGGTTGAGGAGAATGCAGATGACATGTGCTTATCTTACATATTTCAAAATCATATCATTTATCTTAGCTGAGCATTCATTCACCATCAGCATCAGTATTGTATTTCTACGTATACATGGTATTCATACGCACTATGCATCATACAGGATCGTCAGAGCTCGAAACGGTAGTTCCCAGAGTACAAGGAGAGGAAGGCCAGCAGGAAGCTTTGGTGTGGGAAGTAGCAGCACAAGAGGATCCCGAAATTGATCTTTCGGAGTGTCCCAACCATCAGCCAAGCTCTTTCCTGAAAAGCAAGCTCCGGAGCATTCTCCCTGTGGTTTGCAAAATATCTAACTTGAGTCCTTTACTTGTTTGATGCATTAAGTTATAGGCGTTGTTTTATACCGTTGTTGCACTACTTATATTCCTTGCCACTGTTATACTTCAACCCTGTTAGGTTCAGGTATGATTATTTGCTTAGCCCTGCTTAACTAGATCGGTAGAAGTCGGGTGATTTCCTGTCATCCGCGAGTTATAGGTGGTGACTCAGAATGGTTGAATACATTGTTATCTTGGATAATCATGTGGAGATAATAAATCGAGACCGAGCGGGATTGGTGTTGAGACTGAACTGGAGGTTCGGTGAGGTTATCCCGTCTGTGTCGAACTAGGACCCGTCCGTTGTACGTCCTCAAGTCATATTGAATTTATGCCTCACATTTAGCTGGAAGGATAAGTCGTTCCGACCGCGAAGCCTAATTTTGATTTGGGCCGGGAGTCGACCTGCTGTACGCATCGTATTGGTGAAGATGGAGGACCACAGGTTACGCGGAGAGTAAGTCCGAGGTCAGGGTCGCCCTGAATAAGGCAGCCGGGCGGTTCCTGGATATGATGGTACCTGTTGATCCTGCGCTTTTTTCGAATTAAATGTCGGTGATCTATAGCTCACCTTAGCGGGTGAGTGTGGTTTGTGTGAGGAATACCCGCCAGCTGGTTAGTAATCGATTATAATCGCCATCGTTCCTGGACAGTGAACACTTGACTTGAGCAGCGGCATCGTAGTAAGAACTTGAACAAGAGATGAGATGGTTGAGCTGTTGAGATTGAAAGATACTCAACCGAAATTAGTTACTATTCTTGATGAATAATTATTACCATGCTTGTTTAGTACAGGTGCTAATGTAGCATGATAAGGATGATTAGATTAAAATACATTGCTAGAAGGTTCTTAATAATTGTTTTCTTAATGCAAGCTTTTTCGCAATTAATGAGTCAGCTATCCTACTTATACAGCCTTGCATACTCCTTGGAGTCAATTTTATTTTTAGTTTATGACGGGTAAGTCTAGCTGAGTATATTCTCGTACTCAGGGTTTTATTTTCTATGTTTTTACAGATGGTGAGATGTTTTATGGCTATTGTCAGAACTGCTTCTATCCCGTCTTGGGAGATGATTAGACCTTGGGCATGGTCACTCTTCTTTACTTAATGCTTTTGTTGGATGTTGATCAAGAACCTGGCACTGTATTTGAACTAAATGTGTGTGTGGATTTGAACTCAACCGCTTCCGCTTTATTTTCGAATTTGAACTGGTTTGTAATAACTTTATTCGACTCCGATGTTTTAAACTATGTGCGAACTATGTACGTTATGAATGGTGAACGCTAAACTCATTACGATCTTGGTCGTGCTGGAAATGTTTGAAATCCTTTGAGATTTCGGTATGACTACCGGGTTTATTAGGTCTCAATCATGTAGTTTGCCGTCCTAATGGCGAATTATGTGCTTGTGCTCTAATAAATTGGTCGGTTCTGTCACAGCTGGCATCGGAGGCCGCCGCCAGGCCCACGCCCGCACGCAGCGCGGGGAGGCCGCCGCGACGCCTGGGCGCTGCTCCGCCACGCCAAGCAAGGCGCCTGCCCTAGCCGGCAGCGCGGGAGAGAGGAGGGAGAGGGAGGAGGCGCGACGGTGCGGGCAACGCGGCGAGAATGGCGGGAAGGTAGGCGGAGGCGCCGGCGCCACGGGAGACGACGGGAGGAAGAATGAAGCCAAAGAGAAGGATGGCCTGGTCTTCTCTCGTGGCGTGGGGACAGGAGTAGGTGGGCGGCACCCGCATTGTTGATGGTAACAATAACAATAGCGAGAATCAGATCTAGAATCCAAGCAACAAAATCAAGCAGGGAAGGTAAAAGCCAGGCACGGCACATTATCTAGAATCCGCTTTTCACCTTTTCAACCGCACGATCGCAGATCAGACAGCTCCAATTTTACTGACGCACGTGGACAAGCGTCCTCTGCGCGAGCCCTGCCGGGAACAGAGGGGTTTAACGACGTGCGTGATTTTACAGCAGAGGCCAGAGGACCAGAGGCCAGAGGAGAAGAATCGCTGGATCAGGGGCAAGGGCCATGCCTTGCCGTCCCAGAAAGACAGAAGGGTTGACCTTGCCCTTTGGAGGCCTACTTACGTTAGGTGAGGCCGACGGTTAGCACATCAAACACCACCGCCGGGCGCCGGGGGGAATAGAATATGCATCCTCCGCACAAACTGACAAACGCTAGGGCCTAGGGGCCGGCCGACTGGGCGAGAGATGTTCATGTTCTCACTCCTCCTAGAGCTCATCAGAAGATAATATCACTGCTGCATTGCTGCATTACCATCCATCTCCCGGCTAGCAGCTCGAAAACGCAGGCGGATCATTACCTAGTACTGGCTACTGCATCAGATGAGTTCCTTTCCTATTCCTTCCAGTGATAGTGAGAAATACTGTACTTACAGCAGTAGGCCTGACGCTGACGCGGTCAATCAGCCGTGCGTGCTCGTGCTCGTGCATGTGCCTGGCCATCCGGTAGTTGCTGCAACGCTGTTTGCTGGAACTGGACGTCTGGACCTGTTCCTGATTCCTCCGGTGTCTGCCGGACAAGCGAGCGCCTAGACCGCGATTGCAATTTGGAGTAGAGACGCCTTAGACAATGGATTGCGCAAACGAAAGCGGTCTCGGTGCGAGCCACGGAAGAGATCCATATCAGTATCATCCATCAATTCAGGTTTCCAACCTCACATGCATGGCACCTGGCCCTGGCGGCTCCCACCCAGCCGACACGCTCGCCATGTCATCACGATCACGAGAACGACGTGACCCGACTCCTCATGGTTTGGCTTTGGCACGGGCGGATGGTCAATTCGTCATCGTGCACCGGCAGTGGTACACACACTGTCGTGCCCCATGCAGCCGTGCTGCTCGGCCGTTTTCGGGTTCGCCAGCTCATCACGCACTCACGCCACAAGAGTACAGAACGCAAAAGGGGCCTGTTTTCGTGAAGAATCCCTGTCAAAAGCGGCCTTGTTTAGTTGGCCCAAAAACGGCCCGGTGCAAAAAAATTGCATTACAGCCTGCAAAAGTTCGGTCTGAAAAAATCTGAGCCTAACAGTGCCTTGGTTCCCGTGCTGGACGTCTTTACCCTTCAATGCATGGAACATGTTCCCAGCAAATGCAATAAATAGGGGCAATTGTGTCCTCTTTGATAAAGTCCTTTGCATTGAAAAGATTCCAATGAAACAACTTCAACACATGTCAGGTGAAAAAACTTGAAGACATGTGAGGTGAAAAAATTTGGGTTAGAAATATTAGCCATCTAAACGAGGCCTAAACCAGTGAACACCAATCCTCACAGTATCACCCCCAAATGACCAGAGCAAGTTCATTCGGGCTCGACCGATTTCAAAAGAAACCCAAGTAATACAGGATATGAGTTACTGGCCGACAGAAAAAGGTTGTGCAAACTGTAAGATTCATGTTCATATATAGTCCTTCAGAAGCTATGATGATTGTGACCAAGAGAAGCAGCACCAGCACGAAAGGAAGACCGCAAGAGTGACAAAGATTGGCATTTGCAGCTAACAAATGATTGGCGTTTGCACATTACAAAAACCCATACACCAACTTGTGTCGAGGGTCGTTCTTCCCCATTAGAAGATTTTTCATATCAGCAGCAGCGTACTAGCCAGGCAATATATAGCTGGCTCATCTTCACGGCCTGCTAGTGCTACGCGACAACCGCAAGCGGCGCGAGGAGGGGATTATTATTTGATTTCGGTGCTCGGCGGGCGAAGGGGAGATCATCTCAATTCTCAACCGGGTTGACGCCCGACGCCCCGAGAGCGACGCCGCAGCAGGCAGGATGATCGCAGCCAGGCCACCACCACTTTCATCGCTTTCTCATCTCTGCTGTTTACACGTTTCCGCGAACAAGTTTGGATAGTTTCAAGCCTAAGTCAGAGTACAGACTCGATCCAGAGCTCATGCGCTCGCTCAAGCAGCTTTTGTTTTCTTTCGTTATCAAAGAATCATTTTTACAGCTTTTCAAAAAAAAAGGAATCATTTTCACAGTATTTTTGTATTAAGAAACTTACCGTCAAATGTCAATCGAGTTCTACTGAAAAAGCTAACTATAAGTAGGCCAGCTAAATTTAAAAATGTAAAAGAAGTTTGATTCCATATGTGGGAAAAAATAACACACCAATAAGACGTTAGTGTATTACTATAGAAATTGAAAATCCCATCTTTTTCACTCATAATAAGTTTTTATATAGTGTATTACTATAGAAACTTACTTTGATAAAGTTTTCATAATTTGTTTGGGAATGCTTGATGCTTCAATAAACTCCTCAGGTGAAGCAGCCGCATCGCGTCCAGGCCGGGTGCGGCAAACACAAAGTTCAAGAAGACAAATCCGTTCAGGACACTGAGCAGTAGTTAGTTTAAAGTCATATTTTGATGCGACATGTCAGAGTACAAATAACGGGCATATTAGAGTACAAGCAGCTGTGCTTGCAGATCCTATTTACAGCGGCCTCGTCGTCGTGACCATGGAACTCAACCTAGCCGGCCTAGAGGATGAGGCGGAGCGGGAGATTTGGACTACCTGTGCAATAGCATGGCGAAATAGGTATTTCTGAATTCTGAATATTTACCTGTGCCAAATACAAGTAATGATGTCATGTCATGTCGTATAAAATGCATTTAATTTAGATGGGAGTACTACTGGAGTGAATCCTAAAAATGTGCCTACATATAGTCTTGCTAGGCACACCTGAGCCCTGTGTGATCTGCAGTTTTTGCGGAGGTGTGTGGTTACTGTGCGTTTGCGCCTATGCGTTTTGAGAAGGGCTAATTGTGCAACTATCCCTATTGTGGAGTCTAATTGCTTGTTTATTTTTATTTTATTAATTTTGTTTGTTTACCCCTGTTTTTTATAACTGAAGCCTCCAATTGCCTCTGTCCCGTGAAATACACTTAACACCGTTAAGTATATGTTGAAAAGACGAAAATGCCCCTGACATGAATGACCCAAGAATCAATCTATTTTTTTAACAATTTATTGTTCACTTATCTTGGACAAATGACTTTAGGATTGGGACTCAGATTCCCGAACTATCTTTTTTGGAAACGAACATCAGGCAATTAGGAGAGAATGAATTGACACGGATGCACACGCTCCAGTCTTCTTCGTATTCGTATCACACCAATCACACGACGAAAGGCTTCTGGTGGAGTGAGCGTGCACTCAGAAATCAAGCATGCAGGCTCGGGAGGCGGCAGAGTAGCAGCAGGACTTTAGAACTGCAGGAGCACCACCACCACATCGAGCCGGAAGGGCAGCAGGGGTCCCACGCACCCTATCGTCCGCAGGCTGCCCTGGCCCCTCGCTGCTGCTCCGCTGGCCCCTCGCCGCTACTTCGCTGCGCCGACCATCGGCCGTCTCGTCCCCTCGCCGCTTCCAACGCTGGAGGCTTGAAAGCTCCACGTTTGATATTAGATAATTGATGAAACCTAGTTGCTAACCTTTGACTATAAGTGAAATTGAGATAGGTTGATAACGCTAGTGTATGGAGTATGGTGGCTAGGTGGAGAAGACCACAAGTTCATGATAGTAGAGATGGTGGACATATTGTGATGACCATTTGCTTCACCTTTGAGAAATGAGAAAAAAAAGACAAAATCATGGATATCAAGGCAAAGGTATAAATTGGGTTTTGTTTGACACTCAAGACACCTAGAGGGTGTGAGTGATTTAGGTTCGATAACTGTACTGTTAAGAGGGGGATATTATGAATGCTTTACTCAACTAGTGCCACTAAATTGAATCATATTTTGCATATACATTGGAGTTTAGTGGCTTCATGAGATGGTTGAGAAAATTATAGAGATGACATGGAGATTTGTTATCTCATGTGCTAAAGTTGCTTTGGTTATTTGGATAACACATTGAATTGGAATAAGAATGTGTTGAAAATGGGAGAAACTGGAGGTATCTGTTGATGGTCAAGAGGAGCTTGCCAATGGCTTCTGCCGGCCTGTCGTAGCGCTGTTCAGAGCACCCTAGAGCACTCGTCCACGCGGTGCCATGTTGATCGAGCTGGAGTGGAACCTCGACACACTTGTGCTTGCATGCATATGGCGCCACATGCCAGAAATAGATGGGTGCACATGCTCGCTCATTGTCTAGTGGAAGGAAATGCACTGACCGAAAATAGGAGCAAGGCTTGTGCGTCGTCTGGTCAGGAGAGCTGCTGCTATTTTTAAACGTGGTGTGCACGAGCCAGGAGGGAACTGCTGCTGCACAGGCCGGCCCGTCGACCTGCTTGCTTGCTGGGCTGAGCGTCCTGTTCGCGGGCCTCTTCTGCCGCGGGCCGCTGTGCTGCTGTGGCGTGTTGGGCTGCTGCGATGGCACTACTTGCGCGTAGCCCAGGCTGAAGAGCTGCTGCTGCTTCGATGTTTTGCCAACGCCGGGTTTGGCTGAAACAGAGCAGCACCTCTTCCCGTTCCTTTCCTCTCGGTTGGCCGACAGAGAAGCAGGCGAGCGAGGGCAGGGATAAGGTCCTGGCTTCCCTCACTTTTTCCCTCCCTCTCACTCTTTTGCTTTCTTGCTAAAACCCTAGAAGAGAAAAGTAAAAACTCTCATCTTTTTCTCTCTCAATCTGTGAATTTATGCTTTAATCAATTAAGAGAGCTTATTTTAGAGATTGATTTAAGAGCTTCAAGAGGATCCCGTCCCTCTCCTCTCCATTGTCATGGTTGGTGCTTGTTCATAAGAGGAGGTTGGGAACTCTAATGTTCATATATATTTGTGATTCATATTTATGGCACTAGCTGGTGATTGTAATTGTGGTATTCTTATTACCCTTGGTGATTCTCGTCACCTAGACGGTTAGAGTTAGATTGATTGGTGAGGGGATTTAGTGATTGTGTCCGCCCCAATCAAGGTGAATTTATGAGGGGTTGTTGTGCTTCCCCGACGGAGGGCCAAATTACAACTCTAGTGGATTGCTCGTGGCTTGGAGGATCCCATCTTGTGTTGATAGTGCCGTACCCGAGGCTGTGGGTTTGGCTAGATGACGCCTGAAAGCATCTAGGCCCCTTAATGTGGTTTCGATGATTGATGATAATATTTACCATAACTAACGTGTGTTTTGCAGAAACATTGGTAAGTTAGGTCATGGTAATGGATACCGTGGACAATACGGGTTTCATGCTCCCTTGACGATGGAAATCGTTTCGGTTTTCAAAGGATGGACGACAAGGTCAAGAATGGTTAGTTCCGATCGTCCATGGTGTTGGGTGACGTCGGATTAGTCGTTAGGACTTTGTTTTTTCTTTGGCCGTACTATTAAGGGGGGTGCAAACGGGTAGCTTGACCTAGATAAGTCTAATGGTTTAGGTGTGATGCACACTTATGAAACTTAGCACTAGATAACTACAAAAAGGCCCTAAGGTACGTTGGAGTTAAAGCCGTTCACAAAGATCGTCGAATTCGAAGTGGAACGGTTATTTTAGCTGCACCGGACGCTGGATCGAAGAGGACCGGACGCGTCCGGTCTATTCATTTGCGTGTGCAGCAG
>CM041634.1:40135752-40148977 GCA_023333625.1 Bothriochloa decipiens
TTGAAGCGGCCCATATCCATCCGTCCATCGTCGGTTGATGCAAACGCATATCTCGCCACTCTTTAGGCCTGTTTGGTTTGAGCTACTAAAATTTAGAAGCTACTAAAAGGTTTATTCGTTTTAAAAAACTTCAGAGTTGCTAAAAATTATTAGAGATAAAATATTTTTAGTCCTATTTAGTAGAGATGTTTGGTTAAAAGCTACTAAATGGGACTAAATTTAGGAGCTATTAGCTAAACCAAACAGGGTCTTAGTCTATCTGCACTTTTTCACCTTTTGGCTTATTTAGTTTCCCAAATTTAGATTGCCAAATTCTTGTTCTCGAACCGTAGCATACTGTAGCATTTTGTTTGTATTTTATAAAAATTGTCTAAATATTGACTAATTAGGCTCAAAACGTTCGTCTCGCAAAATACAACCAAACTGTGCAATTAGTTTTTTATTTTATCTATATTTAGTATTCTATGTATGTGCCGATAATTTGATGCGATGAAAATCTTCTTTTTACACGGTAAATCTAGACCCGAAATCTAGGAACTAAATAAGACCTTTATATTTATCTTTTAAAAGGAATATTTTGTTCTGATCATTAAGATTCTCTCATTTATACTACTTTATCCCGCACTCATTCATCCTCTGTTCATTACGGGGCTCATTTATCAAGATTTTTTACTCTTTTTTTCTCTTTTTCTCTTTTTTTACCCCTTCCTCCTTTAACCATTTGACCGTACCACCGGAAATCTTCGGGTCAGCGTGCAACCTGAGAACACGCCTATGTTGTCTAAATATATTTTCCCGACCTTTCACGGTACAACTAACAACCTGATGCTAACTTACTGAATGCTTCCTTCATGGGAACAATAACCAAGTCGACAGCTCAAATCAGTCTCAAGTCAACAATAGATAGCGATATTCCTCAGAATGAAAAAATAGATATATATTGATAAATCGGCCAAGAGTGGTAGCAATGACAGAGGAATACAGAAATAATCCCGATATTGCTTTGAGAAATCAAACATTAATTGTAGCAATATTACTGATAGAGTGATCGGCTTACAATGTGCAATCCGAATCTTGATAAATATCTTCCACCCGCGATCACGACGTATCGCGGTCAGAAGAGAGGGAATTCTGAGAATCCCAAGCGACGTACTCGAGTTGTAGCAACTCAATCACGCACTCCACACAAATCCACGAAGGATCTGGATCAATCACCCAACTAGGGTTCCTCGAGCGGACTCACCAGGCTGTATTTGGAGAAGGTATTTTCTCATCACAACCGTCTCCGACCACCCCTCCTCCCGGAGCACAATTGCTTCTTGGGCTTCATCTTGACACCGGCCCAGCATGCTATGAAGGCTTACGGGCTGCTTCGCTAATCTTTCGCGCCCACCAGGTCCGTCAACTTGAGCGTGCGCCGGCCCAGCAATGATCCTCGACTCGCGTTGACGCCCGTATGCTGAGGTGTCCCGTTCAAACGCTCACATGCTTCCAGGTATGTACATGTTTCCTGTTTTTTCCTTTTTGTTTTTTATATTTCTTTTTTATCTCTATCTTTTTATTTTTTATCCCTACTATTTATTTATTTTATTTTCTTTTTTCCTTTTTGTTGTGGTCTACTATTCTTTTTTTCCTTGTTATATTTTTCATATTATATTTTTTATCCTTCTTTGTCAATTTATAATTTTATGCTTCATTTTTATTTTTATAGAGCTCACACATAATGTTCTGTCATGTTTTTTAATATCCGTTACTAGAAATGTGATGTTTTATTTTATATTTAGTGATGTTCATTTAGTATTGACTTGATGTTCTACAATGTGTTTTTCAATGTTCGTGTAGTGTTAATGCGATATTCGTGCAATATTAACATGATATTTGTTTAGTATAAATGTGATGTTCTATATGTCTGATATGTTTCTTTAATTGACTATATTAATTATTTCATTAATTTTATTTTAATTATTTTACATTTCATGATATATATGATGTTCGTATAGTATACGTATGATGTTCTATGCTATGTTCTGGGATGTTCATGTAGTGTTCACGTGGTGTTCGATGATTTTTTGTTAAATGCGTATTCATCATGAGATAAATAGCCGTTAAAATTTTTTATTAAAATATATTTATTGTGTGAAAAACTATGATACAATCATATTTTGATTAGAATATTTGGTTTAGGTGCTACGCTTTTGTAGCCTTAAAAAAACCATTGGATGTGCCGTTTGTTCATTTATGGTCTAGTTCACGCAGCCCTCGCGAGCGTGTGGTGCAACACACCCAGGCTGCGGGGTGATGGAAGCGAGTCGCTGGCCTAATAATAAAAGATTAAGTGTCTGATTGGGATTCAAAATTTACTCTACCGATATTAGAGCATACCAATTTTGATGCCAAAACTTTGGCAAATAATTTAGGATAATATTTGGTTGGCTATTAAAATCGAAGTTTGCTAATTTTCTCTTGTATGTAGCTTCAAAGAATTTTTTAGAAACTTATCAAAATTTTAGTTAGAAATTATTGATGCCAATTTTATAATAATAAACCAATTAATAATCATTAATTTAACATATCATGGTTTTGGTTTGGTAAAATTTAAAAGCAAACCAAGTTCTAAATTCGGCCCACTCTACGGCAGCGCGCAGGACACTAAATAATACGGAGTATGTTGGGTGGTCGGCCGGTGGCCGCGTGCCACCCGGGTCGGCACCAAGCACGACCCCTGTACCACCACCGACCGCACCAATGCTCTGCCTCCTCTGACTCCCGCCGCCGAATTCCGCGCCGGTCCCGTCCTCCACCTCCCTCTCCGCTCCGGCAACTCCCGCCGCCGAATCCGCGGCGGCCCCGGTGGAGGTCGTGGAGCGACGCCAAGGTGCGGCTCAGGTGGAACCGCGCCTCCAGGGCTAGCTCGGCGGGCGGCGAGCTCGGTGAGGGAGCGCGCGGCGGGCGGCCATGGCTGCGAGCTCGGCTTCTGGGTCGAGGATTTGGGCGACGGCGTGGGTGGAGATGGCCGCGACGGCCGGCGGAGATGGCAAGCAGAGTCGGCGGCACCGGAGGTGCTGGATGTGGGGCGGCGCATGTCCACGAGCGGCGCGGGCGAGCCGCGGGACGCGCCCGGAGCTCGAGGCGACGGCGGCCGGCCGCCGGCCACCGGAGCACGGCGAGACGGCGGCCCCCGGAGCGCGGCGGGCGGGCGGTCCCGCGAGCGCTCCCAGCGCGACGGCGGCCCCGCGGGTGGTTGGTGGGCGGCCTCGCGAACGCTCCCGGCGCGGCCCCGGCGCTGCGGCGCTTCCCCGACGCGGCCCCACGAGCGGCTGCTGCTGCACCGCGGCGGAGGTGGGGCGTCGGGGAGCGCGGCACCGGCGGCTGCCCCCCGAGCTGCCGCAGCGGCGAGAGCCGAGAGGTGGTGGCCCGCGTCGGCGGAGGTGCCCGTGTCGTCGAGGTCGGGACGGGGCTCGGGGGTCGGCCCGAGGAGCTCTCCGGCGGTGGCGGCCCCGTATGATCCATCCGGCTAAACTTTAGTACTTGCAATAAAAGGGAACAGATGTTTCATCAAACAAAGTGACATACTTTTTCATCTCAAAGTTTAGCAAGTCTTCTTATGCTTTCAAGTTCATTACTCGACTAAAGAAGAACATTAAAGCGACGGAGGTGAAGGAGAGGTATGTGGAGTGGAGGTGAAGGAGAAGTGTGTGGAAGCAATGAAGCCTGGCAAGTGTAAGGGTAACGTTCTGAGAGCCGATTGGACTGAGAGTCTACCATTCAAATGGGGAACGAGCTCCTCAACATATTGCAATCTATGTTTGAGGGACGTAGTTTCCATCCATCCATTCATCATCAAACCAACGGCAAGCAGGTCATCAAACAATCAATACACTTGTGCCCGCCGCACGACGGTGTCGGATCCCACCGCGTTGGCGAACCTGAGCGAGGCAGCGAGCGCTGCCGAACTATAGCCGCCGCTGCTCTCGTGCTGGTTCGTCGCCGCCGAGCGAGCGAGCATGCGGGCTGCCACGTTGGGCTCACTCGTGCGCGCTGCTGTGCCGCCACCGGACGAGCGCGCCATGGCCGACGAGGGCGCTCGAGCGAGCCGCCGCGCTGCTGCCGGGCAAGGGCGCGAGCGAGCTGCCGTGTCGGGCTAGCCGAGACACCGCCGAGCCTTTGCCGGCGTGCGCGGAGCGACCTGCTACGCCGCCGGTCTCGCGTGATGGTGGGTTGTCGCGGGTGAGCGCACAAGTGAGCCAGGGGCGGCGCGGCGGCAACGGCTGCTTGCCATTTATCCCCCAAGTCTGTACATATGCTATCTGTACATATGCTCCCAATATGCAGTAGCTGAAGCAAACGGATAGCACTTCTAAAATTCCACATGGAGTTGATTTTATTTTGCCACATTCAAATCTCAAATGTATATGACGGCGGAGGCGGGCGGTGGAGGAGAGCACTTTCCCGGTGATCAACTTGTCTGATTTTTTTTTTTTTACGAAACAGATAACTTTATTAAAATTAAGTAACATCCTTACAGAAAGGACATGACCCATTCTGAAAAACAATCTAGAAAACACTGACTCTCCCTAGACCTAACTGCAAAACGCGTTAACTCATGTGCCAAATTATTTTAATCTCTACAAATCTTAGCAACCTCTAACCGGCACAGCTGACTGCTAGCATCGTGCATCATCGCGAAGACTTGCCATAGAGCAGATCGATCACGCCCCGTTATATGGACAGTCAGATTCCAGCATCATCGGAATCTCCGACCATCGTAGCGCCATATGGACACCCTCAAGGCACGCCATAGCTTCAGCTTCCTCTGCATCCCTGCAATGAGATAAAGTGCGCCAGACAGTAAGTTTCAAAGAACCCTTCCAGTCTCGAATCACGACTCCCACTGCGGCATCTCCAGATGACTGATTAAAAGCAGCGTCAACATTAATCTTGAAGGTACCCTGCTGTGGTGGCATCCAAAACCTTCTTCTATGGATTGTAGGCTGCCTCTGGATTTTATTAACTGCAGCCACCACACACCGCTTCCCTTTTGAATCCATATATTCATTCTGTTGTCAGATATTAATCAGTGAATCCAAATATCTTGTCAGGAAAGTAACTGAGCTTGTATAAAAGGACTTGTATCCTCATGGATCACCTTCTTCCGTATACTCCAAGTATGCCAAAAGAGTAGGAAAAGATTTTTCAATACCTCCGAAGAATTATTATGTATTAGCATCATCAACCATTCTGGGTCAATTTTGGCCAGCTCCTGCTCTGACGGCAACACCCAGTGCTCCCTCATAGCCTGCCACAGAGCCACAGCATGCGGACAGGCCACCAGCTCATGGTAAACATCTTCAGCATGTTGCCCACAAAGCTGACATACATCCTATTCCTCAAGATGACGATATTTCTTATTAACACGAGTTGGCAGTCCATTGTTGACCGCCTTCATAATGAAAACACTGACCTTGGATGGTACATGAACCTGCCACAATTTCTTCCACCCAGGCCGGCCTTGATCAGAAATTGAGTTGCTGCCAACATTACCAACCCCATAGGAATTACGGATAGCTAGCCTGTACGCGCTTCGAACAGAGGATATGCCTGTTTTCTCATAATGCCAGGCCACAAAATATGAAGTCTCCTGTTCAGATAACTTAAGTTTAAAAATCTCAGCAACATCACAAGGGAAAAAGTACCTTCAGATGGTTGTTTTGTCCCAAGATCCGCTGTCGTCAATGAGATGATGAACCCACCGTAGTCTACAAGAGCGCCTAGGACCAATTGGCTTCATGCCGTACCCCCTTGATAGCTAGTTGTCCCGCCAAATCTGAGTGTATTTTTCATCGCCAATCCGCTGAATAACCCCTTGCTTCAGTAACTCCAGCCCATATTCAATGGCTCGCCACGTCTGTGATGCATCACCAGCCGGAGCCCGGTCCAGCAATTTACTATTAGGATAGTAATTAGTTCTTAACACCCTTGCACAGAGGCTATCAGGGAAAGCCACAAGTCTCCAAGCCTGTCGAGCAAGCAGTGCCTGATTCATCAGTCGAAGGTCCTTGAAACCCATACCGCCAAAACCCTTTGGCTGCACCAGATTATCCCATGGAATCCATTGCACCTTCCTTTGGCCCTTCGCAGCGCCCCACCAGAAAGCACGAATCTGCTTCTCGAGTTCATCACACAAGGACAATGGAATTTTAAAAACACTCATAATATAAACTGGCAAAGCCTGAGCAACTGATTTGATCAACACCTCCTTTCCTGCTGCAGATAAGTATTTTTTCTTCCATGCAATCATTCTCTTATGGAATCGCTCTTCAAGAGGTTGAAACAACCCTCTGAACCCGACCATTTGGAGTTGGCAGACCCAAATACTTGGCTTCAAAGTCAACTCTCTCCACTCCTATAACTGAGCGCACTTGATCAGAGACATCTTGATTCAGATTTTCATTGACCAGCAAGGAACATTTATTAGGACTGAGCAATTGTCCTGAGCAGTTCTCGAAGGTGGAAATCACCGATTTTACAACCTGGGCCTGCTCCACATTCGCTTTAAAGAATAATAAGCTATCATCAGCAAATAAGAGGTGAGACACACTCGGCGCCCTTCGACAGACTTTCAGGCCATCAATATTGCCAAGCTCTTCATTATGTTTCAACAAAGTAGAGAGACCATCATCAACTAACAAGAACAAATATGGAGAAAGCAGATCACCTTGTCGTAGACCAGGTGATGGGGAGAAGGAGCGCGAGGGCACTCCATTGAAGCGTACAGTCAAAACACAAGTCATGATCCACTGTACCCATTGACTTTGAAAGCCCAACTTCTCCAACAACCTTTTTAAAAATCCCCAATCCACCCGATCATACGCCTTCGATAAATCCAGCTTATACGCACAAAAATTCTTGCCACTGCCTCTCTGTATAGCATGACTGCATTCAAAAGTGATCAAAGCATTATCGTAATAAGCCTCTCTGGAACAAACGCAATCTGCTCTACTAAAATAATATTGTCCAGTATGGGTCTAGGCCGAATCACCAAGCACTTTGAGATAACTTTATATATCACATTGCAGAAGCTAATTGGCCTAAAATCTTTAAGTTCTTCTGGGTCTGATCCTTTAGGAATAAGCAAAATAGCGGTGTCATTGACCCCATGGGGCATATAACCATCCCGAAAGAACCCCTGTACAGCAGTAACCACATCATCTTTTACCGCCTCCCAATGCCTCTGAAAGAAACGTGCTGGAAAACCGTCAGGCCCGGGGGCTTTGAGAGGCCCCATCTGAAACAAAGCATTCGATATCTCCTCTGATGAAAAGGTCTGGCATAAGTCCTCATTCATATCTGCAGAGATCTTTGGCTCAATAAGGGATATGAGATCATCTGGTTTCACACTCAGATCAGCCGTATATAGATCCGTAAAAAATCTAGTGGCCATCTTCTGCATTTGTTGCAGATTATCACACCAATCTCCATCTGAATTCTTCAGCTTTTTTATTTTATTTTTGCGTGCACGCCAGACAGCCTGTCTATGGAAATAACTTGTATTTTGGTCGCCTCCTTTCAACCAGGCAATCCGGGACCGTTGCAGCCACATCATCTCTTCCTATACAAAAGTTCATCCATACGATCAGTTATCCGACACATATCGGATAGGCTGCACAGTGGATCAGTTTTTGCCTCTTTCAGTTTCACCCGTAGCTCCTCCAATTCTGTGGTAACACTGCCAAAAGTGTTCTTGCTCTAGGAACGCAAAGCCATTTGAACACGTTTCAAAGCAGCTACCACGCCCCCCAAGCCTTCTCTACTCAGATCAGTACACCAAGCTGTCTTGATTTCAGCAGCAAGGGACTCAAGGCATTCCCACATGATTTCAAACCTAAAAATCCTTGGTTTATGGCGCTCCAGTTTTCCTTTAGAATCTCTAGGAAAAGAGGGCAGTGGTCCGATCATGAATAAACTAGATGATGAAGCACTGAATCACTGAACAGGTCTCTCCACTCCGAACATGCTACTGCTCTGTCTAATCTGACCCTTACATTGTTACCGCCATCGCGGCCATTGTCATAAGTGAATGGGAGGCCAGAGAACCCCAGATCCGTAAGTCCACGGTCATCCAGAGCATCTCAAAAGGCCACCATCTGGCGCTCTGGTCTGGGACACGCCGAAAAGTGTTCATAGCCCCACATTGCCTCATTGAAATCACTAATAGACAGCCACGGTTCCAACGATCTGCCATGCAAGCGCTGCATTAACTCCCACATAACATGCCTCTGATCGGTACGTGGTTCACCATACACAAATGTGATGCGCATCCTTTGTGCCAAAGGATTTTCCTTGACATGAACATCAATATACCTCTGGTGTTTTTCAATCAAGGAGACATCCACCGACTCATGCGAGAAGAGAGCTAAGCCACCACCTGTACCCACACTGTCCACAGTAATGCAATGTTTCAAAACCAATCACCATCTCAAATTTGCAACACGACTACCTTTCATGCGAGTCTCAGAGAGAAAAACTAACATTGTACTTTTTGCTCTCACTAGAGCCACAAGCTATTGAACTGTCCAGGGGAGTCCCAACCCCCGGCAGTTCCAACTGAATAGATTCATGGCTCCTGACGGGCCTCGCCATGAGGGCCCGTCAGGTTGATAGCCAGCTGGTCACCATCATTCTTCTTACTGCGTTTATTACTATCTTCCTCCACAAAGGAACTAGCACTGAGATCTTGATTTAACACATTAATTTCCAACTCTCGGCGCTTACCAAGGATACCCAATTCAAGTTTCAGAATCGCAGCATTTTGCTGCACAATATTGCGAAGCTCCAGCTCCAGATTATCACCACAACAAACGGCGACAAACCAAGCAGCTTCACCCTCAGATATTGCAGGATACTCAGCACGAACTTTCCTAACTTCTTCTGATGCAGTGCCCAAAACTGCAACTTGTACATTGTCGGAAGGCTCACTGTATTTTCCAGTGTATCCAGTCTGAGCAAAGATCACAGCAGACACGTCATGGTATTTGGAACACTCAGGTGCCACTTTGCTAGATTTCACTGTCACCTCTCTCATTTCACAGAGAAACGTTTGATGCTGGTCGGCAAGCACCACGACGAGCAGCGAACGGAAAAACCAGCAGCCGAACTCCACTGCCTGGGACAGAAACAACAACGAGCACAGGCAACGAACAGAACCTGAGCTGCGCTACTGCGCCAGGCAACGAGAGGAGCTCCTGGTCCTGGATCAGGCACCGCTTGGGTTGGCACCTCTCTTTCTACTCACAGCCAGTAGCACACAGTGCTAAGCGCTCAGCGCTGGCCGTAGCGTCGGTGCTGTGGCGCGGCTGACAGAGTCGTGTGCGAGGCTCGCGGCAACGAGGAGGATCCGCGCGTCGCGCAACTCGGAACAGGCGGCGGCCGGCGTCGGCGCGAAGGAGAAGGCCCTGCCCTCGACGGCGTCGGCGCAGGGCGGGCAGACGAAGAAAGGTGCGGGTGCGGGATGGTCCGCCGGTGCCGGGGTCGGGACGAGCGGGCACCCCGGCAAGGACGAGGGCCTGGGGCTCTGCAGCTCCGGTGGCCCCTCACGGACGAAACCCTAGTCGCCCTGGAACTCGAGGACGCCGGGGATGGGGACGAGGATGAGCTCACCGGGATTGGGGATGAAGTCGACGGGGCCGAGGACGAGCTCGCCGGGACTGGAGACGAGTTCGACGGGGATGGGGGCGGCTTGCCGGGACGACAACGGCCGCCAAACTCCAGGCTAGACGGGAATCGCCTCCCAATCGCTAGAGACGTGGACAAACCTAACACGGCACTGAGGCCGACCACCAACTTGTCTGATCTAGTGGCGAGGAAGGCCGCAAGCAGCAGTAGAAACCGCTGGCCGGTGGCCGGCCCATCTTGGCGGGCACTGCAAGGGCGACGAGTGCCAGGAACACTTTGTTTCTTTGCAGAGAATGAGGGCATTGAAGGAGAGAACTTGCACAGGAATATGCTTGCATACTCCAACGCCGGAGGAGGCTGTGAGCAGGGAGCAGGAGCAGCTAGCCGACGGCCATCTTTATCGGCGCAGCGGCGGCAAGTGGCTTGACCGCTCTGTAGGGGCCAATGGATAGAATAGCTGGATAGTCTTGTTTGTTGGATGCTGCCGTTCGATGGTGTAGCAACGGTGCAGAAGGCTTGTATGTCCCTCTTGCATAGAAACGAGTATGTTAAGAGGAGCTCGTTCCGCCCATGGTGGTGGTGAAACTGTCGTAGTACGCCGTCCAGTTGTCGTCCAACATGATGGTAGGGCACCTCCCCGGCGTGCTCTCCCTCTCCTCCTTCGCCATTGCCATCTCCCTCGCCAACGTCTCCGGCTTCAGCCTCCTGGTCCGTACCCGTTCCCCTGCCGGCCTGCCTGTTGTACCCTTTCCCCTGCCTGTTTTCGTTCTCGTCGCCATGTTTTGGGGCTCTTTTTGTTTCTACCTTTTTTTCGCTTGCCGTAACGTGCTGCTCGCGTCGTGATCTTTGAACGCTTTCTTGGTTGGAGTGGAGAAAGCCATTTCGATCGCTGCTTTGCGTTTGCACTTCTCGGTTCCCGGCCGTGGTCGACGTCCATCTGGGCGCCGTGGCCGGATTGTCCTGCCGTTGAGTTCTCGGCAAATCATCAGTTAGATTCTTCAGTGCGATGTTATTGATGCTAACGAGCAAAGAACATGGTTTTGACGGTTTCTTTGTGGGCACGTCCGCACGTGGGCTCGTGACTTTGGTATTCTTTGTAATGTGACAGGAAATTATGACACTGAACAAGTGGACGCCAAAGATATTTCCTAGTTCGATCGACTATGTAGTCCGCTAGCGACAGGTGCGTTGCAGTAAGATCGGAAAAAAAGTATGCAATCGTTCTACTCCCTACGGCGTTTGATTTGTGCAAGTTAGCAGTGTCTTGAAACGTGTTTAGTCAGTGTAAATTCCAGAGAAATGCATACTCTTCAGTTTAGGTCAGACATTATTTCAGATTCAGGATAGTTTGTTTTTTCATTAACAAAATTAGCGTAATTAAGTTGCCCTCTGCGGATTTTGCGAAACACATAAACTGTGGTTCGTGGGAAATTAATTGGGTGCACCCGGGGCACACCGTGCGGCGCGTGCACTCCCCAGCTGGATAGACGCCACGTGCACAACTCCTTCATCGTGCGGCAGCGCGAAATAACCCTCCGACGGCAGCCAAACAACATCACGGCTCGGTTCATGGAACCGCATCAGCTCAGCTTTCGTTCCCATCCCAATTCCCAATCCTCCGTCGCCGCCGCCGTCGCCATAGCGGCGTAGCCCCGTACCCGCGGCCAGCGCTGAAAGCGACCTCGCCATCCGCCGTCGCCCGCCCGTACAAGGCTGAGTCCTTCGTTCCCAGAGCGTGCTCGCCTTCCGCCTATGACCTGGCTGGCGCCGTCTGCGTGCGCAGATCCGTCGTCGCCGTCGCGCCTATTCCGGCGCTCTCGCCGTCGCCTAAGGCTCTGCTGGCTGAGGATATGGGTGTTCAGGTAAGCTGAAAGATCTGAATTTGAAATGAGCAGATTATAGTCGATTGCTTGATGCATAACATTAGTGGGTTGAAAAACTGCAGCGGTGATACAGATTCAGTCGTCCCGTGAGAGGTGTAGGGCATGAGGTTCCATTGTTTTAGCCCAGCAGAGCATTCAGAATGTTCAGTCGTTCTTGGCCGGGAAGCCATTGCCCAAGTCCTGAAGGCTCCTGTCATTTTTTTACGTGATGATGTCTACTACAGGCTATCTGAAGAAAGAAAGATGCATGAGAAAGTGATGTGGGGAGCATTCGCAAGTAGAAAATAACTTGTTGATAGGCGTGCAGTTCATGTTGGTGTTGCAGCATAATACATTTGACAAATGGTTGAAGAATTGATTTCTTGAAGATGTTTTAGCTGATGTATTTGTAGCTCGGAGCAAGTCCATGGCTTGGACAAGAAGCCTGTGCACTGAATCGACGCATCAGGCTCTGAACAGCCACTCAAGCTCGGAGCATGAGTCAAAACATGTAAATAGCTAGCATGTAACATAGCTGACAGTTTAGACTACAATTGTAGACTTGCAGTGCAGGTTTTTTTTCTTTCTTTTTAGTCTGCAACTGAATCTGTTGGCTCAAATTGTAACCAGCAAAGTGTGTTTTTATATGAAATATATTCGGATATTTTGAAATCAAATTGGATGTCTGAATAATGTCATTGTTTTTTCTAAATGCATTGTTCTGAACAACAAAAGAGCAAAGTCGGTGAGGCTCCTATTTGGAGCAAAGCCTGGAAGGCTCCTATTGAGAGCAAAAGAAACTTCCTAATAGCAAAGGAACCAAATTACATAGATTGTTGATTTTGCACTTCATCAAAATGTAACTTCCTAACAACAGTTTGCCCTGTAGCATCTGGATCAAGTCCCATTAACAGGCTTGTGTATCCTCCTTGTATGTATGGAGCAGCCATTGCAGAAGGATTTGCAATTAAATTGAAGTGTGTCAGTGTGGAATTTGCATATCCACCTTGCAGGAAACGAACATCCATGGATGAAGATGGCCCAACATTAGAATTCTGTCATATATATCATAAGAAAGTGTTCAGGAATCATGCTTGTAAAGGAATGGAATATATACACATATATATGATAATTTAATATTTTAATTGTTTAGAGCTGATGTCTTACAGTTATTTGGCTTCGATCTTGGTTTGGGTCAGCACATTCATATCTTGTTTCACCCTCATTAGTTCCTAGATCTTCACCTACAATGAAATATATATGATAATTCATGTTTTTCTAAAAAAATATAGACATAAGCAAAAGGTCAGTACCTTTCTTATGAGCACCCTTTTTGTTCTTCCCTGATGACTTCTTTTCAAAAGCATTTTTAAAACATGTATTCTTTGGACCTTTTATTATTTGAGGAATTTTAAATGATATTACACCGTTTAATGCATCTTGGACACTTTCAACTGGAATCATAGGAACTTCATTAGATTTTTCATGCATCTCACTTAGATAAGTATCAGCTTCCAAGTTCAAGTTATGTATGGCTTTTTGCAATTTATCAAGAAGTTCTTGTGACGACGAACACTTCAGTGCAAGAAATGTGGCCTGTCGAGATAGAAGTTGAAACGACCTTGATTTTCGCAAAGGGAAATACACAGTGTCGGAGTGTAATATGACCATTTAAATCACATTACCCGATA
>CM041634.1:40149377-40195279 GCA_023333625.1 Bothriochloa decipiens
GATGCCATGCCATGTACCCACTCCCGAAGGGGGTGCCATGATCGTCTCGGTAGGGTGTTAGCTCCATCCCATGCATATACCTTCCTATCACTTCTCGCCTAGCAGTAGTGGCATCGACCTATCCAGCGGTTCGGCCGTCTCCCCCCATGGAGAGCGAGTGGAAAGCAAGAGATTCCTAGGTCTGGATACCAGCGCAACAGTTCCTAGATTTGACCAAACCGGGATATCTTCATCAGGGTTTATCTTTAACGTGCTACCACGGCACCTTCATCCCGGGCTCCACCTCTCAGAGGATCACACCCAAGGACCACCATCACATCTCAGTTAGCCCGCCACAGGCTCCTCTCATGGGAATGTCCAGAACCATTCCCTAGCAAGACTTGCTCCAAAAGCTCGTCGTAGATCCCGGCTCGATCGACTCAACCCTCACCCTACTCCTTGTCGTAAGCCCTACCCCAAACCCGGATACAACATCATCAGCTCACATGCCCATCTGAAACATCAACTCACACATCCAGCCTGGCACCCTCCAGGCCTTCCCCGGGTTCATCACGTCGCATCAAAATGTAAGCGAGTGAGGTATAGAAATATAAGTATAGCGGATAAGCAGGTGGCTATCATAACAGCGGGTAAGCAGGTGATAGTTTACAACAAGGTAGGGCTCATCAAATAAATACTCTATCATGCAGTCCTAGCACAGGCATAGCATTATAGCAACATGAATTTAAAGCACTAGCCATACTATAATTGACATGCGTAATGGGATCTACGAGGTTGGATGGTGTGTGGCACCTTCACTGACGTAGCTGTCGGATTTCTCCTGGTAGTCACTGTCGTCAAGCTTGTCCTCGCTCGAGCCTGTAACAAGATTTAACGGTCACAGAAGCGACCCCTATAGATTAGCACAAAGAACGAATGCAAAATAGAAGATCCAAATACACTCAAACATAGCCTAGATAGATAGGGCTCGATTTATAGAAAATTTGGATATGTGGATCATAATTTTCTGAGCTCGTATGAATTAGATATGAATTTTCAAAGATTTAAACATTTTCTGAAAAGAAAAAGGGCTCGAGGGTAAGGGTCTCGAGGGGTTACGGTCTCAGGGGTTACGGTCTCGAGGGGTAGGTCTCGAGGGGTACGGTCTTGAGGGGTATGGTCACGAGGGGTAAGGTCGCGAGGGTAAGGTCTTGAGGTTACGGTCTCGAGGGGTATGGTCTCGAGGGGTATGCTTTCGAGGGGTACGGTCTCGAGGACACTGTCTCAAGGGTTAGGTCTCGAGGGGTATGCTCTCGAGGGTACGGTCTCGAGGATACGGTCTTGAGAATTAGGTCTCGAGGGGTACGGTCTCGAGGAGTATACTCTCAAGGGTATGCTCTCGAGGGCATGGTCGAAGACGGAAAACTGCTCTGCTTCCACAACGGTGCTCGGCCGATGACAGCTCTGATGTCCATGTCAGCAGCTGAGGCTCGATCTGGGTCCAGAGGACAGCGAGAGGGGGCTAGGTAGCGCTGGGTGTCAAAGTTCTTTACGGTGGCAGCGTTCCACTGCGGCGACAGCGCAGGTGCGCGCGCGGAGAATCTTGCCTGTGGCCGTGGGAACTTTACGCGGGCTGGTCGATCCAGGTGGCTTGCGGGCGCGCGTCGATGCGGGGCGACACTGGATCGAGCGGTCAAGGCAGGTTGCTTAGGAGCGACGCCGGGGAACAGTGCTGACGCGAGCACGCGCGGCCGGTCGGGTGACCTCAGCGGGCGCGATGACATGTGGGTCCCACTTCGGGGCTCCATCGTCAGCGACTCATCGGCAACGGAGGCTCGGTGCGGCGCGCGGACGCGCGCGGCTCTTGCTGGGCCGTCGGCCTGGTTGGGCCGCGCAGCGCGGGGTCGAGCGTCGATCGCAGGTGCGCGTGCGGCCGGGCCGGCTGGGCTGCTCGGGCCGATCTCCTCCTCTTCTTTTTCCTTTTTTTTCTTTTTCATTTTCAAATATATTTTTATATATACTTATATATATATATGTGGTGTGCTAATTTGTGCAACAAAATAGTGAGCATACATGGCCCAAATAAGGCTAGGGTATTATTCCCTTAATATTTATTTGTCAAAATAAATATTATGTTGCCATTTTTAATAACCAACACATAAACCAAATAAAAATCCAACTCACTCTTTTAATGCAACATGATGATTGAACAATTGAAACATTAAAATGTGACATGTGAACATAGAGCATGGTTATGAGATGTTAATTAATTTGCAACATATGAATGCCATGCATGACATGCTAGGGTTGATGCATATGTAAGGGGTAGATGATGACATGTCGCACCACATCACTCAGGGTTTTTTCAAAAAAAATTTTGTAGTTTGAATTTTCGGGTTGTTACAGTCCTTCCCCCTCATTGGAATCTCGTCCTCGAGATTTAAGAGGTGTCATACCCTTCGAAGAGGTAAGGATACTGTAGCAGAAGTTGATTCTCATCTTCCCACGTCGCTTCACGTTCAGAGTGATTGCTCCATTGAACCTTGCACATAGGGATAGACTTGCTTCGGGTCTCTTTGGTGTCATAACCCAAGATCTTGATTGGGTGCTCCTTGTGCTCAAGAGTATCCTGGATATCCAGCACATCAGTGGTGACTGCTTCCTCTTCTGGTACCCTTAAGCACTTGCGTAACTGTGAGACATGAAAAACGGGGTGTACTCCTGTTAACTCGGGAGGTAGTTCAAGCTTGTATGCAAGCTTCCCAACTCTCTGACAGATACGATACGGTCCAACATATCTTGGGGCCAACTTCCCTTTTATGTGGAATCTGACGGTACCACGAAGTGGAGACACTTTGAGGTAGACAAAATCCCCAACTTCGAACTCAAGGTCTCGACGCCTTTTGTCGGCATAGCTCTTCTGTCGGCTCTGGGCGATCCTCAGGTTCTCTCTGACTTGAGCTACTCCTTCTTCGGCTTCCTTGATCTTGGCGGGGCCAAAGACTGCTCTTTCGCCTGGGTGGTTCCACATCAACGGGGTTCTACATGGTTTGCCATAAAGGGCCTGGAAGGGTGACATCTTGATACTTGCCTAGTAGCTGTTGTTGTAAGAGAACTCAGCAAATGACAAACACTTCTCCCAATCTGTTCTATATTTGAGAACACTGGCACGAAGCATATCTTCAAGAATCTGATTCAACCATTCTGTCTGACCATCTGTTTGCGGGTGATATGCAGTGCTGTAATCAAGGTCGGTCCCAATGGACTCGTGAAGAGCTTGCCAGAATCAGGACATGAATTGGGGTCCACGATCCGACACAATACTCTTAGGAGCTCCATGAAGCCTCAAACTCTCCTTGATGTACAAATCTGCCAACTGCTCTGCACGTATCGAAGTTCTGACTGGTATAAAATGTGCTACCTTTGTCAGATGATCGACTATTACCCATATAGAGTCATGACCTTGCTGAGATCTAGGTAATCCCACGATAAAGTCCATGGATATGCTCTCCCACTTCCATTCAGGAACATCGAGTGGTTTGAGTAATCCAGTAGGTCTTCTGTGTTCGGCCTTGACTCTGTTACAGATGTCACATTCGGCCACATGTCTTGCAATGTCTGACTTCATGCCTTTCCACCAGAAATGCTTCTTCACATCTTGATACATCTTTGCACCACCGGGATGGATGCAATACTTAGAGTCATGTGCCTCTGACAGGATTTCCTTGTGCAAAGCAGGATTGCTGGGCACACAGATTCTATCCTTGAACCAGATGGTTCCATGCTCATCTTCTCTGAATTCGGGGCTGTAGCCTAGCTTCATCAACCCACGAATGTACTCCATTTCTTCACAACTCTTTTGAGCTTCATGAATTCGCTCGGTGAGATTATACTCGATATGAAGTTCGTGCAACATCCCATGGGGTACTATCTCAAGATGAAGATCTTCAACCTCTTTCTTCAATTCAGGTGGCAGGGTCGATAAGAACAGGGCATGACAGTAGGTCTTGCGACTAAGAGCATCAACGACTACATTCGCTTTCCCGGGATGGTAGTGAATCTCCATGTCATAGTCCTTGATTAGCTCTAGCCATCTGCGCTGTCTCATATTCAGATCTTCTTGAGTGAAGAAATACTTCAAGCTCTTGTGATCGGTATATATATCACACTTGTTGCCAATAAGATAATGTCTCCAGATCTTCAGAGCATGCACAACAGCTGCTAGCTCTAGATCATGCGTGGGGTATCGTTGCTCATGCTCCTTTAGCTGTCAGGAAGCATAAGCAATAACCTTCCCATTCTGCATCAGCACACAACCTAGTCCTTGGCGAGAGGCGTCGCAGTAGACGACAAAGTCGCTAGTGATATCAGGTAAGGCTAGGATAGGTGTGGTGGTTAGCTTCTCCTTTAGAGTCTGAAAACTATGTTCACACTCCGGTGTCCATTTGAACTCATTAATCTTCTTCAAGAGATTTGTCATAGGATGAGCTATCTTCGAGAAGTTCTCAATGAATCGGCGATAGTAACCTGCCAATCCCAAGAAACTCCTGATTTCGGACACATTGCGAGGTTGTTCCCATTCTTTTACAGCCTCTATCTTTGCAGGGTCTACGGCAACTCCATCTGCTGAGAGTACATGACCAAGAAAAGCAACTTCTTCAAGCCAGAACTCACATTTGCTAAACTTAGCATAGAGCTGGTGTTGGGACAACTTCTCGAGCACTATCCTCAAATGTGCTTCATGTTCTTCGGCAGAAGGTAAATAAATTAGAATGTCGTCAATGAAAACCACAACAAACTGATCAAGATCCTCCATAAACACCTTGTTCATCATGTTCATGAAATAGGCCGGGGCATTCATGAGACTGAAGGATACAACGGTGAATTCATACTGCCCATAGCGTGTGACAAAAGCTGTCTTGGGAATGTCTTCTTCCCGAATCTTCATTTGATGATAACCAGATCTGAGATCAATCTTCGAGAAGTACTTAGCACCATGAAGCTGATCAAGCAAGTCATCGATCCTTGGTAGAGGATACTTGTTCTTGATGGTGACGGCGTTGAGATTGCATAATCAACACACATCCTCATCGAACCATCTTTCTTTTTCACAAACAGAACAGGTGATCCCCAGGGCGAACACTAGGCCTAATAAAGCCCTTATCGAAAAGTTCCTTCAACTGCTTCTTGAGCTCTTCTAGCTCATCCACTGACATACGGTACGGTCGCTTAGAGATGGGACCGGTTTCGGGCACAAGATCAATGATGAACTCAACGTCACGATCCGGTGGCATGCCGGGCAACTCTTCTGGAAACACATCCTCATATTCCCTGACAACGGGGACATCCGCGAGAGTCTTCTCCCTTTTCTGAGATTCTTCCTGCGACTTGAGTGCATTCAGGGCACATAGGACAGATACTGATTTATCCTTCTGAGGTGCACATCTAACTGTTTGGCCAGAAGGATGAGTTATCTGAACATATCTGGGTAAACAAGAAATCAAACCCTTGTGCTCGGTAAGCCAATCCATGCCTAGGATGACATCCAAACCATTTGATGGTAGAAGGGTAAGGTTAGCTCAAAAGGTTAGAGCCTTGATAGAAAGCTTCACTCCCTTGCAGATATGGGTGCTTCTCATCTCACCAAGAGGAGAACTGGTGACTATAGGCTCCAAACGTAGAGTGATAGGTATCTTACTCTCTCGTGCAAACTTAGATGAGATGTATGAACATGTAGCTCCAGAATCAAACAGAACGGATGCTTTAATGCCATTAACAAGAAACATACCGTACACAACATCTGGGGCAGCTTGAGCTTCTTCTGCGTTCATGTGTGTGAGACGACCATGGCTTGCAGATCCACGGTACTGAGACTTGGGTGCAGCAGGTGCGGGTGTCTTCTCAGGACAGTCAAACACCTTGTGGCCAGGTTTGCCACAACCAAAGCAAGTGAACGGCACACTGCCTGTGGAGGTTGGTGCAGCGGCCTTCCAGCTGCCTGAGTTTGGCGTAGCACGAACAGGCGCAGAGTGATCAGTCCTGTGATGTGGCTGCGATGAGTGCTCACGAGGGTAGCGATCCTTCCCAGCACGGTCACGAGAGCGGTGGTCACGAGAGTAACGGTCGCGGAGCGATGGTCACGGGATAAGCGTGAGTGGTCAGCCGAGTAGGTACCACCACTCCTACCCGAGCCATAGGTAGAGTCCTTGCCGTAATGAGGACGGCTAGACGTCTTGTCCCGACGGAACCTCTTGCGCTCATGGTCACGGTAGAAGCCCTCGGACTTCTTCTTCTCCCTTCTGGACATTTCTCCTACCTCCTTCTGGTCTTTCTCGATCTGGATGCAACGATCGATCATGTCACGAAGTGTGTGACTCTTCGTGCCTCCCAGGGCTACCTTGATCTTGGGGTTCAGACCCTTTCTGTACTGCGTGATCTTCTCCTTCTCAGAAGTCGCAACATGCAGAGGTGCATAGCGCAACAAACTGGTGAAGGTGTTGGTGTACTCGTAGATGTCACATCCCTTCTGGGTGAGGTTACGGAATTCCTCCTCTTTTTGCTCCATGACTCCCTCAGGAACATGGTACTCGATGAACTCATCTGCGAACTCATCCTAGGTGATATGATCGGGGTCCTCATGAGCTTGGCGGTAGCTGTCCCACCAGGAACGCGTAGCTCCAGTGAGGTGGTGAGTAGCGATACCGACTCGCTCCTCAGGGGTACAAGTGGTAAGCTCCAGCTTCTTCTCGATCTCGCGAAGCCAGTCATCAGCTTCCAGCGGTTCCTTGTAGGTGCCATCGAAAGTGGGTGGCCTGAGCTTTAGAAAACCCTCAAGTTTCCTCTAGAAGTCATTCGGATTTCCTCCAAAGCGGTGATTGGCTCCATTGACCAAAGCGACAAGCAGCTGTGTCTATTGCGCCATCACTTCCGCCAGGTTTGGCGGTGCTGGTGGTGGTGGAATCGGCTGCGGCGAAGGGTTTGGCTGAGGCGGAGGTCCATTGCCATGGGCATCACCTCCTCCAGCGGCACTTCCTGCTGGCGGGGTCCGCTCGTGATCGTTCCCACCCTGGTTGAGGTCGATGGGTGGAACACGACCTCCCCTTCATCCATAGCGTCTTCCACGCCCAAGCTTAGGTTCGGGTGGAGGCAGACGGTTGCCTAGACGTGCGGAGTGACGTGCAGACATCTGCGACACGGGTCAACAACTGTTTAGTACTTATTGGTTAAATATAATTAAATGATTTCAATGATTTAAGGAAAAATATTTAATCTATCCAACACTCATACAAAGAAGCAATAAGAGCCATAAAATGCGATAAGATTGATCATTCATTACATGGTTGCATTACATAGCATCATCTCTAGCAGCTATGCTAGATGACGTGCGAGACTCGCACTACGCGAAGGTAACTCATGGATAGAAGCTAGCTTAACTCTAACTCATGACGTGGCCACGCAGGGTCCACACTACTCTGACTCATACATCGGCACGTTGTATACTCCTGGGTGAAAACGGTTGCCAAGAACTGTCAACTCCTCCTGTGACATGTGAAGGCGCTTCACATAAGCCTGAGCTTCTCCGAACTCCTTGGTAAGTGGCAGGTTGGTGGGAGCTGGACAGTGGTCGTGCCTCAAGAGAGAGTAGCCAATCTGGAAAGTTTCCTTAAAGGGGTCCTTGTGTCTGGCTGACAAAGGAAGTCTGTCACGCAACTCAGCGTACTCCTGGCAGCGTCTCTCGTCGGCATTCTTCCAAGCTATCTTGAGTCTCTTGTATCTGTCCACCAAGGTCTCATTCTGAATCATCAGGGCTATCAGATGGCCTTGGTTGCACTGTGCTTTCGCTTCTACTTTCTTCAGGGCTTTTACGAGCATTGACTTCTCACACTGCACGGTGAAGTTGCTCTTGCCATATTCCCGTCTTCTCTTCTGTAGTTCTTTGATCTCCATATCCTTGTCCATCTTCTCTCCCTTCAACTGGAGAACTCTTGCATCGAGGTAGTTGTTTCGAAGCCCAATGTCCTTAACCTTGTCTCGCAGGTCAGCGACCTCGGCTCTGTGAGCCCTTGCCTGATGTGCGAGCTTGTCCTTCAGCTGGGCGACTGTAGCCTCGAGCTCTTCTTTCTCCTTAGCTTCTTGCTTGCAGAACTCCTGGTACTCCATCAGAGTGTTGCGGTCGAGGCGTCTCTTCTTCTCCAGGTGCTCTATGTAGTGGTTCTGCTCAAAGTGGTGAGCGGCGAAGGCACGGTTGCAAAGACTGGTCTCAGCTAGGATGATTGGCCTGACCAGATCATCCTGCTGCTCTGGTGTGAGGAGAGAGTTCAGGGCCCGAGGAAGTAGACGAAACTCTGTGTTGTGAAGGTGCTCGTAAGCGATCTTCATCACTTCACGCAGAGCCTTGAGTGACACAGACTGGATTCCTTCTTCGATTGAGTCCTCAATTGTCATCTCTAGGAGAGCTGGTACTGAGGGCAGAGTCTGACTTGCAGGGATCTCTAGGTGAGTGACCACGTAACCCTTGATTCCTCCTTCTGAGTCTGGTGCTCCAGTGCAGGTGTACTTGATCTCCTCGACAGGCACTCCGAGTACTCCCAAAACACGACGCAGGGTGTACGGAAAGCCTGAAAACTCCTGTCCCTCGTAGGTGAACTCAGCCTTGGGCATGCTGCTCAACGGTCCAAGCGGGGGTCCAAAGCTTATCATCTGCACGTTTCAAAGGGAAGAAGGGTTAGCAAGTCAGTATCAATAGAGAAGCCTTGCATAAGAAGAAATGCAGGGTTGGTATATAACCGAAAGAAAAACTGGTTTGTCCTGTACTAACGTCCATTTCTAGGGTTTCGTCCTAAGGTCAAGTATGGCTCTAATACCAACTGAAATGACCTTGATTTCCGCGAAGGGAAATCCACAGTGTCGGAGTGTAATATGACCATTTAAATCACATTACCCGATAACAGTTGAATCCATAATCCATACATCGAATAAAAGAGAGCAAATAGAGGGAGTTACAATAACTTATTACATCGCCACAGGGCGGAATCAGAGTTCATGCAGCAAAACAGTAAAAGCTTGAGGTGCGGAAGCTATCTTCTTCTCTCCAACTTGAGCGTAGACACGAAACCCTCAATCACTGTACTCCCCAGATGAGTACTCACTCCTTGAACCTGAAACCAAATTTTCAGTACGATTTGTACTGGCCACACTCCCACCCTATGCATTGCTTTGTGGAAGTGGATGCAAAAATAAGGGTATCTCAAAAGGAACCTATAAGGCTGGGGTTTCCTATGAATTGTTCAAGTATATAACACAACAGTATAATAAACAAGTTTTAAACACAAACCCATTCCCATCATCTATCTCCATCCATATCTGTAGCATCATCTCATCTCCATCCATATCTGTAACATCATCTCATCTTCCTCCAACACCCTCTCAGACTCTGGTCGACAAGCCAACTCCCTCTTGGCTTGCCTCAGCGGCCCGCAGCCCTCCAACTGGCTCACGGCCGAAAAACACACTCAGAGGAAGGTAGAACACTCCACTCACTAGTCCGGTGCATGCGAAACATAGGAAAGTTCCATAGCCGAAGATTCGGCATATGTATCGATCGATCAACCATACACTCTGCAGAGGTTTCACTAATCCATCAGATAACCATCATCGATGCACGCGCGCATCTAGGCAGATTCTGGGCGCCTACTGCCATAGGCGATGCCACTCTACCATCCAGCACTGGATCACTGGAACTGTGAAGAGAGCATGTATCCGCTCCCGTAGAGGATGCCATGCCATGTACCCACTCCCGAAGGGGGTGCCATGATCGTCTTGGTAGGGTGTTAGCTCCATCCCATGCATATACCTTCCTATCACTTCTCGCCTAGCAGTAGTGGCATCGACCTATCTAGCGGTTCGGCTGTCTCCCCCCATGAAGAGCGAGTGGAAAGCAAGAGATTCCTAGGTCCGGATACCAGCGCAACAGTTCCTAGATTTGACCAAACCGGGATATCTTCATCAGGGTTTATCTTTAACGTGCTACCACGGCACCTTCATCCCGGGCTCCACCTCTCAGAGGATCACACCCAAGGACCACCATCACATCTCAGTTAGCCCACCACAGGCTCCTCTCATGGGAATGTCCAGAACCATTCCCTGGCAAGACTTGCTCCAAAAGCTCATCGTAGATCCCAGCTCGATCGACTCAACCCTCACCCTACTCCCTGCCGTAAGCCCCACCCTAAACCCGGATACAACATCATCAGCTCACATGCCCATCTGAAACATCAACTCACACATCCAGCCTGGCACCCTCCAGGCCTTCCCCGGGTTCATCACGTCGCATCAAAATGTAAGCGAGTGAGGTATAGAAATATAAGTATAGCGGATAAGTAGGTGGCTATCATAACAGCGGGTAAGCAGGTGATAGTTTACAACAAGGTAGGGCTCATCAAATAAATACTCTATCATGCAGTCCTAGCACAGGCATAGCATTATAGCAACATGAATTTAAAGCACTAGCCATACTATAATTGACATGCGTAATGGGATCTACGAGGTTGGACGGTGTGTGGCACCTTCACTGACGTAGCTGTCGGACTTCTCCTGGTAGTCACTGTCGTCAAGCTTGTCCTCGCTCGAGCCTGTAACGAGATTTAACAGTCGTGGAAGCGACCCCTATAGATTAGCACAAAGAACGAATGCAAAATAGAAGATCCAAATACACTCAAACATAGCCTAGATAGATAGGGCTCGATTTATAGAAAATTTGGATATGTGGATCATAATTTTCTGAGCTCGTATGAATTAGATATGAATTTTCAAAGATTTAACCATTTTTTGAAAAGAAAAAGGGCTCAAGGGTAAGGGTCTCGAGGGGTTACGGTCTCAGGGGTTATGGTCTCGAGGGGTAGGTCTCGAGGGGGTATGGTCTCGGGGTTTACGGTCTTGAGGGTATGCTCTCGAGGGGTACGGTCTCAAGGGGTATGGTCGCGAGGGGTAAGGTCGCGAGGGTAAGGTCTTGAGGTTACGGTCTCGAGGGGTATGGTCTCGAGGGGTATGCTCTCGAGGGGTACGGTCTCAAGGACACTGTCTCGAGGGTTAGGTCTCGAGGGGTATGCTCTCGAGGGTATGGTCTCAAGGATACGGTCTTGAGGATTAGGTCTCGAGGGGTACGGTCTCGAGGAGTATACTCTCGAGGGTATGCTCTCGAGGGCATGGTCGAAGACGGAAAATTGCTCTGCTTCCACAACGGTGCTCGGCCGATGACAGCTTGGTTAAACATCTGGCGAGGGGCTGCTCCAGGACTTCGCTAACCCGTGCATCGTCCTCGGGTCGTCAAGGTGGACACGTAGGTGGTCATCAAGTCGGGGGCTTGGTTCCGGCGACGTGCTTTACGGCGGACAGCGGCTCGAGGGTGACGGTGCTCGAGGTATCAAACTCAAGGGTCGGTTTGTCGAAGGGTCAAAATCGAGGGTCGGTTTGTGGAAGGGTCAAACTCGAGGGTCGGTTTGTCGAAGGGTCAAACTCGAGGGTTGGTTTGTCGAAGGGTCAAACTCGAGGGTCGGTTTGTGCGCGTGATCTGTCTCGGACGAGATCGGCTCGAACGCGGAGTTCCTCCTCGGCGATCGGCGGTGGGGAAACCCTCGATTCCTGGTGCCACAAAGGATCTCTGGTGCCATTAACCCGCCCATTGGTTTCGGGACTTCACGACGGTCACGTTGACGGGCTTCAGGGCGACAGCTTTACTTCCGGTGACGAGCTCTACGGCGAACAGTGGCTCGATGGCGACGGTGCTCGATGTACACTTCACACCGAGTCACTCTTGCTCCAATTGGTGGCGTAGATGGACGGTTGGAGTCACGCAACACCTGCTCGAGGTGCCGGCGGTGACCAAAACACACGGCAGAGTCCGCGCGGGCAGCAACTCCCACGGCGGAGCTTCGACAGGTCCTCGGTGCACGGCAACGGCACTCCGAGAGGGTCCACAGTCTCCATCTTGCCCACTCGATGCAGCTCATCATGGCGGAGCTTGGCGCGCGAGGATGAACTGGGTGTCTTCTGTTCCGGCATCCTCCCGATGCCGTGGTCCAAGGGGGCTCGGCTAGTCTCGTGTGTGTGTGCAGGTGTGTCCAGTGAGGTTGGTAGTGACCTGGGCCTACACGCTCACGGCGGAGCGCCATGGCCAACAGCACGGCGGAGGGTTCGAGAGGGCGGCGATGGCGGTGCTCACTGACGGTCGAAGAGGATGGAGGTGCGGTACAAGTCCAAGCGGCTCCGGCTCATGGTACTGCTCCTCCTTCCTCCTCTCGAAGCAGCAGCGGCGGCTCCGAGTCGACGGTCTTCCTCCCCAACTCTGGTGGCGGCTTCTTCTTCTTCCCCGACTCCTTTCTTCCCCCTTCCTTCAGCTCTTCTCCAATCGAGGCTGGCAAGGTGGAATGGAGCTCCACCAGAGTGGTGGCGGCGGCCTGGGAGCCCTAGGGTGCCGGGGTGCTTGCTTTATAGGGCGGACGCGGTGGTAGGTAGCCGACGGATGGTCGATCACGGCTCTGCTTGATCGAGTGGCCAAGGGATATCCATGTCAGTAGCTGAGGCTCGATCTGGGTCCAGAGAACAGCGAGAGGGGGCTAGGTAGTGCTGGGTGTCGAAGTTCTTTACGGCGGCAGCATTCCACTGCGGCGACAGCACAGATGCGCGCGCGCGAGGAGAATCTTGCCTGCGGCCGTGGGAACTTTACGCGGGCTGGTCGGTCCAGGTGGCTTGCGGGCGCGCGTCGATGCGGGACGACACTGGATCGAGCGGTCGAGGTAGGTTGCTTAGGAGCGACGCCGGGGAACAGTGCTGACGCGAGCACGCGCGGCCGGTCGGGTGACCTCAGCGGGCGCGATGACATGTGGGTCCCACTTCAGGGCCCCATTGTCAGCGACTCATCGGCAACGGAGGCTCGGTGTGGCGCGCGGACGCGCGCGGCTCTTGTTGGGCCATCGGCCTGGTTGGGCCGCGTAGCGCGGGGTCGAGCGTCGAGCGCAGGCGCGCGTGCGGCCGGGCCGGCTGGGCTGCTCGGGCTGATCTCCTCCTCTTCTTTTTCCTTTTCTTTTTCTTTTTCATTTTCAAATATATTTTTATATATACTTATATATATGTGGTGTGCTAATTTGTGCAACAAAATAGTGAGCATACATGGCCCAAATAAGGCTAGGGTATTATTCCCTTAATATTTATTTGTCAAAATAAATATTATGTTGCCATTTTTAATAACCAACACATAAACCAAATAAAAATCCAACTCACTCTTTTAATTCAACATGATGATTGAACAATTGAAACATTAAAATATAACATGTGAACATAGAGCATGGTTATGAGATGTTAATTAATTTGCAACATATGAATGCCATGCATGACATGCTAGGGTTGATGCATATGTAAGGGGTAGATGATGACATGTCGCACCACATCACTCAGGGTTTTGTCAAAAAAATTTTGTAGTTCGAATTTTTGGGTTGTTACAGAAGTGCTGCCTGTGTCTTTAAATCTCCCTTCTCAGTTTTTTTTTCTCAATATAAAATCTAGTTTTTGCATATTTTGTCCATCTAGGCAGTATATATTGTGATGGTAAATTGTATACTCTATTTGTATTGAAGACTCTAAGAGCATGCTTGCACAACAGACCTGTAAGATATAGTACACATACCTATATTACGACCTATATTGCAACTTGCAATGTATAAATTAAAATGTAAATAGTACACATACCTATGGATTCAAACATCCGACAAGAGCATCGAATGGTGGAATCTTCAGTGTTCAATACTATCGTTGTTCCACGGTTAGACTCCATATACTTAACAAAGAATGTCAAGTTTGTCCCCGCAGCTTCCAACAAATCACACGTCAAGGTAAATTGTCTCTTAAATTCTTCCTCAAACTCTGTATACATTCGCTTTGTATATAATTCAGCTGCGTTCTTCAACATTGGTAGATTTGAAATGTATGGAACTGGGCTCTTTCGACATGATTGAAAATCAGCATCCAATTCATTTGCACGAAGACTAACTACAACCTTCTCACATTCCACAAGGAGTTCTGAAAGACCAAGTTTCCTACGAAATCTTTTCTTGAAGACATTATTCATACCTTCACTCCTTTGGGTTAAGTTCATGTCTGCTGTAAAAGAGTCACGGTACACTGCAGCCCACTTTGCCCTCAAAGCATATAGGTTTGCCATCCATGAGTTGTTCTCAAGGTTGTATTTAGCCAACAATTCATGCCATTTCTCTAAGAAGTAAGTCTCTGACCTGGCTTCATACACACAGTTTTTGAAATCTGTTAGGAACTTGTTACCTTTCTCATCCGCCTCATGAATTACATGACTAAGATGTTTAGCAGCATTTAAGCAAATATGCCACAAACAAAGACGATGACTTGTATTTGGGAATACATAAGCAATTGCTCCTGCCATAGCCGCATCTTGATCTGTAAAAATTGTGTTGGGGTGCTTCCCTGACATTGCCGTTACAAATGTTTCAAAAAGCCAAACAAATGATTCAATAGTTTCATTAAATAGAAGTGCACATCCAAAAAATTATTGTTTGCTTATGATGATTGCAACCAAGAATCGGAGCAAAGGGCATTTCAAACTTATTAGTTTGAAATGTCGTGTCAAATGACACAGCATCACCAAAGCATTTGTAATCCATGATCGACTAACCATCTGCCCAAAAGAAATTTGCAATACGACCATCCTCTTTGTCTACTTGAACTGCATAGAAAAATGCAGGATCCTCTAACTGTTTATTTCTCAGATATTCAGATAGTGTTTGTGCATCATTGGCTTCTAAGTATTGTCTGCGTTCATGACCAATCTCATTATCACAATCCATTTTAGTAAATGGTATGTTCTCATCTCCTCCATAAAATCCCTTCATGAACTCATAAACTTGGGCTGGCTTCATTCCAGCTTCCCGTATCTGCCCAATTAATTTTCTATCTGCATCTATAACCTTTCGTTGGGACCTCAGCTTGTGTGCCTTATTTGGACTAGCAAGATAATGGTTGTGCTGTTCTACGACCTTTTGCACCCTCCAAATCCCCTCCTTGCTGACACTAAACTGGACACGAGCATCACAATCCGTCCTTGTAATGTCCTTTTGTGAAGACTCATTTTTCCGATGTCCTTGGCTACTGCAAACAAAGTATTTCTGACATATACTATTATCTTTGCGGGGTTTCATCTTGCCCTTTCTAACACTGAACCCAACCTTACCGGCATAGGTGTTGTACATGTCATAAGCCTTTTCCTCAGATTCAAATGTCATTCCAACCTCAGGAGTGATGAAATTTTGCCCAGATCTATGAACCACCTCCTGTACATATAGATTTTCTATTAAACGCATACTAAATGCCAGAAATCAAACAACGTAGAAGAAAAAGGCACAATGATCTAATCATAGAGATAAGTTACCTGTGATATTCGTTCTTCTTCAAGTTGACCACCACCAGCAGCATCAATTCCTACTGTACATGAATCCTCCATGACTGAAGAAGCTGGCATCAGGTCTTCTAGGCCTCCAACACTTGCCATGTTGGTTGTTTCTTCATCCATGGAATCGGCAGTGACGGCGACAGCGTGCAGCCATCGCACTGGTCTAGGGTTGAAGGCACGATCAATCCGGATGTCTTGACGGCGGCGGCGGCATGGTCTAGGGATTGAAGCCCAATCAGGGCATGCTGTATAGCTGAGCCAATGAGGATAAACTGAGCCGAGCGTGTGCTTGTTTTCCTTCGCGTCGAAGCCGAGCGTGTGTCAGTTTGCCTTCACATCGAAGCCTCCTTTCGCTGTCGTAAGATGCCAGACATGTGCACGTGGCGTGTATCCAGCTGGGGAGTGCACGCCGCGCATGGTGTACCCGGGGTGCACCCAATTTTCTTCCGTCTCGTGATGAGGTATATTCCCCTTCTAAGCCCGCACAACACAGAAGAAGGAATATTCAAGGGCAGTTCCCGCTCCGCGACGAGCCTTGCGAACTCCATGGCGAGGTTGCGCGAGCTCCGCCATGGCCTGCGCAAGCTCTGCGGCAAGGTTGCGCGAGCTCCGTGGCGAGGCGGGCCATCTTTGCGGCGAGGCTGCACCAGTTCCGCGAGCTCCACGGTAAGCGGCCTCCACTGTGGCCTGCGCAAGCACCACAGCGAGGTTGCCTGAGCCCCACAGTAGCTTGTGCGTGCTCCGCAGCGGCGTGCAACGGCCTGTGCAAGCCTAGGGATGGATGCAACATAAGACGAGGACTCGAAGACATATGCCATCCAGTCCATTATAGCTTGAGGCCAGAACGGCCGAGAAGCATGCAGCGCATGCAAAATTGCAAACAAGACGATCGAGGACTCGCTGCTGGTGGCTGGCTACCTCGCCCCAATGCCTGTCGCCGGCGGCCGCGCCCACGCCTCTCACCCGTCGTCGTCGGCGTCTCGGGCGGGAAGGGGCTGAGAACAGGAGCGCGCTGGGGGAGGATTTTGGCTCACCAGATCTGGAGAAACCATGCTGCTCTCCCAGCGCGGTTTCTTCTATCTCCTTGAGTCTAGATAAGACTTGGTTTCTTCATTTTTATCTCTCTTCAATAAATGATGTGCCATGTCAGCCATTTATCTACTTGGCATTGTAATTAATAGCTCATTCTACATTGCAGAGTGGGTTAAGGATCACTTGTAAAAAAAGAGCATTACAGACATGTACGCCACATTAAAATGTGTCTGGAGTAGTTTCTACAGATGCGCTCTCCAAGACGCACGTCTGGAGCTCGGTGTCCGTACTCTACAGAAAAATTGTCTGTAATTAAGGTCTACCACAGACGTTTGCAAATAACATGCGTCTATAGTATAAGTACAGACACGGTTTGGGAACGGACATCTGTTTTAACATTCTAACTACAGACGTGTGTTAAGTTACAGATGCTCGATAATTCCACCTTAGTCGGTTTCTGATAAAGCTCTATGGTTCGATAGCACGAACTACACACCGACATACCTCAAGAGCTTGGGTCCTCGAGTTTGGGTGATTTGTTTGGTTGCTACTTGTGGTTCTTGCTGTTTGGATTGGTCAGGATCATATTGATCGCCACTGGTGGACCCAGGGCCCGACGACCCTAGGCACCCGCCCGGGCTCCATCACCGGCACAAACTGAAGGTATGTAGTTTTGCGCTCTGCTAAAGGCTTAAATACGCATGATTTTATACACATCTTCATGCTTTGCCCGGGCTTCGTTTGAGCTCTGGGTCCACTACTGTTGATCCCTATGAGGCAAACAATAAGGCCAGAAATGCTTTATTCTCTATTCTCTCGCTTCCTGAATTTATGCGTGTGCAGAACCTTGAGACGGCTCAGTAGATCTGGTCCAGCCTCGAGAGATATCATGAGAGCATCACTTCTCATGTCAAAACAAGACTCTTGAAGACCCACTGTTGAGAGTACGTGAACTTTGTTTAGTTTCCTAGAGTGTCTGATGTTTTCTCGCTTCTAGTCAATCGTGAACAAGAAGCGAGCAAACAAGCCTTTGCTTGCCTATGAAGATCATGATGAGATGGCTATGAAACTGTTAGATGCCCTAGATCAAAGGGTTTGGGAGATCAAAGTTGCAGCAATCATTGAGTCCAGCCCCCGACTATGTGACCCTCATGGTCGATGAATTGTCTAGCAAGCAAGTCTACAAAGATATATCTCTAGTCTAGAGCCAAAATAGAGAACTCATCTGAGCTCAGCATGCAACTTGTGTCCAGATCTAGCGAATCTCGCTACTCCAGAGTTTCAAATCTGAGACGGATGGTAAGTCCTCTTAGTCGGATACAACAGGGTCTCAATTATTGAGTCTCTGATAAGGACAAAAGTAGTAACAGAGATATACCCGTTTGTAACAATGCGACCGCCTTTACCTATGCAGCCCGTCTCAGAGCTGTTTGCGATGGGTAGCCACATCCATCTCAAGTATATGATAAGCAGACAGATATACACCCGTCTATGGATATATCCACGCATCAACGGGTAAGAACACCCATCTCAAGTAGAAGGAATGCAGACGGCTAGCTCATGACCTGCTTTGTTTGCCTTATCTTCTTTGACGTCTATCATTAAGGAGCAAGTTGAGGTGCTTGGAGATTGTGGCAGAACCTCCTAAATAATATGGCCCACATGCACTTATCATTGTCTAAACAGACTTCTGATAGCAATGCATGTGTTCCATAAGACTTAAAAGGTCTGTCGGGTGAATCCCTGAAACATCCATGATTCTCCGAGCAGGATCAATCATTACAAAGAGACATTGCAGTATTACAACAGTTTTATACAAATAAGATACATCAGAGTAAAACAGCGGAAGGGTTGCAATAACATAAGTTTACAAACCTTTTAGTTTCAAACCTTACAAACCAAAAGTTTAAGTTTTATAAACCATAATAGTCGTGGAGTAGCGATAGATAACTTTATTACGATACCAGACGATAAGCTCTGCCCAAGAGCCAAACATCCTACTCGTCGTCACTCTCTACAATGACTGTCATGCAACAAGGTGCAAAGCACTCCTGCCCATGGGACTCATCTGCAATAGGGGTTCAACAAACTCTGAGTATGAAAGTACTCAACAAGACTGACCCGACGAAAAGTGGGGTGAAGACACAAGAAATGCAGGCTAGAGGGACAAGTTAAGGCTCGCAAGAAAAAGATTTTTTTTGCAGAAAAGCTCTTGAGGGTCAGGTTTTAACTCATCGTGAGTTATAACAGAAATTAAAGTTTTCTTGATCTAGCTCAAGCTATCAACCAACTCCATTTTTATACCTTATCATCATTCAAGTTGTTACTACGATGACGAACACCGATTGAGTCTTCTTCTCCGAGAAGCAATGACGATTCGAATCCATTTTTATACACAGCTTGGACCTAGATCACTGATATACAGGAGACTTTAACTCCTAAGCACATCAGATCACATGATATACCAGGATAGCAACCGCAGCCATATATCAAACACATGATATACAGGAGACTCAAACTCCTAAGCATATCAATATACATGGGACTCTCAATTCCACAAGTATACCACACCATGTGTGGGTGGTTATCTAGTTCTCGATATCACCATATCACCATCGAACGGTACCTAGGGCATCAACAGACGGAAACACTACAGAGGGACTCCTTTCCCAATTCAAGTTAGCCGTTCGGACTCGATTTATTAACTATCATCATGATTCCAACAGGTAAAGCCAACCTCATCTTTTTCATTCTTTTACCTTTTGAAAACCTAACTAATTAAGCAGGGCTAAGCATTACTACGCATTTTCCAAATAACAGGTAACAAGGAATATGGAAGTAAAATAGGTAATACAATTGGTAGGTTTTCACTCAACTCCTAATCCCTAATGCAGCATTTCATAAATAAAGTGATAAAAACTTTATAAAATCAAGGAAGGGTTTTAAATGCATCCGGGGCTTGCCTTAATGGTCGAGGTAGACGGTCTCAAGCTCTGGATCAACTCCCGACTCCTGAATCTATTCTTCCTTGGGATCTGGTTCGGCAACGTTCAACTCTTCGTTAACGGAAGCTACACGATAACATGATATGTTTTAACATGATGGAATAATAAATATGATGCTTGATGAATGCATAACCAGATTAAGAACTTGAGTACAACTTTCCTTCACGATAAAGTTGCAAGCCAACAAAACTTACTTACTAAGTTCATTAGGGTTAACTATTTATAAAAGAAGTTCATTAAACACATAAAATAACGTTGATTAAACCCTAATGACATGATCCAGGTAAGCGCAGACAATTAATTAAAGTGCCAAGGGTCATTAAGGTTAACGACCCAAGGTCATCAATCAATCCCAAAGTCAAACAACCCTATAATGATTAAGCAGGATTAAAAGGGTTAAAGAATTATTTAAAAAGCATAAAATAAAGGCAGAAAACTAAAGTTGTCTAACTAAGCTCAAAATTTATTTTAAAAAGCTCTTGGTCTTATTAGATGGAAAAACAATTTTCAGAAATAAAAGCCAATTATTTTATTTATCAAAAATCATTGAAGAAGCATTTTTCAATTAAAAGAGCAAATTTTAACTTATTCAAAAAGTACTCAAATTTGGTATTTCATATTTTTTCTAGGTAGAGGACATCATATAGAGCTTACACAAAAATTTTCAAAAATTTTGAAGCTACACATGAATTACTATGAATTATTAAAGAAAATAGCATTTAAAATATTTTTTGAAAAAGAAAAAGGAAAAAGGGGAACAGTGTTCCCGGCGCTGACCAGCGACCCGCCGGAGTTGACCGGCGATTTCTCGTCGGAGGTGAGGTCTCCGGCGACGAGGCTTGGCCCTACGTGCTCAGCTCGACATGACGAACAAGCTAGGCTAGCTAACGCGGCGATGGAGGGACAGCGGCACCCACGCCGGCGGCCATGGCCGTCGGCGCATGGCGGCGCTGCGACGCCGCGACAGAGCTCATCGGAGGCTTCTCCGGCGACGGGAAGCGCACATGCACACTCAAGGCATTCACGCGAATGTGATGGGCAACAAGATGGAGCCGTTCCCGGCCCCTAGCCCAGATGGCTACGCGCGCGGCGGTGCTGGCAAGGTAGCGCCGACGTCGAGCTACGGTGACCGGCGGCCACAACGTGATAGAGAGGAAACTGAGGGCACAGATAGTTGCAGGAGCTCACCACGGGCACGGTGCGCACGTTGGTTGGCTCGGAGGCGGGCTGAGTCGAGCTGTAGTCGGCGGCGATGATGGCGGCGATGATGCTCCGGTGGCAAGGTCCGCATCACGATGGCTCTTGTGTACCAATGAACAGACCAAGGAGTGCATGATGAGCAGGAGAGCACGGAGAACGCGATAGCGGGGTTGATGAAGATAAATTACCAACCACGGCGACGGTCGGTGACAAACAAGCTTGCAGCGGCACGGTTGCCGTGCGCGGCCAAGCTAGCTCAAACGGAGCGTAAGAGCATTGTGGAACTGCTGGCAAGAGCAAGCGGGCTATGATGGAGCGACGACGGCGAATTTGAGCGGCGGAGGAAGGTCGATGGCGATGGTGGTCGGGAAGAAGAAGCGAAACTACATCCAACTTGCTCTATTTATAGCGCAATGGCGAGGCAGGGGCGGCCGACACGTTCACAGCGAAGCTTCGCGTGCCGGAATGGCGCCGACGGCCACGACGACACCTTGAACAGGGGAAGCATTGAAGACGATGACGTCAACATGACTATAACAGATGATGTCATTTTGAAACTTTACAAATTACTCTAGAAATTACATAGGAATTTTAAAATATCCTAAAATATCATTTGCATGATTTTTCAAGAGCTAAAATTTTCATTTAACAAACATTTTCAAATTTTCCCTAATTTTTGAAATATGAATTCAAATTCAAAAAGGAAACAAAACCCTAGAAACAAATATTTGAAATTAACTTTGATTTTTCAAATAAATATGAAAATCTTCAAAACTATGGAATGTTCAACTTTTCAAACTAAATATTAAATACAATGTTTTCTCAAAATATGCATAAATTTTGAATTATGCTTTTAAAATGAAAAGGGGATAAATGTTGGAAAACTGTATTTTCAAATTCATTTGAAATTCTCTTTGGAAACTTGAAAAACTTTATATACCGTTATTGTAGCTATTGTCAAGATCTACAAACCATATTTTGAGAGTATATCAAAATTCCTTATAGATTTTAAAATTTGGAAAGAGGGGTAAAACAGAGTTTTAAAATTAGGGTTTTCAGAAGCGAAAACAAACTCGATTTGGTTTCTAAATTAATTGGTTGGTCATTAGTGATCACAAACATCATCCAAGGACATTTTTAGGTCAATGACCCAATGACACCCTTGGTTGACCAAGTTGACTCTTGAAAAACATTTTATAGCTTTCTAATTTGAATTTAGATTTGAATTACAAGACTTGGGAAAAAGCTTTGAAATCCAAATTCAACTTCAAATATGGAAATCATTTTTAAGGGTTGGACTTAGATTTATACACTATTCTTGACACTAGTGTAAACACGGTTTACACCTCAAGTACATAGAGTATAAACTAAGTATTTGAGATGACATTCGAAAGTAGGGTTTTATGATTTCATGTGACATAACATTTCAGAAACACAAGCAACCTATGAAATGTAAATTTATTTTAGTTGATGCACATCAAAGTTAACCTAATCATGAATGCTTTGCAATGTATATGATGACATAACATGTTTTAGTTGATATAACACCAGAGGTGTTACAACCCTTCCCCCTTAAAGAATCTCATCCCGAGATTTAAAGCCTTGAGTAAAGTAATGGAAAAGGAAATGTGTCAAGAAAACACACTTCAACTAAGTACATAAGGAAAAGGGGTTTTACAACTCACATTAGACTAGCTACAACTCTTAGAGAGAATTATAACTTAGATGGAAGCATAGAATTCTGGGAAGTTCTCCAACAGGTAATCTTTCGATTCCCAAGTAGCTTCTTCTTCTGAATGTTGATCCCATTGTATCTTGTACCACTTGATTGTTCTACTTCTAGTGACACAGTCTTTCTGATCCAAAACTCTAATTGGGTACTCAGAGTAAGTCAAGTTAGGTTCAAGTTCAATTCCTTCAACATCAACAACTTTATCTGGCAGTCGAAGACACTTTTTGAGTTGTGATACATGAAATACATTGTGTACAACTGACAACTGTTTAGGTAATTGCAGACAATATGATACCTTCCCGATTTGTGCCAAGAACTGAAATGTTCCAATGTAACGAGGTGCTAGCTTGCCTTTGACTCCAAACCGAGTAACTCCCTTCATGGGTGACACCTTTAGATACACATAATCTCCCTTATTGAACCACAATGGTCGACGCCTTTTGTTCGCATAACTCCTTTGACGAGACTATGCCACCTTTAATTTTTGTTGTATCTGCTTAACCTTTTCTTCAATTTCTTTTACAAGATCAACTCCAAAGAATCTTCTTTCTTCAGGTTCTGACCTGTTAATGGGGTTCTACATCTGCGATCATATAATGCTTCAAATGGTGCCATCTTGATACTTCCTTGATAACTATTGTTGTAAGAGAACTCTGTTAAAGGCAAACACTCATCCCATTTCTCTAAAAAATTAAGAACACAAGCTCTTAACATGTCCTCAAGTATCTGATTCACTCTTTCAGTCTGACCCCCTATCTGAGGATGATAGGCTGTACTGTGTAAAAGATCAGTACCTAATGAATCATGAAATTGTCTCTAGAAATTGTTGATGAACTGCATGCCTCTGTCAGACACAATAGTCTTTGGTACACCATGAAGACTGATGATACATTCAAAATATAGTTTAGCATATTGCGAGGCTGTATAGGCATATAGCACTGGAATGAAATGTGCAGATTTTGTGAGTCGATCCACTATGACCCAGATTGAATCAAAACCTCTTGCTGTCCTGGGTAGACCCACTATAAAATCCATACTAATATCTTCCCATTTCCATGCTGGAATTGGTAATGGCTGAAGTTCTCCTGTTGACTTCAAGTGCACAGCTTTGAGTTTCTGACAGGTATCACACTGAGCCACATATCTAGCAATTTCAATCTTCATCTTGGTCCACCAAATTTTTGTTTCAAATCATGATACATCTTATTACTTCCTAGATGAATAGAAAACTTTGAAAGATATGCTTCATCAAGGATCTTTTGAAGTAACTCAGGAACTTTTGATATGACCAGATGATTCTTATACCATAACACACCTGCTTCATCAATTGTGAAACAAGAGACTTTCTTTTCTAACTTTCTTTTTCATATGCCTAATTCCATTATTACTTCTTTGTGCGGCAATAATTTAGTCTTTGAGTGTTGACTCAACAGCAATGTTAGCCAAACTACCTTGTTGCACCATTTCTATACCCAATTTTTCTATCTCATGATATAAAGAGATGTCCAGAGGTTTCACTATCAAGCAATGTCAATGACTCTTTCGACTAAGTGCATCAGCAACCACATTTGCTTTACCAAGATGGTAATGCAATTCGAGATCATAGTCATTGATTAACTCTAACCACCTTCTTTGTCTCATATTCAACTCATCTTGAGTAAAAATATATTTCAAACTCTTATAATCAGTATAGATAACATTTGTTACCCATCAAATAATGTCGCCATATCTTTAATGCATAGGCAACAACTGCTAACTCTAAATCATGAGTTGTATAATGCTCTTCATGTTTCTTCAATTGTCGAGAAGCATAGGCAATAACTCTTCTTCTTGCATCAGTACACATCCAATACCAATACCAGAAGCATCACAATAAACATCAAACGGCTTCTCAATATTTGGCTGTGCTAAGACTGGAGCAGTAGTCATTAACTTTTCAATGTCTGAAAAGCCTCTTTACAATCTGATGACCAAATAAACTTAACATCATTCTTTAACAACTCAGTAATGGGCTTGGATATCTTTGAGGAATCAAGTATGAAATGACGGTAGTAACCTACCATTCCTAGAAAACTACGAACTTGATGCACTGTCTTTGGTGGTTTCCAATCAAGTATATCCTGTAGCTTACCAGGGTCAACAGTGACACCCTCGGATGATAAAACATGTCCAAGGAATTTCACTTCTTTCAACCAAACACTTACTGAACTTGGCATATAGTTGATGCTCTCTTAAATGCTGCAAAACAATTCTGAGGTGTTCAACATGTTCTTCTTCATTCTTAGAATATACCAGAATATCATCATTGAAGACAACCATAAACCTATCAAGTTCTGGCATGAATACTAAGTTCATCAAATACATGAAATGGGCTGGTGCATTGGTGAGTCCAAAAGACATGACCAAGTACTCATACAGACCATACCGAGTGGTAAATACAGTCTTTGGAATGTCCTCTTTACGAATCTTGATTTGGTGATATCCAGATCGGAGATCAATCTTGGAAAACACCTTTGCCTCAATTGATCAAAAAGCAAATCACTGTGGGGTCGAGGATATTTGTTTTTCATAGTCACCTCATTCAAGGGATGGTAATCAACACATAACCTCAGAGTTTTATCTTTCTTTTTCACAAAGATTGCAGGACATCCCCAAGGTGATGAACTAGGTCTGATAAACTTTTTATCACGTAAATCTTGCAACTGAGTCTTGAGTTCTGCTAGTTCTGGTGGTGCCATCCTATATGCTCTTTTGGATATTGGGGTTGTACCAGGTTTCAAATCAATTCTAAACTCTACCTTTCTATCAAGAGGTAAACCCGGTAGATCATCAGGAAATACATCTGGAAACTCACAGACTACTGGTATATCCTGGATCTCTTTCACAGAAGTTGCACACACTTTCTCCATAGTCCTCTTAAGAGTTGGAAGTTGGATAAGAAGTTGGGATTTGCAATTAGGTATATTCACTCTCACAGTTCTATTCAGGATGTCTATCATAGCACAATGCCGTTTCATCCAATTCATGCCTAGGATCACATCTATATCTTGATCCTTTAATATTATCATATCAGTGGGAAAAATATACCCACCCAAACTTATAGGCACATCATGTACCATCTCTTTAGTACACATACGCCCCCCAGGCGATTATATAAAGAACTCTTCTTTTGTACCCATTATTGGTATTTCATGTGTCTTAACAATGTACCATTGATGAATGTACGAGATGCACTAGAATCGAAAAACATGATTGTAGGATGATTAGCAACAGGAAATGTACCCATCATGATGGGCTCTCCTTCTGGAATTTCCCCAACTTGAGTGTAGAACACCCTACCAACCTTCTTCTCACTCTTTCCCTTCTGCGCATTTTGATTACCAGCCCTATTCTGAGTCTGCGGCTGTTGTGGTGCAAAGGCCCTGAGAACATAAGAATTATACTGCCTTGGATGCGGGCAGTCTCTCGAATAATGGCCAGGCTTGCCACAATTATAATATGGAAAACCTTGTGGCTGGGGAGTGGGGTTACGAATACTAGGAGTGTTCGGCTATCGTGGATAAGAAAGAGTAGCAGCAGGATGGACAATTGTCTGCTACTGGGCTTGGTATTGTGGTGGATGGTAAGGGGAACGGAAATGGTTTTGAGGATGATAAATAATTTTCTGGCGCTTTTGATTGCCACCAGAAAATCCATATGTCACATTTTTCTTCTTCTTAGTTTCCAGATGCTGACGGTTCTTTTCTTCAAAAGATATAGCAATATTCACTGTCTCATGGAAAGTGGCATTTGGAGTTCCAGTCATCATCCTTTGAATTTTACTGTTCAAACCTCTAAGGAAACATTCCTTCATTTTACGGTCAGTACTAACATGGTCAGGGGCATATTGGGACAAGTGATTGAATTTGCCAAAATACTGCATAACTGACATATCACCTTATCGCAAAGAAATAAACTCTTTAAGTTTTATGACCATAATTCCCTCAGGAATAAAGTGTGCACGAAAACCTTCACGAAATTCAGCCCAAGTAATATGATGACCCTCAGGCTGAGCAGCAACAAAGTTAGCCCACCAGGCTCCTGCAGTTCCTCGCAGCTGTTGTGCTACAAACATAGGCTTCTGATATTTAGTGCAATCAATCAGCCCAAATTTCTGCTCCATAGTGCGGAGCCAGTCATCTGCCTCCACTGGTTCATCTATCCTGGTGAAGATTGGAGGACGGGTGTCTGTAAAATCCACATATGTGGTTTCATCTCTGTTATTCCTACCACGGTTGCCCTGGTGCATTCTGGTTCTGATTCTGGGCTAGCAAGGTAGTTGCATTGACTAGTGCTACAATGGCATTAGCCAAAGTCGGTGGAACAGGTGGAGGATTGGGTGCATACCCCTAGCATGATATGTTCCAGCATCACCTTGGGAACGAGTGTGAGCAGGCATCGTTTATAAACAAACCATACTTATTCACAATACTTTATTGAACTAAATAAGCTGATGTTACAAAAGTTCAAACACTTATGATACATTATTTTTATTACAATAGTCTACACTCTGGCAAGACTTCCCACACCTACTAGGTTTTAGAAAGCAGGGGAAAGATAAATTACACATCTCACTATCCAAACTCCTTACTCATCCTCCTCACTGGTATCCACTGGAATTACATCCTCCTCTTTGGGATCCTCTTCTTCAGGATCTTCTTCCTCTTCAGGCTCTTCCTCCACTATATCTAGATCTTCTTCTTCCATAAGATCCTCTTCATTTTCATTCTCTACATCCATCTGGTTTTCTTCTTCCTCATCGATGACATCATCATCGACGGACACTATTTCTTTAGGGTCTTCCTCTTCCTCATCCTAACCCATTACAAGACCAAGATCATCTTGGGCTGCCTGTCATTGATATTCAAGATCCAACAGGTTATTCAACCTCACACACTCATCATCATCTTCCTCTGCATACTCCTCTAATTCTTCCACGTACTCCTCAAGTTCTTGGATACGATCATTCGCTGCGTCTTCTCGTGCCCAAGCATCATTCCTCTGGTGCTTCATATACCTCCGGGATTTCCTTAACTGAGTAATCTCAGCAAGCTCTTCAACCCTATCGGCTTCAGCCCTCTCTAGCTCGGCCTAAGTCTTGCTATTTCAGCATGCAGATCTGGATTGGGATTGTTACTGCTTTTGCTAATCTCGTATCTGGGAGCTAGTTGATGTCGAGGTACCCCCTTCGGTGCAGTGCTCTTACGGGAAGTCTGCTTAGTAAGGGTCATCCTGAAGAAAGATAGGTCATAAAGGATAAGGATACATTAGGAGAAATCTGAAGGTTAGCATGAATAGGATTGATACTACTTACCCAAACCACTTTAAAGGGGAAGGTAATTAAAACAGTTAATTAAATATGATGCATGAATTGAACTTACGATCTAAGCATAAAAGGTTTTTAAAGCAACACATACATAAAGGTAAATTTTATAACATAGGGCACTATATTATGCTATTCCACCACTACACTTTTAAAATAAAAATAAGGGTCGATAGAAAGAATCATAGGTAAGAATTAAGCAATTTGGACCCAAAATAATCAATTTAAAATTATTTAACTCAAAACTTTTGAAGTTTTCGCAAAGGAATACTACAACAACTCTTTTTAATAATGATCCGGCTCTGATACCAGATTGTGGTAGAACCTCCTAAATAATATGGCCCGCATGCACTTATCATTGTCTAAACAGACTTCTGATAGCAATGCATGTGTTCCATAAGACTTAAAAGGTCTGTCGGGTGAATCCCCAAAACATCCATGATTCTCCGAGCAGGATCAATCATTACAAAGAGACATTGCAGTATTACAACAGTTTTATACAAATAAGATACATCAGAGTAAAACAGCAGAAGGGTTACAATTACATAAGTTTACAAACCTTTTAGTTTCAAACCTTACAAACCATAAGTTTAAATTTTATAAACCATAATAGTAGTGGAGTAGCGATAGATAACTTTATTACGATACCAGACGATAAGCTCTACCCAAGAGCCAAACATCCTACTCGTCGTCACTCTCCGCAATGACTGTCATGCAACAAGGTGCAAAGCACTCCTGCCCATGGGACTCACCTGGAACAGGGGTTCAACAAACTCTGAGTACGAAAGTACTCAACAAGACTGACCAGACGAAAAGTGGGGTGAAGACACAAGAAATGCAGGCTAGAGGGACAAGTTAAGGCTCGCAAGAAAAATATTTTTTTTTGTAGAAAAGCTCTTGAGGGTCAGGTTTTAACTCATCGTGATTTATAACAGAGATTAAAATTTTCTTGATCTAGCTCAAGCTATCAACCAACTCCATTTTTATACCTTATCATCATTCAAGTTGTTACTACGATGATGAACACCGATCGAGTCTTCTTCTCTGAGAAGCAACGGTGATTCAAATCCATTTTTATACCCAGCTGGGACCTAGATCACTGATATACAGGAGACTTTAACTCCTAAGCACATCAGATCACATGATATTCCAGGATAGCAATCGCAGCCATATATCAACCACATGATATACAGGAGACTCAAACTCCTAAGCATATCAATATACATGGGACTCTCAATCCCACAAGTATACCACACCATGTGTGGGTGGTTATCTAGTTCTCGATATCACCATATCACCAACAAATGGGACCTAGGGCATCAACAGGCGAAAACACTACGGAGGGACTCATTTCCCAATGCAAGTTAGCCGTCCGGACTCGATTTATTAACTATCATCATGATTCCAACAGATAAAGCCAACCTCATCTTTTTCATTCTTTTACCTTTTTAAAACCTAACTAACTAAGCAGGGCTAAGCATTACTACGCATTTTCCAAATAACAGGTAACAAGGAATATGGAAGTAAAACAGGTAATACAATTGGTAGGTTTTCACTCAACTCCTAATCCCTAATGCAGCATTTCATAAATAAAGTGATAAAAACTTTATAAAATCAAGAAAGGGTTTTAAATGCATCAGGGGCTTGCCTTGATGGTCGGGGTAGACGGTCTCAAGCTCTGGATCAACTCCCGACTCCTGAATCTGCTCTTCCTTGGGATCTGGTTTGGCAACGTTCAACTCTTAGTTAACGGAAGCTACACGATAACATGATATGTTTCAACATGATGGAATAATAAACATGATGCTTGATGAATGCATAACCAGATTAAGAACTTGAGTACAACTTTCCTTCACGATAAAGTTGCAAGCCAACAAAACTTACTTACTAAGTTCGTTAGGGTTAACTATTTATTAAAGAAGTTCATTAAACACAAAATAACGTTGATTAAACCCTAATGACATGATCCAGATAAGCGTAAACAATTAATTAAAGTGCCAAGGGTCATTAAGGTTAATGACCTAAGGTCATCAATCAATCCCAAAGTCAAACAACCCTATAATGATTAAGCAAGATTAAAAGGGTTAAACAATTATTTAAAAAGCATAAAATAAAGGCATAAAACTAAAGTTGTCTAACTAAACTCAAAATTTTATTTTGAAAAGCTCTTGGTCTTATTAGATGGAAAAACAATTTTCAGATATAAAAGCCAATTACTTTATTTATTAAAAATCATTGAAGAAGCATTTTTCAATTAAAAGAGCAAATTTTAACTTATGCAAAAAGTACTCAAATTTGACATTTCATATTTTTTCTAGGTAGAGAACATCATAAAGAGCATACACAAAAATTTTCAGAAATTTTAGAGCTACACATGAATTACTATGAATTATTAAAGAAAATAGCATTTAAAACATTTTCTGAAAAAGAAAAAGGAAAAAGGAAAAAGGGGAACAGTGTTCCCGGCGCTGACCAGCGACCCGCCGGAGTTGACCGACGATTTCTCACCGACGGTGAGGTCTCCGGCGATGAGGATTGGCCCTACATGCTCAACTCGACACGACGAACAAGCTAGGCTAGCTAACGCGGCGGTGGAGGGACAGCGACACCCACGCCGGCAGCCATGGCGGCGCGGCGGCGCTGCGGCGCGGCGACAGAGCTCACTGGAGGCTTCTTCGGTGATGGGAAGTGCACAAGCACACTCAGGGCATTCACGCGAACATGATGGGCAACAAGATGGAGCTGTTCCTGGCCCCTAGCCCAGACGGCTACGCGCGCGGCGGTGCTGGCAAGGTCGCGCCGACGGCGAGCTACCGTGACTGGTGGCCACAACGCGATAGAGAAGAAACTGAGGGCACAGATAGGTGCAGGAGCTCACCACGGGCATGGTGCGCACGTTGGTTGGGTCGGAGGCAGGCTGAGTCGAGCTATAGTCGGCGGCGGTGATGGCGGCGGTGAAGCTCCGGTGGCAAGGTCCGCGTCACGATGGCTCCTGTGTACCAACGAAAAGACCAAGGAGCGCATGATGAGTAGGAGAGCACAAAGAACGCGATAGCGGGGTTGATGAAGATAAATAACCAACCACGGCGGCGGTCGACGGCAAACAAGCTCGCGGCGGCACGGTTGCCGTGCGCTGGGAAGACGACAGCGCGCGGGCGGCTCGAGCGGGAATAGTGGGCGCAAGCTAACTCAAACGGAGCGTAAGAGCATTGTGGAACTACTGGCAAGAGCAAGCAGGCTACGATGGAGCGACGACGATGAATTTGAGCGACGGAGGAAGGTCGATGGCGATAGTGGCTGGGAAGAAGAAGCGAAACGGCGTCCAACTTGCTATATTTATAGCACAACAGGGAGGCAGGGGCGGCCGACACGTCCACGGCGAAGCTTCGTGCGTGAGTGGCAAGCTGGCAGTGGCAGCAGGCCGAAATGGCGCCGACGGCCATGGCGACACCTTGAACAGGGGAAGCATTGAAGACGATGACGTCAGCATGACTATAGCAGGTGATGTCATTTTGAAACTTTGCAAATTACTCTAGAAATTACATAGGAACTTGAAAAATATCCCAAAATATCATTTACATGATTTTTCAAGAGCTAAATTTTTCATTTAACAAGCATTTTCAAATTTTGCCTAATTTTTGAAATATGAATTCAAATTTAAAAAGAAAACAAAACCCTAGAAACAAATATTTGAAATTACTTTTAATTTTTAAAATAAACATGAAAATCTTCAAAACTATGGAATGTTCAAATTTTTAAACCAAACATTTTTCAAATGCAAAGTTTTCTCAAAATATGCATAAATTTTGAATTATGCTTTTAAAATCAAAAGGGGATAAATGTTGGAAAACTGTACTTTCAAATTCATTTGAAATTCTTTTTGGAAACTTGAAAAACTTTAAGTACCATTATTGTAGCTATTGTCAAGATCTACAAACCATATTTTGAGAGTATATCAAAATTCCTTATACATTTTAAAATTTGGAAAGAGGGGTAAAACAGAGTTTTAAAATTAGGGTTTTTAGAAGCGAAAACAAACTCGATTTGGTTTCTAAATTAATTGTTTGGTCATTAATGATCACAAACATCATCCAAGGATATTTTTAGGTCAATGACCCAATGACACCCTTGGTTAACCAAGTTGACTTTTGAAAACATTTTATAGCTTTCCAATTTGAATTTAGATTTGAATTGCAAGACTTGGGAAAAAGCTTTGAAATCCAAATTCAACTTCAAATATGGAAATCATTTTTAAGGGTTGGACTTAGATTTATACACTATCCTTGACACTAGTGTAAACACGGTTTACACCTCAAGTACATAGAGTATAAACTAAGTATTTTAGATGACATTTGAAAGTAGGGTTTTATGATTTCATGTGACATAACATTTCAGAAACACAAGCAACCTATGAAATGTAAATTTGTTTTAGTTGATGCACATCAAAGTTAACCTAATCATGAATGCTTTGCAATGCATATGATGACAAGGCATGTTTTAGTTGATATAACACCAGAGGTGTTATAGAGATGATGAGGTGGCATTGGTGATATCACCTGGTTCAGGCGGTTCCACGACAACTACAAGAATTGTCACCGTGGTAAACAAAAGGTGGGCTGCTTTAACAATCGCGAGCAAGTGTGCCCTCGGGAACTGTCACTGCATTCCATCACTTCATCGCTTAACTTATAGTTTTCCAAATGGGCCGCCCGGCACGGCACGGCACGGGCACGGCGAGGCATGGGCACAGTCGACACGGCAGCCCGCCGTGCCGTGCTTGATATATGGTGCCACCGTGCCAAGGTTGTGGTGGCCCAGGCACGGCCCTATCACGCCTTAACAGTGTCGTGTCGTGCCATCAGGCACGACAGCATGGCAGTGCCCGTGCCGGCCCAGGCACAGAGCACCTCAACACCAAGCCATATATATATATCAAAGATCAAGCCAAGTTCTAACAATAACAACTAGTACCACAAACACAATGACACAATAGTTAATAAAAATGATTTAAATTGGGAGCTTGTGCAATGGCTGCCTCATTAAAAACCTACCTAGGTAAAACTCACCCTTGTGAGAAAACCTAGGCAGGAAAAGAGTACAGCCAAGTTCCAGAATAGTTCAAAGTCCTTACAACATTGTTCATCTGTCCAAGTTCATATTACAGACCCATTATGCTAGAAAGACAGAAAGGAAGATAGAAATATAGAATCTAATCTAGCTAAAGGTCTTTAAAAGCTTCATCAAGTTCCTCAACAGCAACCAACAGCTGCAAACCTAGAAAAGGAGAAGATAGTTAGCATTATGATTTAGGAAACTGGAAAAGAAGACAAGTTTGGGAATTAGGATTAGTTATGTACCTTGGTGGCTGCTAGCTGGAACACTAATCAAGATAGAGATCTTCAAATACTTCTTCAAGCTCCTTGTCCTCCACATTGTGTTGCAGCCTTGCCTCTGCCAACTCCCAGTCCTTGATGCAGGTGAGCCACTCCACCGTCTCTGGCTTCAGCCTCCTCCGCCGCTCCTCGATGATCCTGCCAGTCATGCTAAACATAGATTCCAAAGATATTGTAGAAACTGGAACAATTAAAACATCTTTAGCCATGATGGACAGCACTGGATATGTTAGTTTGTGCTCATGCCACCATTTTAAGATGTCAAATGAATCATCCAACTGGCTAACAGTGTCACAGTCCAAGTATGAGACAAGTTCAGAAGAATTAGAAGCTGATGCTGTAGAAGTAGCAACATGCAACAAAGCTGTAGCAGATGTATCTCTAGATAGATTAAGAGTAGAATGCAACAGAGTACGGTCCCCATTACCACCAGAAGAATTAGAATCATCATCATAGATTTCATCCCAAGCAGACCTTTTCTTGCCAGATAGGTTTTGAGGGACAGTCCTCCTCAACTTAACATCTCTAAACTTCTCCTCATACTTGTTATATACATCAGTAAGCCTAGCTCTTGTGCCAACCTGGTAAGCAGCATAATCTATGGCGATGAGGTTTGTTAACCTCCTAAGCACCTTTGAGAAACCTTTCATTTTAGCTCTAGGGTCCAAGATAAATGCAAAAGAATACAACAAAGGTATGTTCCTCCAGTACTTATTATACTTATCTATCATAGGTTGAATCACAGGTCTGAGGTGGCAATCATTAGTATAATTGTTTAGGTGTATAGCAATCTTAACAATATAATGAATCATAAGAGGTGATGTAGGATAGTAAACACCATACAATGCAACTCTAGCATCATAGAACAATTCAAGAAACTTGAACACTTTTTCAGCAACAGCCCAATGTTCCTTAGTAAGCAACAAAGCTGCTTTAGTTCTAGGATAGTTGGCATGAATGAAAGTAGTGAAAGGTTCTTTATGAGGAAAAAAATGCTTAAACATCAAATATGTGGAGTTCCACCTGATGTCCATGTCCAACTAAAATTTTCTAGGCCTGATCCCAGCTGCAAGGCATAATCTTTTATATGCAGCAATCCTCTGGTTAGATGTGTTCAAAAACGATATAGCAGTTCTAAATGCCTAAGTAAAGGCTTGAGAAACTCAAGTGCCTCCTTAACAATCAGGTTAATAATGTGGCATGCACAACGCTGATGCAAGAACATAGAACTTACAGCGCTTTCTTCAAGTGGTTTTTCAATCTGTGCTTCATTTGGATCCTTAGGAGGAACCTCAATACCCAGATGATGAGACAGTATAGGTCGAAGCTTACGCATGGTAGAAACATTAGATGCAGCATTGTCTAAAGTAACAGCAAGCACTTTCTCAAGCACACCATAGTCAGCAAGAACAGATGCAACTCTATCAGCAATGTTCTGTCCAGTATGCTTACAATCAATAAGCACAAGACCAAGAACCCTCTTCTCAAGTTACCAATTAGGGTTAATGTAATGAGCAACAACACTGAGATAGTCCTCTTTGGCTTTGCCAGATCAAATATCAGAGGTAAGGCACACACAATTAACAGAATCAGAAGACAATAGCTCAACAAGCTTACTCTTTCTCTCAGCAAACAGCTTGGCTAAGTCTCTAGTTATGGTTTGTGTAGAGACAGCACTAAACTTAGGATTATGAGCATTCTTAGTGTACTCCTCAAACACAGCAGATTCACCCAAACTGATGGCAACATCTACCCTAGAAAGGAATTGACACAGTTCAGTACAAGCATGCATAGGACAGTATTCCTAATTTTGCATAGAACCATCAGCATTAAAAGAGATCTGGGACTGACTAAAACCCCTAACTTTCTCTCGCCTCTTAGCACATTTATCCCTATGACAATGGAGGTGGCCAGTGCCACCTGTAGATTTACCAGAGTACTTTTCCTTACAGTGGATGCAGACAGCTCCATACCTGATTTGCTTACCTTTGGGACCCATTTTGAAGAGCTTCTGGAAATCATTCCATACATCAGAGGTAGAGGGGCGTGATACATGGTCGTCGTCGGCGTTCTCACCATCTTCTTCTGCACCACCTCCTTCACCTTCAAGGTCGATGGGGTCCTCTGCGTCAGCGCCTCTACCGGGTACAACTCCACAGCCGAAGAGCTCTTCAATCTCGTCGTCGCCAAAGTCGTCTTCCTCGGATTCACCAGGGAGTTCGCGCACCCTCTCCATCTCTTCGGCCATGGTAGTCATACTAGCCTCTGTCTCCATCTCAGAGACAGAGGTAGAGGGAGCCCCAGCCGGCAGCGTCCTGACGGGGCCTAGCCTCAACCGGCTGCCAAAACCCAAAAGAAGAAGAAGATTAGAAGAACATGTTGGATCAGAAGCAAAGAAGAATATGAGGTGCGGGTTAGGATTTCTTACCTCGAAGTCGGCTGCGACGGAGAAGGAGCAGCAGCTCCGAGCAGCATCGGATCAGCTGATCTGTAGAAAATGAAGCAAGAATAAGCGGATCGTGTGGACAAAGGACGAGAAGAAGAGGTGAGGTGGGGATCTTACCTACTTCTTCGGAGCTCCGGCTCCGTAGCCATCGTTGTTGCCGCTGTCGAAGGGCGAAACGAAGTGTTGGGGATGACGGCGACCCACTGTCGCACTCACCCCTGCCCGCCCCCGTTCGCCACAGCTGACGACTGACGGAGAGGCAGATTGCAGAGAGGAGAGTCGACGGAGAGGGAGAGGTGAAGCCGAGTCGCAGCGGCGGCCGGGAACGAGAAATGATTTAGGGTTCGGGGGGAGGCCCGAGCCGGGGCTTTTATAGGCGTCGTTTACAACAGTCGAAACCAACGACTAGATTTCATTTGGGTTCGGGATCCGACGGCTGGCGACGCTCGGTGCCGTGCCGATGGCGGGCCAGGCCATTTTCTGTGTCGTGCCGCGTGTCGGCCCATGGGCCGAATGCCTGGCCCAGGCACAGGCACGGGGGCGGGCCGTGCCAGGCACTGGCACGGGCTATGCGTGCCTGGGCCGTGCTCGGGCCATGCTTTCCCGGGCCGTGCCCGTTCCGGCGCAGCGGGCCTGGCCCGTCTGGAAAACTGTAGCTTAACTAGCGAGCAAAAGAAGCATGACTTTGGCAAGCGCGAGTTCGACTCAGGAAGTGTGAGTACACGTACACCTTGGGCAAGCACGAACATAGGAAGTCAAACAAGGAGGCGCTCGAGAAGCAGTACCGCAAGACTGCCAAGGTTCAAGAACGCGCTTTCCTAGCTTTACTCGCTCAACGACCTCAATGATAATGATGACACTTCTTCCACTTCTTCAAACAATGACGAGTCCGAGAAGAAGGTTGAGGACAAGTTGACCGGGATGTGCTTCTCCGCTGACTCGGTCTAGGAAGGTTTATGTGGCATGGCGCTTGATCACGATACAAGCGGTGACAGCGATGCCACCAACGACAACTCCGACTCTGTGGTACAACTCTCCACCTATGAACTTGTTGCTGAGCTTGATACTTGCAACGCTGCTTCTATGTCAAGATAAATTGCTTAGACATGGTGAGAGGGAGAGAGGAACGCGAGCTTAAGGCTAAGCTAGAGCAAGCGTTTAAGGATTTGAAGTTTGGCAAAGTCTTCTATTGTTGTTTTTGAGAAGGAATGTTGGTTCACATGTCCAACCTTGTCACCCTCCAAAGCAAGTATGCCTACCTACTAGAAGGGGTAGATGAGGTGTGAAGTCCAGCCATGGCTTGCTGGGTGCGTGCAAGTCATGTCCTGCTTTGCAGAAAGAGCTAGAGAACAATGCTAAGATAGCATTGCTAGAGGAGATGAGCTATGTTGCTATGCCTGCAAAGTGTGCTCTTTGTGATTTGTGAAGGTTTGGTGCTCGAGCTTGAGGCTTGTCATGCAGCTAAGACTAGATCCGAGGGGAAAAAAAACCTTGATATAAAAAGTATCTTTATTTAACACCATACAAAAAAGATATTATTTGTCTAATGTGACAAGCTTTAATACATAATTATTATGCTTATTTTTTGAGCTTACTGATATCCTCATTTACGACTGAGGATGAGTTGCTGAAAGATCTGAACCATCGAGCACAACATAATTGTCTTACACTTCATCATAATAAGAAATTTATTTAGATAAGATCACTAGCTTCCAAATATTCTGGAGACAATCCTTCAATTCTAACCGCTTGGGCCTCCGCGTGGGGGCTTGCCCTTGCTGAGGCCACCACACCAGGGCCGCCATGCTGTGCGGTTTGTCTGCACCAGAGAGAGAGGAAGGAGTGGTGGAAAGCACGCGACGGAGAGAGCTGAGAGCGGAGGCAACACGAAAGTGGCTGCAAGAATGGAGCGAGTAGGGAGGACGGATATTTTCCAGGCAGTCCAACCATAGATCAACAACAGAGAACGACCATACAGTAGCGCCCTACCGCTATTATCCATCGCACGATGCCAATCAAACCATTTTGCTGGTGTGGCCTAGGTGAGAGCCGAAAGAGCGGAGCAGCTCTCCTGAAGAGTAATAGCTTAATCTTGGATGCAACAAAGCCAAGTTGTTCCTTTTATTAATCCCGGCCCAATGTGTAAAGATCAAGCTGAGCTAGAAAACTAGCAACACGAGCCGAAAGAGCCGAGAGCAGCTCTCCTGAAGAGTAATAGCTTAATCTGATACAAAACACGATTAATTTTAGACCCAACGGATCCATTAACCGATGAATATGAAAGCATAATCACACTATAGAAGAAAATACGCAAACGAGAACGACACCGAGGCACGATAATTTTCTTTAACTAGGTTTAGCGATGTGCTTAATTTTTGGGGCAATGACTACGAGCGCTCCTCCCCATAAACAGCAGCTACACCGGCATTCGGGCGATCCCGCGGCCTTGCTGCCACCTAAACCAGCCGCCAAGTTGTCTCATGGTTACAACAGGGGTGACCTCATATTTATGGCCCCCTAGAATATAGAGTCCGACTACAACTCTATCCTAGTCCCCTAATACAACTCAAGTCGTAGCATAACATAGTTGTACACATATTCGACACATATCTAACATAATCTTGGATGCAGAAAACTAGCAACACTACACAAACTTCGGACATAGTAGAGGTTATTATGCAAATCAATTCTTTTATTTTGTATCATGTTATAACCAGTCCATTTTTGGGTTCACCAAAAACGGTTTTATTACCATTAGGCGGCATCCTTATTCTGTAAGGTAGCTCGGGGTGGATCTTCTACCACTGTTTGGGACTGCTGTGGTGGGCATTCAGGGTTGCAGACAGGGCAATTGGCCTTGCAGTCGTCCATCTTGTAGTAACATAAACTTTTAGGCTTTTCATTCATGCAGCAATAGCAATCCACCGTATGGGGACCACACCCTCTCTTGATACAAAATACCAATGTAACCTTGTTGTCATATAAGCTTGTGGATTTAGCCATCCTAGCATTCGTATTTGCTTTGGCAACTTTATGCGGGTAGTTCTTTTCACTTCTAGGCCCAAGTAATTGTCGATGACCTGTTACATTATTGTGTTCCCTCGTCACATAATACACATTGTGCGTGTGTGTGAAAAACAATGTCTCTATATGCAATAAAATTTAATAACCAATACATTGTCTTGACACTTACATTGTGCAGGTAACATAAAGAGCATAGTTAGGAAGATTGTGATGACCACGTGCATCAGGCCCCTATTGTGACATCCTCCTCTCATATTAGATGGTTATATGAACCTTCAAAAAAAACTATAGCTAAGATTGTTGAATAGTTTTATACAAATCTTAAGTTTTTGTGACGTAGGATAAAATCTAGTGGTCCTAATAATCGTGACCCGATCTTGAGACCTAACTCTCATTATCCTTTCTCTGCCCAACCCCATTAGACACGAGTGTACACTATTCCTCGACTCAACCGGTGACACACCACCATACACTCCACCTATTCATTGGCTCGTTGTGTTGGCATCCCCAAGCTAAGATGATCCGTCAGTGACCAAATCTATCGACTCTTAGCTTCCTCCAACGATGCTTCATGCAATCATGCTTAGTGACACGTCCACCTATATATATATGTGTCTTTCCTATGCACTACTCCGTCGATCGAGGTACCCAAAAAAATCTCCTTTAAGAGTTTACTCACCTAAACTTCAACCCCTAACTTGATTCTATATATGATCGCTCAGTCCTACACCTCAATGGAGAAGATGGTGACACTAATCATGAAGCTATATAAAATTTGCTTGTTTGACTAGATATAATTCCACCAACTTAAGCAAAATAGAGTGCAATAAGAAGGTAAAGAAAAAGATTATGAAACAAATAAATAAGAAGAAAGGATGGTGGCGTCACCAACCGCTCCTGGGGGAGGCCACCTTGGGATAGTGAAGCACCGATGGATCAACAAGTTGAAGAAGGGTGGTGGACTAGGATTTGGCATAATCCCTGGTAGATATTTATCGGCCTGGGGAAGGGTCTAGTGTGGAATGAATTAAATAGGGTAAAATAGGAAGATATGCGGTGTCACACTCCCATCTTCTTCCTTGGACTATTTGAAGTGTTATGAACATATAGTCATTAAACTTTACTGCTAGTTCTTCTCCCACCTTAATGTTTTACTATTTTCATATAAGATTTCCAAGAATAAATAAAACAACTAAGGGCGGATATTTACATTTTCTGTTGCAAAGTAAAGTTGGCATTATTAGTTACTACAATAGATAGTGAAGTACAGATATTAACAAAAACCTTCTAAGTTGGCACTTTTAATTACTACTACATCGGTGAGGTACACAGAGTTACGAAACCTCTGACTAGGCAGTATTAATTACTAGTGGATTGGAGATATTTGCAAGATCATCTAAAGTTGGTGATATTGATAACTACTAAGATAGTGAAGTATAGATATCTTCAAAATGATCTAAATTAAGTTAATTATAGTGAACACAAGGTTGCAACAAGATTGTCATGGCAACAACAACATCCAGTCTTGCAGCCTCGATAATTCCTGGTGGCAGAACGGCCCACTCGTGCTTCAAGGTTCCCCTCACCCTTGAAGATAGGGCCTTTTGCTGCTTCACAAAATAAAGTGGAACTGACGAGTGCTTTGGAACACATCCCTTATTATTTGGGACGAGGTGACGATAATGAAGAGGCAAGGTGTCGAGGCACTAGACAATAGCCTTCATGACATCATGTACTATCCTAACTCGTCGTTTGGGGGGAAGAATATCGTGTTTAGAGGAGATTTCAGACAGGTTCTACCAGTTGTTCAAAAAGGGTCAAGGGCTCAAATAGTTGGCGCCTCGTTGCGGATGTCAGAGAGATAGCCGTATCCAAACTGGAGCTCAATATGACGATGAAACTGAGAGCGGGCCAAGTAAGAGTAAGACACAAGTCCATCAAGGATTCAACAGCTCAAGTACTGAACAAAGGACTGAAAGAAGGGATGCGAGTGTGTATCCCAGGGTTGGAGTACAGTGCTCTTCGCCTAAAGCTGAGCAGGTTGAATCTCCAATGGCTAGAGGGAAGCCACAAGAAGCTGAAATGAGAAGAAACTTTGTTCAAGGAAACGAGGGGGACACAGAAATCTCAGCTGGAACTCCAAACGAGAGAGCACCCCGAAAACGCCCCCAGCACATGTTCATCCCAAGCTTCCAACAGACTATGATTCTTTTGCCGCACATTTTAGGTCTCTTTGAACAAACCGGCCTTAGGTTTACACGACAAATTTACACACGATAGATAATGATACGTTTTATAGATGTTGAGTTGAGATCTGTACAGTACAACACAAAATATTTTCTGGACACCATCGTGATGTGCTAGTTTGAGCCTGCAATTCTTTTGTTCTCTTGTGCCCCCATATATTCAATAGAATCATATTTTAAAGACTCGCATTTCCTGCTAGTGATTGTTAATAAGCACGGCATGTTGCTGTATGTATAGAACTTCCAGGGTTCTTTCATTTCATTCCATCTTTAAAAGAACGAATCTTGTGCCATTTCATTTTGCCACGTCGCCGGAATTTATTAGCTATCGTATTTTGATCGAGCGTGCAGAAATGTCTACATAATCAAGCGTTTCCAGAGCATTCCTCTCGAGTTCATGATTTGCAACTTGCAAGTGACTCCTCGTTGCCGCTGCCGGACCACCGCCTTACTCTGGCCTTTTTCTGACCTTCCGACCTCTGCAAGCCCTACGCGGCTCCGGCGTGGCCGCAGCCGCCGTGCCCGCGCCCACCGCCTGCTCCGGATTGGCAAGACCGTCGCTCCCGCACCGTCGCCCGTGCTGGCGTCACAGGACTGCTTAGTTGTACTCTGTGCTCCTCCGAGCGAGCAACTCGATCCTTCCCCTGTGACCCATCCTCGTTGCAGCCGCTCGCACCGGTGAAGCCGCTGTGCGTCGAGAGCCCACGAAGCTCGCGCCGCCAGAGAAACGTGCGGCATGCGCCCGGTTGCCGCCGTGCACGCGTAGTGGAACCGGATGCAATCCGCGTCGGGAAGCCGGCAGTGCTGCGCCAGGGCCACGTCGCCGCAGCGGGGGTGGCTGAGAAGGCCGGGGGCAGCGGCGGCGGCACCAGTCTAAAGCGATCCTGGTCAGCGATGGCGAAGAACTGAAGACAACAACTGCACCGCCGCACCGCGCCAACTGCCTCGTATTACCGTGTGCTCACCGTTGCCGGCGGCCAAAGAACTCAATAATAGCATCGCCGCTTCCATGGGTAATGCAGCTAATGTGTTCGATGAAATGGGAACAAGGCATCTTTTTTTTTTTCTGTATTTCTTCCTCTGAATTTTTTACATACCACGTCCGCGCACCACTCGCTGAGCTGGACAAGGTTTCGGGATTCTGTGTCACATGCATCCGCGCATGGCTCACTAAGCTCATGGACAAGGTTGTGGGATTCTGCATTAGACTGGCCATAACACTCCCTGCACTCCGGGGTCTTCTCAAGCAGCGGGTGGCAACACCATTCTACTTTGCCCTTTCGCAACATAATTGTTCCCCATTTCTTCTGTCGTGGTAACTCACCATTCCAACATCTCTGAACTTAGTAACAGCTTTTCCAGCTCACCTATTGTATGGTCAAAAGGACCCTCCAATTAAGTAACTGAGTATGGACTGATTAGATATACACCGTGTGCTTCCTATAATTATATTTGTAGTTCAGTTTAGTTTGAATACTGTCATTACTTCCAAAGTTTTCCTCAAATTATTATCAGCTACTATGACCTCTATTTCTGATTTATTCTTATCCAAAGGACTCCCTGATAATATTGGAGTTTCTATTTCAGCACATGAGCATGTATGCTCTATCATATAATTTTGCTCCTAATTGTGTATGTTTATCTGAATGCTTGATTTTGCGGGCAAGAGCTGACGATTAGGCCATCTACACAATCATGCTGATCAGGAAAGAGCCAAGCGATGAGTTTAATGTCAGCGAAGCTGTAGTTTTGTACCATTTATGAACAGGTACATGGAGAATAGGACTATGAAATTAAGAAGTTTTGGTGCTTCAGTGGACAGCTGCTGATGGAGGGGAGACACTGATGCTGCATGTCTGTTGGACTAAAAGTGAAGGAATGTAGGTTCCCTTTGCCTGGATCACTTGATACCTCTGTACGGCTGGAAAAAGGATGTTTTGATGTTGTTAGTAAAAGTGGAAGACACTAACAAATGCTGCATTTTACTGAGGATTTTTTTTCCGGTGGGTGGGTAGGGGATTTATTGCCTGATGACAATAAAGTGGCACAGTAGTTTTGATTATGGAGCAAACAGAAATATGACTATAAAGAGGGCAGGAATTGTAAACCTATGTAGCCCTTAGTAATGAGGAAGGTGTGTACTACAAATTAGATGTCAAAGGACTTATATTAAGCAACAATAATTTTGTTAGCACTATGAAGATAGATACCAATGGCAAGGAAATACTAAAACTGCATATGCATTTACCAAAAGGTTTAGGAACTGATTGGCAGTCAGCACTAATAGTATATCATTCCATGCCCATGTACCAATATAGTTGTTAATATAAATTCAAAGGCATGCCAAATTCAAAAGGATTAAAGAAAACTTAAGTTGCATGTCTGTTATGAGCATATACAGTATTGATGAATAGATGTTTGTTGGTATTAAGCAAGTAAACAGAATTGGGAGGATCATCCTAAACTCATATAATTTGTATCATGAACATATGAAAAGGTAATCATAACTCTGAACCTAATGTAAGACGACTTATATAGGAAGATGTTGGCAGAAGCTCTAAAATTCATGGTAGGTGAAAATGATGCCATGGCAGCGCAATACACCTAGATAATTTATGTTGGCGCTATGAGAACCTATTCTCGGATCATACTTTGCCATAACTGGATATGAAACCCTAAATGAGTATATCTCTGAAAATGAGGTGAAAATGTAAGTGCCACATGGAGTTTGTGGGTGTTATTGCAGGACGTCTAGTTGGAGACATAATGTTCCTAGCAACAAACGAGGAAAAAGTCTACTTAACCCCCTAACCTATCAATATTGGTCTACTTTACACCCTAAACTATAAAACCGTTTACTTTACCCCCTAAACTTTTCAAAACCAGTCAAATTACCCCCTGAGTGGTTTTGAACGGTGGTTTGCTACAATAACGGTGGTTTTATCCTTTTTTATTATTTTTGCTGAATCTTTAAAAAGTTATAGTAAATAAAAAATCATAAAATAGAAAATCCAATTTTTTAGACTTCATATGAGTAAATCTACACAATAGACATATAATATTGTATCCTTTGATACAAAATTTTTGTTGTAGCTTTATAATCAACAAATCTAATTTTTTTATGGAAAAAAGTTGTACTAAAACATACCATATTATATGCTTATTGTGTAGACCTATTTCTGTGGAGTCTAACAAGATTAGATTTTTTATTTTATAATTTTTCTATGATTTACTATGATTTTTTTTAAAAATTCAGTAAAAATTTAAAAATGACAAAACCACCACTCAAAACCGCTCAGAGGTAATTTGATCGGTTTTGCAAAGTTAAAATAGGCGGGTTCATAGTTTGAAGGGTAAAGTAGACTACCATTCGTAGGTTGAGGGGTTAAGTAGACTTTTTCCCAACAACTAAACAGTACAACCTTTTTAAGAGGACAGCTTATGGTGGCTGTGCACGATCTGATCAGTGGGCAAACACAACTCAGATGTAGAATATTAATACTGCTGCATACTTCAACACGAAAGTATTTCTTTTCCATATCTGTACAACATTAAGAGGTTTTAGATTTGATCTGAAAGAGTTGAATTCATCTTTGAACAGGGATGAACTGGAGACTGACCCATGAAAGATAAGGCACATCGTTCTCTTGCCGTTTGATGCCCAATTTAACTTCAATCTGGTACATGACCCTGCATTATTAACTTTAGTCAAACATTAGGTTCATGCCCATGCGTTGCTACGGGATATCTAAAATTTTATATTAAAAACATATGGATCGCATAATACGATACCAATATTGTGAAATTAAAAACTAACATCAAATTAAAATTTAACAAAAAAAAATGTTCATAAAACTAACATTGTCACGTAGAGTGCGGTGACTGAAGCTCACAAACTCTACTCCATAGACCTCTCCATGATGCGGCTAAGATAATATTTTATATTAGCAGAAAGAAATCTTTGACATACATTTTTATCGGGAGCCAAGAAATCCACGAATAAGTTCCGCCACATTTCTATACCATCATATATACAGGTTTGTGTATATATGCAATATTAGCGCTTGTCATATGGGTAATATTATTATGTGTGTTGAAAATTCTCTCAGACCTTAAAACAAATTATGTTATTAGCAACAAAAGGCATAGAGAACAGTGTTCATCCTTTGGAGAAACCCCATGCAGAGAGCTTTAAGGCCACCAGTAATTGCTGCCAAATGGAAAATATCTATTATTAGCAACAAAAGGCATAGAGAATCAATATAAGAATTAAAAAAAATCAAGAAAGCTTCCTGCAGACCTCAACTATTCCATCATGCACCCTGGAACACAAAAAATCACCAACATGAATTCGATGAGCACATCTGCAGGAAAAAAAATCGGCGCATCTCAAAGGGGGGTAGAGGGGGAGTGAATACAGAGAATGAAAAGTCGATTCGGGACCAAATGCCTCACCTCCATGCGTGATGCCATGCCATCACCACCCCTCCTAGTGAAAAATCACTCTGATCTAAATGAAGCTATTGGTGGATCCTGCTCATTGTCCCCACTGGATTTAGATTCATGTGAAAGACGCTGGGACCAGCCGGAGCACCAAGATCTCAGCCAGATCCTCTACCAATCATCCCCCGGACACAAACATCAGGAAACGCTGATTTGAGATACGCACAAGTTTTATTCAAAAGAAAAAGAGATAAGGCAACATATTGTTACATAAATAGACCATTATCAACAAAGCCTTATGAGATGGGCCCATCATATAGATCACTGAAAGAAGAGACAGGGAGCCATCGGGCGCGGGGGGAAACCTAGCCCCTGCCCCCTCCCCCCCGCCGCCGGCGCCCGCCGGCGCCCCCAAGCCCTCCCCCCCACCTGGATCCGCCTCCTCCCTGCCCCAACTGCTCATTTTCTCGCCTCCTCGACCCCGGGCACGCGCGCGAGCGGGCGCTTCGCCGCTGCCGCTCGTGGTGCCAAGCGCGGGCGCGCAGCCGCCGCAGCCGGCGGGGCCGGG
>CM041634.1:40232818-40262710 GCA_023333625.1 Bothriochloa decipiens
AAAACTCAACCTGTACGAGGAGAAACAAGAAGGCAAATCTTATTAAGGGGCAGATTAACCTCCCCTCTTTACCCTCAATTACATCTGAAAGTGATCTGTATACTTTATTGTGATGCGAAATGTGAAGGTTGATGAATAAAAAGGACACACAGTACCAGATGCAATCTCTCTCTCTCTCTCTCATGGGGTGGACTTCTCCTTTTTTGTTCTTATCATTTTCTAATAATGCCATTATTAATCTTAGGTGGAGCACATTATTCGGGAGCAAAATATATTGGCGGCCTACGAGATCGTAGAGCTTTTCTGTGAATTTGTTCTGGCAAGAGTCCCTATTGTTGAGGTCCAAAAGTACGTTCTGCTTTATGAACTGCGATGGAATTACAATATCTAAGCCATGGCTCAAGATTCTTTTTGTCACTTGACAGAATATGATTAACACCTATTAGTTTTATCATGGAGCAGGGAATGCCCCTTAGAACTGCGTGAAGCAATTGCTAGTATAATCTTTGCATCAGGAAGGTGTTCAGACTTGCCTGAGCTAATGCATCTTCGTAATTTGTTTACCACCAAGTATGGGAAGGAGTTTGTTGCTGGCGCTATGGAATTGCGCCCTGACAGCGGTGTCAACCGCACAGTAAGTGGAAGCTCCAACATGTGCCTTTTCTATTTCAGAATTCAGAATTGTTTGTTCACAAATATTGTGCATCTTTTATACAGATAATCGAAAAGCTCTCAGTGAAGGCTCCATCAGGTGAATCAAAGCTAAAAGTCTTGAAGGCTATTGCCCAAGAGTACAATATTGAATGGGATTCGTCTAATACTGAAGCAGAATTCAACAAGAAATATGAAGATCTACTGGTAACATTTGCTAACTCATTACTTATTCCCTGATTATTAGACATGAATGCATATGAAAGGTGTTTCTTGTTACATCTTCGAAGCAGGTGTTTGCATTACTGCTTTCTAATGCTTGAAGAACTGCGTGTTTGATATTTCCGTGGTTGGGCTTAACTTAGGCCATTTGATGTTCCAGTTGAAGGAATTTGGTGTACCTTTATGCTCATCCTGAGAAACCATTAGGTCACAAGATACTGTTTTCTCTATCTAATATTCAGCTATTATGTGTCCCCATATTTCTGGTCCAGTTTATAGACTATAGAGTTCTCTTCCTTTTTTGGACTTGTGGATTTGGTCTAATCTTATGTTCTTACCACAATTAGCATGTCTGTGGATTGATTTTAGTTGCTGCAAAACACAATGAGAACTGCAAAAACAATCTGGCAATGTAGAAGGCTTGTTGTCTGTTTACTGTGAATCAGGGCCTAATGATTTTGTAAACATAATGCAATTGATGTAGGTTTCTAGCGGGTGCATGAGGGTTTCGGGTATGGTAGTAGAAATCAAGAGGGGGAAGATGTTTTGAACTTCACGTTGGCCTACGATTTGTTGATAGCGAACACCGTCTTTAAGAAGAGGGAATCCCATCTAGTAACATTTCGTAGTGGACAACACCTGAGCCAGATCGACTTTATCCTTACAAGGAGGGGAGATAGACGTGCTTGCTTAGATTGTAAGGTGTTACCTGGGGAGTGTGTTGTCCCTCAACACAAGCTTGTGGTGGCGGATTTTCGCTTTCGGGTACGTGGCCACCGGGATAATCGGCCCAAGATTGCGAGAACATTAGAGGGGAAGCAGCACAAACATTTAAGGAGAGGATGCTAGATGAGGGGCCGTGGGAAGAAGGAGAAGATGCTGACGACATATGGCTAAAGATGACCACATGTATTCGGAAGGTGGCTTCAGATGTGTTTGGCGTGAGTAGGGGAGGCAAACGGGAAGCGAAAGACACCTGGTGGTGGAATGACGAGGTGCAAAGGGCTATTAGGGAGAAGGAGTGGTTCAAGCACCTCTATCATGACAAGAGTGCAGCCAACATTGAGGGCTATAAAATAGCGAAGAGGGCTGCAAAACGAGCGGTGAGTGTAGCAAAAGGTCAGACGTATGATGACCTTTATCAGCGGCTAGGCATGAAAGAAGGGGAGAAGGACATTTATAGGATGGCTAGGATCCGCGAGAGGAAGACGAGGGACATCAACCAAATCAAATGCATCAAGGATGGGACGGATCGACTTTTGGTGAGGGATGAGGAGATCAAGGACAGGTGGAGAGAGTATTTTGACAAGTTATTTAATGGGGAGAATGAGGGTCCTACCTTAGAGTTGGATGACTCATTTGACGATACTAACAGACGCTTCGTGAGAAGAATTCAAGAGGCAGAGATCGGGGAGGCTTTGAAGAGGATGAAGGGAGGTAAAGCGATGGGCCCTGATGGTATCCCCATTGAGGTGTGGAGATGCCTAGGTGCCAAAGCGATAGTATGGTTAACTAAGTTTTTTAACCTCATTTTTCGGTCAAACAAGATGCCTGAAGAATGGAGGAGAAGTATATTAGTACCGATCTTCAAGAACAAGGGAGATGTTCAAAGTTGTACTAATTACCGTGGGATTAAGTTGATGAGCCATACGATGAAGCTCTGGGAGAGGGTTTTCAAGCATTGTCTAAGAAGAGTGACAAGTGTAACCCAAAACCAATTTCGGTTTATGCCTGGTAGGTCGACCATGGAGGCGATTTTCTTATTACGACAGTTGATGGAGAATATAGGGAGCAGAAGAAGGACTTGCACATGGTCTTTATTGACCTCGAGAAGGCATATGACAAAGTACCGAGAAATATCATGTGGTGGGCCTTGAAAAAGCACAAAGTCCCAACTAAGTACATCACCCTCATCAAAGATATGTACAGGGATGTGGTGACGTGTGTCCGAACATGTGATGGCGATACCAGTGACTTTCTAATTAAAATAGGACTACATCAAGGGTCAGCATTGAGCCCTTATTTATTTGCTTTGGTGATGGATGAGGTCACAAGGGACATACAAGGTGATATCCCTTGGTGTATGCTCTTTGCTGATGATGTGGTGCTAGTGGATGAGACTAGGGCAGGGGTTAATAGGAAGTTAGAACTATGGAGACACACGTTAGAGTCGAAAGGATTTAGACTTAGTAGGAGCAAGACCGAGTACATGAGGTGCGATTTCAGCGCGACTGGGAATGAGGAGGGAGACGCTCGATGGGCAAGTGGTGGCCAAGAAGGATACTTTTCGGTATTTATGATCGATGCTACAAAAGGATGGCGACATTGATGAAGATGTTAGGCATAGAATTTCAGTCGGTTGGTTGAAATGGCGTCAGGCTTCAGGCGTCCTCTGTGACAAAAGGGTGCCTCAGAAGTTAAAAGGTAAGTTTTATAGGACATCGATTCGTCCGGCGATGTTATACGGTGTTGAATGTTGGCCTACAAAAAGGCGACATATCCAGCAATTGAGTGTAGCAGAGATGCTTATGTTACAATGGTGTTGTGGGCACACAAGAAGGGATAGAATCCGGAACAACGATATTCGGGATAGGGTTGGGGTGGCACCAATTGAGGAGAAATTGATTCAACACCGGTTGAGATGGTTCGGCCATGTCCAACGGAGGCCTCCTGAGGCGCCGGTGCGTAGTGAGATTCTAAAGCGGGTCGATAATGTAAAGCGCGGTAGAGGTCGACCTAAACTGACTTGGGACGAGTCGGTTAAGAGAGACCTTAAGAAGTGGAATATCTCTAAAGATTTAGCCATGGATAGGAGCGTTTGGAGACTAGCAATTAACTTGCATGAACCGTAATCTTTCTCTTGTATATTTTATGTGTTCTTTGTTCCATGTCTCTTTTGGGTTTCATCTCTAGCTTACAACTTGCTTGGAATAAAAGGTTATGTTGTTGTTGTAATGCAATTGATTAAGGAATTTAGAGAGAATAAGAACCAATTAACTGCAAGAATATATATGCCCCCATAGCACCATTGAGAACTAAATATTCAGCTAAGTTTGGAATGAGAGTAATCTAGAAATCACTTCATGTATTATGCAGGATGGCTCGGCATCTTCAGTCCACCAGGTCCAGCCACCTATCATTGAGGGCTCAGTGAGCTCACCAGTTGCTTCCGCTTCAAGAGATAAGCCGCCAGCATTGAAATCACCTATCATTGATGCCGAAAAACGTCAAGTTCGTGAGTCTCCGACTTCACCAGCTGGAGGTACAAGAGCTTATGTTGCCACTAACAATGTGGCAACCAAGGAGCATCACTCCCCCACTGAAGAAATATCCTCCACCAGCCCAAGTTCATCAGACGCGCTGGAGAAAGCCCGAGCTGCTATTGCAGCTGCCACCCGCGCATCTGCTGCTGCTCGCGCGGCAGCTGAACTTGCAAAAGTTAAAATTACAAGTCAGTGACGCCTCCAGTTACAGCAAGGCGAGTCAGGAAAATCACGATTTAAGAGTCTGGTAACACAGCACCAGACTGACTGAAATATATTTCATTGAATAACTTGTTACCATGTATTCCCTATGTGAGCACTTAGCACATCATATGAGGAGCGTGGCCTCCCGTCTTCCTTCGAATGTAATCAAAGAAATGTTTGTGGTTTGCCTGTTTGGAAAGCAAGCATGTCACATTTACTGTTCGTTTGCTTTTATTATCATGGGTTATGCTGATGCAACCATAACTGTTGTTAAAACACACATCACTGCAAAATGCTAGGGTAGGGGATACTTCCTACAAGTTACAGTCACAAAAAACCTCAATTTAGCTTTATCATGTTTAATGCCCTTGAAACTTCATGAAACGTCCCGACTCCCGACATCAGATAAAAGGTGACAAGCATATATTATAGCTATATACACTTAATAATTGTAAATTTCAGGACATATAACGATATTCAGAAACCTTAAACGCCCCTACGCCGGAACAATGGAGGAAGCGAAAGCGGCGGCATACTACGACGAGCTTAACCGCAAGGGCGAGGGCGCCCGCCGCTTCAAGCAGGGGCTAGGCTTCTCCTCCTCCTCATCCGACGCCGCCGCCTTCCCTTCCAAGCCCACCGCGTCCTCCTCCTTCCTATCCGGCTTCGTTCGCGCCGGCGCAGCCCCTGCAGCCGCCCAACTCACCAATCCCGCCAAACAGCCGGCGCCGCATTCCAGGCGCCCATCCAGCCCGCGCCGTCGCCCCAGTTCACCGCCTCTTTCGCCTCCCAGGATCCGCTCCAGATCCAGGTCCAGGTCGCCGTCTCGTTCCAGCCGGCGCCGGTCGAGGTCGAGGTCCCGGTCGAGGGAGCGCAGGCGCCGCTCCAGGTCTAGGGAGAGGGACAGCAGGGCGTCCCGTAGGCGCTCTAGGTCGCGGGGGTCGAGATCGCCTTCCCGCCGGAGCGGCAGGAGCTCACTCTCGGAAGGCCGGTGGGAACGGCATGGGGATCGGCGGCGGCGGCACGACGACGGCCACCAGAGCTCTAAGGGTCGCGGTGATAGGGACAGAGGTAAAATGGACTACTCGCGGCTCATAGAAGGATATGATAAAATGGTTTGTCGCCCTTCTCATGTTTCTTCGTCGATTTGTGTCTGCTTTACAATTGTTTTTAGCTTCTTTTTTTTTTTGGAAGATGAACTTTTGATTCTCTTGCAGACTCCAGCTGAGAGAGTTAAAGCGAAGATGAAGCTTCAGCTTTCAGAGACAGGTGATCATTCTTTCAGTTCTTCTCATCTAGGATGGTGCCTTTCTCGACTGAAGGTTACTAGTCTGTGTGTAGCATGTCTCTACCGAATATGTGGTGTAGAGGAATGTTGGAGACTGATTGTATATAAGTCAATTCATTTGCTAGCTAGGTTGACAGTGGAAATTGATTATAGTAAATCTAATAGGCACTGCAGTGCTTATGTTTATTTTTTGTTTGGATATCTTTATATGATGTAACACAAAAACTCAATATCGACTCTTTGGTACATTAGCATAATGCCATCAAATGCGCATATAGCTTGATCAGTGGAAATTGATTATAGTAAATCTAATAGGCACTGCAGTGCTTATGTGTATCTTTTGTTTGGATATGTAGTTATCTTAAATGATGTAACACCAAAACTCAAAATCGACTCTTTGGTACACTAGCTTAATGCCATTCAAATGCGCATGTGGCTGCAATTTCTTCTGTTGATCGTGGTCCATGATAGGTTTACAATCTTTATGGTTCTTGGTGATATTTCCATTGTTGTAAAAGATTGTATTTCTTTCCTTTTTCAATGTTTGGCAGCTGCAAAAGATTCCAATCTTGGAACTGCAACTGTGGGGTGGGAAAGATTTCAATTTAATAAGGATGCTCCACTTGATGAAGATAATGATGATGTTGAAGGTTAGTGTTGACATGGATGCATTGTCCTATGCTTCATATGGCTTTTCATTTGTTTGGTTCTTCATCATGTCAGTCTTGATTACTCCTTATTATGCTTTGGATGACATGGTTATTCATTTAGTCATTGTTCAAATTGGCGTGTTATCATTTTAGACATCTGCGGATCTGCCTATGATTGGTTTCGAAGGCCCTAGAATTATAATTTGTGATTTTATGTCTAGGCTGTAGAGCACTTTTTAGCACTAATAAAGGCTACACATATGATTCTACATGCCCAAGGTCACGTTTCTTGCTAAAATACATTATGTATTCAAGCTATTAGATTCCCTCAATAAAGCTAAGATATATTAACCTTAAAGAGGTTATTGTTATTTTGGTAGTTGCCCTCTTATTTTTCAGTTTGTATGCTCAACAAAATAGCCCTGCATTTTGTACGTATTTAAGTGTGAATCTAGAATGCTCAGTTTTCATATGTCCACTGACTGCATTAGTTCAACCATTCTAGACTTATGAATAGCTTAGGCTCACGATCAATGCAGAAAAAAGGAACTTCCTTTTTGTTTGGATTGGTGAGCGTGAGCTGTTGATTGCTCATGGTGATGTCCAATGACTATACAGTGACATAACAGCCTACTGAGCATAAAATACTTTCCTATATACGATTTCATTTTCTGAAGAATCATCTGGAGAACTGATACAGGATACGGGGAGATGTTGATTGGTAAGTAGGATTATGCTATATATAGGCATGGATAGGGCGGCTTATGGAATAGAATCATCTTCCAATATCCTTGCCTAATACAACTCAATCTACTGGTGTGCCAGACTTGGAGTCCAAGGCAACACAACTATTACTGGAATACTGGGCTCTAGACCAATCTTCCTGTCTAACAGATTGATACAAAATCTTTAGAATTACAAGATTAGTAGTAGTTTCTGAAGTGTACACTGGTAAGTAGATTTGGTAATGATAAATGGGCAACCGAGCAGTGGCAGAAGATCTCCATTCATGGCTCATGTTCAGAAGTTCAGTTTATGCCAGCACTGTACCTCTCAGGCTTACTGAGCAGGAGAACAATTTATTTTGGTGTATCTGTCTCTTTATTTATAAACCAATCTGCTGGAACCTTTGCATAGCTTGGTTTTCTATGCTATATTCAACTGCTTGAGCTGCTTCAACTGTTGAAAATGGGATACACATGATTGCCCTATTTCTGTGATAATAGGCTTGGTGGCTTTAACATTTAGTGAGGTTTTAGTGCAGTAATATATACAAAAAATTGTGGCCATTTATGCATTCTGCTTGATAACCCAGATCCCATAATTTACCTAATATTTTGTGTCTGTAGTTGCTAATGATGATGCTTCACTGGTGAAGAATATTGGAAAGAGCTTCCGGCTTTCTGCTGTGGAGGTATACAGTGAAAAGCAGTGAGTTTTATATTCTGCACTTTTATTATTCTTACCATTATTATTTCCTCCCATTCCTTGTGCTTCACCTATCCTAGTCAAAGCATGAAGATAAAGTCAGAGATGCGCATGATGAGGCTATATTTGGTGTACCTACAATTTCATTTGTTGATACTGAAAGTGGTGGGGACAAACTTCAAACCATTCATGAAGATGGGAAAGGTGAAGATATAGAAGCTGATGAACCTAGCAGCTCCCTCATCAGCGACAAAGTAATACTATCACGTTCATTTTCCTGGCATTTTGTTTATTTTTGTGTGCGTCGAAACCACTCATTAAACAATGTCCTTAGGTTCTGGCCATGCAAAAAGGTTCCTGGAGAGATCGGGCTCAAAAGTTGCGGCAGGATTCAAATACATGAAGTTTGTCTTGGCCCTGCTCAAGTTTGACTGTGAAGAATGAAGTTTGATTGTGAAGAATGGAGCCTGAAATTGAACTCAACCCTGCCCACCCCTTAGTAGAGTAGATGGATAATGTAAGTTGGACTAGACGGTGGTTGTTTGTAACACTCTTTCTTGTCATCTACAAACAACTGTATAAACAAAATCTCTCATGCCGATACGTTCAAAATTTTGTATGGATAATGACTTTATTACGGCTGTCCGTTTCAAAGGGCCAGCGAATGGTCGTATCCCTCGGCTAGTCAGCTGGGAACTGAGGATGAGGAAGTCCAGCTGGCAATCTGACACTGCACGCTTGGCCTCCATGAGTCGCTTGGGGAACATGGGGAGATAAATCAGTGCGGCGGCGCTGCTACTCACGGCGGACCATTGTTGCTTAGCTGTGCTTAGCTGCGTTGAGTTGATTAACCAGCAGTGTACACCTGACGATCTCGTAGGTCGGAGCTTGGCTGGGACACGGCAGTCTGCATTTGGAGGCACGAACTACTGGCTTATAATCTCGCCGTGACTCGATGATATAGCCGGAGAGATCATCGCCGTAGAGTACGCTTTATAGTAGTATAGGGTGTGCTTGACTGAAAGGAGATAAGAAGACTTGACCCTTAAGAATCTAATAATCTCTTCTAGAATTAAGGAACTAACCTGATCAATTCTACTAGTACTTATTCCTTTGCCGTGCCCCATACGACCTTACCTAAACTTTTATCCTGGTCATTTTTGTTCAATACAAAATAACTCCGTGTCCAACTTTTGAATGAAAATACAATAAACATTTCACTTATGTTACTGCCAGGCATGGAGATACTTCAGTTTGTTCCAATGGACCAGACCAAGAGATAGAAGCAAGACATTTCGTAGAACGTTCAGATGCAGCTGTGCAGAATGTGCCACGACGTCAAGGTACGGCAAATTATTGCCTTTTAAACTCACCACACAACTGTATTAATTCTCAAATGCTTGTAGCTCAGTTAGCGATGACAGTGAAAAATTGTTCAACTGAAATTGTTACAGCAAACAACTAACCAATCATGTGTTTTCTAAAATTGAGGAAGCAGTACATATGACGTGCCTAACGCACAGTTTACTGAGTTTATTTATAGCACCAAGTTTACCAAAAGAAGGAAAATGTAGTCAGTAAAATTGAGATCTCATCATATAGGCCTCTAGCGCTCCCGTGTATATGTTCGCGGGATGACAGCGTCAATAACCCTGCAAAAAATGCGGCAACAGAGCATGTCGCATGACACATTCATCTATCTGTTATATATGGTAAAACTACCATTTATTTAGATGTTAACCATGCAAATGTACCTTGCTGTGCATATAGGCACCCTGCTGTGCTGCGAATGCAGACTCCCTAAGGCAATTTCATCAGCTTCTGACCACGCAAACAATTCCAAAAATCTTGTGCCTTTGTTACTTTCTTTCCAGGGAGTTGAAGCTCCAACACCTATCATACGCACCATTAGATGCACTGAAGAAAGTCATAAGAAAATCAAGTAGCTGTTATCGGTCAGCAGATCTCGATACATGCCTCAAGCCAGGTTGAACCACTGCAAGGAATAAGCAACGAGCTCCCGGAGAACAGTATCTCGTTTTCATCTCCAACTTTGACACGTGATGTTGAAACCTTCGTGCTGATAACCTTAATCTCTAGCACATCAGGTACACTGTTTTGGTTTACGAGTTGCAGCTTCGCACGCGTCCCAGGCCATCCTGCAAATGCCCGCACCTACCAGAGTTGGTTGGCAATAGCTTTGTTGAACACATTTAAGAATTAGAAACTCACCTTGTTATGGAGCACTTTCGCTTCTTGGTCAAACGATAGCCATGACTCCTCAGAATCTAACTGGAAAATATATGTCATTGTGATAAGGTAGTAAAACAGTTTTTCATGATAGTTTAGTCAGAATTTATCAAAATATGGAGAAACATTTGAATGCATTAGTTTTGAAGTGCTTGGTAGACTAGAATTTCAAGTTCAGTAGTAGGTACAGAAGATTAAGTGAGTACATCTTATCCATTGAAAAGCAAGTATGACTACTGGCGGCTAAAGTTCAACAAAATAACAGTGTTGAGTTTGTATAACTGTAGAAACCTAAACCCATGAGGCATGAAACAGTTTGGTGAAAGCTCTTTCAAATTCCAGTCCCTCCATTATCAGTTCAGAGGTACCCCGAAGAAATAAATAATTTATAAAGGGAGCCTACGGCACTGGGTACGCCCTTTTATACCAGAAGTGAAGAGACCATCTAGTGTAGACTATGGGCTAAACAGCAGGCAGAAAGTTTGACAAAAGCTAATGTAACTTGAGAGTTTTCTTTGTTGAATGATGTCAAACTTTATAGCACTGAGCATGATATCAAGATAATGGTGTTTTTCCTGGCATTAAATGGAGCTAATGGTTATATTTCTGGTTTCATATGAGAAGACTAAATCAATTTGTAACATATGACAGCACACATTTAGGCCTACTTCTGCAAATGCTTACCTTTGGTGCCAGTGTAGCTCTGGAGTCATCCTGTGGTTGTGCCTTTTCTTTTGCCGAACCATCAAAAATGGATGGCAGTTCATTAATCAATAGCTTGGATCCTGGCAATACAAGTATCAACATTACCAGGTCTGAATAGAAAACAAAGTGCTAAATCATCCATCCTGTTTATTTATTTACAAAACTCGGTCAAATACTCAACTAATTTGAAGACCCAGCTAAGAGTGAGGAGAAAGTAAATCAGCAAACTTGCCATTAGGGCGCGTAAGCTTCTAGAAGGTGTACAAAGACCAATTTCATGACAATGACCACATAGAACAATGACCTTTCATAGATTATGGTTAGTCTGTGGTCTTTACCTAAATCAAACAGGATAGAAAGTAGCTCTGGTGCGTGCAAACAAAGAAAGTGACATACAATATGATCAATGAAGGATAGTGACATGTTGATAACCAAACATCTAGCCATATTCTGATGCTTCACCTTTTTTTAATGCTAACTAACCAAATTCTGCAAAGAAATGTGTTCAGTAGATTGTTGAATGAAAAGCATTTCATATTAGTTGAGCAGTGGAAGGTTTAAGTTCCAGAAATGCACCTCACATAAAGTACAAATGCACAGTTATAATTCATAATCTACAGTGCATTAAATTCTTCAACATATGGCATCCAGTTTTATAATAGCAGTCAAAGCACAATTTTGCAAATCAAGTTATCCCTAATGGGGCCCTGGGACTCACCAACCAATTTCTCCACATAATGTTATATGATCGAACAAGAACAAGGAGGCCTAAATGTCCATTTGGTACCACTTATTTATTTTTAATCATATATCCATGCCCATGTTAAGAGAGAGAGAGAGAGCTGCAGAAGTTCTATTATAGAATCGTCACGATGAAACATTGAACTACGAATACACTGAATATGACCTACCTTAATACAATCATCAACAGAAAACCTTTCACAAGCAATTACTGGACCTGAATCCAACGCACGAACAGTATATGCAAGAGAAACACCTGTTTCTGCAACACCATCCTACAGAAATAAAGGATGTAATAAATAAAAAGTATCACATACTCCAGTGTCACTGTATTATAAATGGAGAGCATTAAAACCTGCAGTGCCCTCTGCACAGGAGCTGCACCACGATATAGAGGCAACAAACTTGGGTGTATATTAACTGTGCCTAAATAAAAGGATACATGACAGATGATCAGGACTTAGGGCTTCGAGAGGCATTTGAAAACCCCAAACACAACATGCCCAAATTTTATCAAACTAGGGTTTTAAACACCAATTCTTCTAAATTAGCCTGACTATGAACTGACTTGATGTTATGCAGTAGTATAGTTGCTCTGTGGTGTTCAGAACAAAATCTGATAACATGGTCTAAACTCTGAATCATAATGTATGCCTCAAGCTTGGCCCTAATCTTTATATTTTAGATAACTACCTTCGTCCTGGGACAAAACGGATTCTGAGTTTGTCCTAATTGACCAAGCTTATAGAAAAGAACAATAATATTGCGATATCAAATGAGCATTACTAGATACATTACAAGATAAATTTCATAATTTACCTCATTGTTTTGGGAGATGTTAATACTCTTCTCTATAAATAAACCGGTCAGATTTAGAATAGTTTGACTAAGGACAAACTAATAATGCAATGTATTCCAGTCCAGGACAGATATTAGATGATAGGTACTTAATAGAAACCAGTAGCTATTTGATTACCATTGGAAAGATAAGATTGTCAGAAGCGGATGGGAGTTCCATAATGAAACCAATGGTAATATGCCATACCAATACAGCCTACATATGAACCAATGTTTACATATACAAATACAAGCTATGCCAATGCCACTTTTTCTTTAGTTTCAAGGTCTGAAATACAATTATAAGTGTTGTGAAAATCATTATAGGTATAACTGCAATATCCAGATACACATCAACGTTACTGCAGTACACATGAAGTACTTGCTAGTAAGTTCATTTTTTTTTTTCGTGAACATGAAGAGCAGTTCCTACCTCCTAGTCAATTACAGTGGACTCCTAGTTTACTATTTACGCTCGAACATGAGGCAATTCTTGTGCATTGTGCAACAAGTCAACAACACCAAAAACTAGGGGGGAACAGGTACTGGACAACCAGTCGTACCGCAGGATGGGATATCAAGAAATTTCTGTGGCAGAATGTTCCCGTAAGCAGCAGTTACGCAAACATCCGGTTCCTGTTCCTTCAAGGCCGACAGGAAGGACTCCTGCATTGCTCCAGAAATCAATAGAGCTCAAATCCTCCATATCCTTACAGAAACGCCAAGAAAGACTCGAGAATGGGTTGTCAGGACGGTACCTCCCGGGCTCGTTGTGGCGTGAAGATGAGTTCCTCTGGGAACCCGCGGTCGAGCGCCAGCTGCGCGACGGCCGACGGCAACAGCTTCCTCCCCCTGTTCTTGGCAGCCGGCGGCTGCGTCACGACGGCGGCCACCTGAAATGCGGATTCCGGGGAGCCGGACGCGCCCAGCAGCTTGTCCAGGACCGAGGCGGCCACCTGAGGTACGGTCCGAGACTCCGAGTTCAGTTTCAGTAACAAGACCATCAAACCTGAGTACGAACCGAGAAGCTGGGAGTCTGCAGGCGCGGTAGTACCTGGGGCGAGCCCAAGAATACAAGGTTCTTCTTCCCAATAGTTCCGCTGCCTCCGGCTCGGGAGGCGGCGGAGCTGGCGGCGCAGCGGAAGAAGCGGCGCAGCGACGGTGGGGAGTACCGCGCCATGGTTGTTCCCCTCGTGGGGATTGTTTGGATGGGAAAACGGGATTTGAGGCTGGAAGGAAAAGATGGGTAGCCAGTAGGTGGACTTCGGTGGGCCGATACTTTTATGGGTAGCAGACGGCCCGGTAAACTGGCGTGGCAGACTAGTTGATTTTGCTTCACACGGCCCACCACGTCCGTCTTATCCAGCTGTCCACATGATCAACAGTTCACCACTTCATTTGGGAAAAACTAAAAAAATTTTAATTAATTAAAGCAGAACCATTCTTGGCGCAATCTAGCTGCATCGAGGCAAAGACCCATTTAGGATTCAGTCATGGCCGTTGTGATGATCCAAACGTATTTAAACTACTACGGGTATTATGATTGTACTACCTAAAGGGATTGCAGGAGGGGCAGCTTTAGACACTGGGTACACATTTGAAATAGTTTTCCACTGAAGAGAGAAAAGTTTCATTTTCAGGTCAAAAATGTATCAGAAGATTAAGTGTGGTATGGTCAAAAATTAGTATGGTATGGTGATTAAGTGGCAGTCTGCTAGTATGAAATGTGCTCCGCCATGTAGGCAAATGTAAACTGAAACGAATTCACATGATTTTGATGGCAACCCAAATGCCTGCTTGAACTTTTCAGCCGCAGCCAAATCTCTCTCACAGAACGCTATTGGTTTCAGTTGCCTTGTTACCTTACCAACTAAATGCCTGCTCGCTTGAACTAAAACGGAGACAGATATAGTTGATAGAGCTGCATATTGGTTTCGGTTGCCTTGATACCTTACCACCTAATATCTGCTTAGCCTAATACGTGAGGGATCATTTGAAGTCCCACTTTTCCACTGCCGCCATTGGCATCCTGGACACACGGCACCACCTCCACGCCAGTAAAGACAACAACATTCTGGTCAACATCACTCCCAGGGTCACCATTGTGAACCCTAGTATGGAAGAACCTTACGATGCAGAACCTGCCACAGCCCAGGTTGACAAGTTGAGGATCTTTGCATTCCTTCCATTCCTCTGGAAGGTAAAGCTCCTTCCAAGAACCCACTATCTGTGGCCGGGAATCCAGAGCAGAGATGTCAGCAGCAGCCAAGTGCCGAGCCTTGTTGAAGCCAAACCAGAGCTTGAGCTCAGGCACATACTCAACCCTGCCGTGGAAGGGCAAGACCCACTTGCCGACTTTTCTCCATTTGTGCCTTGCTGTGCCCAGGCAGTAGGTGCCAACACCCGCCACAGAGATGCAAATGTGGGAGTCACCACTGATGCTGAGCAATCCGTACGAGCTGATCTCTGGGCGTCTGTCGTTGTTCCAGTGCTTGAGCTGACGAACATATGGCGGCGGCGGGAGGAGTTGGCACTGCCAGAACTTGGAGCAGGTTGTCGTTGTAGGGTATCGGTAGATAAAGGCCTCGAATTGCTCGCTCCACTTTGAGCTGCGGTCGCCCTCTGGTTTGGGAATCCTTTCCATGACGAAAACGCTGCTGCCAAGGCGGCCCTGGCGATAGTCATTGTCAGCATCAGCATTGGGCACGTAGAGGGAGAAGAGCATCCATTTGGGCATGTGGAACTTGGGTATTATGTCCATCTGACGCGTCTCGGCATCAAAGAGGAATGCGCGACCTAAGTGATCTGCCCAGACCATCTTGCGATCCACAAGGGGGAAGCAATCGATCTTGCAAGGCTCGTTCGGAGCAGTTTGGAAGGTCAAGATCGGGCTGGGAAGTCGAATCCTCTTCATCTTTAAGGCCACCGCCGCCTGTTCATTCTTCCGATTACCAGCTTCAGCCGCCAGTATCTGGGGAGTGCAGTCTTGCACTGATTCTGATCCATCTCCGATTGTTGATGGTGGCGGGCGTCCCTAACAATTAGCTATTTAGCTATCTAGATGTGACATGGCAAGCAAAAAGTAGGAGAGAAAGCGCTCACTAACTACGAACAAATAGCTTATCTATTTCACGTGGCCCAAGAATACGTGACAGGAGCATGTGGACCAAGTAGTATAAAATAGTCTTTTTTCTTGTCTCTCACCTCCACATCAGCTGATTACGTAACTAGTACTAACTATTACCATTGCGGATGCCCTTAGTGTGTTATTATGGAATAGTTGGCGCATCAAGTCGACGCTGCATAGCGATTTGGCGCCAGCAAAGCGGTTTTCCATCATCACATTCTAAAACCGCGCGACACGCCCATCGTCCGGCAACTCCTGACTTCGTGCTGACCTTTCGTTACAAATCTAAAGGCGTAAAGAAGAAGAAGAAATTAGTACAGATAAATGAGTTTTCTTTAGTTTTAGTAGCAAAAGGGACATGTGTGAGTACCGGGTGGACGCACAATAATATTTTTTTTGCAAAACTTCAAAAGGAGGCTTGTCATCGACAATCTAAAGAACTTTAGGTTAGGGTTTCGGTGCTCAGCTTCAAGGGGAGGGAAGAGAAGGGTTGAGAGTTCCGGGTGGATGCGTCCAGCAGCGTGTCCAGGACTTCGGGCCGATATTTTCTGGGCAGATGACGGCCCGGTCTGGCGTGGCACTATTTTCTGAAGCCCAAATAGTAACAGACTAGTTGATTTTGCTTCAAACGGGTATGTTTGATACAAGAACTCTGCTAGCTAGACAATAGGGTTTGGCTCAAAAAAAAAGCTAAACAAGAGGGTTAATAGGTGGACAAATTTTTTAGACTTAAGTTTTTTATAACTAGAGGGTTAATAGGTGGACAAATTTTTTAGACTTAAGTTTTTTATAACTACGAAGGCCAGTTTAAGTGGGAGTTTCACATGAGTTTTATTTGCATTAAATAGGTTATCACATAGACACTTTTGCTGACATGGCACTGTATTTAAGAAGAGAGAAGAAATGAGTGTCATGGGGATGAAACTCTCTTGCCAGGATTACCAACTTCTTAAGAGTCATGCGGTAGTCTTGAAAACGATGCAATGAAAACTCTTCACCAAGACTAGCCTAAGTAATTGAGCAAACCATAGCTACAACAACAATAACATAGCCTTTTGTCCCAAGCAAGTTGGGGTAGACTAGAGATAAAACTCAAAAGAGGCATGGAAACAAAGAACACATAAATGGTATAAGAAAAAAGATTACGGTCCAGGCATGTTAATTGCTAGTCTCTAAGCACTCCTATCCATAGCTAAATCCTTAGGGATATTCCACTCCTTAAGGTCTCTCTTAACAGACTCGTTTCAAGTCAGTTTAGGTCGACCTCTACCTCTCTTTACATTATCAACTCGCTTTAGAACCCCACTACGCACCGGCGCCTCAGGAGGCCTCCGTTGGACATGGCCAAACCATCTCAACCAGTGTTGAATCAATTTTTCCTCAATTAGTGCCACCCCAACCCTATCCCGAATATCGTCGTTCCGGACTCTATCCCTCCTTGTGTGCCCATAGCACCATCATAACATACGCATCTCTGCTACACTCAATTGTAACTCTGTGCCAGCAGCCGCGGTAAGACAGAGGATGCAAGCGTTATCCGGAATGATTGGGCGTAAAGTGTCTGTAGGTGGCTTTTCAAGTCCACCGTCAAATCCCAGGGCTCAACCCTGAACAGGCGGTGGAAACTACCAAGCTGGAGTACGGTAGGGGCAGAGGGAATTTCCGGTGGAGCGGTGAAATGCATTGAGATCGGAAAGAACACCAACGGCGAAAGCACTCTGCTGGGCCGACACTGACACTGAGAGACGAAAGCTAGGGGAGCAAATGGGATTAGCCAACCCTACCCTATCACGTCAATCCCACAAGCCTCTTATCCATTCCCGTTCGATCGTGGTGGGGGAGTAAGTCAAAATAGAAAAAACTCACATTAGGTTTAGGGATAATCAGGCTCGAACTGATGACTAAAATAACTTAAAAAACAAAGTAGAATTGCAACTCCAATTTGACCTCCTCCAGACCAGAGAGGAGGTCAATCAAAAAAGAAATAGTACTCAATCAAAGATCCAACTGATCCCCACGCCTGTATTGCAAATACGCAGTCACGAATAATCTTGCTAAAGTAATAGGAACCTGCAAATATCGGCAAAACAACAAGTATTGTTAACCAAGGAAAATAACTCATGATAAAGTAATAAACACAAGATATGCTGGATATGTCACCTTTTTGTAGGACAACATTCAGCACCGTATAACATCGCCAGACGAATCGCTGTCCTATAAAACTTACCTTTTAACTTCTGAGGCACCCTTCTGTCACAGAGGACACCTGAAGCTTGACGCCATTTCAACCAACCGGCTGAAATTCTATGCCTAACATCTTCATCAATGTCGCCATCCTTTTGTAGCATCGATCCTAAATACCGAAAAGTATCCTTCTTGGCCACCACTTGCCCATCGAGGCTAACGTCTCCCTCATTCCTAGTCGCGCTGAAATCGCACCTCATGTACTCGGTCTTGGTCCTACTAAGTCTAAATCCTTTCGACTCTAACGTGTGCCTACATAGTTCTAACTTCCTATTAACCCCTGCCCTAGTCTCATCCACTAGCACCACATCATCAGCAAAGAGCATACAAAGGGATATCATCTTGTATGTCCCTTGTGACATCATCCATCACCAAAGCAAATAAATAAGGGCTCAATGCTGACCCTTGATGTATCCTATTTTAATTGGAAAGTCACCGGTGTCACCATCACATGTTCGGACACACGCCACCACATCCCTGTACATATCCTTGATGAGGGTGATGTACTTAGTTGGGACTTTGTGCTTTTCCAAGGCCCACCACATGACATTTCTCGGTACTTTGTCATATGCCTTTTCAAGGTCAATAAAGACCATGTGCAAGTCCTTCTTCTGCTCCTTATATCTCTCCATCAACTGTCGTAACAAGAAAATTGCCTCCATGGTTGACCTACCAGGCATAAACCCAAATTGGTTTTGGGTCACACTTGTCACTCTTCTTAGGCGATGCTCGATAACCCTCTCCCAGAGCTTCATCGTATGGCTCATCAACTTAATCCCACGGTAATTAGTACAACTTTGAACATCTCCCTTGTTCTTGAAGATCGGTACTAATATACTTCTCCTCCATTCTTCAGGCATCTTGTTTGACCGAAAAATAAGGTTAAAAAGCTTAGTTAACCATACTATCGCTCTGGCACCTGGGCATCTCCACACCTCAATGGGGATACCGTCAGGGCCCATCGCTTTACCTCCCTTCATCCTCTTCAAAGCCTCTCCGATCTCTGCCTCCTGAAATCTCCTCACGAAACGTCTGTTGGTATCGTCAAATGAGTCATCCAACTTCAAGGTAGGACCCTTATTCTTCCCATTAAACAACTTGTCAAAGTACTCTCTCCACCTGTCCTTGATCTCCTCATCCCTCACCAAAAGTCAATCCGTCCCATCCTTGATGCATTTGATTTGGTTGATGTCCCTCGTCTTCCTCTCGCGGATCCTAGCCATCCTATAAATGTCCTTCTCCCCTTCCTTCGTGCCTAGCCGCTGATAAAGGTCATCATACGCCTGACCTTTTGCTACACTCACCGCTCGTTTTGCAGCCCTCTTCGCTATTTTATAGCCCTCAATGTTGGTTGCACTCTTGTCATGATGGAGGCGCTTGAACCACTCCTTCTTCTCCCTAATAACCCTTTGCACCTCGTCATTCCACCACCAGGTATCTTTCGCTTCCCATTTGCCTCCCCTACTCACTCCAAACACATCCGAAGCCACCCTCCGAACACATGTTGCCATCTTTAGCCACATGCCATCTGCATCTTCTCCTTCTTCCCACGGCCCCTCATCTAGCATCCTCTTCTTAAATGTTTGCGCTGCTTTCCCCCTAAGCTTCCACCATTTTGTTGTCGTAATCTTGGCCCGATTGTCCCGGTAGACACGTATCCGAAAGCGAAAATCCGCCACCACAAGCTTGTGTTGAGGGACAACACACTCCCTAGGTAACACCTTACAATCTAAGCAAGCACGTCTATCCCTCTCCTTATAAGGATAAAGTCGATCTGGCTCAGGTGTTGTCCGCTACGAAAGGTCACTAGATGGGATTCCCTCTTCTTAAAGATGGTGTTCGCTATCAACAAATCATAGGCCAACGCGAAGTTCAAAACATCCTCCCCCTCTTGATTTCCACTACCATACCTGAAACCCCCATGCACCCGCTCGAAACCTACATTAGTCGCACCCACATGGCCATTGAGGTCTCCTCCTATGAAGAGTTTCTCGTTGATAGGCACAGTACTAACCATGCTATCGAGATCTTCCCAAAACTGCCTCTTGGTGCTCTCGCAAAGACCTACCTGTGGGGCATAGGCACTGATCACATTCAGAGCCAAATCTTCAACTACCAACCGGACTAGGATAATCCGGTCGCCTTGCCTCCGCACCTCAACTACTCCATCCTTAAGGCTCCTATCGATCAAGATGTCTACACCATTCCTACCCGATGTTGTCCCTGTGTACCAAAGTTTGTAGCCAGTATCCTCCACCTCCTTCGCCTTCTGGCCCTTTCATTTAGTCTCCTGAACGCATAGAATATTTACATGCCTCCTAATTACTGTATCGACTAGTTCTCTTAACTTACCCATTAGGGACCCTACATTCCAGCTACCTAGACGAATCCTAATTGGCTCGGCTAGCTTCCTTACCCTTCGCACCCGTCGAGGGAAGTGCGAAGACCCTTGCTCATTTTTCACTACACCCGGGCGCAGATGTAGCGCGTCACAAAGGTTGCGGCGACCCGACCATTGCTCATTTATCATCGTACCCGGATCACGATACGACGCGCCACTAAGGGATGATGACCCCACCCTTGCCCATTTGACACTACACCCGGGTTCCGATGTAGCGCGTCGCTAAGAGGGTTACGCCCTAACGAATCTCTTGTGGGTTTCATATCCATGAGAGTGGCTGATTTTGAAATGTTGGCTAGCCGAACCTAACACACCCTCCTCCTTTATCCGGATTTGGGACCGGCTATGTTGAAAAGACTCAAGAAAGTCTTTCAATCAACATAGGCGGAGTTTGAGCAAACCATAGCTAATTTAGGATAATCTTTAGCTCCAATTAATAACTAGCTCTTACTCATGTCGCGCTTCATGTTTTAAATCATCAAAATGAGATCTTAAGGTTCATAAATCACAACCACATGGGGATTGAAACAGATGGCAACAAACAGACCCATAAATTTTACTTCAAAAAAGAAAAAAGAAAAACATTATCGCAATTAATTTTGGTCTACTTCATCTAGTACCCCCTCTTCCCAAATTGTAAGTCATTCTAAAAATCTTGGAGAGTCAAAGCATCTCAAATTTAACTAAATTTATATAATAAGATAAGATAATAATATTTAGGATGTTAACTAAATATTGTTGGATTTTTTGTTACTTATATTTCCATAATATATCTATTTGATATCACAAATCTTGTAATTTTCTATATAATTTATGTCAAACTTAAGATGTTTTAATTTTCTAAGATTCTTTGAATGACTTATAATTTGAAATGGAGGGAGTACCTTTTTGGCGCCCGAATACAGTTGAATCATAGGCAGTGGCGGAGGACTCGGTAGGGCAAGGTGTGACAGCTACCATACCTCAAATTTGTTTATCTCTCTTTGTCCAAGTTACTTCATGTGTTATTTGTTAATTTTTGTGGCAGTAATCAAGCTCTGTCAACTCTTTGCCACACCTTGATTTTTACCTGTCCTACGCCAAAAATCGCATTACAAATACTACCAAGTTACACCGCCGTTGTTCAACATTGTTTAAGGAAAAAGAAGGATAAAGTTATGCTTGTCTTATATCCATTAATAATATTACAATCTTGTGTTTCATGGAAAACAAAAGAAACTTAACAAAAATTCAATGTATCATATCATATACATATTGGTGAGCTAAGGAAGCACAACTACTTGATAAAAAAAAACACAAATGTATTCTCTCTAATGGTAATCACATTTATATTAGTTAGCAATCCTTTTAAGTGCAGATACCTGCTGACAGGCGAGAGGTAATGCACAGAACAAAGATGAGCACTCTCTCAATTGTCACAGCCCCTGGGCCTTCCACACTACCGAAAGGCCCTTTTTCTGAAGTTTACATGGTCGCAGCTTGTTCACTGCTCGCCCCATCATTGCCATTGCAGCAATGCTTGGAAACTGACCATCAAGATCATCAGGTGGCATATTAAACCTTAGTGTTTGGTTTTCAACATTTGAAGCACCTTGGGAAATAGGGGAGCTACCTTGGTACCATCTTCCTATCCAATGGTTAAGACTTTTTGCCGAAAAGAGAGAGGCTTTTAGGTTTTGCTTGTTAATCAATCTTCCATACCTTAGCTGGACCTCCTTTGCCTGATTGATCATGTCAGATTTTTCTATATCAAAATTAACCTCTTGACCAAAGACGGTACATGCTCCTTCAGGTGGGAGGCCATCCCCAACCTTTGATCTCCTAGAACAAGGCAAATGATGATCTACTGTATCATGTTGCAGACGTTTGAGCCACTTGTCACTTGGCTCCAACGTACCGGTGACTCAATTAGAGCACTGGAAATTGGATTTCTCATTCTGCTCATCTGAAAAAGAACTAGATCCAGGTTCATGCTTGATGTCTTTGACATGCTCCATTCTTGCTTATTGGTGCATGTTTCTTTTGGACAAGACTTCCAATTTCCTGCACTCACATTCAGAGTTTTATTTCCTTCACTCCATGGATAGATGAAGTTGCTGTCTGCTCAGATTTTGCCATGTTTGCACAACCGGAGTCCTGTGGAAAAGTTCTAAGCTGTTCACAATACAATAAGGAGAACTGCAAGTTAATGGCATAACTTTTTACAATGTCGTTCTTCATGATGAATGTGGAACCAGCGACCAGGTATCCAACATATCATAAGGCAAAGCACTGTAGAGAGTGAGATTATGTTTTGCATTATGCATGTTTTAAATTTCAGGCCTTTTTTGTGTGTAAGAAATAGTTTTCATGATTTTCTATATGCAGGATAGCACAATGAATTGGTAAAATTACAGGAAATAAAAGAAGATTGCATGGAGGAAAAGAAAGCTCTATCTGCCGTCATGTGTACTATATGCATGAAGTTAATAAAGCTTTATGAATCAATGGTTTGATAGGAGTAGGACTGCCCCCTTTGGATGCAACCAGGCTGGTTAATACCTTGTGTGTTGACGATGACACAAAGCTTACAAAGAATTAAGAACAAATATATTAATAGCATTACAGTGAAAAAAACTATTACAATTTTGCATTCAGACTGAATCTATTTTTTTCTCGGTGGTATTATGAGGTAAAACTTTCAACACAAACACCCTGGTAAATAGGTTTGTGCATTTTGCAGATGTACCAGAAGATTAAGCTCAAAGATAAACTATCTCATAATAGCCACACCTGATGCATGATTTGTACCAGTTTTAGTCATGAACTGTTTCTGCGCACTGAGCGAACAAATGCCCGGAGATATGGAATCTTTGTAATATGTGGCTTGTGATTTGGAAGGCAGTGTTAGCATTTCAAATAAGTAGGGAGCCTTTTGTTTGCCATCTGTCCATATGCCATTTGGTGGTTTCCCAAGAGCCAAAGTTTCACCCTTGGTCTTCATTGCCACTATGTTTTCAATTTTACCCTTCAAGTTGCAGGATTCTGTCAACTTCATTGTAGAATTCATTATGTGTGTACGCAGATTCTCATTTTCATTTTGTAATAGATTAGCAAAGACCATACCATGATCACCAGTCCCCACATCATTCCCTTTACTGGTGGTAGAAGCATTAACTGGTTGCATATCACATTCTCTACCAAACGCAGGTCCATGATGTGCTACTCTCTCAGAGTATTCTTGCTTTGGGCATCCTCCTGCTGTTCCTAATTTCATTTCCAAGAGTGTACCTTCAGCATATTCATTCTCTGTTCTGCTTGCTGAGAACATGAAGTTGTTCTAAGTAGACCAAAGAGGTGCTTCCTCTGAATTAGCAAGAGCCTGACTCTTCAATTGATAAATGTCCCTTCAGTTTTTTCCCAGAGTGATCAAAACTCAGACCATTACGTTTATCTAGGTGAGACAGGATGCCACCAGCAGATCTGCACCTACTCATATCCTCATCAGCTCTATGATGTGAGTGGAACTGGTATTCCTTTGATGAAAATGCCATCACATTGGATGTAGACATGTTTACCTTCAAATCTTTCTGCGGAACAACAGACTTATCAGATGAAGTACCAAATGTAGAGCGTCTAGGGTTAAGTATGTTGTCAATCTTATGGTTGATTTCAAACATAGGGAAGTGATTCCACTCCAAACTCAGATTGTCCAAGCTCAAAACTTTACGAGAACTCATAGATACATCTGAAATCTTATGAAAAGAAAACCTTTCTGATACAGCTGTATTAGCACCAGATAAGTTCACATTTTTCCACATCATGGAACTTTCAAATGGTCAACCGGCCTGATCAGCATTCTTGTATTCAACTCCTTGGAAAACATTATGAGTTATGCCCCACATCTTAGAACTAAACTGCTATGTATTCCCTGCAAATGTGGCTGCAATGGTCACACCGAGCATCAACCTTTCAGACAATCTAGCTTTAGTAAGGTCAAAAGATAAAACAAGATCACTTTGTCGCGACAGAATTTCAAATTCCATTTTCTCCCCATATCTTTTGGCAGCACAATCTGACATGATTGGAACTTTCAAGTGCTCAGTTTTATAGGTTTTCTTAGATGTTCTTTCAAAATGGAAATAAGGGAGATGTAGATCAAATTGGTGACTTCATAAAAGGTAAAACCAAAAGTGACAAACAGAGAGTATTGCAAGAATCATAACGATTGTTGGTGCTACAAATTTCTGCAAAATGAATTACTGTAAAAATAATTTAACATTGCCATATTTACTTTGACATGTTCATCTCATCTATCCCTTTTGTATAGAGTAAAATGACAAAATATTCTTATATCGAATAGCAAGTCAAAGATTACCCACTATCCAGTTAACAAAATTACAAATGGTATTTTGCACATTATTAAACATATAACCAACCATGCACAAATTCAAATAGTACTGACAGAAAATATAAATAGTAGATGCATATACAAGCTTAAACGAATCTGCAATGGATTAATGATGAAACAAAAACTAGAGCAGTAGAAAGTACAAGTCCCCAGCTTCAGTTCAACAAAAGAAGCTGACGGCAACAGTGACAACAACATAGGATACAACTTCACCAAAGAATCACACCTCAATGAATTTGTATATCAGTTAGTCAAAATAAAAATGGGTGCAGACATGCCGAGTAGCCCTGAGAATTTTCTTTTCTTTTGCACAACCAATTTCTGTTTGGTGGAATAGAATGTTCCCCTTCTTATGTGATATATTACAAATATTACAAGTTATAGCAGAGCTCCTGGTGATTTTTTTTTAAAAAAAAATAATACAAGGTTCTTGTTGCAGTGCAGTGCAGGAAAGGCTTCTTGTCTGATTGTTTTATAGTAACCTTAATAACAAAGAAAAGTGGCAAAACTTGTGCATCCAAGGCTCAAACCTACACGACTACAACTTGTGAAAAATAGAGCTGTATGATTCGTGCATAATTGTCTCAAGAGAAGAATCAAATGACGAAGAAGGTGCCTTAATACTCAGTGGAAATTCCAACGCACAGTACAAGAGAATTCTTCCCTTTTCATACAAAGCAGGGAAAGCACTTACAAAAGAAATGGCCATCTAGTATCTTCATAAGCAAATTTAACATGGTCATCTAGGCATCTAGCGACTCGTGGAACAAAAGCCCATAAATCAATCAAAACTACACTGCTAATCAGAATAAGCAAACACCACTCTGGAGGCTTGAATTACCTGAGCGGCTACTGACTTCCCGCCGCGAGAAACAGCGACCAGCCAAAGATTAAAAGGAAGAGTAAGTCAGCCCCTCCCCAGAAGCAACTAGCCGCAGCCTGCAGGCCCGCGGCGATGGCGTCGTCGGGGCGTTGGTGTTGGCGCACCTGTCCTCTCGTCCACTTCCGTCAACAAGGCCAGGAAACAATGGATAAGTTCCGAGCAGCCCCACTGCTTTGCCGCTCAGCAGCATCACCGTCCCCATCCCGACCGCGGCCTCCGCGTCTGCAAGAATCAAAACGTGTGGGCTGCAGGGGCGCGGGGCGAATTTTCCCACGGCCACGGGGAATCCCCCTTCCCCGGCCAGCAATGAACCACGGGGCAGGGACGAGAAGGAGACGGCCGGACAGTCGCTGTGGCATATGTGCGGCCGCTTCGCTTGGCCGGCGTAAGGGAGTTGTAGGCCGGCATTACGAGTGCCGGATCAGGGGCGTGGTACATGACGAAGAGACGTCGGAGTTTGTACTGACGGGCTGGGTCTGGGTGATACACAACACAACACATAAAAACTCAACGGTGAGAGAAAAAACATTGTAGTATGACTAAGTTTAATAAAGCAAACAGAAGCGGAGAGTATTTGGCAGCGCTACAAGCACAATAATTAGATCAAAATAATTGTATTACTCTCCCTGTATAAAAAAAGAATGCAATTATGTGAATCGTGAGATCAAATTTGCCTAAATTTTGACTAAATTTGCAGTGATTAGGCTAATCTCAATGGCAGTTTCATGTGAGTGTCATTTGCACTAATTAAGAAGAGAGAAAAGAAAATGAGTATCATATAGATGAAATTTTCATGGCATGAGTTATGAAACTATACTCTCCATTGAAAGTAAATGTTTGAACCGGGTTTCATTTCATTTGGCATGACATAACGGTTTTGGAAGCAACGTCATGAAACTCACCCCAACATTTATATCTCAAACAAAATTTATTACAAAAGTATATTTCATCCTTAATCTATTGATACTTATTTTGTATTCTTTGTCTAATATCTTGTTTAATGAATAAACATTTTCTATTCTGTTTGATGAATAGAAATGGTAAACTATCCTATCGGCTTCGTATGTATTTCTGTTGGTTAAATAGAAATGGAGTTATACTGTACTAATATATCTTATTATATTGATTGTAGTGGTTATGCATATCTATCATTGATTGCATTTGTATCAAACAAACATCAAATTGTTACACATTTATCTCACTGACACTTTATCATATATATACTACATGCATTAAACAGTAAATAAGCGACCCACTTGAGTTTGCAGAAAATTGGAGATAACAGGGTTGTAGGTTTGTAGCGTGTACAAAGCGCAATATATTGCGCCAATCCCTAAAAGCGTTTTATACCATAGTATGTTGTTATAGAATTTCCAAAATAAAAATGTTAAGAAACATTGAATAATAACACCAGCTTCACGGATTGAATGCCATGTGGCACCATCGATTGCACGATGTGTGATAGAGGAGTCGAAACTGAAAACAGATCCTATTTCCGGACTATTGATTCATTCATATCTCATAACTCAAGTTACTGATATAAGAGCGAATTAAGCAGAAGTACTCCGCAAATATTGTGCCTCCAAACAGTCAAAAAGAGAGAAAAATCTAAAATTCCACAGCCACTTCCCAGCACAAGACTATCGAAACCGATTCAATATTTAGACCTAGTAGCCAAATCCATGAATCTTGTAGATCCGGATGGTTCCATCAGTGTAACCAGCATAGAGCGTGCTTCCATCAGCACTCCAGCTCAAGCTTGTGCAGTAGAGCATCTGCATTGTTCCACCAAATAATATGTCAGTTTCAGAGATACAACTTCACCAAATAATACCATAACCATGAGGTAGAAAATGGATAGTTACGCCAAAACTAACATAAAACTATTACATTTACAACTAACAACCGATAAACCTTAGACTGATCAGAAATAGACCCAATAGCTGCCAACAACATAAAAGTAACAATGTAGTGACATGCACATAACAAGTCTTAAAAATAACAGGAAGCTTTCACCCAATAATATAAAATGGTGATGTTCGCATGACAAAAAAATTGAGACGATTGAGATTGAACACAAAGTGTCAACAAGGGCACGGCACGCAATCTTGCTTCTGGAATACAGATACGGCAAGCAATCTAACAAGTATAATGTATCTTTTTTCAATAATACAGAAACCGCAAGCAATCTAACAACATAGTATAATGTACCAGATAACAGATATCAGCATATAAGTGCACACAGGGAGCAACCTGCATTTACAATTTAAGCTTATGTTCTTATATATAATTGAACTATTGAGTAGCAGATCAATCAGGCAATTTCAAAGCATCCATGATTCTCATAAAACAAACAATCCTTTAAATCGCAGTTCAGTTCAATGTACTGTCACTACAGCACAACTACAGAACATCAAAACTGCAGCTCGCAAACCAGCATGATAAGACATCTTCACTTCTTCATACTCATAATCCTAAATCCTAATGCAGGCAACAATCACTATAGCAACAGCCTAATGCAGGTAACATCATTATAGCTAAGACCTATAAGACTGATTTATCAAACATATGCCATGTAGTAGCAACAATCAGAAATCAATCAACGACACATGAATTGAAACATCTCTACAAGTCTACATGATTTACAATGATCAATAGAAACAGATAAAAAAAATACAATGTGAAATGATTGTTGGAAGACTAACCTGGTTCTTGGAGGTGGGTACTTCAGGCTTGAGATCCTGCACAACGAGCTTTGATTCAAGATCCCAGATCTTTATGGATTCCTGTGTTGCTGCGCAGAGCCAGTAGCGGTTGGGCGAGAAGCAGAGCGAGTGGATGATGTCACCCGCCTCCAGCGCGTAGAGCCTCTTGCCCTCGGTCAGGTCCCACAGCAGGGTGACACCGTCCTTCCCTCCGGAGGCGCACAGCGAGCCGTCAGGGCTCACAGCAACGGCGTTGACGTAGCCACCGTGGCCTTGGAGAGTGCAACGAAGCTTGCAGTTGGTGAGGTTCCACACCTTGACGCTGCGGTCCCAGGAGCCGGAGACAATCGTCGGGACGTGGGTGTAGGGCGGGAAGCGGACGCACGAAACCCAGCCAGTGTGGCCCTCGGCGCCGCCGAGGTCGCCGCCAATCGTGTACTTGCACTCGCCGAGGGTGTTCCACAGCTTGATGGTGCGGTCGCGGGACGCGGACACGATCTGGCGGTTGTCGACGGAGAAGGCGACGGAGAGGACGTCCTTCTCGTGGCCGACGAAGCGGCGGGTGGTCTTGCCCGTGGCGAGATCCCACAGGCGGAGGTCGCCGTCCCAGGACCCCGAGAGCGCGAACTGGCCGTCGGAGCTGAGGACGACGTCCTGGACGAAGTCGGAGTGGCCCGTGAGGCGGCGGAACGGGACGCCGTAGTCGGTGGCGGTGTCCCCGTTCCCGGCGGCCTGGACGGGGTTGGTGAGGTCCCAGACCAGCAGCGACTTGTCGCGGGAGGAGGAGACGATGAACGGGGAGTTGTCGATGGGGGTAGCGATCGCCGTCACCACGTCGTTGTGGCCGCGCATCACGCCGGCGAGCACCAGGGTCTCCTGTGCGCCGGCCATGGTGGTGGGGAGGGTTAGGGTAAAAGCCGCGGCGGCGCTGAGTTAGATGGGATGGAACACGGGCGGAGGAGGCGTGGTATTTTATATCTAGGTGGCGTGGGAATTAGGGTTTAGCGGTAGCAGCACCGTGGATTTTGATTCAGGGGATAGATCGCAGCCGTTGAATGAGAGGAACGTACTGTAGATGATTCCCGGATTGGGAATTTTTTTTATTAATAAACTTATTTTTAAAAAAAATTACAAAATTAGTCTCCGTTTTTAAAAAATTGCAGGGATAGGCCACCAGTCGCCCGTTGGAAGGGCAAAGATGGGCCTTGTCGCCCGACTGGCGGGCTACCTGGGCCATGTCGCCCGACCAACAGGCGACGTGGAGCTCGTCGCCCGGCCGATGGGCGATGTGGAGCTCGTCGCCCGGCCGATGGGCGACGTGGCCCATGTCGTCCGACCAGGGGGCGACTTGGCCGTGCACGTGGCATGGCGGGCCCCACGTCGCCCGACCAGCGGGCGACTTTGGCCCCTGTCGCCCGAACACGGGGCGACGTGGCGGCTTTATATAAGGCGGTCGGCCGCTGCCGGCTGGCGCGAAAGGGGAGAAGAGAAGAGAAGAGAAGAGGAGAGGAAGAGAAGAAGAAGAGGAAGAAGAGAGGAAGAGGAAAATTTTCGGTAAGTAAAAAAATAATTTTATATATAATTATTTAATGTGTGTTATATTAATTATTAGATAATGTAATGAGCAGTTGAGCGATTAATATTATATTTTGGTAGTATTACTTATATTCTTATTTATATATATTGTTAAATTAAATAGTTATAGTTGAAATAATATTAGTAATATATTAGTGAAAAGGTATTTTAGCTGAAATTTTTTAGATTACACAGATGTCGGAGAAGTTAGGATTTTAAATTTATTATGGAGAAGGAGAAATTATTCAAGGTGTATATGGGGTTGATCTGTCAGGATTTGTCTCAGTAAGTAGATGGGTGTCTAGGGCAAATGAGAGAACAATTAGTG
>CM041634.1:40268014-40297914 GCA_023333625.1 Bothriochloa decipiens
GGCCCTTCTAGGCTCCCGACGACGAGTCTCGCCCACTGACGGCCATGTTCGCTGGTGCTCCTCTAGGGTTTCACGCCTCATCTCCATGGGGTCCACCTCCCGATGCCTCGTTAGGGCCTGTCGGTTGGGACTCGACGGCCTTGGCCCACTCCTTCAGCACCGCGGCCCTAACACCACCTGTTGGGCCAGAGTGGATCATCGACTCGGGAGCCACCTACCACACCACTCCCGACCCTGGTATACTCTCTTCCGTTCACCCTCCTTCTTCCTCTCTTCCTTCATCCATCATGGTCGCAAATAGGTCTTGTCTTCCCGTCACATCCGTGGGTGCTGCCGGCGCTCACGGCTCTTCGTCTTCCTAATGTTCTTGTTGCACCTTCTATGGTTCACGACCTCCTTTCTATTCATTGTTTTATAGCTGACAATTCCTGTTCTGTTGAGTTTGACTCTTCTGTTCTTACTGTGAAGGATTTGGCTTCCCACGTCCTCTTCTCCGATGTGACAGTATGGGGCCCCTTTACACTCTTTGGTTTTCGGCATCTGCTTCCTCTTCATCGCCGGTGATTTTGCCAGCTGCTTTAGCCGCCACTCCTTCCTCCACCACTTGGCACCGTCGTCTCAGCCATCCTGGATGTGACACTTTGATGCAGCTTAGTCATAGTTCTGATATTCGTGTACTCGGACTCATGATGAGCATTTGTGTCATGCGTGCCAGCTGGGCCGTCATGTTCGTCTTCCTTTTCAGTCTTCTTCTTCACATGCCTCTCATGTGTTTGATCTTGTACACTGTGACCTGTGGACATCTCCTATCATCAGTATTTCTGGCTATAAATACTATCTTGTGGTGGTTGATGATTTTTCTCACTATTCGTGGACTTTTCCCTTGCGTGCGAAGTTTGATGCTTTTCCCGCATTTCTTCACTTCTTCGCCTGGGTGTCTACGTAGTTCGGCCTCACCATCAAGGCTGTCTAGTGTGACAATGGTTGCGAGTTCAATAACACCACCTCGCACACCTTCTTCCTCTCTCTCGGTGTCCACCTATGCATGTCTTGTCCGTACACCTCCTCCCAGAATGGCAAGGCTGAGCGCATGATTCGCACCACCAACGACATCATGCACACTCTTCTTCTCTAGGCATCCCTTCCTGCTCGCTTCTGGGCTGAGAGCCTGCACACCTCCACCTATCTCCTTAACCGCCTTCCTTCCGCTGCTTGTCCGGCTCCTACACCACACCACACTCTTTTTGGTACCCCTCCTCGGTATGACCACCTTAGGGTCTTTGGGTGTACGTGTTACCCTAACACCACTGCCACTGCTCCTCACAAGCTGGCTCCCCGTTTGACTCTGTGTGTCTTCCTCGGGTATTCCCCTGATCATAAGGGTTATCGCTGCTATGATCTCACCTCTCGTCGGGTCCTTATCTCTCGCGATGTGGTGTTCGATGAGTCTATTTTTCCCTTCTCCACCACCACCACCGACTCCACCCCGGACCCTGACCCTTTCTCTCTACTTCCCACTGACCTGGTGGTCCAGCCACCTTTACAGCTATCTCCTATAGGTACTGCTACTTCTTGCCCGGCGCCAGGCCCATGCCCTCGGCTCGTCACCCACCAGTGACACCGCTAGGCCTACACCCTGCTCGGCTCCGACGGCGTCACCCTCCGGTGCTGCTCCTGCCCCTACATTCGACACGGGTCTGGGGCACCGACTCCTGCACCACCGGCGCGGTTTGCCTAGCCGGTGCACGTCTACTAGCGCCGCGGGCGAGCGGCTCCGGCGGCCTCTATCCCCACCGGGGGCCTCTTCTCCACCGATGACACCTCCACTGCCGGAGGCCTCTTCTCTGCCAGGGACGCCTACACCACCGCCCCGGCCGTCGATAGCCCATGTCATCACAACGGTGTACCACCCGTCGCTTCTTCACCGAGACCCGAGGCATGTTCACCCTATGGTGACGCGGCACGCAGCGGGTACTCTGTGGTCCCGGGCTCTTGCAACGAGGCCCGGCTACCCGCAGGTCTCTCCTGTACCCTCTTCCATTCGTGAGGCCCTGGCGGACCCTCACTGGCACCACGTGATGGAAGAGGAGTACGCAGCTCTCCTCGGCAACCAGACTTGGGATCTAGTGCCCTGTCCGCTCGGGTCCAACGTCGTCACAGGCAAGTGGATCTGGACTCACAAGCGGTGGGCTGACGGTACCCTTGAGAGGTACAAGGCTTGTTGGCTTCTTTGGGGCTTCACTCAGTGCCCTGGGGTTGACTATGATGAGACCCTCAGCTCGGTGGTGAAGCCGGCCACCGTTCAAACGGTGCTCTCTTTAGCTCTAGCTCGCTCCTGGCCCGTGCATCAGCTGGACATCAAGAATGCTTTTCTCCATGGCACCCTCAACGAGACAGTCTACTATAGCCAGCCAGCGGGGTTTGTTGACTTTTCACATCTCGATTTGGTCTGCCGCCTCAACAAGTCTCTACGGCCTCAAGCAGGCCCCTCGGGCATGGCACTCTCGACTTGCTGCCTTCCAGTTGTCATTGGGATTTGTGGAGACCAAGTCAGATACATCACTGTTCATCTATCACCATAGAGCTGAGACTGCCTACCTGCTGCTCTATGTTGATGATATTGTCCTCATAGCCTCCAGTCCATCACTACTCCGTCGCATGATCAGTTCTCTTCAGAAGGAGTTTCCTGTGAAGGACCTGGCAGTGCTCCACCACTTCCTCAGGGTCACTGTTGAGCATCGCCCCACTGGACTTCTTCTTCACCAGCGGTAGTACACTCTGGATATCCTGGAGCGAGCGAGGATGACTGGCTGCAAGCCTTGCTCCACTTCAGTTGACACATAGGGCAAGCTGTCAGAGGCTGAGGGCGCACCGGTGGCAGATCCCACTGCCTACCGGAGTCTTCCTGGTGCACTTCAGTACCTCACCTTCATCAGGCCGGACATCACCTATGCAGTGCAGTAGGTATGTCTTACGAGAGCCCCACCTTACTACTCTCAAGCGCCTCCTCCGCTACCTCCATGGCACCGTCGACTACGGCCTACTCCTTCACCGGTCTTCCTCCACCAAGCTCATCGTCTACACTGACGCCAACTGGGTGGGGTGTCCGGACACTCGACGCTGCACCTCTGGCTACGCCGTCTTTCTGGGCGGCAACCTGGTGTCCTGGTCGTCCAAGCGCCAGCCGGTCGTCTCCCACTCCAGTGCCGAGGCGGAGTACCGCGCTGTTGCTAACGGCGTGGCTGAGGCTTCCTGGCTTCGGCAGCTCCTCGCTGAGCTCCACAGCCCTCTCTCCCGGAGCACGCCGTTCTACTGTGATAACGTAAGTATGGTGTACCTCTCCACCAACCCTGTTCAGCACCAGAGGACCAAGCACGTGGAGATTGATCTACACTTGGTCCATGATCAGGTCGCCATCGGTGATGTTCGGGTCCTCCACATCCCGACCACCTCCCAGTTCGCCGACATCTTCACCAAGGGTCTCCCGTCCTCGACGTTCACCGAGTTCCGCTCCAGCCTTAACATCACCAGTGGCTAGTTGCGTCTGTGGGGGGCTCGTGTGTTGTACACTTCTTTTTGTGTCCAGTCTGTAAACTCCGTTGCGCCGGTAGTTCAGACTACGGGGGGTGTTGGAGTATGAGTATTAGGCCCATGAGGCTAGGCCCATGAGGCCCATGTATGACAAACTATATTGTTACCCTTCTAGGGTCAGCTAAATTAGGAAAAATTACAATTCTAACAATGAGTAGCTTTGGCACCTATCTTGACCTAATAAACTTCATGCTCTCAGACTAGAGAGGATAGGAGCGTTGGGATAATCCCAAAGGAATGGGATGAGTCTTTTCCATGCTATTTGTTCATTAAAAGTATTTTTCAAGTAACTGTGTTGTAAAGTGTTTCCAACCTTCTCATGTATGGTCCTGGCATGAGTATGTCACTGATATAATCTATCAAATATTGTAGGAAACCAACTGTGGGGGTGGTTCCCTGTGCACTTCATAGAAGGCCCAAGTCAGAGACCCTTCGTGCTCAGTATATTGATATCAGGAAACTCAGGTATGTATTACTCCCTTAAAAATTAGATCTACCAGACTGTTTCACAGCAGTTTTTTTGGTTTATGTTGAAGAGTTTGGAAAGTTCTGGTATGTAGCTACATTCACAGGATACATCTGTTTTTATACATGGCTAACGGGCCTTTGGACCATTGGACTGATAACACATGGCCCAACACTCCCCCTCAAGATGGGTGGTAGATATCAATCATTCCCATCTTGTTACATGCTATATTACACTCCTGTGCCCCTAAACTCTTAGTTAAATAATCTGCTACTTGATTACTTGAGCTTACATGACTTAACTCTATTGTACCATTATCCAACTTCTCCTTGATAAAGAAACGATCTATCTCGACATGCTTTGTTTTGTCATGTTGAACTGGATTGTTGGCAATGTTGATAGCAGACTTGTTATCACACCAAATCTTCAAGGGGCCCTTTCTCATAATGTTCAACTTTGAAAGGAGATTTTTATCCATAACATTTTGCTCACCAAAAGTGACATAGCTCTATATTCTGCTTTAGCAGTTGAACGTGAAACAACAGATTGCTTTTTGCTTCTCCATGACACCAAATTTCCTCCAACAAATACACAATAGCCTGAAGTAGACCTTCTATCATCAAGACAGCTAGCCCACTCAGCATCACAGTAAGCATCCACATTTAGATGGGCATGGCTCTTGAACATCAACCCCTTTCCAGGACTCCTCTTTAAATATCTTAGTATCTGATACACAGCATCCAAATGTCCACTCCTAGGGTCATGCATATATCTACTCACAACACTTACAGCATAGGAGATATCAGATCTTGTATGGCACAAATAGATAAGTCGACCGACCAGCCTCTGGTAGCATTCCCTACTCACAGGATTGCCTGATTCAGCACATAACTTATGGTTTGGATCAATAGGTGTCGATGCAGGCCGACACCCAAGCATACCGGTCTCACTAAGTAAATCTAGAACATTCTTCCTCTGAGAAAGAACTATACCTTTTGGTGATCGAGCGATCTCAATACCAAGAAAGTACTTGAGTTGACCAAGATCCTTAACCTCAAACTCCTTGTTGAGGTTTGTTTTTAGACATTTTATCTCCTCTTCATCATCACCCGTGATAATGATATCATCCACATATACAGCTAGAATTGTAATACGACGTCCTGAATGCCGATAGAATACCGTATGATCCCTATTGCACTGTTTATAACCCATTGCGCATAGTGCACGTCTAAATCTATCAAACCATGCCCATGGAGACTGTTTGAGACCATACAATGATTTCCTTAGCTTACACACTTTTCCAGAATTAGAGAAACCCGATGGAAGATTCATATATACTTCTTCTTGAAGATCACCATGTAAGAAGGCATTCTTGACATCCAATTGATGTAAGGGCCAACCAAAGTTTACTCCACAAGATATCAAAGTTCTTACCGTACTCATTTTTGCCACTGGTGCAAATGTCTCATCATAGTCAATGCCATATGTCTAACTATATCCTCTTGCAACAAGTTGTGCTTTGTACCTTTCCACCTTTCCTTCTGGATTTTGCTTTACGGTGAAAACCCATTTGCAACTGACGGCTTTCTTTCCAACTGGTAGTTCTACTAGATCCCATGTTCTATTCTTTTCAAGAGCTCTTAGCTCCTCTAGCATGGCTTCGTGCCACTTAGGATCTTGCTTTGCTTCTTCCAATCCTTGGGAATTTTCACAGACTGTAATGATGCAACAAATGCTCTATATGTAGAGATAAAGATGCATAAGAGACATAGTTCCCTATATCATGATCAAAACCATATCTTGGTGCAGGCACCCCGGCCTTAGCTCGTGCACCTTTTCATAGTGCAATAGGTAAATTATCTGAACATGAGCCTTCACCATCAACTTCAGAAGTCGAAGATATATCAACAATTTCTGAGCTATTGTGATGTGTCAGATCTTCTAAAGTCACCGCAACATCATCTGGTATTGGAGGTTCATTTGGAGCCTCTTGCGGGGCTTCTGCTTGAGATCTAAATTTCTTCCTTGTATACACTCTCAAGGTGTTCCTATTTTGTGGTTCTTCAGCTACACAATCATTTTCATGGGAAGGACCTAAGCCAGGAGTCACCACATCCAAATTATACGATGAAGAAGTTGAATCACCAATAATAGCCACTTCCATTCTCTTTGATGACTGCTCCACATGTGTATCATTTTTCTCCCCCTCTCAACTAGCTTCATCTATTCTAGTAGAGTTAGACTCAAACATAAAAGTTAGATCTGTCTTCTCACCACAAAAGGGCATAGACTCCCTGAATGTTACATCCATGCTTACAAATAAACGCCGTTCACTAGGACTCCAACATTTATATCCCTTTTATCTAGAAGAATACCCCACAAAGAAGCCTTTTACTTCACGTGGATCTAGCTTTCCATTAGTGGGTCTATGATCTCTAACAAAACACACGCACACAAAAACTTTTGGTGGAACAACAAACTTATTTTCACCCATCAACAACTCACAAGGAGTCTTCATGCCAAGAATTCTAGATGGCGTACGATTGATGAGATATGTCGCTGTCAAAACAGCTTCACTCCACAAAAATTTTGGCACATTCATTATAAACATTAGTGACCGTGCAACCTCCAAAATATGTCTATTTTTCCTTTTAGCAACACCATTTTGTGGAGGCGTACCTGGACATGAAGTCTGGTGCAATATACCATTTGTAGATAAAAAGGCACCAAATTCCTTGTTTACATATGCAGTTCCATTATCTGTCCTTATGATTTGGATCTGAGTATTAAATTGATTCTTTACAAGAGCACAAAAATCCTAGAAGCATTTTAGCACGTCATCTTTATTTTTCATAAGATATATCTAGGTCATCCGAGAGAAGCAATCGATAAAGGTAATGAAGTACTTCATTCCACTTATGGAGATAACTGGACATGTCCATACATCAGAATGAACCAGCACAAAAGGGGACACGCTCCTGATGCCCCTACTTATATAAGATGTCCTTGTGTGTTTTGCAAACTCACAGGCATCACAAAATAATTTGTTTTTATCCACCCCACACATTACATCAGGAAAGACTCTAGATATTATATCAAAGGAAAGATGCCCCATTCTACAATGCAAAAGCATCAACTTAGCTTCCTTTTCTCCTATAGTTGTAGCTAGTACAGTACATACTGCATCATTACTCACTTCACGATCCATGTACCATAATCCATTACGCCTGGTTGCAGTCCCAAGGTTCCTCCCAGTTCTTCTTTCCTGAATCAAACAATTTTCCCGATCAAGTATAACACGACAATATAATTGATCGACTAAAGAACCTAAAGATACCAAATTGACCAGAAAAGCTGGAACATGCAGAACAGATGATAGTTTAATTGATGCAGTGCACTGTATTGTGCCAACACCCCTAATAGGTTGTGTCGTACCATCAGCAGTTTGAATGGTTTCTTTCCTTGTGGGGGGATATTGTGTGTATGACACAAACTCAGTTGATGTGCCTGTGACATGTCTCGAAGCCCTAGAATCTAGGATCCAATTTAATCGTGATGTTGGTGTGGGTATAGATGCATGAGCATAGTTACCTTCATCCATGTAGGCAAAGTTGATGAAATCACCACTGTAAACCCCTGGATTCTTGTCTTCATAACTTTCAACCTTTTCTTTCAAATGTTTTTGCTACTCAGGTTCCATTGATGAAACACCAACTGATTGAGAAAGTTCCTCTTCTCTTGCTGCTGCATTAGCTTTGTAGCTATTTCTACTTCCATAACTATTGGGTGAAGAAATCACATACAATGTAAGATGAGAACAACATGCGAGTTGCCATTATATTCATTCTGTCCTCAGAACTTACATGCAAGGGGGTATTTATAGGCCCTCCCGTGGCTTTGCTATTCAAGACATCTTACATAATCAGTCACGAACTTCCTATACATTCGACCAGAAGGCACATCGGCGAAGTAGAAGCACACTTCGCCTCTTCCATGTTGTCTTCTTTTGCAACTTTGGTCCTGATCACGATTACTTAGCTTAGCTGGCGACTTCATAGAATCTTCACGCAAGTCGTTGTGTAAATATTGCTGGTCATCAAAAGTTTAGCGAAGTTGTTGATACAAAGTCTTATCTGCAAACACACCGGGCTAATACCCAAATTCGATATCCGAAGTGTGCCAGTCGATTTTACCTATTAATCGACAAGGATGATAACTTGAATAAAAATCGAACGAGACGATAGCGATGCGCCCGGACGTCAAAGCTCAGAATATATTCGATAACTCTTGAACAGATCAGACGAGACAACAGCGATACGCCCAAAAGTCAAAGCCTGAATCGTGCTCGGTAAACACGGAACTTGCAAGGTCGCCGGAGATCAAGTTGATGCAGCCCGTCGAATCTTGAAAGAACTCGTTGAAAAAGAGAAAATACTTGACGAAGTCGTCGAAAAGTAAAGTGCTGGTAAAAGTAAATTGCGATAAAAAGTAGATTTGTTTATTGATGCTTGGATGCTCATTACAATGCCCTTCGGCACATATTTATACTCTGCTATTCGAAGAATCCTAACCGAATACGAAAATCTTAAATATAGAAAAATAAACTTATTCCTTATACGAACTCTATCTCTAAAGGAAAGAAATAAAACTCGTATAGGAACTGAACTCAGACTACACTATGAAAATCATAAGCTCACATGATGCCGATCCTCTGTCCGTTTCTGTCATGATGAAGTTATCTTTCCATTGGCATACTCTCTGGTATTGGCAACAATCTTCTAGTCTCCGGCCTGTCAAATCGGCAACAGCTCTTCAGCTTCATTGGCAGCAATCCTCTAGCTCCCTGCCAGTCTCATTGGTAACACTCTTCAGCCTTATCGACAACGACTCAGACCAATCCACCCTTCATCGGCAATCACTCATTGGCAACATCAAAAGCAATGCTGAAGACAAAATAATAATCAATCCCTTGCCGATTAGCTCAGTTTCTGATTCTTACTGACACGTGCCAAAAAATGGTGTCAACAGAAGTCATCTTCGCCGGAGAACTTGAATCGTGTAGAAAACATATATGCGAAGTTCAAAATAATCTCAGCGAAGCTGTCATCTCATCTTCGCTGAGCACCTAAAATGTGGCAAAGTCATCTTCGCCAGTAAACTTGGAGCATTCAAAAACATACAAGCGAAGTTGTAGACAGTTAAGGCGAAGTCATCTTTGTTATCTTCGCTGGACATGTTAGTATCTCAAATATTTGTAATAAAATGTTAGTCTCCAAAGTTTGGAAAAGATGTTTGAATGTCAAAGTTGTTCTCCAACAGCAGCCCCTCGCGGGCGAAGGCCTACTCCAAAGGTCTGACTACCATGAAGTTTATATGAAACTTTGCTCATCAAACACCGTCCAAACTTTGGAGTTGGCCTGTTTAGATTTTGAATCCTACGGCAAGTTTTGACCGGTTGACCGAGCTTTTCTATAAATAGTGAGGCCCCTCCCCCTGAGGCCCTCGTTTTGTGAAGAAGAGAAACTCTGCCAAAATTTTTCTTGAGCCAAAAAGTTTGAGATAGTTTTTGCGACATCTGGTATTTGTGTTCATCCCGTGCTAATCTTTGGAGCGAAGTTTGCTAATCAACTTCAATCAGGTATATTTCTTTGATTCTTTATGTTGTTGATCTTAACTTTGTCGGAGTTCTGATGGTTTTGGTTTTTATAGATGTCTTCGCTAGACTTGCAAGATCAGATTCGGTCTCAGGAGAGCTCTAGGGCCGAAGAGGACAAATCTCTGATGGATTCTGACGAAGAAAATCTTGCAGATGTTGATGCATCTGTTGAATATTTGGTGAAAGATGATGAAGGTTTTACCTTGAATTTTGGTAAAACTTTGTTTGAAAAAGGTCACCTTGATGAGATGGTTCAATTGAAAATTGTTGATCGTGATCAAGTAAGGGTTCCTGATCCTGCGGAGAGCAATTCGAAGCCTCATCCTGACGAATGTATTGTGTATCGTGATTTGTTTACTGCTAGCCTTTGCTTCCCCTGTCAAGATTTCCTTGAAGATGTGCTAAAGGCCTTCAACATTCAAATGCATCATTTGATGCCTAACGGGGTGGCTAGATTGGCTCAGTTTGTTTGGGCTATGAAGTCCCAAGAGGCTAATGCTGATATTGCTGCTTTTTGTGAGTTGTTCGAAATGCACACTCAATTCAAAGAGTTTATGCTTGATGGCAGAGTGGTTACCAAGTACTTTGCTTGTTCTAGCTTTAAAACGGCTCGTAATGCCGTTCAAGTTTCCCCGGCCACGAAAAATGAGTGGGGTATTGGAGATTGGTTGAGAAACTGGTTCTATCATAAGGTGCCTATGGTTGAGGAAAGGGACCTAGAAACAAAGAGGGTGGTGAAGAAATATCCGATGGCTGCTAGAATGGAGATTGAGGAGTTTAAATTATCTCCGTCTTTTTCTGCTTCCATGATCTCGAAGACTGCTGTGAAAGCATACAGATGCACAGCTTCGCTACAATGTGCTAGAGATCTCGTTGAGGAGTATGCAACTGCCAGAATATGGCCGTTGAAGAAAGGGTGGTCTATCCAGCGGTTTCATGCTAAGAAAGTTCGAGGGGTGAACTACAAGTATCCAGATAACGACTTCCATCATCCTAGGATGTTTGCTTTAGATGAGGACTTAGTGAAATCTGTGGAAAGCCGTGCTGAGGATTTGCTTGGGAAGTATGTTTTGAGTGAGAAAAACAATATTGACAAGATACTTGGTGATGGGTACCAACGTTTGAATAGGGTTTTTGAAGTTGCAAACGTTGAGTACGGTGAGAGGCCCCCTCCTGCTTATAGTCGTGAAAAGAAACAAGGCCGTAAGAAAGAAGCTGCTGCTCAGGCGAAGGGAAAGCGCAAAGCTGGTGAAGGTGTGACCGAGGTTGTTGCGAAGAAAATTAAGAAGAATACAAGTCCTGCTATTCTTCTTGATAGTGAAGAACTTGATGTTGTTCTTGACCAGAGTTTGGATATCGAAGGGAATGTTGTTTCTGATGCTGGTGGCGATGGTGGTGGTGATGATGCTGGTTTTCCTGTTTCTTGAGATGTTGAGGATGAGGTGAGAAAAATTTGTAGGACTTTCACTTCTAGTGGTTTGTCTCCACTATTACTTACTCCACTTGATGAAAACTTGCAGAACTTACAAACTCGTGGTGCTTCTACTGGTGGTCCTAGCGGAGTTGGTGCAGGAGTTAGCTTGGTCTCTGAGAAAGAGGCTCAAGTTATGGATTTTCAAGAAGCTTCTGAATCGACTTGCCAAAGTTTGGTTCTGAGGTTCCTACTGCTAGACCTCATTTAGAAGATGTTGATACTGGGAGAACCACTTCGTTTGACAACCCGGTTGTAGGTGAGGTTGATGAAGTTGGTGTTGAAAATGTGTCGAGGAGGATTGAGGGCTCCAAAGTTTATACTCTTGACTTTGAGGACAGTGATGAGGAAGTTTTTGATGAGGAGATTAATGATGAACGGTTAATGCGCTTGTCGAGCTCCACTATCCATGTTGAAAGTGGAAAAAGTGTTGAGTGCAGTTTGGGTGAGCGTGTTTCTATTAGTAGGTAGCAAGATTTCGTGTTTCTTTTTTATTTAAGTTGTCTTGTTCTGTTGATTTTTGATTTTTTTTACAGAAACTATCTTTCCTCATGCACCGTCTTCTCCTCAGAAGAAAGTTGACTTGAGCAGATTTGTCGGCCAAGATCCTACTACTCCCGTTATCCCTGCTGATGGTGAAAAAGAAGTTTCTGATGCTCTTAAGCATGGGTTAGCATTTTGTCAAGAGAGGAGTTTGGGTCTTGATAGTTTCAAGTTCATTGGGATTAGGGCTGAAAAACTTCGGATGATGCCTCGCACTTCTGAGGTTCAACTATACAAGTGCTTAGATGAGGCTTTCACTGTTCCTGACGCAGAGCTTGAAATATCGAAGAAGCCTTTGCTTGAAGTTGCTGATGCAGGTTTGTCTATGATGTATAAGGGCTCTATCTTGATGAGAGGGTTGTGAATGGGTTTGGAAGAAAGGGAAAAAGATTTTGCTCTTCGTGAACGTGACTATCAAGTGGAGATTGAGAACCTGAAGAGGCAACTTGCTAACAAAGAAAAGAAAAGAGCTGACGCTGTTGGTGCTCACAATGTTTTAGAGGGAAAACTTATCAGTGCTCTTGCTCGGGTTGAAGAGGAGGAGGAAAAGATGAAGAAGATTGTCGTAGAGGATGAAAAGTTGAAAGAAAGTATGCGACATATTGAGAAAAAGTTGGCAGAGCAGGATAAATCTTTCTTCGACAACTGCAATCATATCTGGGAGCTCTATTTTGAAAGTTATGATAAGTTTGGAGCCAGGCCTGGTGACAAATGTTGGGATCTAGGTGACCATGATAGTTTCTTCAGTTGGCTTTACCGACAGTACGAAGACCTGTCTCATGTTATGGAGACCACAGTTGACATTGGGGTTTACTATTCTGCTCGTGCATTGTTTCACTTGATGAAACAGACCCAAGATCCTTTGTTTGCACAGCTTTGTGATGACAATTACAAGTTCCCCCAGTGGAAAACTTGACTAATGTGTCAAAGGCTACTCAAGTACTGTGCAATAAGTATCTTGAACAATATTGGAGGTCTGGCGGCCGAACTCATTGTTTTGATAAAGCTAAGGAGAAGTTGCAGAAGGTATGTTTTGTGTTTTTCTTAGCTTGTGCTATTGCTATTGTTTTTATCTGACTTTTCTTTTTTTAGCAAATTGCAAAAGAAGCTGAGGCTGCTCGGAGGGGGGCAGAAGGAGCCGCGAAAAGGGAGGCTGATGCCAGGGGTCAAGGCAGTGCTGGAATTAGCCATGTTAGTGGCGGCCATCCTTAGGCTGTAGTTTTCCTTTCTTTTGTGAGATGAGAGAGTTTCAAGATACTCTGGCTCTGAATTGTTGATTTTGTAATATATACTTAGAAGTTGTTTGACTATTTGCCCATCCTGCGCAGGTTCCTCACGCTAGGCCTGTGTAGGATGTCGAAGATATTGTTCTGTTGTTAATGTGTAGAGATGACTTCGTTTTTGAGCCCGCAGAGTTTTATGATTTTCGTGCAAAATATGACGATTGTGATGTCGATGATTTTCTTGCTCATAAGTTTTGCTTCTGTTACTTTAAACTCGAAATTTTTTTTATTTGGGGGGTTCTGTCTTACAGATATTTTATAGGTAAGAATAAACGATACCGCAGTATCAGGCCTTCCGGTTATCGAGTTTTTGATTTCACGGATTTTGCTGAGGTAAATTCTTTTATGTAGAGTTTGTTTTTCTCTGCATCTAGACTTCTGTTTTCTAACTTCTTTTTCTTGTAGTCATCTGGGTCAAGTACATCGCCGGCGAATGTTTGTGAAGGCTTTTTATGCCGTGAAGCGGACGATATTATTAATGAGGTTGCGAGCGACATACTTGGTGATGCTGCTGAAGTAGTTAGTTCTCAAGATGACTAATTTTTGTAAACACATTTTGTAACTGGAAAGATTGTATTGCAAGGCATCTTGTGTTGCAAAGTTTGTGAGTTTTCCTTCGCTTGTATGACTAGGTACAGAATAAGTACTTTGAGTTAAATTTACTTTGTTGAGAAACATGTAATTGAGAACTTTACCTTAGTAAATCTTGAAATGTTGTCCCTTCTTTTTCGTCCGAAAAGGATGCGTGCACTTCGCTTGGAAGCTTGAGACGTTTTCGCCTTAGTGAAGCAAAGTTGACAAAATTTGCCCTAGCAGATTTTAAGACGTCGTCCCTTCCTTTTTGAGCGAAGTGTACGCGTACGCTTCCTTAGAAGCTGAGAACATTTCACCTTAGTGAAACAAAGTCAAAAAATTTACCTTAGCAAATTTTGAAACGTCGTCCCTTCTTTTTTGAGCGAAGTGGACGTGTACGCTTCCTTAGAAGCTGAGAATATTTCACCTTAGTGAAACAAAGTCAAAAAATTTGCCTTAGCAAATTTTAAAACGCCGTCCTTTCTTTTTCGAGCGAAGTGGGCGCGTACACTTCCTTAGAAGCTGACAATATTTCACCTTAGTGAAACAAAGTCGAAAAATTTGCCTTAGCAAATTTTGAAATGCCGTCCCTTACTTTTCAAGTGAAGTGGACACGTACGCTTCCTTAGAAACTGAGAACATTTTACCTTAGTGAAACAAAGTCAAAAATTTTGCCTTAGCAAATTTTTAAACGTCGTCCCTTCCTTTTCGAGCGAATTGGACGCGTACGCTTCCTTAGAAGCTGAGAACATTTCACCTTAGTGAAACAAAGTTAAAAAATTTGTCTTAGCAAATTTTGAAACGCCGTCCCTTCCTTTTCGAACGAAGTGGATGCGTATGCTTCCTTAGAAGCTGAGAACATTTCACCTTAGTGAAACAAAGTCAAAAAATTTGCCTTAGCAAATTTTGAAACGTCGTCCCTTCCTTTTTGAGCGAAGTGGACGCGTACACTTCCTTAGAAGCTAAGAACATTTCACCTTAGTGAAACAAAGTCAAAAAATTTGCCTTAGATAAGTTAGCATTTTTTAGATTTAATAAAATATTGATGCTAACTTAGTTTTTGCGAAAATTTGTGCCGATATGAGAGTATATATTCGATATACTCTTCGGTGTTTTGTGCTTTTAGCTGTGCAATGTAGAAACATATCTTTGGGGAACTACTTTCTCATTTATATTTTATGAGGTTTACAAAGAGACTGCCTCGTTAAAAAATCACTCACCCTGCGAAGGGTTTCCCTGAGTGGAAAAAGAGTGCAGCTCAGATGTGCTTTTAGTAATGTAAGCTTGCTTGTAAAAAATTCTACTTCTACTTTTGCTAAAAAGTAGACTAAACTTGCAGTTTTGCTTATGGATAATACTTGCGGAGTGCTTCTATGTTCCAGGTGTGACTGAGTTCCTCACCTTTAAGGTTTGCCAAATGATACGCACCTTCTTTGTTTGTTCTTGTGATGATGAAAGGGCCTTCCCAATTTTGTTGAAATTTTCCTACTGTATCTTCATCTCTTTTTCTTTTTAGGATGAGATCTTCTCGTGCCAATCCTCTTGGCATGACTTTCTTGTTGTACCACTTCTGTATTTCAAGTTGTACTTCTTGATATTCTTGAGTGCCTCATTTCTTTCCTCTTTGAGCAAATCTTTGCTTGTTACTTGGTCTTCTTCTGTGATCATTTGAACATTTGTTCTTGGACCTTCATATTTTATCTCTTCAGGGGTCATTGCTTTGTCTCTGTAAAGTAGCTTGAACAGAGAGAAATCTATTGGCCTCGATTTTGAAGTGTTGTGAGACCATATTACTTTTGGTAATTCATCGACCCATTTTCCCTTTTTAGGTTTGTTAGACACTTTGAGATTCAAGTGCAAATTATCCCGTTTGCTCTTTCGACTACTCCGTTAGACTGTGAGTGTTTAACTGATGCGAAGAAGAGTTTGATTCCCATTGAATGGTAGTATTCTCTGAAGTCTTCGCTATCAAACTGGGTTCCATTGTCTATAGTGATGTGTCTTGGGACTCCGAATCTGCATATGATGTTCTGCCATAGGAATTTTTTCATTATATGAGAAGACATGTTTGTGATTGGCTTCGCTTCAATCCACGTTGTAAAATATTCGACTGCAACTATTGTGTATTGGTGGTTGCCTTGAGCTGGAGGTAACTTTCCGACTATGTCGATTCCCCATCTTGCTAGTGGCCAAGTTGGTTCAATTGATTGAAGGTTTGTTCCTGGTGCTTTAACTTTGCTTGCTGCCATTTGGCAATTGTGACAAGTCTGAATGATTTCTTTGCTGTCACTTTGGGCAGTTGGCCAGAAGAACCCTTGTCTAAAGGCTTTTCTAACTATTAATCTAGCCTCGGCGTGACATCCACAGATTCCACCATGTATTTCTTTCAACAGGTTTTTCCCATCTTCTCTCGAGATGCACTTTAGTAGTGGTTGGCAAACTCCTTCCTTGTATAGTTCTTCGTTGATGATTTTGTAGCTTCTGGTCTTTTGCTTCATTCTTACTTCATCAACTTCGCTTTCTGGCTCATAGAATCCTTTGAGGAATGCGATAATTGGAGTCCTCCAATCTTCGCTTTCTATGATGTGTACTTCTTTTGGTTGTTCAACTTTCGTTCTTATCGAGGCTTCAGTGATAGTTTGGAAGAATACTTCTGGTGGTAACTCTAACTTTTGGGCGGCGGCTTTTGCAATTTCGTCTGCATCTATATTATCATTTCTTGAAATATTGTTCACTGTGAATCCAGCGAAGTGTTTTTCTTGATCTCTCAGCAGTTGGAGATACTTTGCTAACTCTAGATCTCTTGCTTTGTAATTTTTCTCTATATGCCCAGCCACAACTTGAGAATCTGTCTTGATTATTAGTTTTTGAATCCCCATTGCTCTTGCTTTGTGGAGTCCTAAAAATACTACCTCATATTCTGCGATGTTGTTGGTGCAATGAAAGTCTAGTCTTGCTGTGTATTTGAGTTTGATTCCAGAAGGTGAGTTTATGACTGTTGCTGCTCCTGCGCCGGCAAAGCCCCGAGCACCATCGCAATAGATTATCCATTCGGGTTGCTCCATGCTTTCTTGGTTGTACTTTGAGGGTGTCCAATCTGCTACGAAGTCAACCAACACTTGAGATTTGATTGTTGTTCTTTTCTCAAATTTGATGAAGTATTGGGACAATTCTGCAGCCCATTTTCCCAATCTCCCTGAGGATTTGCTGCCTTGTAGCACTTCTTTGAGGGGTTGATTTGTTGGCACTCTTATTTTGTGAGCTTGGAAGTAGTGTCTTAATTTTCTGGATGCCACAAGTACTGCGTATACAATTTTCTCGATTTCTAAATAGAATATTTTTGATCCAGAGAAAGCTTCAAAAGTGAAGTATACTGGAACTTGTTTTGTTGAGTGCTCCTTTTCTTCTTCTTGTATTAGTATTGTGCTGACTATACTTTCATTTGCTGATACGTATAGTAGCAGATCTGTCGTTGGGTCAGGTGTTGCCAAGGTTGTGGGGTTGGATAGATGTTTCTTTATTTCTTTGAAAGCTTCTTATTGTGCTTGACCCCATTTAAACTTTTCCTTTTTCCCTTTTAGTGCTTGAAATATTGGGAGGCTTCGCTCAGCTGATTTGGATATAAATCTGTTCAGCGAAGCTAATCTTCCTGTTAACTTTTGGATGTCCTTGATATTTCTTGGCACTTGCATGTTTAGTATTGGTTTCACCTTCTCTGGATTTGGGTCAATTCCTTTTGAGGATATGATGCACCCCAAAATTTTGCCTGTTTGAACTCCAAAAGTGCATTTTTCTGGGTTCAACTTTAAATTTGCTTTTCTGAGGTTTGAGAAAGTTTCTTGTAAATCTTCAGCATGGTCTTCTCTTTTCTTGCTTTTGACTACCAAGTCATCCACATATGCTAGCAAGTGTCTTGGTATTTGATCTTTGAGGACTGTGGAAGTCATTCTGATGAAGGTTGTTCCTGCGTTACGAAGCCCCTCGGACATTCTTTGGAAATAGTAAGTTCCAAATGGTGTAATGAAACTTGTGTATTCTTCATCTTTTTTTATCCAAATTTGGTGGTAGCCTGAATAACAATCTAGGAAACTGAGTATTTCACTTCCTGTTGCCTGGTCTACTAGAGTGTCTATTCTTGGTAGAGGGAAATTATCTTTTGGACATGCCTTGTTGAGATCTGTGAAGTCTATGCACATTCTCCACTTCTTATTTTTCTTCTGTACCATGACTATGTTTGCAAGCCAAGTTGTGTATTGAACTTCTCTTATGACTTTTGCATCTAACAATCTTTGGACTTCAGCTTTAGCAGCTTGTGTTCTGTCTTCCGATAACTTTCTGAGTTTTTGCTTTTTCGGCTTGAAGTTTGGGTCGATGTTTAGCTAGTGTTCTGTGACATCCCTACTTACTCCTCCTAAGTCTTATGTAGACCAGGCGAAGATATCCTTGTTACCTCGTAGGACTTGTACTATTCTTCCCTACTTACTCCTCCTAAGTCTTATGTAGACCAGGCGAAGATATCCTTGTTACCTCGTAGGACTTGTACTATTCTTTCTTCCTCTTGTTTTGATAGGTTTGTGCCGACAATAACTTGTCTTTCTGGCACCATTGGGTCTATTGGTACTTTCTTTGTGTCTTCGCAATGCTTCACTTTTTCTTATGTCTTCACGTTTTCAGTTTCAAACTCGTCATCTTCTTCTTTTTTTTGTATCACATGGATATTTTTGAAAGCTGGGCTTGCATCTCTTTCTATGTTCCTTGCCTCTGTTTGATCACCGGAGACGGTTATGATGCCATTAACTGCTGGCATTTTCATGCATAAGTATGGGTAGCTTACCATGGCTTTGAAAGCATTTAAACTTCCCCTTCCAAAGATTGCGTTGTACTGGCTGTGCATTTCGACAACATCGAATGCTATTTGTTCCGTTCTTGCATTATTCACTGTTCTGAATGACACTGGAAAGACAATTCTGCCAATAGAGTTTATTTTCTTTCCGCCGAAGCCTACTAATGGGTGCTCGGCTCTTCCCAAAGTTTTTTTGTCGATTTGCATTGCATCTAAAGTTCTTGTGAATATGATATCTGCTGAGCTACCACCATCTATCAGAATTTTTGTTACTGACCAACCTTCGATGTTTGCTTCTATGACCATTGCGTCCATATGAGGGTAATATTTCAGTTTGAGATCTTGTTCTAAAAATATGACTAGCATGTGGGACCATCTTGTTTTCTTGAATGGGCCTTGAACTGCTATGGAGTTTATTCTTCTAAAATAATTTCTTCTTTTATTTCTTGTATCGAGCTCCATGTTGTTTCCTCTGAAGATTGTCATAATTCTACCTTTGCTTGGGATGATTGCGTTCCCATTGCTTGTTGATACTTTGGGCATGTTGTTGTATTGAATTTGGTGGTTGCTGCTAGCTACTGAATTTTTAGGGTGAAAACTTTGCTGCTGATTTAGGCCCCATTGATTTTGCGGGCACATTGCTAACGGTTGACAATTATAGATTGGTGGAGGTGGTGGCAACATGTGTTAGGGGTAAGTTATTGGCGCATAGCTTGTTCTTTGAGGAGCTAGGTGGTTGACAATTTTCAGCTGCGAAGTTGCTCTATTCTCTTCTTGCACTTCTTCAATGCTTTTCTTTGCTTTTGGACACATCTTTGATGTGTGACCAGCCCCTTTGCCATGTATAATGCAGTATAATTCTTTGGGCCTCAAAATTTTTCTTTCAAAGTTTCTGCTTTGGTTGTTATAGCTTGGTCTTTGTTGGAAATTTTCCTTGAAATTTTTGCTATTTTGGAAATTTCTTTGATTGCTCGAGCTTGGACCTTGGCTGTTGACTTCGCTTGTGTTGTTGATATGGTTTATTCTCTGAAATGGTCTTCATTTTGTGTTTGTCACTCTTGAGTGTTGGAACTTGTTGTTTGCTCTTGACATGTTTCTTTCTCCATTTTCTTCTTATATTCTTTTTCTGTAATCTTCGTTGGATTTATAGTACTTTCTCATTTATTCATATAATTTTTCAACTGTGGTTGGTCTTTCCCTTTTGAAGTGCGAGGAAAGTTGGCCTGCTCGTAGTCCTTTGATTGCTGCTATGATGACAACTTCATCTGGTATGTTTGGTATTTGAGCTTTTGCTTGTACAAATCTTTTGTAATACTGGCTCAGCAGTTCTTTTGGTTGCTGGTTGATGTTGAAAAGATCATCGCTTGTGAGCTCAACTCTTTGTAAGTCTTGGAAATCTAAGAGCAGGGTTGTGCAAAGTTGATCCCAAGATTTGATTGACCTTGATTTTAGCGAAGAGTACCATTGCTGCGCTGGTCCTCTTACTGCCATGATGAGTGACTTCGCTAAGGTGTTTGCATCACCCCCACTTGATGCAACTGCTGCTTCAAAACTCATAAGAAATTGTCTTGGGTCAGACATGCCATTGTAAGTTGCGATGATATTGAATTTGAAACCTGCTGGCCACTTCGCTAGCTGAATGTCGATTGATAGGGGTGACTCTATGTCACTTGTTGCTATTTGGCTTTGGTTTTCTTTGCTGTTGATGTTTTTACTTGCTGAGTTTGGTTCTTGAATCATGACTTCGCTCTCATTTTCTAATTCATTATTGAGCTTTCTTAATTCAGCTTCTGCTTCTACAATTCTTTGTTTTAAAGAGTTTTCTCTTGTCTTTTTTCTTGCTTCCTCCAGCTGTTTTTTCTTAACGATGAGTTGATCTTCGAGCTCTTTGAGTCTTCTTTCTTCATTCTGAGTTTCTTCTTGAACACGTCTGTTTTCTGTTTGTCTCATCTTCCAAGAGTGGGTCTCTGTCCTGGTTTGAATTGTCTCCAGCCGAAGTTGCCTTTTTGCTAGGTCTTGTCATTTTGCGTCCACGTGGTGGTCGTGGGTGTCTTCGATCACACAAATAGACGGCGCCAGATGTTGGGTGAAGAAATCACATACACATGTAAGATGAGAACAACATGCGAGTTGCCATTATATTTCATTCTGTCCTCAGAACTTACATGCAAGGGGGTATTTATAGGCCCTCCCCTGGCTTCGCTATTCAAGACATCTTACATAATCAGTCACGAACTTCCTATACATTCGACCAGATGGCACATCGGCGAAGTAGTGAAGCACACTTCGCCTCTTCCATGTTGTCTTCTTTTGCAACTTTGGTCCTGATCATGATTACTTAGCTTAGCTGGCAACTTCATAGAATCTTCACGCGAAGCCGTTGTGTTAATATTGCTGGTCGTCAAAAGATTAGCGAAGTCATCTTCACCAGAGAACTTGAATCATGTAGAAAACATATACGTGAATTTCAAAATAATCTCAGTGAAGTTGTCATCTCATCTTCGCTGAGCGCCTGAAATGCGGCGAAGTCATCTTCGCCAGTAAACTTGGAGCATTCGAAAACATACAAGCGAAGCTGTAGACAGTTAAGGCGAAGTCATCTTTGTTATCTTCACTGGACATGTTAGTATCTCAAATATTTGTAATGAAATGTTAGTCTCCAAAGTTTGGAAAGGATGTTTGAATGTCAAAGTTGTTCCCCAACAATAACCTCCTCTGCCTTCTCTTGAAACACCTCTGTAGTTGCCTCTTCCCCTTCCACGGTTGGACTTGGGTGGTAATGGAAAGTCATAGATTAAGTGACCCGTATCACCACAGTTGAAACACTTCCTGGTCTCCCTAATTCTTGTTGCTGCATAAACAGGCCGTGATATAGGTGAAGTAGTATCCTTCACCACCTTTAGTCTCACCTCCTCCCTAGCAATAGCTGCTATGGCTTCCTCAAAAGTAGGGAGTGTATCTTGATGAAACATTGTGGCACGCCTTCCTTCGAATTCAGGGTTTAAACCTCTCAAGAACTAAAAAACTCTACGACGCTCAATCCATTTCTTGATCTTAGGAACATACTGTGAGTCTGGAATATCTATTGGGTCATAGTGGTCCAAATCAGTCCATAGTCGTTTCAACTCTGCAACATAGTCCATTACAGACCTCTCCCCTTGTTTGAGATCATGGAGCCTATCTTCTATTTTAGCCATTTAGCATCACATTTCTAGCCCCAGAATACATTTTCTCCAATGTTTTCCATATCTCAGTGGCAGTTGGAATGGTATCTACAGTGCTAGCAATGGCTGGAGACATTGAGTTCAACATCCATGCAACCACTAATGAATTGATAGCATCCCATACCTTCCACTCAACACTTGACTTATCCTGTAGCTCAACCGATCCTCCTTTGATGAAACTCTCCAATCCTTTTGCCTTTAGAAGCAACACGGCCCTTCTAGACCAAACCAAGTAGTTCTTGATCCCTTCTAATTTAATGTCATTAGGCGCCAATTCTATCTTCTGAAATGGTTCTGTTTGAGCAACTATTGCTTTACTGGAGGATGAGCTTTCACTCTGCTTTGCAACAATTAACTGAGCCAATTGCTCTAGTGCTTGCTGAATGCCAGCAGCCTGGTTCTCCCCCATTGTTAAAGCTAATCAATCTTGACCAAACAGTACAGCCCACAATGCACAGGAGTACAACACCTTGCTTCCTCCTTCCCTGAATGTGTACTATAGAAAATGTGTATTGTAGCAAGAAACCCCAAATACTAGTATTAAACACCAGACACCTTAGTTTTCTTCAATCCACCACCGATTAACTGCCCCTAGATGCTCCATGACAAGAATTGAAGCATCCACACCAAAAATTGCAGCTTGTGCCCACCAACGATGGAGCAAAGTGAATGCTGGCACTCTTCTCTGACTATTCAAATTGAACTTCAAATCACAGTAATAGGCACTACAGCTCACCTTCAAGGCAATACCTCTTGACGACGTGCCTCCCAACTGAGCACTGCCGGACCCAGTCACCTCCAATCCCAGCAAAACTGGTGTGCGCTCGTCCTCCTCGCACCCCTGGTCTTCTCTGGTGGCCAAACACACCCAGGCTCGCCTCCCCTCCACACTGGCTTCAAGAAAATCCTCGGCACGTGCGTATGTGCCTTCTCTGCATCGAGAATGAACCACCGATTCAAGCGGCTGCAATCGCCTTCTTCGCTCCTATCGCCATCCGTCGTCTCTCCGCACCAGGCTCTGACAAAATGTTGAAGAGTTTGGAAAGTTCTGGTATGTAACTACATTCACAGGATACATCTGTCTTCATACATGGCTAATGGGTGTTGATTGGAAGACTTTCATGAGTCATTTCAACATAGCCGGTCCCAAGCCCGGATAAAGGAGGACGGTGTGTTAGGTGCGGCTAGCCAACATTTCAAAACCAGCCACTCTCATGGATATGAAACCCACAAGAGATTCATTGGGGCATAACCCTCTTAGCGACGCGCTACATCGGAACCCGGGTGTAGTGTTAAATGTGCAAGGGCCGGGTAGTCATCCCCTTAGTGGCGCGTCGTATCGTGATCCGGGTACGATGATAAATGAGCAAGGGTCGGGTCATCGCAACCTTTGTGACACGCTACATCTGCGCCCGGGTATAGTCAAAAATGAGCAAGGGTCTTCGCACTTCCCTCGACGGGTGCGAAGGGTAAGGAAGCTAGCCAAGCCAACTAGGATTCGTCTAGGTAGCTGGAATGTAGGGTCCCTAATGGGTAAGTTAAGAGAGCTAGTCGTTACAGCAATTAGGAGGCGTGTAAATATTCTATGTGTTCAGGAGACTAAATGGAAAGGCCAGAAGGTGAAGGAGGTGGAGGATACTAGCTACAAACTTTGGTACACGGGGACAACATCGGGTAGGAATGATGTAGGCATCTTAATCGATAGGAGCCTTAAGGATGGAGTAGTTGAGGTGCGGAGGCAAGACGACCGAATTATCCTAGTCCGGTTGGTAGTTGGAGATTTGGCTCTGAATGTGATCAGTGCCTATGCCCCATAGGTAGGTCTTTGCAAGAGCACCAAGAGACAGTTTTGGGAAGATCTCGATAGCATGGTTAGTACTGTGCCTATCAGCGAGAAACTCTTCATAGGAGGAGACCTCAACGGCCATGTGGGTGCGACTAATGTAGGTTTCGAGCAGGTGCATGGGGGTTTCGGGTATGGTAGTAGAAATCAAGAGGGGGAGGATGTTTTGAACTTCACGTTGGCCTATGATTTGTTGATAGCGAACACCATCTTTAAGAAGAGGGAATCCCATCTAGTGACCTTTTGTAGCGGACAACACCTGAATCAGATCGACTTTATCCTTGCAAGGAGGGAGGATAGACGTGCTTGCTTAGATTGTAAGGTGTTACCTGGGGAGTGTGTTGTCCCTCAACACAAGTTTGTGGTGGCGGATTTTCGCTTTCGGGTACGTGTCCATCGGGACAATCGGGCCAAGATTGCGAGAACAAAATGGTGGAAGCTTAGGGGGGAAGCAGCGCAAACATTTAAGGAGAGGATGCTAGATGAGGGGCCATGGGAAGAAGGAGAAGAGGCAGATGACATATGGCTAAAGATGGCAACATGTGTTCAGAAGGTGGCTTCGGATGTGTTTGGAGTGAGTAGGGGAGGCAAACGGGAAGCGAAAGACACCTGGTGGTGGAATGACGAGGTGCAAAGGGCTATTAGGGAGAAGAACGAGTGGTTCAAGCGCCTCCATCATGACAAGAGTGTAGCCAACATTGAGGGCTATAAAATAGCGAAGAGGGCTGCAAAACGAGCGGTGAGTGTAGCAAAAGGTCAGGCGTATGATGACCTTTATCAGCGACTAGGCACGAAGGAAGGGGAGAAGGACATTTATAGGATGGCTAGGATCCGTGAGAGGAAGACGAGGGACATCAACCAAATCAAATGCATCGAGGATGGGACGGATCAACTTTTGGTGAGGGATGAGGAGATCAAGGACAGGTGGAGAGAGTACTTTGACAAGTTATTTAATGGGGAGAATGAGGGTCCTACCTTGGAGTTGGATGACTCATTTGACGATACCAACAGACATTTCGTGAGGAGATTTCAGGAGGCAGAGATCGGGGAGGCTTTGAAGAGGATGAAGGGAGGTAAAGCGATGGGCCCTGACGGTATCCCCATTGACATGTGGAGATGCCTAGGTGCCAGAGTGATAGTATGGTTAACTAAGCTTTTTAATCTCATTTTTCGGTCAAACAAGATGCTTAAAGAATGGAGGAGAAGTATATTAATACCGATCTTCAAGAACAAGGGAGATGTTCAAAGTTGTACTAATTACCGTGGGATTAAGTTGATGAGCCATACGATGAAACTCTGAGAGAGGGTTATCGAGCATCGCCTAAGAAGAGTGACAAGTGTGACCCAAAACCAATTTGGGTTTATGCCTGGTAGGTCGACCATGGAGGCAATTTTCTTATTACGACAGTTGATGGAGAGGTATAGAGAGCAGAAGAAGGACTTGCACATGGTCTTTATTGACCTCGAGAAGTCATATGACAAAGTACCGAGAAATGTTATGTGGTGGGCCTTGGAAAAGCACAAAGTCCCAACTAAGTACATCACCCTCATCAAGGATATGTACAGGGATGTGGTGACGTGTGTCCGAATATGTGATGGAGGCACCAGTGACTTTCCAATTAAAATAGGACTACATCAAGGGTCGGCATTGAGCCCTTATTTATTTGCTTTGGTGATGGATGAGGTCACAAGGGACATACAAGGTGATATCCCTTTGTGAATGCTCTTTGCTGATGATGTGGTGCTAGTGGATGAGACTAGGGCAGGGGTTAATAGGAAGTTAGAACTATGGAGGCACACGTTAGAGTTGAAAGGGTTTAGACTTAGTAGGACCAAGACCGAGTACATGAGGTGTGATTTCAGCGCGACTAGGAATGAGGAGGGAGATGATAGCCTCGATGGGCAAGTGGTGGCCAAGAAGGATACTTTTCGGTATTTAGGATCGATGCTACAAAAGGATGGTGACATTGATGAAGATGTTAGGCATAGAATTTTAGCCGGTTGGTTGAAATGGCGTCAAACTTCAGGCGTCCTCTGTGACAGAAGGGTGCCTCAAAAGTTAAAAGGTAAGTTTTATAGGACAGCGATTCATCCGGCGATGTTATACGGTGCTGAATGTTGGCCTACAAAAAGGCGACATATCCAGCAATTGAGTGTAGCAGAGATACGTATATTACGATGGTGTTGTGGGCACACAAGGAGGAATAGAGTCCGGAACGACGATATTCGGGATAGGGTTGGGGTGGCACTAATTGAGGAAAAATTGATTCAACACCGGTTGAGATGGTTTGGCCATGTCCAACGGAGGCCTCCTGAGACACCGGTGCGTAGTGGGGTTCTAAAGCGGATCGATAATGTAAAGAGAGGTAGAGGTCGACCTAAACTGACTTGGGACAAGTCGGTTAAGAGAGACCTTAAGGAGTGGAATATCCCTAAGGATTTAGCTATGGATATGAGCGCTTGGAGACTAGCAATTAACGTGCCTGAACCGTAATCTTTTTCTTGTACCATTTATGTGTTCTTTGTTTTTATGTCTCTTTTGGGTTTCATCTCTAGCCTATCCCAACTTACTTGGGAAAAAAGGCTATGTTATTATTGTTGTTGTTGTTGTAATAGGCCTTTGGGCCATTGGACTGATAACACACGGCCTAACAGTTTACTTGAATGGCGACTAGCTTGTTCATAAATCTTGCCTACCACAAACATAAACCAGCTTTCTCTACTGCATCTGGGAGACTGGGACCAAATAAATGACGTTAGGTTCATTATTGTTCCTTAAGATAGATGTTGGCTTGATGCAGGATTTGTACTGGAACAGGGAATGTCGCAGGCAGACTTCCACCTAATGACTTGGATATTCAAGAATGGTTGGATATGGAGGAGCCAGCTGATATATATGTTCTTGGGTAAGTTACAGAAACTCTCAACAAATCATATTTAATACAAACTAAATCAAATCTTTAGCTGTAATATGTCTTCACTCATCTCCAAAAAATGTTTTGTCCCATATATGATACAAGATGCTATTATTTTTATATGTTAGTCTCAAATAATGTAACTAGTCTTTCCAGTCTCATATCACCTGCATTTACTTTCCATCAATACACAAACAGGATCAAATCTTTAGGGTTTGCTAACCTCTTCTTACTTTGGCATGCTTCAGGGACCAATATCAGTAAGCATGTCCATATACTAAACACACTTCTGCTTTATATGTTGTCACCTGACCTCTGGAGAAAAGGAAGGAGATGAACTGAAAAGAAATGCTGATGTTCAAGAAATCCACCGAAGGACAATATTTAATCCTTTTTCCAGAGTCAACATGTCTAATACGATATATGACCATGGGTAACTGATAGATTCGGTATCGTATCTGGTTACTTACTTTTTTAGCGGTTCATCTGCTACTTATTTTAATAGTTTACAGGTACAAAGCACTATCTTAAGCCATTCTTGAATATTGCAATGCTATTAGAACTTTTGCTTTCATTTGAGGGGGCAAACAAGAGCATGTGGTCGAGGGTTGTAGACAATTAGAAATTACTTATAGTTTACCAGTTTAGTTCATGCTAGCTAGATTTGGTGACGCATTGCAGTTCTAGCTTGTTTCATCTAAGATTTGATATTTCTTGAATGCTTCGTTTAATCTAAGATTTGATATTTCTTAAATGCTTCAGAAGGATTGTATGGCTAGGTGATCTCAACTATAGGATCAATTTACCATATGAGAAGACACATGAACTCATCTCCAAGCAGGACTGGAATGAATTGTTCGGGAAAGATCTCCTTTTTCTTAAAAAAAACAACTTAAACTCATTCTGACTGAAGTCACTGGAGATCTTTAGTCTGCACTTGCAGTTATGCTTGCACTTCAAGCAGTGGGATCGAGCATCCTGTTGAGTGTTGAGGTGCCATGTTGGCTGTTTTTTGAAAAACAGAAGTAATATTGAGTGATGCAAAATAGTGGATCAATCAGGGGAGGGGCTGGTTTTCTTTCATATCTAGGCTGTACTGCATAGATGTGCCTTACTAGGAGCCAAATATTTCAGCAAGATTAGCGGGTGGAAGTAGCAACCGTCGATGCGGGCGCCGAGCCGGCCCAGCGGAACGGACTGCCCGCTGTGCGCTGGTCGTTCCCACCAGTCAGCACTGCGACTTCGATGCTCACTCACTGTGCCCGGTTTCCGGAGACGAACGGTGGCGTGCGCTTCGACCTTCAAGTGCCTGCACGGGCGTGCGCTTCGACCTTCAAGTGCCCTGCACGGGTTCGCGGGCTCACTCCCACCGGCGAGTGGGCAGGGACTGGAAGAGGCGCTCAAGAGACGCGCGGCCGAGAGAAGTGGCACGGGCGGGCCGGCGGCAGTCCATTGTGGAGTTTGCTTTGGGGCTGTTTTGACGTGATTTCTGTTGGGCTGTCTCTTGAGGTGGTCAGGCTGAGGATGATTAACAAATCAATCCATTGCAGATCACAAGATCAGCTCGAGTGAGCCGTCCACTCCGGTAAAAATCGATGATGGTGACTACTTGGAAGAAATGAGAGAAGAGAAAAAACAAAATCTTATCTTATTATTATATTTATTATTATATATATACCGCTAAAAAGACTCGAAGTCATCGTCAGCGCTAAATTAATGGGACCGCCCAGCTAATTACAGCGCGCGGCTTCCCTCCCCGGTGAAACCGCCACCATGCTCCTTCTGTTCTATGAAACCGTAATTAACCACCTTGTTAAAAAAAATCACCCATGGTGGTAAATATTAGTATGTGTCATTTAACTTTTTATCCCAAGTTTAACCATTTCGTCTTATTTAAAAATTTATTTAAAATATTATTTTTTATCATGGTTTACTTTATTAACAAAAGATTTTTAAAAATAGACTAAATTTAACTAGTTTGCTCAATTTTTTTAAATAAAATAAGTAGTCAAATTTAAAGTTAAAAAAATAAAATGAACTACAATTTCCCGCAAACAGAAACGCGAGCGCTCAACCGTAACGTTTCTGGTAAAAAATGGAAGGAAATTAAGTGCACAATTAATGCTGGCCATGGAATCGTGGCTTCCTGCATGGCTGCATGCGCATGTCCCTACAACCGTGAGATTCTGTTGACGAGATCTTCCAACCGTAAAAGCCTTCAATTAAACGAAAATGCCTTCAATTAACCATAATTGCGACCATGCAACCATAAAAGGATGGAAGCATATCGTAACTCTATTTGGTTGGCTGATGTTTCACCCTTACCAATCGTGAGTCGAAACCATAATTTACCTATAATTAAGGATAAAAATAAATAATATTTTCTAAATTTAGGAAATCAGATTACCAATCCTGAGTTCAAACCGTAAGTTACCTATAATTAAGGATAAAAATAAATATTGTTTTTAGAAATTCAGGAAATCAGATTACCATTCCTGAGTTGACCATTTAATTAAATGGCTTCTTGACCATTCAACGTAGTTAACGAATTTAATGATTTGATTTGTCACAATTAACCATAAACGCCAAAAATTAAGGAAGTTATATGATTTGATTCATATCGCAACAGCCGCATATGTAGTAGCTTCGTTCACAAGCTCTCTTTCAATCAGGATTAGAAACATGCAACCGTAGAAATCTCCAACAACCAGAAAAAGTGAATTAAAATGACTAAATCAAATCGTAACTGCTGTTCTATGAAACCTTAATCATCATTGACTTCTAAAATCAACGTGAAGCAAAACAGTAAGCGATGTATTTTTCTAAGCCGTGACAATTCATCATAGATAAAATATTTGGACAACACTAGTTAATGTGCTGATCTAAGTGTTACTGTCCCACATCATGGCACTAATCCTGTGAGGAGGAGCAAGCGTGCTCGGGCCCGCAGCGGGAATGCAAGGCTTGCGAAGCCCAGATCGTGAAGGAAGTGTGAAGACCCACAGCCCAGAACTCTCGTCCGTTCCGTTTCCTTGGGCCCGCGGAGCTCAGCTGGCATTGCTTTATGTACCGTCGCTCGAGAGAGTCGAGACATCGAGAAACAGAACACTGTAATCTCCCTTTCGTAATATTCAAGTTGACAGCGTAGCGTAACCAAGCTTCCTTCCTCTCGATCTACTTTCTCCGGCGATCGTCGGCGGCCAGCATCAGGGTTGTAATGTCCCGCCTCCTCGAGGCCGAGCCCGCTTACATTTGGTCGTTTAACTAGGATATAGACTACCCTTACAGACAACACTAATCTTTTCTACGCAATTTGTCTTCACTCGTGCGCACCCGGGAAGACTTCTCAGTCGATCACCCATCCCTAAATTGCTCTAAGCCAGTCACGCTTAACTTTGGAGTTCTTTAGTGATGAGCTTCTAGAAAAGAAGTTACAACTTGTTGGTACGAGTATCCTATTAATCCTATTAAGCCCTGGGCCGGGGTGTTACA
>CM041634.1:40297924-40338762 GCA_023333625.1 Bothriochloa decipiens
TACGAGTATCCTATTAATCCTATTAAGCCCTGGGCCGGGGTGTTACAGGGGTCGCTGACAACTTGGTATCAGCTCACCGGTCCCCGGACCTCGCGCTGGCACAAGCTTCGGCGTCTCACCTCTACTACACGCGAAAGCGCAAGGCTCAAGGCGCCATGGAGCCCAACACCGTGAAGACGTTCGAGCAGATGATGAAGAAGATCGAGGAGCTCGATGCGCGCTCCGCCGAGCGTTGAGGGCTTCTAGAGAAGCGGCTCGATGAGGCCCAGTCTACTGCAAGGGAGCGGGACTTCTCCATCGACCGCCGCATCGGTTCATTGGAGATCTTCGTCACCACCGAGCATACTGCAGCAACCGCCGCCAACGATTGGGTGCGTCGACTGGATGAGCGCGTCTCGGAGCTCGATCAGCGCATGGCAGACGCCGAGATCCGCTACGAGAGGGACGACCGCATGGAAACGCTGGAGTTAGTGGTCGATGAGCTGCAGTCTTGGCGGATGGGGGTCGATGGCTTCATCTCCGGCGTTTACGCCTCCAAGCGCGCCGTCCCAGGACTCCTGAGCCTACACCTTGCTACACCAGCTCCGCGACACAGCAGGAAATAGTCGTTGTGCGCCCACCTGCCGGATCTCCGACCGTTTGGCCTGACGGGCACCATGCTACAACACCTACGTGGGCGGGGCTATGGGTCGACCTCGACCGTAGCCCTGAACCCGGCCAATGGTATGTTCGAGTTTCCCCATCCCGGTCCTGCATCTAATTCATATGCTCTTGTCTCGTATCCGCCATTTCCACCTCCACAAGCTCCCAGTTTGTCCCAATTTCCCCCAATTCCACCCCATCCCGACCCCAATCAAACCCAATTCCACCAAATTGTCCAAAATCCACAGCCAGTTCCTACCCAGTTTCCCCCAATCCCAATCCCCTGCCACCGCCAGTTCATAAACCTATTTTTCCCCACCTCCCTCTTACCCTCCTTACCAGCCTCAGCCACATAATTTCCACTCCTATTCTTCCCAACCATTCCACCAGCAACCTCCTTCGCCATACCATTTTCCTTATTCCCTGCCTCATCGCGATTCTCATACACACAACCACCATCACCATCTCGGACAGCTTCCCAAAATTGCGTTTCCACAGTTTGATGGTTCCAATCCTCAGTTATGGATTACTCGAGCCAATTCATACTTCGACATGTACTCCGTTCACCCATCAGTTTGGCTTGTATCTCGTTCCACCACTTTACTGACGCAGCTGCTCGCTGGCTGCAGTCAGTGGAGCCTCAGCTCACTCACATTTCATGGGACAATTTCACAACCATGTTTTTGGAATGGTTTAACCGTGATCAACAAGATTCCCTGATCCGTCAACATTTCCATATCCGCATGACCTCCACGGTTCAGGACTATGTTGACCGCTACGTGCCTTGGTCGAGCAACTTTCTACCTATGATCCCAAGTGTTATTTGATTAATAGTTTTGTTGATGGTCTTGCTGATTCAAATTGAGTTGTTGTTGTCATGCACTCTCCTGCCGATCTGGATACTGCTTGCAATCTCGCCTTGTTACAGGAGGAAACGCAAGTGCAGTCTCGTTCCAGAGACTTCAAGAGGCCGGATTATTCCAAGTAATCAGCGTTCAAGCCTGGTCCATCGGTGACCTCCTCGGTTGCCAAGTCGATGGCCGCTTTGGAGGACCGGAAGCCGGTTGATGCTGCTCGTCCGCGCCAACCTTCTGTGGATGATAAGCTCTCGATGCTTCGTGCTTACCATAAGGCCCAGGGATTGTGCATGCGTTGTGGCGAGAAGTGGGTTCACGATCACCGTTGTTCTCCTCAGCTTCAGCTTCAGTCCTTGCAGGAGGTCTAGAACCTCTGTGAATCCAGTTTGCTTCCTGAGGATGAGTCGCTGGACACTCCAGAACCTGATAGTCCTAAATATTCAGGGCCACTGCATCAGGCTTGTGAGATATCGTTTCATGCAGCTAACTATTATGAGCATTCTGTCCGCACATTCCAGTTGCAGGGCTCAATTGCAGGTCATTCTATCAGGATACTGGTTGATCGGGCAGTTCCCACTCCTTCATCGGCCCTTTTGTTGTTGACAAGCTCACTGGTGTTCAGTCCTTGCTTCAACCAGTCTCCGTTAGGCTTGCTGATGGCAGTTTAGTCACTTGTTCTACATACATTCAGTCGGTGGAATGGTCAACAAATGGCTACTCATTTCATTCATCCTTCAAGATTTTACCTCTAGGCATCTTTGATATTATTTTGGACATGGATTGGCTTGCGGCCTTCTCACCAATGCGCTCTCACTGGGGTCAAAGATGTTAGCCATTACGTATGGCAATTCCACTGCTATTCTTCATGGTGCTACTCAGTCCAGTTCAGCCTCTAATCCTCCTGATTGCGCCGTGGCTCAGGTATTTCATATTGCTTCTGATATACAGCATTCGTCCTCTGCAGCTATACCTCCTAAAGTTCAGTTGCTCTTGGATCAATTTGCCCCTTTGTTCGCTGAGCCTTCTGATCTTCCCCCTCGGCGTCAGTGTGATCACTCTATTCCTCTGATCCCCGGCGCTCAACCAATTTCAGTACGCCAATACCGATATTCTCCAACCCTCAAGTCTGAAATTGAGCGGCAGGTGGAAGAGCTTCTTCAAGCTGGTTTTATCAGGCCTAGTTCCAGTTCTTTCTCTTCCCCGGTACTTTTGGTACGCAAAAAGGATAGGACCTGGCGCATGTGTGTTGATTACAGGATGCTCAACGCCTTGATCGTCAAGAGCAAATTTCCAATCCCAGTAATTGATGAACTCTTGGATGAGTTAGCCTCTGCCCGTTGGCTTTCTTCATTGGACCTTCGTGCTGGTTTCAACCAAATTCGTTTAGCTCTAGGTGAAGAGTACAAAACTGCTTTTCAAAACACTGGGGTCAGTTTGAATATACAGTCATGTTGCGGCCTCACTGGAGCACCCAACACCTTCCAAGGGGCCATGAACCATACTCTACACCCTCTGCTCCGCAAGTGTGCCATTGTGTTCTTCGACGACATATTGATTTACAGCCGCAGCTTTGAAGAACATATCCAACACTTGAAGGCAGTGTTCGAGTTATTGGCTAAAGATCAGTGGCTTATTAAGTTGAGCAAGTGTCGTTTTGCTCAACAATCCATTTCGTAATATTCAAGTTGATAGTGTAGCGTAGCGTAACCAAGCTTCCTTCCTCTCGATCTACTTTCTCCGGCGATCGTCGGCGGCCACGGGGTCGCTGACACTAAGACATGTTTTACATGACTATCTTTACATCCATAAACCCAAATTTACAGGGAATTTCCAATCCAAACATAACTCGACTTTCAATCTGTACACATACTCCAGCACATCCATTTGGACGTAAATACCAATAACAAACAGAGAAAAAAAACCTGCACTTAATCCATTTGACGAGCAGAGCCAACATCAGATCAGCTCGGAACGACGAAAGTGAACGGGACCTGCAACGCTAGCATCACCAGAGTCCAGATGCGCATGTGCATGCGCCCGTGACTGACAAGACCCCACCGGTGCTGCATTGCGGACAAGACCCCACAGGAGGACGAAGATGCCGGAATGCGGACGAGCTGCCGAGGCGGGTTGTGGAGGAGGCCGCGCCGTCGAAGGTCGGGAGGGGCCGCGCCGTCGCAGGTGGAGAGAGAGCAGGGTGAACCTCCCGATCTGGACGTGTGCGCGCGCAGCGTGGCACGGATAAGTTTCCTCGTTCTCGTGGGCCTGAATGGGATGGGAGCGCGGGAACTAAAAGGCCTGTTTGATTGAAACCCTATCAGGCAGGCAGGTTCAGGCATCAATCTCAGTCTCGACGTATAAAATCGAGCGTCAGGGAAATTGAACCGTCTCTAAATGCCTACAAAATCACGTATTTCCTAGAGCATAATTATACTTCTTCGTTATTAAGAAATTGTTTCGAGCTGCCGAACCCATCAAATTTTCTTTTTATCAAGATATATATAGCAGCTTTGAAACGGTCTATATAGGTTGTGACGGCGTCAAAGCGGCTCATCAAGGCACTAACTAATAACTGCAAACTGCCAACACATATTTGTTTTTAGCCTTGGTTTATTATTATTTGAAACAATGAGAGCCAGCACGTCTTTTAGAGGCAAAGTTAGTGCGGCGGATTTGGTTGATGACTATTTCTTGCCATATGTTGCTACATTAAGTTAAGAGAATTTAAATACTCAATTGTTTGGTCATGGGCTTATATGGCCACGATTGTGCCAAGGTTCTTTGAAACAACATAACTAAAGTACTTCCTCCATTTCATCCCAAATTGTAAGTCATTCTAAAAATTCTATAGAGTAAAAGCATTTTAAGTTTGACCAATTTATATGATAACATAGTAACAATTAGAATGCCAACAAAGTATTAATGGATTCTTCGTTAATCATACTTTCATCATCTACGTACCTATTTGATATTTATGTTACAAATCTTTATAATTTTTTCTATAATTTTAATCAAACATGAAATGCTTTGACTCTCCAAGATTCTTAAAATGACTTAGAATTTAAAATGAAGGCAGTAATCTGTTTGTTTTGGATGCGGAAATGCTTTGGTTGACATACAAGCCTCCATGAGCTTTAGCAATGTTATTGACTAATTCCATGATGAGTACTGTTTTACCTACTCCTACCTCCCCCAAACAGTCTGATTTTTCCTCCACGTCGATAAGGAGCTAAAAGATCGACCACATTAATACTTGTTTCAAAGATAGATAATTTCGTATGCCTCCATCCCAGCGCTCCTTCTCGGGCCCTGTAGATCAGGCAACCGCCTACAGTCTATATTCATCCCTTCACTCAATAAATAAATAAATAAATAAATGCATATTTCCCATCTCGCATCTATCATCGCGGTGCACCTAGCTCCACCTACTCTGCTCTGTCATCGAAGGTCACCCTATCTGCTCCTTTTGTGCTCGTTGCTTCTGCCCCACCAATGAGAAGCAATGGGCCCTGGCGCGGAAGATCTCTGGTCTTGACTCTTGCTATGGCTATGACGCCCCTATGCATATAGCGAAGGAGGCCGCACCGGGATACGATGCATGTTTCAAGCGTACATTTCAAATGTTTTAGATGCTCTAGAGGTATGTTGCAAGTAGATCTAGATGTTGCATATATTACAATAGTTGTAAATGTAACCGTTTGTCCCCAATGTTTCATTTGTTTTTTTTTCAAACGTAAGTTGCAAGTATGGTTATATGGATGTTGTATATATATTTTTCACACATATGTTGTAAGTGTTTTAACTGAATATTGTGCATGTTTGCAAATGTTTTTAAGTGTTTCAAACACATGTGTTTTTAAGTGTTTCATCTGCATTTGGAGGTATGTTTCAAACTGTGCATCTGGATGTTTTAGAAGTAGAACAGGACGTAGCACATGTTGCAGTGTGTTTAAAAAGCGGAGGGGATGTGGGCGGGCCCCACACACAGTCTGGTGTTGTGGGCGGCGTCCGCGCCACATGTGCCCCGCAATGGGCGCATGAAAAAACCCAGACGCATCACCACCTATTAAACTATTACGGTTGCAAAAAGAAAATTGAATAAAGAAATTAAATATACATAATTTATTTAAGTGTTTGTGCTCATGAAAGTACCACTAACCATTCTAATGCATGTCATGATCATTTGGTACCTAAAAAAAGAGTAAAAATATTTAGCAAGTAACCTGAGGAAGAAATACAACGTGTGAATTCATGAAAAAAAACAGAATATCTACGAAATAGTAGTTAATGTCTGAAGCAATGGTAACGATGCCAGGAGATGGCCTGAGCCTGATCGATCACTGAACTGTCCATGCTCGGGGTGCAGTTCCCGGCTTGGTGAAGGAAGAGGAGCCCTTGTGTATGATGATCTCCTTTCTAGTTGAAAATCAAGTGCAACCTGATCGATTTGTAATGTTCTCAACTGATAAATCGGTTGATGTTGTTTTGTTATGGGAGAAAATCATGATATCCGATTGATTTATAACGTTCTCAGCTGATAAACCGGTTGATGTTGTTTTGTTATGGGAGAAAATCATCGTATCATAGTTGATAAGTCGAGTTGATAAGTTTAAACAAACAGTACAGATATATGAAGCCATATGGATACGCTGGTTTGAAGCCACCTCTTTGCAGAGCTCGTGTAGGTGTCGCACATGGCCGGGTGACCGACCAGCCATACTATACTATAGTTCGTTAACTGCAACAACAAAAGCGCACTAAGCTAACAAGTTAATCACTAGTATACTACTCCGGTACTTCTAAAAGCTAGTTCTGGGATTTTATGCTCTGCTTCAAGCTAGTTCTCCGGTACTCAGACTAGTCGTGTCAGTGTCACAATCTCACAGACTCACACCACTGGGATTGCATGCTCTGCTCCAAGCTAGTTCTCCTTTATCGGAGCGAGGCTGGGCTTCCATGCGTCCCGGCACGGCGACCGCGTCGGGCTCGCGCCGCCGACGCCGCCGCAGTCCCCGGCACGGAACAACTCGCCCTTGAGCTCGTCCATCCGGGCCTTGCGCTCCCGCGCGCTCTGCGCGTTCAGCCTCTCCACCAGCGCCTCCGCGTCCTTCCTCTTCAACACGATCTTCACCGTCACAACCGCGGCGGCGGCCGAGGCCTGCTTGCCGACGCCGGCGGCGTCGGCGTCGGCCCCGACGCGGCCGCCCGCCCACGAGACTCCCCCCGCACGAGCACGCGAACGCCCCGGTGCCGCCCGCGTCGTTTCGTTTTCGTCCTGCTGCTGTTGCTGCTCGAGCTCGACGTCGCCCCGCTGATGCTTGCGCGGCGTGATGGTCAAGCGCCTCGGCGGCGCGGCATCCGGAGCTGCCGATGCCGGCACCTCGGTGACGAAGCCCTTGGGACGCCGCCTCCCCCTGGTCGTCACGGCGGCCGTGCGGCACATGCACGGCGCCACGGTGTTTCCCATGCCTGTGCGTGCAGCGGGACTGACTGGCCAAGCCATGTGATTGCCTGTTGTTACCGAGTGAGACGAAGGTGCTGCTGCGTGCTGCCTCGACCGGGTGCCGCTGGACAGCAGGACTGGTTGTGCTCGCTCGATCGGTGCCGCTGGGCCGGGCGGTTAAATAACTAGTGCGCGGCCGTGCATTGTAGCGTGCGCGAAGGGGGGAGGACTCGTTCAACCTGGGTAAAAAGGACGTGCGCAGGCCGCCGTATAGACCCGGGCAGGCTCCTCGCGGTCCACGGGGACTGAACTCTGAACTGAACTGAGGTCTGAGGAGGGGCTTCACTTCTTCCGTCCGTCGTTTTTTGGAGGGTGGACCTGGGGCGGTGGACCGGTCACTGGTGGTCTGGTGGAAGTGTTGTGGCCGCGGTGAGAGTGGTCGAAATCAGAGTAATTACCTGGCCGGAGCGCACGGCTGTGGCTCGAGCCGTGGACGACGGGGCGGAGTTCGCGCGTTTCGACTCAATTCGATTCGAGTTGAGCTTTGACGACGGGTGATGGATGGTGACCAGTGCCGTGTTGCGTTGGTCAGGATTCCGGGTGGGTGACTTGAGTGTTTTGTTGTGGGAGTGAGGTCTATTCTTCTGGAAAAAGGGCCGTTTTCAGTTTCCTACTAGAAGCTGGTGCGCGGAGCGTATCGGAAAATATATGTGCTAGGCTTTGCGTTCACAGGTCGTTGTGATCGACTGCGTCAGTCTTTTGCTAACGAAGAGAACTCCAATGTCTGTTGTCTTGTAGTACTCATGTTGGTTTACTCCCGTCTTGTATAGTACTCCTGTTGTTGGTTTACTCCATTCTGTTCAGTCAAATTTTTTATTCATTCAGGCAAATAGTTCAATTTCCCATTTTGTTCAATGACTATTTCGAGGAAAAAAATGCATTAAAAAATACAATGGTCTATACCGTTGTCATCTTTCTAGATTTTCACTTAATAATCGTCCTGACAGTTTCAGAGTAGCTGGTCAGGCATGGTGGGTTAACTCAATCACGAACCGGCGGGCGTGCACGGTTAATAAACTACTCGTAACAAAGTTGTGTTCGTATATAGACCGAGAACGAGACTCGGCCTCGTATAGCAATGACCAGAGACTAGAAAGAAGTAAACTCTCTGCAAATTTGAAGACTGGTGGCTCAGTTGAGCTTGCATACAGACAGAAAATAATCGCCATATTTACCCAACAAATTTACATCTATTTAATAATGGGAAACTGTACATTATTTGGACTACAAAACCCCATGCGGACCTGCAGAACATAATAACTGGAGAAGAAAAAAGAAACAATAGCCGCCAAAACTTTCAACTGTTTATCTATCGTCAAAATATAGAAGGGCTTTCATTCCTTAATGAGCCCGGATTTGTCTGTTTCTTAGACAACTACAAGAACAGTATTTGCTGTGAGGAAGCACAGGATATACTGACGAGAACCTACAACATGCTTCAGTCTATATGTTTTTATGCCGCAACCGGCTCAACGAGCCCTGCCCCGGAGGGAGTGATGTCGCCTGCAGCATTCTGATCATACCTTGATAAGTACTTGTCTACCGATGCGGCAGCCTGCCGCCCCTCCGTGATAGCCCAAACCACCAGTGATTGTCCACGTCTGCAGTCCCCGGCTGCAAACACACCATCAACACTGGTCGCAAAGTGTCCAAACTGCGCTTTGAAGTTTGATCTGTTGTCCTTCTCCAAACCCAGTTTCTCAGCAATAGTCTGCAAAAAGACAAGACTGTTAATTGACGGCATTTCTCATAAATGGTACTTTAGGCACTACAACAATGGTAATTGGCACTTTAACTAGAATAGCCTTGAGGGGTACTAACCGCTTCAGGACCCAAGAATCCCATAGCTAGGAGGACGAGATCAGCCTCAATAATCTCTCCTGATCCTTCGATCTCCTTGAGTTGAAATCTTCCATCTACTTTCTCCCACTTCACACGCACTACCTCAAGGGCCTTCACCTTGCCATTTTCATCGCCAATAAAACGCTTTGTCAAGACTTCATAAGTTCTTGGATCCTTCCCAAACTTGGTAGCAGCTTCTTGATGCCCATAGTCAACACGGAAAATTCTTGGCCACTAAAAGAAAAAGGAGAAATAAACAAATAAGAACATCCAAGCTGGAAAAGATGCACAAGCAACAATATATTCTTGCACTCAGCAATCTAAGGATAAATACAGTACTCTAGAAAACATGATAAATAACTGCAAAGGAAGAAAGATATTCACCTGGGGCCATGGGTTGTCAGCAGCTCTATTGCTTGGTGGTTTTGACAGGAGTTCAAGATTTACAAGGTTGGTGCAACCATGCCTAATAGATGTGCCAATGCAATCTGTGCCTGTATCACCTCCACCGATAACCACCACCTTTTTTCCACGGGCAGATATATATTTACCATCCTCCAGGTTGCTGTCGAGTAAACTTTTGGTATTTGCATGGAGGAATTCCATTGCAAAATGAACTCCAGATAGCTCACGTCCAGGGATGGTGAGATCTCTGTTAAAGACATGCTTGTAGGTCAAAATACAGCACAACTATTTGAAGTATATGTAACATCATGCTATTTTTGTTGCAGATATTGAATGATATACCATCTGTATCTTACAAACAAATACATGGGTATATTTAGGAGCTAGCATAAATCAAATTTTATCTGGGTGCCTTTAGTTTGATACCTGGGTTTTGTTGCTCCACAAGCCAAAATAACTGCATCATTCTCAGAACGTAGACGTTCAATTGAGTAAAAAGGATCACTACCAACACTGGCATTCACCACAAATGTGACACCCTCTTCAGCCATTAAATTAACACGGCGCTGGACAATGCCAATCTTATCTGTCTTCATGTTTGGCACACCATACATCATTAAACCTCCAATTCGGTCTGAACGTTCGAACACAGTTACGAAATGGCCCATTTTATTCAGTTGATCTGCAGCAGCCAAACCAGCTGGTCCACTGCCAACAATGGCCACCTTCTTTCTGTAATAGGAACATTTCATTGTTAATGAGCATAACTGAGATACTACCTGGTAGTGAAATTAAACTGCAAACACGGAGAAAAATAAATGAATAATTTAAAAACTTAAAAGTAAATACCCTGTTCTTTGAAGTGGAGGTCGTGGAACCATCCATCCCTCTTCGAAACCTTTGTCTATGATGGCACATTCTATACTTTTGATAGACACTGGATTCTCAATAATCCCAAGAACACATGACCCCTCACAAGGAGCAGGGCAGACTCGTCCAGTAAATTCAGGGAAGTTGTTTGTCTCAAGTAATCGATCCAATGCTTCGCGCCATCTGTTCTGGTGAACTAATTCATTGAATTCTGGGATCTTATTTCCAAGAGGACAACCAGCACCTGAGCTTTCCTGTGAACGTAAATAAAAATGTTACAAAAAGAGTTCCAAAATATTATCATCGGTAGATAAGAAAAGGAACAAAGAAGTTGCATTACAGACGTACTGTAGAGAAACAACAACTGCAATTCAGCATAATAAAATTTATATCCGTCTTAACGATGATGGAAAGAGAATTAAAATATATACTCCCTTCGTCCTGAAATATAAGGTATTGAAGCATTCCAATTTGTCCTAAACTATAAGGTATTCTAGGTGAATTAACTTCGGAGTCTATTTCCAAAAAAAAAATGCAGTCCCAATCGCATCCATCCCTGTCATTAGTGTATATCACCAAGCTGAAAATATTGTAAGCACAAAGTCTATCTATAGTTAGGGGGGGGGGGGGGGGGGGGTTTACATGCATCATTTGCATTACCCCATAATTTGTCCTAAAACTCCTAGGATTCCTTATATTTCAGGATGGAGGGAGTATAAAATAATAAACAGAAAAAATAGAAATATCACCTGATGACAGAAAGGAGTGCCACAGTCCATGCAACGAGCCGATTGTGTATTTAATAGTGGGCCAGGTGTTGATTCAATTGCAACTTCCTTCCAGTCTTTAACACGCTCTTTTGGGTCTCTGTAAGAAATACTCTCTCGCTCATATGTAATAAAACCTCGATACTTTTTGGCATTGGCAACACGTGTTGGTCGGCTTGCTGACTGATCAGGTTGTACTTTCTGTACATGAAAGTTGATATGAAAATGAATATGAAATCATAAGTAAATGTTTAGGTACGATGAATAGTTTAGAATGCTAAGTACAAATCCATGATATGAAAAATGAAACAGAGTTGCCACTTGAAAATGTATCTCACCTTAGTTGTCACAGAAATTCCATTTGCCATCTTAGGCTCCTTAGCATGCTTAGCAACAGCCTTTTCCGCCTTCATGTTTTCTAAAACCCTCTTATAATCCCTTGGATATACTTTCACAAATTTTGGAAGAAGATTATCAAAATCAGAGAGTATGTCTCTAGCCAAAACACTCTCAGTGTTGCGACGATGCTGCTCAATCATCATTTTCAATGTGATGATGTCATCCTCTTCCTCCACATGATACAGATCAACTAATTCATTGTTGCAGCGAGCACTGAATTTCCCATCAACATCATAAACATAGGCAATGCCTCCACTCATGCCAGCAGCAAAGTTCCGCCCTGTTTTTCCGAGGATAACCACAGTGCCTCCAGTCATGTACTCACATCCATGATCTCCAATTCCTTCAACCACTGCTTGAGCACCTGAGTTGCGAACACAAAACCTTTCTGCTGCCATGCCATTGAAATATGCTTCTCCCATGGTAGCACCATATAGAGCCACATTACCAATGACAATATTGTCCTCTGGATTAAAAGAACTGTTCCTTGGTGGGTACACAACAATTTTCCCACCAGATAAGCCCTTACCAACATAATCATTGCTATCTCCTTCCAGTTCAAGAGTGATCCCTGGACAAAGAAAAGCGCCAAAACTTTGACCAGCACTTCCAGTAAACTTCACATGAATTGTACCAGCAGGCAATCCATTCATGTGATAACGTTTTGTGACTTCATGACTGAGCATAGTTCCAACTGCTCGGTCCGTATTCTGGATTGGAGTCTCAATGAAAACACAGACTTGCTTTTCAATAGCAGTTCTTGACCAATCTATTAGTTTGTTATCTAATGCCATGTCTAGGCCATGGTCTTGCTTCTCAACACAGTACTGAGCAACACCTGGACGAATCTCTGAAGCTGGTTTCAAGATTAGTGAGAGATCAATGTTCTCAAGTTTCTCATTGCTCTTCACTACTTCTGGATCAACCTCGAGCATATCAGAACGTCCAACCATTTCAGTAATGGTGCGGAACCCAAGGTTTGCCATGATTTCTCTTAGCTCCTCAGCAAGCATGAAGAAAAAGTTAATGACATGCTCTGGTTCTCCAGCAAACTTTTCTCGAAGCACTGGGTCTTGAGTAGCTATACCAACAGGACAAGTGTTCATGTGGCATTTTCGCATCATAATACAGCCAAGTGTGATTAGTGGGGCAGTGCTGAAACCGAATTCCTCTGCACCAAGCAAGCAAGCAACAGCAACATCTCTACCAGTCTTCAACTGTCCATCTGTTTGCAGAACAGCTCGACCACGAAGCCCATTTGCCACTAGAGTTTGATGTGTCTCAGCCAACCCAAGTTCCCATGGAAGTCCCGCATTCTTGATACCTGTCCATCTTGAAGCTCCCGTGCCTCCATCATGGCCAGAAATAAGAACATGATCTGCATGTCCTTTTACAACACCACTAGCAACAACCCCTACGCCAGCCTCAGAAACTAGTTTGACACTGATACGAGCTCCAGGATTTGAATTCTGCACAGACAAGAATATCACTATCATTGAACAGCATTTGCAAGTTGGAGATTCACAAACATACACGCAAGTTCACCAGTAAAAAGTAGCAAGGGTTGCCCCCGCAGAAAATGATCGATGAATATTAAGATCAATAAGAGAACGTCAGAGGTCAATAAGACGGAGTGTAAGAAAAAATAAATTGAGCCAACAGCAACAATCAATGAGCTTTGGATCTTGTGGGATTTTTTTTCTCGAATACACAGGAGAGCTGTGTATTATTTCATTAAGAAGAGATCTTTTGGGTACATAAAACAGCATTAATCTATTAACAATTTGTACCTTAAGATCATGTATAAGCTGCGCAAGATCCTCAATCGAATAAATATCATGATGAGGAGGTGGACTGATCAGTCCTACACCAGGTGTCGAATGTCTTGTGACAGCAATGTCACCAATAACCTTGTGGCCTGGAAGCTCACCACCTTCGCCAGGCTTGGCACCCTATAGAAATTTAACGTAAAAATACAGTAAATCCAAAATGAAGTGTGGAAGACACATATGTTCTTTCAACAGGATGTAATCATTTTTAATGTCTCCATAGGGCATAATGTTGACAAAGTACCTGGGCCATTTTTATCTGCAGCTCATCTGCATTAGTCAGGTAATAGCTGGAAACTCCAAACCGTCCACTAGCAACTTGCTTGATCGCACTTCGTCTTGGGTTCATTGAGCCATCAGGAAGTGGTTCCATCCGAGAGGGCTGTTCCCCTCCCTCACCTTCACAGATATATTAAACAAGTACATTTGGTCACATAGGTCTTAGGCTTGGGGATAATTATATTTAATATTAAGATCTAGAAGTAGTGGCCTCCCAAGCTGTTGTGGTTAAAAAAAATACTCATGTTCCTGACTACAATATGAGACAACAAATTGAAGGGGTTTATAATTGAAAAGGAACAATGCATGCAGCAGGATGTACTAGGAAAAAAACTATTCAAGTACTTCTATAAACCCCAGAAATTTATAGAAAATATCCTCATCAGTTATGTACTACCAATCTACCATTTTGAAATTACAAAAGTAAGGCAAAAAAACTTATCTTGCAACAAATTGTAAGAAACAAATCAGTATGATATGTTTTCAAAAGCACATCAACAAGATGGAAAGATAACAGAAGGCATGGGATAAGTTCATCTAGAAAGAGCAGATATGCAATGAATAATTTAGTTTAATTTGATAACAACTTGACTATAGTTTTAAACATGATTGTGTCTAAAAATGTTGAGTGCAGAGGTTAGGGTCACATAATAAAAGATATGCAGCATGTCATTCATGTTTCAGGAAAAGAACAGCACATCACTCTTACAAAAACTAGAAAATGGTCCATACATCCTACTTTGTTCAGATGGTTTTTCGTGCAGCTAATGTGCCCAAAGAAATAATTCCTCCACATTTATAACAGAGAAATGCTACATATGGATGAGAACATACCTGTATTAGATTTTCCTCCAAGTTTGTTCATGGCAATAGCAAGGGCAGTATGTGCTTCCAATGAAATAGAGCCATAACTCATCGCTCCAGTACAAAAGCGTTTCACTATCTCACTTGCAGGTTCAACCTCATCCAAAGATACCTTGTCAGAAATATCTTTAAATTTCAGCATACCACGTAGATTGCACGCCTTGTTGAGCTCCTGAATTCGTTTCGAATATTCTTTGTATGCTGCCCGGCTGTTGACTCTAGCTGCTTCTTGTAATTTCCCCATTGCAAGTGGGTCGTTGAGATGAACTTCACCATTTTTCCTCCAGTGGTAATCCCCTGGGTTGGGAAGGGCCTTTGCATCTGCACTGCCAGCTGGAGGGGTTCTTGATGGGAAAGCTAACTCATGAAGACGGAGAGCATCTCGTGCAAGCATTTCAAATGTTGCACCCTCAATTCTGCTAGGTGTGCCTTCAAAACACTTGCCAATCACTTCAGAAGAAAGACCAAGAGCTTCAAAAATCTGTGCACCTTTGTAGGATGCAAGGGTGGATATTCCCATCTTTGCAAGAACTTTCATCGTTCCATAGTTAGAAGCATAGAAATACTTCGTCACCAGCTCTTCCTTTGAGTAGGGTTGTCCATCACCATTAGGAGGAATCTTTCCATCATTCTGCAAGCACCAAATTGCTTCAATAGCCAAATAAGGGCAGATAGCATCAGCACCAAATCCAATCAGGGTGCAGAAATGGTGCACTTCACGAGGTTCAGCTGACTCAACCAACAATCCTATGCGTGTCCTCTCATGATTTGCAACAAGGTGCTGATGCACTGCTCCCACTGCTAAGAGAGAACTGGCAGCAACACGATCCGAGGAAAATCCTGCATAACAATTTAAGGAAAACAAAAGTCAGATCTCCATGGCGTGAAACTTCGATGGACTGTCATAGGAATTGAATTGTTTAAAGTAGGAGCTATTCTCAAGTTAAACAAAAAGGAATAAGCAACTTATCGAACATTGTGCAAATGAAAGGGCAACAAATAGTATGCTTGAAGATGTTTGTAAGCTATAACAAATTTGCATTTTAACTCATCTGTGGGGAAGTTTAATCAACTGTTGGGTGATTGGTATAATCATATAAGATATAGAACAAAAATAGACTACTTGTAAATAAATTCCTAACCTCTATCTGAGAGAACCAAAATAGTGTAACCCTTGCGTATGGCTTCACGAGCTTCAGCACAAATTCTGTCCAAAGCTTCTTCCAAGCCCTTCCTTCCAGATTTTTTTGGATAAGTTATGTCGAGCACTTTGCTTCGCCAACCTCGATAATTCATCTTTTTAATAGCCTCCATTTCATCAATAGAAACCAAGGGACCTTCAAGTGCAAGGCGGTTGCATTGTTTTTCAGTTGTTTCCAACAAGTCACCTTCTGGGCCAATCATACACTCCATAGATGTTACAATCTTCTCTCTAATAGGGTCAATTGGAGGGTTTGTAACTTGTGCAAACATCTGCTTGAAGTACTCAAAAGTCAATTTCTCCCTGTTTGACATCACCGCAAGTGGTGTATCATTTCCCATGGAACCGAGAGCTTCCACTCCATCCTTAGCCATTGGCAGTAGCAACATGTCCAGGGCTTCCACCGTGTACCTGGTGTACATCAGTTAACTATTAGAAAAACTTGAATCGCCAACAGGTACATCAGTTAACCATGAGCACAACTTCCTTGCTTACCCAAAGGCCTTCAGTGGGGTCAAAATCCCATTGATACCAACATCATCCTTGTTCTCGTTCTTTTGCTGCACCAAATTGTAAGAGTTGTAAGTGCTACCCAAGTTGTCACTAGTAATGTTGGTGCATGGTGAAGGACTTACTGGAAGTGAGCTAAGAATGCTTGGAGCAACTCTATTGGTTTCTGGCACTGATTCTACAATATCCCTGAGCTGTATCTTTTGTTTCTTAAGCCATTCCCCATACGGGTGAGCTTTAGAGTATTGTGATTTCAGAGCTTCGTCATCCACTACAGTGTGATTCTCAAAATCAACCAATAGCATCATTCCAGGGTTTAGCCTGCCTTTTCTCAGCACATCTTCAGGAGGAACATCAACAACACCGACCTCACTACCCATGATCACACGCCCACTGTGTGTCACATAAAACCGACCAGGTCTCAAACCATTACGGTCCAAGGTAGCTCCAAGGTAACGACCATCAGTAACTGTAGGTGAAAGACAAGTTAGGATTGAGTAGATCGAGTAACTGGTCAGAAGAATCAGACAAGGAAAGTGGAATAGAATATATTTACAAGATATTAGAGCAGGTCCGTCCCAAGGCTCCATAAGTGCTGACAGGAATTCATAGAGCGCTTTCTTCTCAGGATCCATGTTTCCATCATTTTGCCATGCCTCAGGGATCATCATCATCACAGCTTCTGGCAGGCTTCGCCCACCTCGGACAAGAAGCTCAAGAACATTATCGAATGTGCCTACAGTTAACATTTTTTCCACAAAATAAAGTTTCCAAAAGATAGATAGGCATTTTTCATTTGCCAGGTGTAACTGTGCATCACACAACACTGAAACATTATGTGCTCATACCAGAGTCAGAAGAGGTAGCATCAACAATTGGCAGAATTCTTGAGAGCTGCTCCTTTGATAATCCAAGCTTCTCAGCCTCTAAGAGACCCTCGCGTGCTGTCATCCTGTCATAAATCCGGATTACTTAAAAACAGGCTAAGGACCATAAAATCCAAACGGCATAAGAATATGGAGATGACTATGTTCACACCAAACTATGAAACTATTGTTACAGCAGAGTAAAGGTTTAGCAAGATTACCAATTCTTGTTTCCTCTAAGGGTATTGATCTCTCCATTATGACCTAAAACACGCATTGGTTGCGCACGGTCCCAGCTGGGAAAGGTGTTTGTGGAGAACCTTGAGTGAACCTGTTTTAATATATGGATTTAGAAATCATATTACAGCCATAGTTTGCAACTTTAAGATGCTCACTAGGACAACAGAATGAAGCACTAGCACTACCAAAAAGAAAGCGTCAGTTGCACAGAAATTCATGCAAAACAGTTGGGAGCCCTAAGCTACCTCAAACCAAACACATTTCCTTCCCACCACCTAATCGGAGGTCACATCCTGATGAGTCGGGCATAGCAGTCGGCCATAGCAGAACTGCAGCTGGACTCTGCAACATGGTTATCGGGTATCAACTAATAGAGATTTCTAATACTTCACTTTAAGGCATCAAGAACCAGGACTGAAATAGCATATGAGTAGAGCAGTGATGGTAAGACAGTTCAAAGTTTGATGCCTGCATGGAAGCGTATCTTCTTACAACAGCCTTGCTATTATGGTTGCCATCTGCCAAGACTATGATCAAGACAATTTTTGTGTAAGAGTGTCAAAGTTCTGTATTTACCAGAGCCATATAACTCATGAAGTTTTCATGACCTAGGTCTGCATAGTAGTACCCCTTAAGCTGGTTTGGTTTAAGCTGACCCTTGTAAACAATAGTCCTGTAATAAAGGAAAACAACTTCGATTGAGAATTATTCACACAAACATAAGCCAAGCAAAATGTCATTTGACTACGTATTTACAATTTTTAAGACCAAATGGAAGGAAGTATTTTGTTATCCCCCAACAGAAATTCAAATTTCCATTCCGAAAACTGTGCTTAGTGGGGACTCCATGATCCTTTTCAGCCATGAAACCAAATGAGATCAAAGCATAAACAAAAACTTTTCAAGTGAGAAAAGGGAAGCACCTTGAAGACAAAGAGCACATGTAGAAATCCCTCTCTCCTCCACGCTTAATGTTCAGAGCGGCTCGGACGGAGATGATTGAGAGTCTCCTAAGGATATATAGCTGCAACAGTTCATGAAAAAAAATGTTAAAACCAAATCCATCACATGTGCTGATGTGCAGTTACATCTAATGGTATGGAATTACCTGTTGCTCAAACTCAGCCTCTGATGTTGAACTCTTGGTAACGAAAACCTGCTCAATGACGGGCTCAGTCTCGAGTGCAGATTCACCCAGGTCTGAGTTGTCAGTCGGAACAGGACGCCACCCAAGTACTACATGTCCCAGTGATTCCGCGACCTGCAAGAACAAGATCAGTAATCAGAGAAATAAAAACATGCAAATGCTGCATTGCTCATAGACTATCAAATTTATTTAACAGTGTTACACCAACCTTCTTAAACTCAGCTTTGCCCTTCTCACGACGTTTTTCATCGGTTGGCATAAAAAACATTCCAACAGCATACTCGCCTGGTGGCGGTAGCTCAAACCCAGCATCCTTTGCGACCTGCAGGAACAACAAAGGAAAAGCATTGAATTAACTGTCGAAAAGAACAGTTTCGCTTTGTTCTGTTTCTTTTTGTTGCACAGAAACTCGCCTCTTTGAAGAAGTCATGTGGCAGTGCAACCATGATGCCGGCACCGTCTCCTGTATTCTTCTCACAGCCACAGGCACCACGGTGTGCCATTCTCTCAAGCATCTCAATAGCATCAGTAACCTGGGATAATAAAAAAAAAGAGAGCAAAATTGGCATCCCAAACGTGATAAATCAAAATAGTGTAACATGTGGCATCGCCTCTTTGAAGGAATCGATGAAACTCACAGTCTCGCGTTTGTAATCGCCAGAAAGCTCAGCGACAAACCCAACGCCGCACGCGTCGCGCTCGAACGAGGGATTGTAGAGCCCAATGCTGCTGTTCGGGAGCTTCGAGAGCGGCTTCACCACCTCGGCGTCGCGAGCCGCCGCGCGGGGCGCCCGCGGAGCGACGCGCTCCTCCGTACGCGGCACGCCGCCGAGGAACCCGCTGCCCTCGAGGGAAACGCCACCGTAGGCTTGCCAGCCCGAACGGTACGGCGCCGCCACGGGGCGGCCGCGCCTGGCCCGACGACCTGGGCCCATCGGCGCCGACTTCAACGCTGTCCCTTGCGCCGTCGACATGGCTCGATTAACAGCAAGCCTCACTACCTGCCATGCAACAATCAAACGACGACGAGCATCAGATGGTGTTCGCTTAGCGATTCATGGATCTAGTACGCCATGCGGGCCAAAAGGAGCCAGAAATCCGAGAAAACGTATTAAAAAAAAAAGCACCGGAAAAACAAGCAGAAAGCTCAAAGCTGTCCCCTGCTCTACGCCCACATGTCAACACCAGAAACATCCAGAAAAGATCGTGCGCCCCACTCTGCAGTGTAACAGAGGACTCCCAAAACGAATTTACGAAACAAACGCCTCAGCGGCGGAAACACACGCAGGGATGAACAGATCTACCAACCCCGCGCACGGCGGCGCAGATTCCTCCGCCGCCGCCGCCGCGACACGGCAGATTCACGAAGGAGCGCACGCACGGGCGGACGGACGCAGAATCAAACACCAACGGATCGAAATAAATAAAAACATGCCACCAACCACGCACGCACGCTACAGCCGAACCAAACCGCCAAGTTGCAATCCCGTCGGCTTTTTTTAGCGTCATCGCGGGTCCTGGCAAGCAGGGGGGTGCAGGGGGAGCGGGTACCTCTCTCTCTCCGTCTAGCCTGACGGGAACCGGTTGCTGCGGGCTCACGGCCGCGTTGCGGCTCCGACCTTTTCGCCGCCGCTGCCTTCGCGGCTCACGGCCCGGGGATCGGTGTGTCCTAGATTTTGGCTGCGGGCGCACCCCACGCTCGTCGTCCCGGGCGGCGGCGGGGAGGGGATCGGTGTTGTGGGTTGGTGGGAGCGGGACGCCGCCTCCGTCGCGGGGTGCCCTTCCTCCGGAGCGTCGCTCGCCTTCCTTGACCTCTCCTCCGGGGGCTAGTATAGGGCGTTGGGGAGCATTCGGCGCCCCTGCATTTATAAAGGGAGGGAGGTGGTGGTGGTGGCGAGCTCGCCCCTCGCCGCGCCTGCCTGTGCCTGCCAACCCACCAGCCCCGCTCTCCTCGTCTCGCGTCGCGTCCCCACGCGCGCAGACCCCACCGCCTATATTTTCGCCCCTGTTCTTCTCACAAATTGTGTTCCCCCTTTTGTTTTTCTTTATTTATAGATATTTTTATTTTAAGTGTTTTGCTGTTGTTGGTAGAGTAGTAGGTGATGGTATCTCTGCCATATTTCGTATGGGTCCCCGCCAGAATCATGATTCATGATAGTGGCCCGGCCCGTTGTACCCTTTGACTATAATGAAGCGTATAAAAAAGGAACTGTGTTAGCAAATCATACTCTTATGTATGTAATGATATGGCATTTATTCAAGATATCTTCTTTTAGGAACATATTTAGGACGTGCTCGGTTGTAGGTCAGAGCACAGCACCGCCACCGCCTAAGGTGTGGCGCCGATTTTGGCCGCCACACTTAAAATCAACTATGGAGTAGAAGAGTTGTGTCTATCATAATTATTTCACTAACTAAAATTCGACGTGGCATCCTATGGCGAGGAACCAAACACGCTCTTACTTTGACATAATCAGGCATAAAAACTAACTTAATAAATAAATTATATGTGTGCTAACGTATCCAATTAGTAATTTCTTTGCCTATCGATTGGTTGCTAGAACTCATACAGATGAATCATGCATTAAACAGCCACTCTAGAAAAATGAAATCTCAGTGCCGGTGTGTAAGATGTCTATACATCCATGCAAATGGTTAGATTTTTTTTTAGTTTGAGTAAAGTTCAATCTCTGTTCATTTCTCCTATAAACCCAAGATATAAGCCATTACCATTTCTCCACTTGCGATCCCTTTTGATTTAGCAAAACGTGCAACCTCTCTCACATTGAACATGAGAAAAAAAAGAAAAGGGGCATTTAATAATTAAAAAAAAGATGGAGGAAGAGCGATAAGAGGATCTCAAGCTTGTCATCTTTTAGCTAGCACTATTGAATCTTTATGTTTGACTAAGTTTGTAAAAGATCTTATCTATATCTTCATTTAAATTTATAGTTATATTTTTTATGAAAATATATCTCATAACTAATCCAAAAAATACTTATTACACATCAATCAATATATTTTTATTTATATTTAATTAAAATAAAAAATCTTTTACTTCTCAGGACACGAGTGTTTACATTTCTTTTGGACGGAGCAAGTACGTTAGAGTGAGGGAGGACGGGAGGTGCAATTCGGCAATTCCTTGTCTCCAAGGGATGCTTTCGAAATAATCTCTTTGACCAGAAAATACTATAAAATCAGAAGACGGTTACAATTTCGCACTCTTCTGTTTGCATTAGCAGCAGTGCGGGCCCCACGGCCAGATCAGACGGGACGGGGACGTGTGCTGTCCACAGCCCACGCTTGCGTAGTTTAGTTGAGGTCGTGTTTAGATCGCCGAATCCGGAAAAGCATGGTACAGAATCACTATAGTTTTCTATAGTGTTTTGTTTGTGTTCGGTAAAAATTATTCAAACTTTAACTAATTAGGTTTAAAATATTCGTCTCATAAAGTATAATAAAATTGTATAATTAGTTTTTAATTTTATTTATATTTAGTCCTTCATATATGTATCGGTATTTTAATGTGACGAGGAATAAGAATTCCATATGATCTCAATTCTAGATTTTAGAGTAGACCTAAACAAGGCCTCAGCAAACAACAGCCGCCGGTTCCATGTGGGGCCCTAGATCCGACGGCTGCGGTCCGGCCCCCGCGGCCCCGCGCCGCGGCCCGCTGCCGCCCGCCGCCGTCGATGCGGAGAGCCACAGCCGCTTTGGAGATCACCACGCCGCCCCTCGTTTGTCGCCCTTATCTTATTTTACGTAAATTGTTTACCATTATCTATACAGTGGAGTGGATGGATTTGGATTAATTAAACGGCCCTGTAAAATTGGGAGGCCTTGTTTTTATTTGACGCTAGTGGCCAACTCCGCCCCTCTCCCGCCAGAGAAAGAGGACAGGGCGGCAGGCCGCATGCACCGGATGCAAAAAGCGGGCGAGGGGCCTGTGCGGGGCCCACGTGTCGGGCAAGGTAGGTGCCTTCTGGGGAGAGCTTCTTCTGCACGTGTTCTGGTGAGCCCTGTAGATTCCAGATTCCTAGATACCTGACCAAAAATACTAAGCGCACATGGGAGCTCCAAGGCCTCAAAATTGTGCGGTTCTCCAGCTGAGCTAGCAACCTCCAATTTGTTATTTTCTTTTTGTCATTTAAGCTTTCATGCTATTTTTTTAAAAATAATACCAATTCTCATAGTATCATAAAACAAACATATATAGCACGCGTGTGGGGTTGACAGTTGATGCGTCAAGCCTGCTAAAGCAAGGTACAAGCAATATACTCCTTTTGCTCTGTTCATTAAAAAAATGTGACTAATACTCATATCACTACCAGTGCTCTTGTTTAGTCAAGTGGCAGCACATTGCTAGTATGTTCTACCTATCCTTATTTGCATCGTTTTAAAATTAACTCGAAAGAGAAGTCAACCAAACTATCTTATATTATTTTCAAATTGGGGAACATATTATAGCTTGATTTTTTTTTTGACAATGAGCTCTCTTGTGAGTTGTAGCCATTCGAAAGTCATGACGCATCCTATGAAAATAAACATGTTCCAAAAAAACACTACTATACTATTACTACTATACAAGTGCTTTGAAATGTCAAACATTTGCAGAAGTTGATCGAGTTCTGTGGATCGGTGATCTTTTGAAAGAGAGCATTTGCCAGATCGATGTGTTAGCAGATCCAAGGACTACTTTGCCGAAGAGGGTGCCCACTTGCTGATTTGTTGCTAATTCCATGCTTATATTTCTAAAATTCACAGTTTCCAAGGCAAATATGCCGCCAGCTTTCACGGCATGGCATCATCGTGTGCTGAACAGCAGACTACTCGATGTACTCCTCCTAACACAAAATTTTCCAGTTTACTACTGTACTCCGTACACATGAGCTCTACGAGTAGGATTACATGGTGACAGGAGGAATGCCCCACGAATGACGCTTCATAATAAAAAGTAAGAGATCCAAATATAGAGTGAACACTACCACATAATAAGGCAACTAGTATCGAATTATCATTATCAGTTGCTTTAGAACTGACACTACCACATAAACGGTCAGTGAAACTTCAGCTGTCACGGTTGGTTCATGGTTACGATGAGTATTAATGTCTATTTTGCACCAAAAAATATATATAGTAACTTTTTTATATGAGGTTGGATCAAGGTAAATTTGTTAGAATTCATCTAGCAAAAAATACTTCCACGATAGTGGTAGCAAAAAATACTTCCACGATAGTGGCAGTCGTACTGGTACTAAGCCTTGTTTAGTTCGTCAAATTGGCGCTGGAATTCCTGTAGCGAAATTTCTGTAGCATTTTGTTTGTATTTGATAAAAATTATCTAAACTTTAACTAATTAGGCTTAAAATGTTCGTCTCGCAAAGTACAACAAAAATATGCAATTAATTTTTGATTTCATCTACATTTAATACTCCATACATGTGCCGACATTTTAATGTGACGAGAAATAAGAATTCTATCTAATTATACAGTTTAGTTATTAATTATGAGACAAATCTTTTAAGCCTAGTTAGTCTATAATTGAACAATAATTATCAAATACAAATGAAAATACTACGATAAAAAAATTCTAACTTTTCACTATCTAAACACGGCCTAAACAAGGCCCTAGTTGGATTGGCACAGTATCAGTCTATGGGACTGTAGCAGTATATTTTACGCTGACGGAGTGGGCCTAACCCAACTTTTGAATTCCCAGTCATGTCCTGGGGACCAATCATTTGCACCTCTGCAAGTTGGCAAGGAAGAGATCTGCGAATGAGAACCTAGAAGACAAACTTGCCCCTACGGCCTACAGATGGAAGACCGGGAGAGGGCGAGAGGTTACGTGCTTATATAAGCGTCCGTGGTTATCACAATATCTTTTGTGGATATATCATGTTAATTTCGCAATATATACTCGCAGAGAAACAGAATTCTTTTCGAGGGGCAAATACAGGTGGGGCAGCACTGCCGACGAGATTCCCTGTTCTCTACCTGTCACGTCCCGTGATGTGCACGTGAGATGTGAGAGCCAAATTTGGTGTCAAACGTCGCCACGCGGCCAAATGGGATCAACATAAGTGGAGCATTTCCTGGAAATATATAAGCACACACCCATTATATTACCCGATGAACCCAGATCCCCACATTTTATACAGTATGTAGTTATATGCCTTGTTGGCTGATAGTTTTACGACTGATAAGCTGACTGATGTTCTTTGTTGTGAGAGAAAAACATTATACCACGACTGATATAATTCTAGCATATCTAGTTAAACTGTCTTCAATTGATCAAATTTATCAAAAAAATGAATGGCAAACAAGTATTGCCAAATTCCTTCTCAAATTCACTTTTAATACACTTTTCTAGTATCATAAATATTGATATTTTTATAAGCTTAATAATTTGTTAGATAATTTGACTAATGACAAAGCTATAATTGGAAAGAAAATTCGATGGACACCACTAGAATGCATCCTTTGCACTCTCTATGTCTGTAGTAGACGTGCTACCTTTATAAAAAAAGTTTGATGCAATGTGGGTTTGGATTAAGTCAAAACTATTTATAAATTTGACTAGGTTTATAAAAGATTAACATATGCTATAAAATATAGTTTAGGGTGAATCGTTAAACTAAATTATTTGGTTACATAAATATTTTTGGTTAAACTTAAGGTAGATTTATTTGGTATTATAAATATCTTCTAACTGTATAGTATTTTTTAATATTTTATGAAAACATGGTAACTATTTTTAATAGTTGGAACTTTTTTGGGAGGAGTATTTATTATCTTCATGGAGCTAAAAAAATCATAAAATTTGAGATATATCAATTTGATGATAGTGTTCTTTTTACATAGTGACAATTTGAATGCTATAGCGTCAAACATTTGTGACGTGGGAGTACACTTTTATTTATAATAATGTATAATAAATATCATGACATTAAGCATGAAATATACTTTCATGTTAAACTTATTTGGAGATACAAATATTGATAATTTTTTACATTTTTAGAAAAGTTTGACTTTCCAAGAGCAAGATTGCATTTTTCTCAAGGAAAGGGGGCCGGGTGGGGGTAGTTAAATTTGAGATACAGTCATACTGTATTAACTCTCTGTAGGAAATTTAAAATTATAATTCTTTGGAAGTTGTATTATTATTAGTTTGATGGAGCCCAAACATCCAACTGATCCACACCAATCCAACCACACAAAGCTTTCTCAATGAAAGCGCTTCCATCTCATTTTGGTTCAGCAAAAACAGAACCTGGATGTGTTTGCTTTTGTAATAAAAAGCAGGGGAAACCTTTTATCTAAAAAAATAAATTAAAACAGACAGACGGAGTAATTTCAACTTATTAATCTGTTGTCGCCTTCTGCTACTAATGTTTTGCCACCAAACTACTCTACGTAAGGTTGGACAAAGAAAGGTTTTGTTTCTATCATTACAATTTACAACAACTCAGCTTACCTAGCTGCCTCAATCAAATGTTAGGTGACTTCCAACTCACAAGCTATGGAATCCACTGGTCCACTCAGATAGAAGATAGGAATCACACCTACCACCGAGGAACACAAGAAACCATAAGACCACAGCTAGCTCTGGCTCTTCTCTTTTGTGAACTCCGAAATTGCCATTGGATACATAAAACTTCTTGGATTTTTTATATGGAGCAAACAAATACAAGATCCAACCTGCAATAATGTGCCTGAGAAGCTCAATTTAGCCATAAACAAACAAAACTTCAGTCTGGGATTTTTTTTTCAAAGAGAATGGTTTTTTTAAATCTAATCTGGTTGGTAAACCATTGATTAATGTGCACACGCCGCACCAACCACAATGTCAAAATCGTTGTACTCCTGGTTGCTAGTTTGTCGCTTTTATTCGAGGTTTTTTTTATAAGTATATATGTATTAAGTATGGAAAATAGTACAGTACAAATACAAATACACCGTGTAAGGATACGCAGGACAACTGTCCAAACTATTTGAGAAAAAAGACCTCCACAAATCTAGAAATTACACGTAGGTCCTTTTTCCCATTGAAGTCGGTATCCAGCACCGACCGACACCGACAGGATCCGCCGAAGCTCGCCCTAGCTGCCAAAACTGGAGCACCTGCAGCCAGAGGAAGCCGCCGGCGTGGAGGTGGACTGCAGCAGACGCTCAATCTCACGGTGGCGAAGAATTCTTTGAGCGTCCGTCCGTCAGGCTCACTGTTTAGCTTGAATCGACGATGGCGGCGCCGTCAAATCCATCATCGTGGTGGAGCCGTGTCCGCTCCTCCATGGACCAAAGCTCGCCGACGACCTATGCCGCCAGCAGAGACCTCGATCCAGCATGCTCCATCTTGCCTCCATGCCCTCAGTCGCCTCTGCATCCTTGACCAACAACGCAGCACAAGCACCACCGCTCCGCCTCGACGACGAAGCTGCGGCCGCTACAGACTCCTAGAATCCCAAGCTCGTCGATGGTGTTGGAGAGGAACACAGCCGAGACGGAGAAGAGCTGGGCACCTTATTCCATGGCTTCGTCGTCGTCGCCCCCTCGCCGCCGCCGCCGGAACACACCACGTAGACACCCTAGGACCTAACCTACGCCGCCGGACAGACAGCCGCCGGTCCCCCACACCTCCGAGGCCCTGAGGGCCGCCGGAGGCAAAGGGGAACGGACACCTCGCCGGCGAAAGGACGAGATCGCCCCCCTGGTCGCCCTCTCTCACTGTGGCCCTTTTTATTCGAGGTTTTAATTAGCTAAGACAAAGCCACCTGCCTCCCATGTTCCGTAGACAGGCCATTGTGCGTGGCGTGTGGGAATATGGAGCTAAGCAAGATACCATGTCGTCATCTTCCATCAGCAATCTAGAATCTCCATGTTGAGTGAACACTGCACTCAATGGAGTCGATTAACATCAAATTTGACTGGATTTATACTCTTAAGTTCTTTTGCTTCTCACATTAATTTTGTCTTAAGTCAAACATTTGTATCTTTGATCATCCATCTCAAAAAAAAGGTTCATTGCTTAATAAGATAGTAATGTTTTACTTAGGATTTCTTATAATTTCACGGTAGAAATACTTTCGAGTATATGATTCATATACTGTTAAATTGTAAGGAATAGTAATATTTAACTTAAGTTAAAGATAATGTGGCATAAAAAAATAGAGAGAGTATTATGTTGTATCTCTAAATTATTTTTATACAAAGATATATAGTGTGATTAATCTATGATATTTATTTAATATATCATATATCTCTACTTTTTGTACAGCTTTGTTAAAGTTAAGATTTCTTGGTTTCTCAAACTATGAGATGTGCTCATTTGCACTTAATTAGAACAAAGGGATTATATCTATATCTATCTAATTAAAAGCCATAAATTTCTGTCTTCTGCCTCTCATTTTCTATCTCGTCTTTATATCCTGCACTCTTCTTCAATCTCCCGGTCTATCCTGCCTCACTCTTAACCTAGCGAGGTAGACAATATTAATTCTCCTCCAATATGACATCAGTTATGACCTAGCTGGAGCCATAAAATTTTTATGATACGACACCACTTATGTTGTGACCTAGCTGAGGCCGTGTTTATAGCTCAACAGAGCTTGCCTTCCCCATTTCTCAAGCTAACATCAGGAGAATACGATAGCCACTCATGTAAGATGAGTCAACCTCAGGTAAAATTTTCGTCTAGGATTAATCATTTATTATGGATCCTAAAATTTATTTGATTTAACTAAAACGAAGTTAGGTGAAACCCAATCAAACTTCAACGAAGATGTGTTTGCTTGGCTCAAATCTATATATGTATCCATAACTTGGAGGGAAGAGAATGAAAACATTGTAACTTTTGATTAAAAGAACATTACAAATCTTTGACGACCGAGATAGTGAGATATTATGAATGATAACATTTGGCACTTCCTGTGGGAGTGGGACAACATATATCATATTTGCCCACATGCCACGGCACGGTATAAATGCATTATTTTTTTGGAGCAATATGGTAGACTTTATTCATTCAAGATAGTTATATGATTCATCAACGAGTCTAAAATAAAACTATGGGGCTCATCAACCCAAATACATTTTCTTATATTGTCAAGTTCTTCTAGCTAGATTGTGAACCACTTGATTTGTCTCCCTACTACATCGTTCAATCGATACATCTTAAATACCACTCTATATGATATTACAATCATCATTTATTACAGCTTCTGAATTCACTGAGAAGCCTCCATCCTCCATAATTTGTATGCAAACATGATCTCTCTCTAAGAACTAAAAGTTGTAGATTGTCACAACAAAGATAACCCTCGGCCTTGGGGGCTGGGGGATACGTAGGAAATTAAAGGGAAAGCACAAGACTATGAGCAAGACCATCTCGTCATCGTCAAGCATATGGTCCGTCCTCGCGCCCATGTTGGTGTTGGACGCCAACCCTACGGTCGGCCGATCGGTAAGTGCAAAGACAGCAACGCAACGAGAAAACGCCTCCTCTCCTCCCATGCACCCCCACAAAAAGCCAAAAGCGGTGCACAGATGCCCCCATTAGTCTGCTCTGTTTAGATGCCCATTTTTCCCCTTTGATGAAATTGCTGCCTCTTTGGACTCGATTGCCATTCATGTGTTTCAGGCCCGGGAGCGATTCCGGACACCATCAGCGCAGGAGGAAAAAAAGCCTAGCCAGCAAAGCTATCGAGCGCTCCCCGCCGGCCACCTAATAACGTGGATCAATTTAGTAGTCGTCGCATCATTGTAATGGCCACAGATCGAATCGGCATGATGGAGGCAGTAAGATCTCGCACCGGTACTTTAATTTGTTCTTATTCAGCCCAATCCCTCCTTGGCTTGCAAGTCTGGATCTCTCCTTTCGATCTTGGAAAATGGTTTTAATATCTGTGTATAAAATATGCCCCGATCGATCCTCTCGCATCTGGTCTTCGCGTGCTTGTTGAGTTGAGCCCATGTGCTTCGACGTTGATGTCCTAGCGACCCACTTGACGTCTTGGAATTTCTTCGTGCTCTGCTCTCTCCAGGAACCTGGATGACTGTGTTCTGAAAGAGATCGCCAGATTTGTGTCCGGGACAGAAAATTCACGAAGAAATGCACCCTCTGGCTTGTTCCTTGCACTGAAGAAGATATTTTTATTCGGTCCTGCACTTGTCATTGCGGTAGCAAGGTTCCAAACGGACGTGAGACACTGTTGCCTGTGTTTGATGTGTACTTGTAATGTTGATTGGTCAAATATGGTTCGGTAGGATGGGTTTATCGGCCACTGAGGAAGAAGCACTCTGCACCTGTGTTGCTACTTTTTTGTTGTCAAACTTGGGATAAGTGGACCTGTCGACAGTGAGATTCGCGACTGGGATGTGCAGCAGTACTGCACTACTATAGATAACTCGTTGCTTGTATCACCGTGGGTGAAGCGAGGCGAGATTGCATTTGCAGCAACCCGATCAGTCAATCATGGCTTTTCATGCAACAAAGGAACGTACCAATGTACCATGGCCCGAAGCCTGATCTCGTTCCTGTGCCGACCACTGACTAGCAAGCATGAAAGAAGCTTGAGCTGAGTGAGTTCATCAGCAGCTACCTTTCGGTTACTGACGGCAAGAGAGCCAGCTTTGCAGCACATCAATTGGGAAACTGGAAATTCTAAGTTTGTACTCCGTATTTAATTGATTGAAGATGCACTAGCTTCTTACGTTTGTACTAGTACTCCACAAGCCGTTGCTTTCGTTCGTGTTTTCTTCTTCCCAAGAAGGAGAGAGGAAGTAAAATCATGCGGCGGCAAGTCACGCAGTTGAGAGTCGTGTTTCTCTTTTTCCCATGCCTTGATCTACGGGAATTCTTGGTGACCCTGAATGAAGAGAAAGACTCCAAATCCGATGCAATCACCATAGGAGTAGGCCGATATGGAGGAACGGCACGTTGTCGCTCTCGAGCGCCAAGCAAGGCGTGCTGCAGAGCACAGAGGCAAAGTCGTGGCAGTAGCTGCAGAAAGTCATACATGTGAGGCTGCCAAAACCATGTAGCCGCAACCAGCTGATAGCTAGAGTTTGAGTTTTCTTTCATGGATAAAAACACCGGCGTTTTTTTTTTCCTTGCTGTTATAAGAAAGTTGTAGTCAGACAAAAGAAACTTCCAGAAAACAATTTAACCTTTCTCCAGGAGGAAGCCCAGAAGATTTTCGCTGCGCCAATCAGCAGTTAAAGCCAACCATCAATTTTTGTTTATCAGGATCTAATGTTAAAGCGAGAGATTCTTTCATTGTCTATTTTGTGGCTCAGGTCATCCCTTGGAGGCTACCAAGGTCCAACCAGCAGCAAGCAGGCACGCACGCAGGCAGAGGGCAACTAATCTGTTGCTTGCAATTATTAACAAAGCAACATTCTTTCCAATGATGACCCAGCATGCAGCTTGACTTGCCAATGATCTAATTGTTGCACCACAGATTCGTGTACCAAGTGGAAGGCGAAAAAATAAAAAGAAATATAGGAGGCGAAAAGAAACGAGCAGCGGCTGGTTAAGCCGTGACGAGATCATGCCGTGCAGTGCTCCATGCATGTCTGCTGTGTCCCCCCATTAAAGTAGCAAATGGCAACTCAGACTTGGCATGCCATATGTATCTTTTCAGTCGTGTATTTGTACTATAATAAAAAGTAGAAGGAACAAAGCAGCAAGTTGTCCATGTTCTAGCTATTCATTCACAATGCTTGACTGATTGATTATTCCTTCGCGGCTTCGGATTGCCCCGTCCGTCTAGAACCGCAAGAGCTCAGCTGACACCGGAAACTCGAAGCAGAACGGCAATCAGGGCTCGGAATCCGCCAACGATCCGATCGGCCGGCGTACAAACCTGCAAACCTGCTGCGAGTTTCCGGTGCCAGCTGAGAGTGGCCCCCGCGCCAACGACTTCCCGTGGCCGTGCATACAGCCTCACAGCAGTCACAACTCACATGCCACTGAGCATAACTGCATAGTACTGTAGGAAATCCAAATCGGTGTTGGCTAGCTAAAGCTATGTCCTAGAGTAGTGCGTTGTTTTCCAAGCTGGGCTGGTCAAAGGGCGGAGCCGTGCATGCATATAGTAACTTCCAACGCCGGCCGTTTTTCGCTTTATCCGTCTCGCCCGTCGCCGTCGGCTCGCCTCATATGCACGGCCACACGGGACGGGACGGATCGTCGTGGCGTCGCATAAAAATTTGCTCCCGAGCGGCGTCGTTTCGCCCGCGCCGCGGCTAGTCGTCGCCTCGCCTTGTTGGGTAGGGCGCGCCGGCGCGGGCGACGAGGCGGGCGGGGCGCGGCGCGGCTTTTGCCTTTGGATTTTTCGCCCGGTGTCGCGTGGTCAGCAGCAGGCTAGCGCGCGTGGGATCGGAGCGGCACGCAGGAGAGGACACACCGTTTCTCCGTGTGCTGCAGCCACGAATCGGTGTGCCCAAAACAGAGGCACCAACGCACGGTTCGGAGAAAGCATTGGGCTTGCTTGCACGCGCGGCATGCAACGACTTTTGTCTCTGTGCTGTGACGCCACCTGTGGTTGACTGGCACGGCAGTTTTTCCCCGTGCCCAACAGAGGACGGTGCCATATGTGCGAGTATGGTTTTATCAGAGCAACTCTAATAGTTTTATAAATAAGTTTGGTATTTTTATTTTTTTATTAAAACTCTAAAAATCTCTTATCCAACAGGTTGTGCATCGATGTAGGTGTTTGATTTGAACAAAAAGATCACGGTGTCAGGTTGCCAGTAGAAAAGGCCAATGGAACGTCGATGATCCATGGCAGAAAACACGGGGAAATAATTCATGGGTCCATAATTTTTGTTTTTGTCAAGTGAATAATGGGGAACTGTTGGAGATTGACACTTTTCACCTTTGTCATATTCACTTAGGAGTTGGCAAACTCTATGTTTTGCCAAATAAAAAATACAACTCATGGCTCGCCTCACGCTAATGATTTTGTCCTCCACCGACGACTGCATGCCGTGTCAAAGCAGAATTCTAATTGTGCCTGTTTAAATTTCACTAAATAAATAGACAAAGATGCGTACACATACGCATGAATTCTAGAGGGCCGGGTGCCAATGAGTACATAGTATTTGGCTAACCCTCTACAAGTTGACTTGGTTCGGAAGAAAAGTTCACCACACTTTGCGTGGATAAAATGGTGGGCCAATACAAGCGACCAAGACTTGGATGATGCTGACATTTCCAAGGCGAGGGCTACTAGTGGAATACTTGTTTCCGGTTTCCCTTGCCTATTGGAGCTCTGGCCGGTCCAATCAACCGGGTGCCTCTCTTCATCTTTCAATTCGAGTGTCCATTTCAGAGAGGTCGATCTATATACTCACCACTCCATTATCAAGGTGTCGGGAGGTCCCAACGACCTGGTTATATATGCGGAAAACGAATCAAGCTTCAGTGTGGCAACCACACACCCACAAAAGAGACCAACCATGTGACCTGCCTTCGCCTATGCTCCAGTACCAGCTTTCCCTCAAAGCAGCACCACGTCTCTCGTAGCCTCTGATGTTGCAGTTCTGGGCCTTGTTTAGATTCTAAAATTAGGGCTAAAATTTTTGTAGCGAAATTCCTGTAGCATTTCGTTTGTATTTGGTAAAAAATTATCTAAACTTTGACTAATTAAGTTTAAAATGTTCGTCTCGCAAAGTACAACAAAACTATATAATTAGTTTTTGATTTCATCTACATTTAGTACTCCATGCATATGCCGGCATTTTGATATGACGGAGAATAGGAATTCTGCATAGTGAATTTGATGGCCAAATCGGTGGAACTAAGGCCGTGTTTAGTTCGCTGCCGAATCAGCAGTTTGTACAGGAGCCGGTCACATCAGCGCACTGTAGTATTTTATTTGTATTTGATAAAAATTGCTCAAAATTTAACTAATTAGGCTTAAAATGTTCATCTCGCAAAGTACAACCAAATTGTGCAACTAGTTTTAGTTTTATCTACATTTAGTACTCAATGCATGTGCTGGTATTTTAATACGATAAAAAATAAGAATTCTACGTGGTGCCAATTCTAAATTCTCAAGGCAAATTATGGGAACTAATCGAAGCCTAAATAAGGCCCTGATCGACGCCCACACACCTACCTGCGAGTTGACCAATCATCCTTCACGTACGACACGCCGCCGGAGCATCGGAACGAAAAGGCACGGAGGACGTAAAAGATCTGTTTCCCTGTCACGTCCCGGGACGGACACCGTCACTGTGCTTATCAGATAAGTTCCTGTTCCTGAACTCTGATGCCTGGTTGCTGACAGTCGAAGCACATCTCGTACTGGTGCATAACAATTTTACTCCTCGATCGAAAGAAGGGAGAGCATCTCTTACACGTTCCAGTGCACATCTTTCGCGAATTCGATGGTGCTGGTGGCCGGCAAATGGAGGCAACGTGATCTCCCTCCAGATAGAGACATTTAACTAGAGTGTGTACTCCTACTATAAGAAATGAAAGATACTGCTGTTGCGTGTAAAAAAAAAAAAAGGCTGATCCTTTCTGCTCCACGTCACCGTCGTTGAGATCGGAGAACGACACTTGGTTAAAGTTTACGGGGCAAAAATCAAAAGTTTATTCCTACCTCGAGGCAGAACAAGTGGCGTTTCGCTTCGAGGCTCTCTCTCTCACTCTCAGCCAGACCCAGACAGGCAGCCTCTTTTGTTTACCCCGTCCCAAGTCAAAAGCTCCTGGTTGGGGACGGCCACTGCCTAGCTAAGCTCACTCCGGTGGAAAAGAATTAAAAGAAGGGACGTCGCGACCTGGCAACGCCAACGCATTGTTCCGCCACCAGTTTGCAGCGCCCATGGGAAACCCGATCACTCCGTTTCCGTCGCCATCTCGTTGCATACTTGCATGCATCATTGATTCATTGCCATGGCCCTCCTTTCCGCGCATCAAAGCCGGTAAACTAACCACGGGTACGGGTAACGTCAAGCGTGAGAGGAGAGAGCTCGGGGCAGAACGCAGGAGGCCATGCTTGATCGTGATCGTCGGAGGATCGAGGCGCGGCCGCTGCGGCGACTGGAGGGCTCCGCGACCCATTCCGACGCCCAAGGGCCGCCCGCCGCGCACGTCCCCTTCGCGCGCGGACCGATGCGTTGCGTTGCGTTGCGCCGTGTCCTCTTCGGCTATTCCGGCTGCCCGCGGCGATGCCGAGGCCTAGTCGACTAGTCGTCCTGTCCTGTTGTCCTACCCTATCGCTCGCGTCCGCTGCTGGCAGCCGCGTCCCATTAGAAAACGAAGTTGGCTCCTGTCATGGTGGCGCCTTGCCATCTTGCCACGGCGCGCTATTTGGTAAGCAAGCACCTGATGGAAAATCTAGTACCGAGCATTGGACGGTTGGCGTGACATAGCCACCTTTTGTCTACTTGTTATCCTTACTTATCCACAACCACAAGACGGATCGAGGGAGCGGATGTTTCTGTGGCTGTAGCTGTATAAGAAATAATATACAAACATACTATGGATTTAATTATTATTATATATATCTTCAACTTTAACCATTTCCTAGTGCCTTCGGTTTGTAAAGACGACATTGCGATGATTACGGATTTTTAAAGTTTGATTCTGTTTATTACGGATGAGTTCGCGTCGGTTTTTTTAAAAAAGCTGCTGCGAGTTTGTTTGCAACCATGCTACTGGGGAAGTGGAGTTTTCGTCCTCGCCCAGGTCACTATTCCTTCTTTTTTTTTTGTGTTGAGAAACCCAGGTCACCAGATTTTTTTTTTTGAGAAATACCCAGGTCACCAGATGAATGAAACTGCTCCCAATCTCCGAAATTTAGGCTATGGATTTGTTATATAGGCCCCAAGTACAAGACATTGGCCCAGTTTGGCCTGCCATCACCTGGCCTGCAGGCAAGAAACCGGCCCATGGTTATCGTCGCCGCGTTCAGCGTTCGGACCGTCCTCGTCTCCATACGCTCCCATCGCCCTTGTCTCGTCCTGACTCCTTTCTGGTACAGCGAAATCGAAATCGAAATCCCCCAAAACCCTAGCTACCCGGCGCAACTCCTCCCCCTTCAATCCCGCCTCTGCGCGGCGCTGCGCGACACCCGGCCCCTCCGCTACGAAGCACCGGAGGCGGGTGTAGCCTAGCGGGCGGGGGCCATGGCGTCAACGGTGCTGGAGGCGACGCGGGCGGCCCATGAGGACCTGGAGAGGCTGGAGCGGCTCGCCGTACGCGAGCTGCAACGGGAGCCCGCTAACCCGCGCGACCGCCTCTTCCAGTCCCACCGCGTCCGCCACATGCTCGACCTCGTCGTTTCCACCTCCGACAAGCTCGTACGTCCCCTCCTTCTCTTTCTGAGGCTTCACAGCTCCGTTCACTTCAGTGATTTGCTTTGCTTAGCTGGGCTAAGTATCAGGTTTGGACATGATTTTCTTAGGGTTGGCTTCTGATAGTATGAGGAATTGCAGATCCTGCCTTTTTCCTCGCAAACTATTATTTATTATTTATTGCTTATACATTTCGATCTGTGTAGATGGATTTTGGATTTTGTGCTCTTATTTTTTGGTGGCACAACCTGATTAGTGCTGCTTCACTGTACCGTTCTGCCCCCTCTTTTCTCTTTTGTTCTGAGTGAGGAAATGCCCTTCAGAAATTGAGATTTTGCTGTCCAGTGACGATCTCACTTTTACTAATGTTGCTTGTGACTTGTTTAGGTGGAAATCTATGAGGACAAGGACAATGCTAGGAAGGATGAGATAAACACTCACCTTACTGCGCCCACACAAAGTGCACTGTTTAGCAAGTACTATGAAAGGCTCAAAGAGGTATATACATAACCTTGCTTAGCTACTTGTCTGATTTTGACAAAAGTCAAATAGATGCCAGTACTCACTACTCTGCACCAAAGTTCATGATGCTGCATATTATGTTTTTCTTTTGATAAGAGTCTCCTTTGCTTTTAGGGCGTACCCAGTGCCGTAGGCTCCCGCACTGCGGGGTCTGGGGAAAGCAATAATTTACGGTACAAACCATCTTGGCCGGAGATACCAGCTTGCAAACACAAATAAAAGCAAACCAGAAAGAATTGCCCTGTTACAATGCCATTAGAGAGGCCAATGCACACGCCATTTCTGAGCCCTTCTTTTTTGAAACTGTTGTGCCCAGTAATTTACCATAGAAGAATTGATAATTTTCATGGGCAGTTTTCATTTCCAAAGTTCTTTTTCATATTGTCACTGACCCCTCCATCAGTTAAAAGTCTGTATAGAGATTTGGCATTGAACTGCAGCCATCAAATCCACCCATGGATTGTAGCGAGATGAGGATACAATTGAATTGAAATTTATACCGTAACAATCTTCAGTTCAGTATTCAGCCACAGTAGCATTTGGTTCTTCACAAATCCTACGTAACTCAGGATATTTGGTTTTTAAATGGCCAATCCACATGTCATTCCAGAAAAGAAAATCTTCCTGCTATTGCGTGCTCTGCAAATAGCTTCATATTTGAACAGATATGTAAAACTTATGTAGGCCCTTATGTTTGTAAATAGCTCCACATTTGAACAGATGTCTAAACTTATGCACATAGAATTGCCCTTATGTATTTGGTTTGAAGAATTCTGAACCAAGTACCATTTGAGCCTCGCATGTATTTCCAAATCCTTTTTACAAGCGAACATTGATTCATAATCTTGGTCTCAATCATCCCAAGACCACCTTGGTCCTTGTGTCTGACTACCATTTCCAACTTAGCATATGATATACTATTGGATTTATCTTGTGCACTTTGCTAGAAGATTTTTGACCTGACAGAGTTGTAACTTCATCATATATTCTTATTATGAACTCTGCTAATTGTAAAATCACATTGTATATACAGGCATATGTTAACCTTCCCAAGATTAATGTTTTACCCTTCCATGGGTCTAGTCTCAGCATCTTATTGTAAATATCTGAAAATGCATTAAACCCCATAAAATGTTAATAAGAAACAGGTAGATGCATATTATGTATCAATAGAAGAATATGATATTTTTTTAATGGTGGTGCCCTTTTTGTAACCAAATGACTCATGTGAATACCCAAAAAGTAGACAAGTTGAAACCAGAATGATTTGACAGCAACCAAGATTCCACACATCTAATTAAAAACATTTTTTTTGTGGTGTATGTGTTGTATGTGTGGGGGTGGGGGGCGGGGGGGTGGGGTGGGGTGGGGGTTTGTGGGGGGGAGTAGTCCTTTGCTGTCCCAAAGTAAGCCTTGGAAATTTGAACTGATCATATCAGACATTGGGTCGGTTTCCCTATTATTTTGAGATTTGCTCCATGTTGATCCTTTACATGCATCCTTTTTGGGGTCCCATTGGCCCTTCTTTGAAGAAGTTGTGCTAGCAAAAAAATATCCATTTATCGGCAAATCTCTAGTCTTTGTTAGTTTTTGTGAATTTTTCCTTAAGTATATTTTTTTGCATGCTTACAGATCCGTGACTATCATCGGCGGAACCCATCTGCCCGTTTTGTTAGTACAACTGATGACTTTGAAGAGCTTCTAAAGGAGGAACCAGTTATTGAATTCACTGGCGAGGTATTGTGACCTTTTTTTTGTTGCTTGTAACTCTGCTCGATATTTTGTGTTCCTTTTTATCATGAACCATATGACGTTTGAACTTAATAACTTGTTAATTACATGCATTTTCTTAGTAACTTGTTACTTGCATGCATTTTTCCTGATGGTTGATACTTATATGCCCATGACTATACTTATATGCCTGTGACTATTCAAGCCTTTAAAATTATTGCAGTTTACCTGGATGCAGCCTTTTGCAATTGTTTGTGCCATGTTATTGTGTTTGTTTTAACCTGTACAAGTTACATTGCTCATCAGTAGGGTTCTGCTAAAAACCTTTTAGAGTCCGTCAGTACCCTTCCTTTTCCTTTCACTACAGTAGTCTTGAAGCTGAGGGTATCTCCGTTGTGATACGTGTACTTTAATTTCTGCAGGATTGTTTGATTCCTCTTGTGGGATCTTGGTGGTGTCGATGGTAATATTTAGGCAATGATTGAAACTGTGATGGAGAATGATCAATAACTTGACAATCATTCAATGATCTTTTCCTTTTGTTATTTTCGCCGCTGTGTGGTCCTTCTTCTAGATCATGTTGCATATTCACTACATTTTTTTCTGTTAATATTCTACTATTCTCACAATAATTTTAATTAGGTTTGCTAATGACCTGATTCTGCATTTTGATAGGAAACTTTTGGCCGTTACCTTGACTTGCATGAGCTTTATAACGAGTTCATAAATTCCAAGTTTGGAACGCCGATGGAATACTCGGCTTATGTTGGCTGTTTCTCCGAGACGGACAAGATCTCACAGAGTCATAAAGCTACCAGGTATGTCATGCATTTTCACTAAGGTCTGAAACATATGATCTCCTGGCATGGGCTAGTATGGCTCTGCCATATCCACCTTGAATCCCCTTTTTCTTTTGTGATGATAGTGGTAGCATGTGGTCAGGGACACTGCAGGGAAATTACCTACCGTAGGTTAGTAGGATCAACATGTTCAAGTCTATATGTACCATAGTTACTCAGTTGTTTAGTGTTTAACTTGTCTAGCATTCATTTCATATGGTTCATAGGGGGAAAAACCTAAATAGTGGTATAGGGCAATGCATATCCAAGTACATATGTATGATAGTTGCTCAGTTTTTTTACCTGTCTAACATTCATTTCATATGTTGGTGGACTTATATGTCAATTGTAATGCTGAATATTGTTGATATCTTTCAATCTGTTTAATTGACAGACAATACAGAGAATACTTGGAACACATTTTGGAATATCTGACATCATTTCTGTATCGCACAGAGCCACTGCAAGACATTGATAAGATCTTTTTAAAGGTTAGTCTTATTTAACCTTTTTTCTATATTAATATCCCTTTGTGTTCCACATGCTTATGTGATTAACTGATTATGCGGTGTTTTACTTCGGATTATGCTCTGCTTCGTAGCGTTTTTAACTATGAGTCACTCCTTTATATTCATTTATGAGCTGCTAGTAGTGGTTTGACAGTAATTTGTTCAATAGCATAGAGCATATTTATGATTGAATACTTATAACCAACATCCTAATGTCATACATTTGTACAGCTGGAGAGTGAATTCGAGGAACGATGGGCCAATGGAGAAATACCTGGATGGGGAAATAAAGGCACAGAAAAAGAGTCTGAAATAGATCTTGATTACTACAGCACAGTTGAAGAACTTGTTGAGCTTGGCCCAGAAAAATTAAAACAGGTTGGATCTTAAAACATTACGCTGTTACCAAGCATTATTTTCTTGTCTGGTATTGTCGACTGTACATCCGTTCCTTGTCTGATGAGTTCTGTTGGTTCATTTACTCCCATTTAGGCTTTAGCTGCTCGAGGTTTGAAGAGTGGTGGTACTGTTCAACAGCGTGCTGATCGGCTTTTCTTGCTGAAGGTGATATTAAAGGGGCTAGTGCCACCTTTTTTGTTTCCTTTTTACCATTTCTTTTGAACTTACTGTTTATTATGTTTTGCAGCTTACACCATTGGAGCAACTCGATAGGAAACATTTTGCCAAAGTTCCACATACTAAAGATGGCTCAGACACAACTTCTAATGGCAACACTCTTAACTATGATAAGAAGAAAGAAATTGCATTGATGGAAGTAAAGATGAAGCGTATTTGTGAGCTGCTAGATGAGGTCTGCTCTTTACTACTCCCTGTGTTTATGCATGATTCACTCATACAAATGCACTAGCATGTGCAGTCGATCCTTTTTGTGATTACTTAATTCCTTGTATAAGTTAATCCTATGAAGATGAAACCTGTTTACTTTGAAGAGGTTTCTTCATTTCCATCTTAGGCTAGTCTATTCAAATGGAATATGGACTTCTTTGGCTAGACCATCCCGTCTGTCTAGATTGAGTTGGTCTTTAGAAATCTGGGATCATTTTTTGTTTTGGGTGTGTAGCTTGCTGGCATTACACTATTCCTCAAATTGTAATTTTAGGCATGCAGGGAGTTACTACTAAGATATGATTGTAGACTTGTTCTGAAATAGTTTATGTGATATGTGAGTGCTTTCTTCGTTACTCTATTCATATGATATGTGGTTGCTTTCTTTTGTGTATCCTATATGTGTGAATTCTCTATCACATTTTGTTTGCATGGAAAGCTCCATTTATATTACCACGACATAAAACATGCTTTGGAATCCTTTTATAAAAAAACGATGATTAGTGCATCGCCTCTTGCTTTTTTCCTAATAAGTTAATACTGTGTTGTCTGTGCATGTACTGGTCACCAATGTAATCACATGCCAGTTTTAATATGGTAGATATGTATATTTTTGTTTGCAAACCCAAACACAAACTTATGAGGACTGTGCTACAATTCCATTCGAGAATGATCCACTTGTTACTACTAACCTTCCTTTTTGGAAGGGCTACTAGTGTTCGTTACATATTTTTATGTCTATATATTGAAATTAACTTGACATATCTTTGGCGCTTTATAATGCTTCTGTAGGCCTTTGTAAGGACGAAGGAAAATGCGGAGAAGAAGCTTACTTTGACGTATGAAGAGATGGA
>CM041634.1:40339162-40365252 GCA_023333625.1 Bothriochloa decipiens
GTTTCCAAGTCGTTTACTATGTATATTTCATGGTGATTTGCTGATTACTTGTGTCACATTTAGCTCTAATAACTGATTAGACCGCATACCATGACAAGTCCAATGTAAACTCTTAGTGGGCACTGGTAGTAGCTTGTAAAGGTGAGCGAATGTTTTCATTTAGGAACTTAGAATGCAGTTCTTGGCATGTTTGCTTCAAATTACTTGTATGATTTATACGACTTGGCCGAAGATAGTATTTTTCTTTCATGTAAGTAAACTACTTAGTTTTTCAACAAGTGGCTTATATATATATGTGTATATGTTTTTTTCCCCTTCTATAGGAAGAGGTACAAGCTGACACTGAGAGTGACGATGAAGAGCAACAAATCTACAATCCTCTCAAGTTGCCAATGGGTTGGGATGGCAAACCTATCCCCTATTGGCTTTACAAGCTACATGGCCTTGGCCAGGTAACTAGTTGTCATATTTGGGAGTTGGGAGTATATTTTCTAGTAGCTTGTTCCCTCTAGTCATAATCAGTGAGATGGTGCGTACCATCAATGCTTTCACTCATGCTACAATTTGACACCCATTAAGATGTCAGTCATTTATGAACTGATCAGTCATCACTTCAAATCTATGACACAATGAAATTCTCATTTCCTATATAAATTTGCTAGCCATCCTTGTTCAGTGACAACACTTCTGCAAGGTAATAATGATTTTGCAGTATAGGATGAATATGAAGTCTTCTATTATGTTTTCTTCTGTGTTAACATTTGATAGTAACCTCTGGACTTCAATTTGTATAAGCATTACTGAGGTGGTTGTTTCCTCCTCACCCAGTCTAGAGCACTAAAAGATTCTGTTTCTGCATAAATTGTATGCAGTATGCCAATTTAGAAATGTAATCCATCTGACTGATGTGTTTATGTGATCACATGTTCACGTTTGTTAGTGCATTTTCCCTCTTCTGGAACTGCTTTGAACCGTAACATCAAGGCACCGTTTGCTTTTTATGCTTAGGCATAATCTCCATCAAATATGGTGTCTTATATTCTGATGCATTTTAAACTGTTATGATTTGTTCAGGAATTCAACTGTGAGATATGTGGAAACCAAAGCTATTGGGGGCGAAGGGCATATGAGCGTCATTTCAAGGAATGGCGTCATCAGCATGGGATGCGATGCCTTGGCATTCCCAATACTAAGAATTTCAATGAAATTACATCCATCGATGTATGCCATCTCTTGTTTTGTTGATATTATTTTCTTTGCATGGTATACTTATTGATACTGCATTGTTTATTCTCCAAGTAATGAATAGTTGTGCCTTTTAGTTTTTACTTGCCCTTGGTTTTCCACTTTTCCTTGTCCTTTTTATTCTGTTCCCTTGTATATGAAACATAATGCAAATGAATGCATGCCTGCCATATTCTGACATTGGCCGTTTTATCACATGTGGTTTAACATTTTTTTTTTAATATTTCTCCTGTCAGGAGGCGAAAGCACTCTGGGAGAAAATTCAAGCTCGACAAGGGGTGAACAAGTGGCGGCCAGACCTAGAAGAAGAGTACGAAGACCAAGAAGGCAACATCTACAACAAGAAGACATACACTGACCTGCAGCGTCAAGGCCTGATCTAGGGTTCGCGCTGGTTAAGTTGTTGGGATTTGCTTAGATCTCATATAGTTGTTCCTGCTGGTTAAGTTGTTGGGATTTGTTTAGAACTCTCTCATATGGTTGTAACTCAATATATTGGCGCATTTGGCATACGTTTTATCTAGTAAGATAATACTTCGGAACCCGTGTGCTTTTCGTTATTCTCACGTAGTCTTCTGTGATTTTGGTCCCGTTTGGTGTTTGTCCAGCCTGGCCGTTCGTACGTTTGGTAACGCTTCATGTGCTGCTCACCTGCGCCTCAACCAAAACGGTGTACTGGAGCTCTGCCTCGCGAGAGACGCTCCGAAAATGCGCTGGGAGAAGAATGGAGAGCATAAAAGCTGAAAAATTAGCTTGTGCTGTGGATTCTGATGCAGATTTGCTCTTGCAGATGTCATCACATGATTGGCAAGGGCAAATCTTCGTAGGCGAAGCATGGAGGTGCGGAGGCGAGGAAGAAGGGTGGTCGTCCGGATAAAGAGAGAAGGAAAGAAATAGATACCAATTGCCAACACGGGGAAGAAAGAAGAAAATGGGGGAAATGTTGTTTTACCTTTTTTTTTTAGTAAGTTGTTTTACCAAATAGTTTATCAAAACAGATTCAGTTGTAGAGCTGCTTTTCGAACCAAAACCAACAAAACCCAGTGAAGCTAGGTTGTACCAAACATGCCTGTAGATGCTGAGTTTTCTAGTTCATATGAGCAGGGGCTTAATATCTCAGTTCAGGATTTAATTGAGTCGAAACATTGGCGGACCAAATTTGATAGTTACTGTAAATCATAGCTTATATGCCCTAACATAATCGAAAGAGTGAGGGTGGGTTAAAATCATAACTTGTTCGTGAGTACGAAAATCTTGCATCCCCAGATGATAAAAGGCTTGGATAACACGACATCTAGATGGAACTGATATTATAGAAGGGTGTCTCAAAAAAAAAATCCTTCATTTATATAATGTAAAAAAAAAAGAAAAGATGAATAAGATGAAATGTCAAATGTCATATATTATGAATAGATATAGATATCGGAACATATTTGTTTTCATTAAACACTTAATTTTTTTTTACATATGCACGGGATTGAATCTCATGTCGGATTTTAATCAGTGCCTATGTTTTCAACCTCACGCTGCTGGCGCTTTTCCCTATATGGTAGGAAATACCCCTCACAGCACATTAGCACTTCATTTATACGATCTCTAAAGCTTCCCTTCCCTCCAACTTCGATTTTATTTGTCGGCTGGTATCAATAAAAACCTAGAAATCAATTACTACAAGAGGCAGGTTTCTTATGAAAAACAAGCCTTCAAAACTGTTGCAGCCATTACATGTGGCAGGATACGACGTCAAATCATTTTACATGTTACAACCTTTCCCAACTGGGTGAATAATTTCCAAGTTATGGTAGCCTAGTAAATGATCAGCAGGCCAAAAATTGTGCAAGTGGGAAATGTCTACACTAGTCTACAAGTTTTACCTACTGAAAAGAAACGACTCTGGATGACAAACAGCTATTCCTGCTTCATCTTGGATTCTGATTGTCGACATGGGTGCAGCAACACAAGGATGCACAAAAGCCAGCAGGGAAGATGGACAAGAAATAGGTACAGATACGTCGCGCTGCTCCATTCCCACAGGAATTCCATCCATACCCAGAAATCTCCAACATCTATTGTCCACGCCCCCTTGTATGCTCCTTTCATAATCAGCAATGCAGCTGGAGGAAAACCCAACACAGCAAAAGCTATATTTGAAGCCAACAAAACTGCCCGAATAACGAAATTCATCCCTGATGCCTTCAGAGGCCGAGAAAACAAACACATTGGGATTACTATCAGAGCACCAAGCTGAGCAGTGGCAAAATTTATTATTGACATTAGCCCCAACCCAATGGAGATGGAAGTGATCATTGTAGCTTTCAGAAGTTTCCATTCAACGCCAGCTGAGTATGGTGAGCCAAACAAGACAGACAGGGAGATCAGTACGACAATGGAGAGCACAGCCCAAATGAGTGCGCTTTGCATAGGTGTGGCATCAGGTATCTGAGTAATGCAATACGGAAGTAGTGAAACAAGTACTGCCCATAATTGGATAACAAGCAATACTTTTGCAGCTCGAAGCCATTTCCATGATCCACCCTTGCTTTGCAGAATATCAGCAATGTCATCTGCTTTACCGTCGTCTATCAACTTATCCACAGTTTTTTCCATGCTTCTACTGCCATCAGCAAGGGCAGCAGCAACTATTGGAAGAGGCGCCAACAGCAATGCAAACGGAATCATATACACACCAACTGAAATGAACTTGCTTGGAGCTGTAAGGAAGTATAGGAAAAAGGACTGATGGAACTTCTCAAGCAGATTGTTCACAGAACGTGCCACTCCTTCAATTAACCTGAATCAAAAGCATTCTCTAACAAGTCAAACAAATTCTGCCAGGGAATCTTTTGCAGGAAATGAAAGCAAAGCTGTTAAACATCCTAAGATTATCACGAAGTGGCAACGTAAGAAGATCCTGTTCCTGTGTTTAATTCAGTGCAAAACTTGCATAAAATACTTCCATCCATGCACATATTTTCCATTGGGTTGTTAGCCATGCTAAAAAAAGACAAGACCAGCTACTTATGGTGTTTCTCCAAGTTTTACCAGTTCATGATAATAGTATCAATCATACCACTTATATTAAATATTTTTATGCACATAATGTCTATGTACTACCCTCGACAAAAGTGTAATATGCTAAAAAATCATAGCTATGAAATGGTCAGAGACAGAAATAAGACGGGGCTCAAGTTATTTTTTGCCTTTTGTGGGGTTCTAACATATAATTATATCCCTGATGAAAATTTTCTGCAATAACTTGCAAGGTCACAGCAGATACATAACTATTTACTGATCAGCTATTTGTTACAGGAATATAATACAACTTCAGCAATTGTTACATGTAGATTACAAACAGTTCAAATATTTTTTTTTCCTACTATGTTATCATTGCTGTGAAGTTATGGTACCAACAGTTCCATGCCTCAATGCCTGAATGCAAACTCTTCTACTCCATTAACAAAATCAAAAGGTGCCACCATGCCACCCCATGCTCTAACAACAATAAAGCATTAAAAAGGCACTATTGAAACACAGTAAGATACCTTCCACCCCTTAGAAGAAACAAAGATTTAGCATTCTCATTTTTGACATGAAATGTTGGTGAAAATTCTAAAGAAACCGCGTCAACTTGATAATCACGGAAAGCACCATGGGACCCTGTGGGCACTCCAAGAGCCTGTATCGAACAAACCCCAATAAGAGGGACTGAAAATTCATAAGGAAAGTGACATCAAGGTGAAATGGGAAAGTTAATTCGAATTACCTGATTGTACATAGAGTTTGCTAGGTTTGCAGTCCCTTCCACATAGTCAGGGACTGCAATATCAAGCTTCCAGTCAGGATTTATTTTTCTTAACACACTCCCAAGAGTATGTAAAATTTCAGCAATAATCCTAAGCCATGCAGAGCTCAACAAAGAACTAAATGCAGCGATGTTCACACGAAAGACTTGTCTATGAACAGCCAAATAATGCACCACATTCAGAAGGTCCAAGTTTGGCATTTGTCCATTAGATGCCTCTGCATAAATCATAACACTATCCCTGTCACTATATCTTCTTGTTTCCCCAACTTTAAATATGAGAGCAGCAGCCATTGTTCCAGCACGTTTGAAAGCCGTGACTTCGTGTTTTTCTGAATTACCAATATATACTTGGTTTGCACCATACATCTTGGTATGCAATACCACTGAGTGACTCAAAAACACAGGATTATGATACTGGTTTAACCATGCAGATACTGCAGCGTACTCTCCAAACTGTGAGTCTGCAGATAACCACACAACATCCTTGGACAGCCATGCTGCTCGACTTAAGAGGGAGAAGACAGAGAAACCAAGAGCCAGCGATAATAGTTCATTTGACTGAACTCTTTGAGAATTATAAGGAGTAACCAGCACTATTGCTTCTTTTCCATCGCCACGAGGAGCTCGTACAATGCCAATAGTGTTTATCCCAAAATTGGTGGCGGTGCCATTAGGTTGAATTGCAACATCATTTTTCATGGAGGTGAAGAACTTCAAAGGATGAAAATTCTTGCTATGAGGGACAAACTTATGATAACACACTTCTGCACCTAGAGCTTCTATTTGTTGTGCTATGAAATCTGCCATTCCTCTGTAACATTGCACACAGAATTGTAAATTAGAGGAAAATCAGCTAAACTATTTACCTTTTGCAACCCTAGGATTAAACTAGTTCCCTGTGCATTACTCTCATATTTACAAGTCAATAAGTCATTATAAATGTGACTTTAGCTTAATGAACTTAACAAAAAAAAATATAGACATCTTTCTTATGCAAAACTGAAAAAAATATATCTTTGACTATCAAAGTATTGCATTCCGATTTTGAGTTACATGGATTCTACTTGTATGCTTACAGTATAACTAAAATGCAGTAGTAATTATGTACTTTACCATACCAAGTCTCTCAACAGCAGTCATGAAATACTGAACATAACAGACCAGTTACAAAGATCGATGCATACAAATATTAAAGGCTGAATGAAGTAACATACGTTACAACTCTTGAGTCTCTAGCCACAGCTTCAATTCCTTTCATAAATCTGTTTGCTTCAATGGCATCTTCAGTAGAAAATAATGGATTGGCAGAGCCTACATACAAGAGGCTCTAGTTTTAGAGAAGATTATTTATGAATAGTCTGTCTTTACTATTTGATATCTCCTCTGTTCCAAATTATAAGTCACTTTGACTTTTTGGTTCATCCATTTTGCTATGCATCTAGACATATTATTACATCTAGATGCATAGCAAAATGGATGTACCAAAAAAGTCAAAGCGACTTAAAATTTGGAACGGAAGGAGTAACAAACATCAAAATACACTATGATCAAAACCCACTATGTTATATCACATTCAACCGTTTAATTTTGGAAACCATTCCTTGGCACATGATAAATCCAATGAGGTCCAAAGCTAAACTGAACACCCAAAGATCCAGGATATTTAGCAATATTCATATGGTGCTTCATCAGAGGACTTATATTCAAAAAAGCTGCTGAGAACACTACAATACGTTTTATTATAAAATATCTACAGTATGCAGTCTGAAGATCTGGGTGCACGGCCACCAGACGGGCACACCCTTCAAGAACAACAGCGTGTATGTATCAAGAGAGTAGCAGTAAAAAAGGTAGAGAGGGGTAAAATACCAGGTATAAGAGCATTCTCCGAGAGGTATGTGCTTTTTGCAAGTGAAGGAAGGAGTAGTAATGCAATAATGCCTGCAAAGCAGCATATAACACTGACCCAAAATGGTGAATAATGAGTTGGGGAACGAGAAAGGACAAAAGGATTTAGACTGCAAAAAGGAGAAAGGTTGGTGAACCTGAAGAGAATGTGGTGAGACGCAAGGAATACACCAAGGCGGACAATGAGCCGCGGTTTTGGCTGTGTCTCTTGTTTGGCTATCGACTCCATGACTGTAATATTGTTGTTCAGGAGTACGTTGAAATGAAATCAACTATTCATTTGACTGCAAAAACGAAATGAGAATAAACACATCAGCAGCATAAAAAGAAAGTTTGAAGTCAATTAGAATATTGTCAAGCATTTTGATCTGTGGTTTAGAACACTTGAACCCATTTAAATTCTTAAATCCATTAAGTTATCTTTCATCAAAGGCATCCATGAAAAAAAAGATGAATTCATGGTCAATGATCTTGAGGTGTCGCTAATGAATCAGTATTTTATCAAGACAAAATAAAAAACACCTAATCATTCGGCCTGGATGCAAGAAGAATGCATATGGACAATCAAACTAACTCTCCATCATTAACTTATAGTCTTCATCCATGAATACATGTACTGAAGCTTCGAAACAGCCAGGCAGGTGCGGACTTGCACCAATCCACAAAAGGTTTGTGTTTCACTGAAAGCACACTGTTCAGCAGAGCTAGCATGCCTTAATAAAGATCTGATACTGAATGATGGAATTTCGAATGCCCCAGACCATTTATTTACAACGAATGATATTAGGGGACAGCTCACCACTTAACAAACAGGACTGTTTAGCTGAATCGAATGAATTAGCTCCAAGACTAGCTGTGGGCTTAACCTAGTCCACCGTCACAGGGGCAGACCCAACAAAGGATAGATCAGATCCGAATACGGATTGCCAAATAGCTTATATTAGGGTTTGGGTGCTCGGTTTTGCACAGCAGGGAGGAGCGGGCGGGCATACCTGGTGTGGTGGGTGCTGTCGCCGGCAAAGAGCCTGACGGGCAGCTGGCCGTAGGGCGGCGGCGGCCGCCTAGTTGTCCCGCATGCCAGGTAAAGCGGGGGAAGAGAACGGGCACCTCTTTACCTGCGCGCGACGGAAATCTACAGTCACTCTGAAGTCACTACAGTCAGAGTATCGCAATGAACTCGGCAGTACCTCTTTTGGCTAGGCGTGCCGACGTTCTCGCCGGCGCTCGGCACGACGCCCACACTCGTGGGCTTGATGGGCTACGGTAGCCCACCCGTATGGCCTGCTAGACGAGTTTTGCAAAGCTTGATCGTTTTTTTTTTCTTTTTGACAACAGCAAAGCTTGATCGTTGGATTTAGACTGAAGAGAGGTGTCAGTGCGCGACTGCACAGAATCTCGTTCCATGAGGGACACAGGCGTTTCTCTTTTTTGCCTGCAGGTGCACGCAACACGCGCATATGCTGGTTTCTCAGACCGGGCATGAATGCATTTTTTCTTATTTTTTTAGTACATTAAAAATACACAGTCGATTCTTAAACCTATACGGCCAAGTCACCTTGGTTACCATACTCCAAAAACATAGAAAAACATACTCTTGGTTTGTAATGGACGTAGTAAAATTTAGGATGACTAGTTTGAAGATTTTTGCTCAACAATCATGTCATGAATTCATTTTAAGCAGTGGTTAAGCAGGTTTTTGAACTAATCAGGGGCAATGTGAAAACAAAGCTAATTGATTAACATTGGGGCAAAAATAAAATGGAAAGCATCGCATCGAAGCATGGATAGGACTTAAGTCCGGACCAAATAGAGCATTTTTATCACATAATTGTTAGCAGTTGTGGAATGCTATGAACAACTGAATAAGTTATGGTACAGCCATCTGTCAGAGAATATGTCGAGGCATCATTACTCTCAGTTCGGAGGGTGTCTTCCTCTTCATCCTCGGAACCACCGCTGCCTCCCAATCAAAGCGTCACCGTTCAGAGCGGACTCGACAGCAGCCTGCGCCATTGCAGCGTCCAATCCTCTACCTCCGCATCACGCCCTCTGGTTCCTCGCCCTTCCCCTACCTCCCACTCAGCCTACACCAACACAGACCAAAGGGGGGAAAACAATTAACAAGGACATTATTTGCTTCCCATTATTATATACAAACTCATCTGGAAAGAAAAGGGCACACAGAACATGAAGCCCACACTAATTTTAGCTTTCGGCAGCAATGCCATTGACTGGCGTGCGCATTGGATCTGAATCCTGTTTACACCACACAAACACTCTTATGCCAAATCAGGGGCCGGAATCAAGTGTGTGCGGAGTTGAGGAGATGAAGGCACATTTGCCTCGTTCACTAATGGCAATCGAATCGACAAACTCCCCGATCCGACCGGCCAGCAACGCCGCCGCCACGGGGCTAAGGGACAGGGGGGAGTGGACCTAGGGTTTGGAGGCTGGCTGCTACAGTACGAGGAAGTGGCGAGTAGCGGGGCGGCGCGGTGGGGGGGGTCCGGGATGGGGGCGGAGATGCGGGCGGCGGATCGGGACCGGCGGTGGCGGTGCGGGTGGGGGGCGGCCGACAGCGACGGGGGAGTACGAGTGAGAGGTGGGCGCGTGCGACGAGGCCCGGGGCGGCGCTGACTGACCTGGCGGCGGCGCGGCGGGCGACGGAAGCTAGTAGAAGCAGAGCCCCATGTAGCCCTCCCTTCCGACCGTTGGCGACCTTCTGGAAGGTTCCGGAAGCCGGGGCGACGGATTAGGTGGCGAGGAGAGGGGGAGGGGAGGGGGGAAACTGAGGAGGAAGTGGACGGAAACTGCAGAAGGCGGGATTTGAAAAAGGCGGAGTCGCGCCTCCTCGCGTCGCCTGGTGCGGTGCGGGTGGCGGATTGGTTTCCTCGGGGGGAGGCCCGGCCGGGCAGCGTGGCGGCCTGGAGGGGGAAGGGAATCGAATGAATTAGCTCCAAGACTAGCTGCGGGCTTAACCTAGTCCATCGTCGCAGGGGCAGACCCAACAAAGGATAGATCAGATCCGAATACGGATTGCCAAATAGCTTAAATTAGGGTTTGGGTGCTCGGTTTTGCACAGCAGGAAGGGAGGAGCGGGCGGGCATACCTGGTGTGGTGGGTGCTGTCGCCAGCAAAGAGCCTGACGGGCAGCTGGCCGTAGGGCGGCAGCGGCCGCGTAGTTGTCCCGCACGCCAGGTAAAGCGGGGGAAGATAACGGGCACCTCTTTACCTGCGCGCGACGGAAATCTACAGTCACTCTGAAGTCACTACAGTCAGAGTATCGCAATGAACTCGGCAGTCGCTCTTTTGGCTAGGCGTGCCGACGTTCTCGCCGGCGCTCGGCACGACGCCCACACTCGTGGGCTTGATGGGCTACGGTAGCCCACCCGTATGGCCTGCTAGACGAGTTTTGCAAAGCTTGATCGTTTTTTTTTCTTTTTGACAACAGCAAAGCTTGATCGTTGGATTTAGACTGAAGAGAGGTGTCAGTGCGCGACTGCACAGAATCTCGTTCCGTGGCAAAACTTATGTTGTACATGTTGCATGTACAGAAACTTAGCTAGAGCGACGTCTCTAACTTCTCTTCTAGATGCGTGATGCTTGTGCTTTTTTTTTTTTCCTTTCACCGACAAGTATGCTGGCGCGGCGGAGACTATTTTTCCTCCTCCCTCTCGATCTTTTTCTAGCTGTCCAGCACCTGCTCTCGTCTCACTCGAGCAAGCATTTTGTTACTATTATTTTTGTCCTTGGCATACAATATTTGATGACTCGCTATAAACAAATTCCCGCAGCTTCTTCTCTCTGTCGCTAAATCACAACGGTTTGCTTCCTTGTTTTGGAGAACGGATCTTCTGTTAGCTACACCAGTACTAGCCGATCGATCGATTTTTCAGGCCCTCGGATCTTGACTGCGCCCATGGACGGTAATCTTCTCGTCGTCGACGATTACCGAAGAAACTTGCCTCTCGACGGTCTAATTTCTTCTCTCCTCGCGCCGGCCAGCGTTCCTGCCATGCCCGGACGACGACGGGCCGACGGCTTCGCCGCCGCGCGCCTCCCCGCCGGCGCTCAGCGCGTCCGAGCGGGACCTCTACGACTTCATCTGCAGCGGCCCGCTGGTGGACAGGATCGGCCACACCAAGGAGAAGGTCGCAGGCTCCATCGACCGGTGGCTTCGCTGCGGGGCTCAGGTGGCGCGACTCCTCCGCCTCGGCGACGACGAGCTCCGGCTGTCGGAGGCCGAGAAGGCCCGGGTGTACCACTTCTACATCCCCGTCTTCCTCTGGTGCGAGGACCAGGTCGTACAACACCGAGCAAAGTACGGCGAGGGCGACGACATCCCGCCATTGGTGGTATGCACTCGCACCAACATTGGCCTTTTTTTCGCAGTTACTACTTGCTTATTAGATGCTCGTGTTCATGTCGATGAGAGGTTTAGAAATTAGAACTTACGCAATCGACCCCATCAGTATATCGTCATCGCACAAAATAAACTGGTGTATCTGGCATAAAATTTGTCCTCGAGTGAGGTGAGGACAGAATCCAAAGCTCTTATGTTTATGCCATGTTCCACTTCCACCAGATGTGCACAAAGAACATGTTCCTCTGAATTATGCGTCCACCGCACACATTAGATGCTAAGCAAAATATATTAAAAAAACATATGCTGCCCACGTGACATGCTTAATAAAAATGCATCTGACCTTATCATCACTAAAAAAGATCGATGCTCAATGCTAAAGAAGATCGGTGCTTTGCTAGACGGCACCTGAATCTGATTATGAGTTTACATGAATGAACAACCACATTTGATAAACGAGAGTATCTTTATCTAACACAGATCGGGGTCAGTGCTCCCCAAGGAAGTGGAAAGACGACTCTAGTCTTCGCACTTGATCATCTTTTTCAGGTTGCTGGTAGGTGAGTTGTCCTCATTGAACCGGTCATAGTGCTCTTTGCCCCTATGAATGAAATTTAAGACCCAAACTTCTGTGTGACATAGAAAATCCGCCACATTGTCTATAGATGACTTCTATTTGACAGCAAAAGAGCAGGTATGAACTTCTACTAGATATGGGAAATATATCGACCATATACTCCCTTCCCACCCCCGACCCCCCCCCCCCCCCCCCACCCCCCCCCCCCCCCCACACACACACACACATACTCTCTCCCTCTCTAATTAGTACCGAGCAATGAAAATATTGAGATAGCTCACACATACGTTTTTTTTTATGTGCAGAATGAACTGAGGGACAGATATCCTGGAAATGCTCTTTTAGAGGTACAAACTCCCTCACTCCAGTAGGCTAGTGAATGCGATTTACTTATTACTTTCAACATTTTAACGCAAGCTGAATTGAGAGTAACTGACCAAAACGTTCCAGCTCCGTGGAAATGCTGGAAGCCACGATCTCCAACTCAGTGTTGAAACACTCGAGTCACTGCTGAAACTAACAAAGGAAGGTACCAATTTAGACAATTATTTGGAACTTCTTCAGAACTATTTGTTTGTGGATGATGATTTGTGCAGATCGTTTTAGAATATATTTTAATGAACTCACCATTGTTTTCACGGCATTTATTTAGGCATCAAGATGAAGGTTCCACGGTATGACAAGGTAAAAGGTGCAGTCAAAGTTCCTCTAACTGATGCTTATAAGGTTATTGCTGATCAGCTGCATGATACATGTCACATGTGTCCATGTAGTCTGCTTTTGGGGGAAGAGGCGATCGTGCTGATCCTTCAGTATGGCCGGAGGTTGAAGGCCCCTTAGAGGTAATCTCATATTTAACCAAGGTAGATTAGTTTGAGAAGTATAAGTGATTCTCAACTTAAAGTGTGTCTTTTTTGCTGTCCTAGGTTGTTCTCTTTGAAGGATGGATGCTTGGATTTAAACCCCTTCCAAATGAAGTTGCCAAAGCAGTGGATCCCCAGGCAATTATCTGATTTTGTTGTTTTTATTTTATTACCTGTACCAATAGTATGACACTAATTAGTAATTTGGTTATCTTCAGCTCGAGGTGGTTAACAAGAACCTTGAAGCATACTATGATGCTTGGGACAGGTTCATCAAGTCATGGATCGTTATAAAAATAAGAGAACCTACTTGTGTCTATCAATGGAGGCTGCAGGTCATTACTCGAATATTTGAGTAGTGACAAAATGGTGCTACTGAACTCGTAACAAACCATGAATTGCAATTTCTGAGTTTAGTATTTGGGTTGCAGGCAGAGATAGCTATGAGAGCAGATGGAAAACCTGGAATGTCTGATGAGGAGGTGCATTCTCTGACAAAGCTATCTCTTTGTTATCCTAGTAACATTATTTGTTAAAGTCATGGTAGTGGAAATAAAATTTACTGATTGACTGATTAGCGATGTACTCCTTTCAGAAATTCATTTTCACGTCATCTATTTAAAATGGAAGCCTATCTACCCATTTATCCAGCAATTAGTTTTTTTTTTCTAGAGCCGTTTATTATCTACAGAAATATAATGCTGAGAGTACTTTCAGGTCATGGATTTTGTTTCACGCTACCTACCTGCATACCACGCATATTTACCCACGCAGTACAAAGAGGGACCAAATGGTTCAAAGCCAGAGCATCTACTGATCATCGACATAGACGAACGGAGGAATCCTATTTGCGGTTGAAATCCTTACGAGTATTTTTCACAAATAAATCCTTGATGTAATATGTACATTTGCTGAAATGGAGTATGACCCACAGTAGAGCATGGGCATATTTCTGAGACTTCTTATGCCTAGCAAAGGGCATCGCCCTCTTGTTTTCTAGACTTAGTTCAAATATATCCCAACTATATAGAAAAATAAATTCATAAAAATATGAGCACTCATGTTAACTTGAAGGTTATAATTGGACAAATAGGTTTCACTACATGAATCTAACACTTAATTTTTCATTTTTTTTAAAAAAAGAGCTACGCTAATTTGCTATTCATTTTCTAACTTACACCTATCCTAAATTTTTATGTAATATATTATTTCTCAATTATCAAAACCATACACATTTAAAATATATGGATGTGGTAGTGTCACTCCTGTGCTAACTCGTATTCGTTTAAGTTTAGATATTGAATAAAACTTGGCCTAACAACATTCCGTTGTAGTCTAGTTGGTTAGGATACTCGGCTCTCACCCGAGAGACCCGGGTTCGAGTCCCGGCAACGGAAATTTTTCTGTTTCTCTATACCTCTGTTTTTACCATTTTACAAATTTTGTGGCACAGCTCTGGCCTCAGGGAGACCCACTTTTACTCTGAACTAAAGTGCAGTTTCGTGCTTTCTTTTCCTCTCTCGAATTTCATACTATATTTGATGGAGTATTTAGCCAGGTTATTATTCTAAATGTAGCCGAACATGTGAAAAGGCAAAAAGGCAATATCAGAATATATCTGCAGGACACTGCATTTTTTTTCTTTTTTAGATAAGTATGGAACAAAGTTCCAGTCACGGGAGTACGGGACACTGCATGTAAAATAGGCATGCCGCCTACCACAGCAGAAAGACGGATAGATAGATTGTTTCAAAAAAAAAGAGACGGATATACCCCATAGTAGTTGCAACTTACAGTTACAGCAACACATACTACCAGTAGTCTACTACTACTACAAGTCTACAACAACAAACTAAACAAGGTGAAGTTTGTTGGTCACGAGCTTTTCAGCAATTGGCCCATGTTGCCAACAAGACGGAGGAAGGAGGAGCGGCCCTCCACTTGTCGCCTAGCGACTCACCAGGACGGCAGTGTTGCCTGTCACTGGCTGGAAGGCCGCTGCAGACTCTAGCAGCTCCCAGGCCAGCCTACGTTTACCTTCCAGCAGCACTCGCATCTCTTCCTCTTCCTTGTGTGTAGCAAGGCAGGCTAAGAAGAGCTCCTCATCGATTTCTGATAGCATCTTCTTCACATCGGTTGTCAGGTTTAGGACTGATACATTCCAGTGGTTCTGGATATTCTCTTCCAATGCTGGGGTGACGATGGGCATGATTGCTTGCCGATTCTGTGCAACCAAGCTGATGATGTGATCATTGTTCCACATGAAGAGTGCTCGTTCTGCAACCTGAAATAGTTCGTTTGATTTGACTCAACCACTTGAAGGGAACGCCTTAAAAAAGGAGTACTTAGTAACAATGAGCAAAATAGTGAATAAGGTATCATTAATGGAAAAAGACAGCGATCATAGCGAGTCGTCGGCGGATCCATCCAGCGCCGCCGCCTCCTCTCCTCTCCTTCTCGCGCAGCGCCTCCGCCGGAGTGGGCCGCCGGCGGCAAGGCTGCGAGGCCTGCCGGGATGGCGGGGGCGTGGCGTATCCGACGGTGGCAAGGGTGGGGTGGCATGGCACTCCTTGGCGAAGGTCGACGGCGGGCCGGTGGCCAGATCGGGCGGCGGCGAGGCCATGGCTGGCCTCGGTTCGTGCGCGGCGGGAGATCTCGCCCCAGGCTGGTCGCCCTTGCGGCAGCAACTTCGGAGCGGTGGCGGTGGGCCGATCTCGGCGAGGTCGACGTCGTCTTATGGCTGGTCGGCCTGCCTCCCATCGGTGGCTTCTGGTACGATGGCGGACGAGGGTGAAAACCCTGCCTTTTGGGCTGACGACGGTAGCGTATCCGTGTCATCATCTCCATGAAGGCGTCGTCATGTCGTTCGTCTTCATTTGCCGGGGCAGCCGCTGGGATCCGGCCGTGTCGCCGGCTGGGATGGTGGTGGCGAATTGGATCGGTGACGGCGTTGGCGTGCGGCGGGATTGCGGCGGCCTTACTTGCAGCAGCGGTTCTCTGGTGCTAATCGAGGCGTAACAGCTCGGCTACTGGTGAGCAGTGGTTGTTCTACCATGTTCGTGGGGATCTCCCTGGGTGAAAACCCATCTCCGGTTCTCTGGTGGAGCGATGATGGCGTCTGTGGATGTCGGTTCATCGCTGGTTGGAAGACTTCATGAACGGTCGCTCCATTGCACTTGTACCAGGGTCTTCGTGCTGTTGCCAGGTTTCCATACCCAAGTCTTCAATGGTGGTAGGTGTCCGACGATCTTTCAGTACCCTTTCTTGGTCTGACAGACGTGTGGTGGCAGTGTCTCAACGTTGGTGGTCTTATTCTTGTGGAATTGACATCACATAGCAAGTCATGTGTCGCGCAGGACTACTCGAGCCGCTTGTTGGGGATGTACTTCTCTTCTGTCCGTTTCTGTTCTTTTTAATTTCTTGTTGTAATAATTTGGCCTGATGTATTCTCGTGAGAGGATGACTGAAGCCGGAAATATAATTTGCTTTATCTTAAAAAATAATGGAAAAAGACAGCAGCAAGCCCAGAAATTGCCTAGAAATTGCCACACCGAAGAGGGTCCAATTCTACTTTTCGGGGAAACCAAACTTGGCCAGAGCACCAAAAAGCAAACGGTTTCCTGGTTAACTCAATTATCCAGTCTAATTCATTTTATTTAGCTTTTGCTTCCTTAACATCAAATCCAGCCAAAACTGATCATACCATACATTGCAGGCACCCAACTAGACACACTGCTTCGGCTGATGCTTTGCATATAGTTTCATTTTCTACTTTCTAAAAAGGTACTGCATATCAACTATGGCCGTCTCCCATACCCAGACCATAAATGGCGGTGCATGCTGGCCTACCATTATTTGTCCACATGCATCAGAAAATAACAGGTATTCATTGCTTATTTGGCTTCTCTACAGGTGGTGCACATTTCATGCATCAGGAAATCCAACAGAGCCTAGCCTTACATGGCAGTGTGTGGTTACATTACAACAAGTACATTTTGTGGCCATGAATGTTTCCAACTGGATGAATGATTCTTTGGACTGTACTATACTACTATGCAGATGAGAACGTAAGTAATGAGAGCGACAAAATGAATTAGATTAAAGCATCACTGAGTGGGTAAAGCTCTTCATTTGGTACAACATTTTGCATATATGAAAAAATGCATATCTTTCGTGTTTTGAGAAAATGCATATTTTTTGCACGCTGCCATCACCCTTGCTATTCAAATCAAGGAGAAGGCTCAAGCCGGGTACAAGCATGGTTCCATAAATTCTATGCCGTCTAAGGCTCTAAGCCCTTCCCTAGCTTGACGTGTGTGTGGTCACGCTTTCTACTCCCCTTAATGAAATACATGTTCCAAAATACATTATGTAAATAGAGGGATAGAATACATGCAGACTACAGAATGGACATATAATGTAAATGTAAATTTAAATCGCAACACACAATTCTTTTTCTCCTAAATAAGGTGAGGGTCAACATAATTTGTGAGTTACCTGGAAGTGGGAACTATTGATGCATTGAGCAATTTTTCTGAACAACGGAACCATGCACTTCTGGAGTTCAATTGGGTTGGTTGCCTCCAGGACCTCTTCAATCTCACTCAGAAACATTACTTCTTTCTGGCTATTTGTTACTGGCCAGTATCTGAGCAGGCCAAGTATCACTGAACTTGCAAGCTTTGGTTCCTTCTCTACAAACTGGGTCACACAGTAGGTTAACTGCTGAAGATACAAACCAACCGATTTTGGCTTGTGTAAAGGAATTAGAACTCTCCAAAGAAAGATTTTGTGTTCCTCCTTCAGAGGCAATGCAAAGCCACTAATAACACTACCAAAAACCTCCAGTAGTTCAGCAATACCATTATGGCGATCAGTCTCAAACACAAAGCGGTAGAATATATTGGTCACTGCTTTACGGATGAAGGGGCGGTGCACCATGAACTTTCCATAGATTCGGTGCAATATAGTTTTCAAACAATCCCTTTCTCTTGGATCCTCAGAATCGAACAGTTCGAGCAGCTTCACGATGAATGTGTGGTCAAAATATTTCTTTCCCACCTTTGTATCCAGAGATGAGGAGCCAATAAATTTCAGTAGCAGATCATACACAAGATGCAGATGGGGCCATGCAGGGTCAAACATTGGCTCCTCCTCGTCGCCCTCGCCACCGCCGGACGAACCAGACCGGTAACTGGGAGGGAAGACCCTGAACAGGTTGACAGTAAACATCCTACAGCAGGCAGCAACCATTGTCTCCGTGAAACGGCAGGATGCAGAATCCACATACTCCACAAGATCCACCAACGCCTGCCTCTTGAAATCCTTCTCCGCAGAGTTCTTGCTGGGGTCCGAGAAATCAAAGACGACGCAGCACAGGCCGACCTTGCTGACGAACAGGTTCTGCTTCTCCCCGTTCGGGACATCCCTGAACGACACGAGCGGCTCAAAGCCAGCCACCACGCTGGAAGGGAAGACCGCGGACGACATGCGCTTCACGCTGGACACCGGACGGGCAGGCCCCCCGGCGCCGGCGCCGGGGCAGCTGCTGGTGCGCTGTATCGTGCCCCCGTTCCCGGCAGCATTGGCATTGCGCCCCGGACTGGAGCCTGAGCCGCGGTCGCCCTTCCCGGAAGCAGAGGACTTCTTGGGCAGCTTGGTCAGGAACTGTTTCCACATCTTTCCTCGGAGATTTCTCGGTCACAGCAACCCCATGCCCACAGAACGCCAAAGGTCCTGATGATCCTGGGCAGCTAGCTAGCACACCAAGAACCGCATGCAAGTGAGCCGCAGCGGCGACCAGAGGCAGTAGAACAAGCAGCCAGGGAATCTGATTCTACTGCTAATGATGCAGCGAGGTGAAGTCCGGGCAAAACCACCAGATTGAGCACGCTCGGACAGCCGTGAATCCAAGGGGAGAAGAAACCCGAAACAATAGCAAAACCACCAGATTGCAGAATTGCGAGCTCAACCAGAGAACTGCTAGCGGAGGAAGGAGTGTTCACCGGGAAGGCTTGGGATTGGTTCGGATCTGCGGCGGCTCGGCCAGAGATTGCCGGATCCAAACGCCGAACTGCGGTCCTGGCGGCAGATCGAGATGGCGAGAGGGGGTGGGCTACTGGGGTAGCAGGCGAGGCGGCATGGGGAACCTGGTGGAAATCCTGTGGGCTTCGGCTGCTTCCGGGGAAGAGGACAGGAAGGGAGTGTGAGAGCGGGACGAGATTAACGAGGGAACCAAGGGTGCGTGCGTGTCTTCTTCCATCTTCCGGGGCTGGCTGTTTCCCTGTTTCTTTGCTTCGCTCCGTGACGGTTTCGGGTACAGTGGTCCTGATTGGTTTCCCGATGAGGCATCGTAGCTCGAATCATCGTGCCCTCGTGCAGAACCGTAGATGAATTATTACTCAAAAAAACGTCATGAATTCCGTATCCATTTTTGCTGCTTCCTCCGTTCAAATTCAAATTTACAGATTATTGTGGCTTTTATTATGTAACTTTTATTATATATATCTAGGCCCCGTTCAAAACTATACAGTAGAAAAGCTAACAACCTATAATTTAGTGTTTTTTTATCGTTTGAGACAATTTAGTTAGAGATATAGAGCCTGTTTGAACGGCGCCATACTGCCCGCGCCGCACTTTGCCGCTACGCCAAATGTTTTGCGTTAAAAAAGCTCACCACACGTTTGGCCGGTGTAGCACAAAATTTGAACTAGATGGTTCAATGGCTGTGGTTTTAATGTGACACGCCTTAACTTGGTCAGCAGCCAAACATCAGCCATAGTTTATCATATTTATGGCACGGAGTTGCAGCAATGTGTGGCAACAAACCAAGGCCCATAGCTATCTAAACAACAAAACACATAAGTGCGTAAAGATAATGCGCCTTGGGAGCCTGTAGAATGAAATAGGCAATATCTATGATTTATGATCGAGGTCAATTTTTCTTTTTATGAAAAATTGGCAAGGCTTCATATTTGACTCGTCTTGTGGTGCACTCTCTTTAGTGGAACTGAAATCGTCTTGAAAATCATTTGACGAAGACAACTTCATTCAGTGACAAGTTTATAACAAATATACAAAGTTTGTGAAGAGAAAGTAAGAAAAACTTCTTTTTTTTTGCTTTAGCTCGATAGTCAGTGACAAGGACAGATGAATTTGGCATCGGGGTCGATCCTAATTCACGCTGGGGTCTTTGCCTTTGAAAATTAGTTTAGAACAGTGATTCGCATTGAATTTGCACAAATCTATTGGGGTTAACTGACCCGATGGCAAAGGGTAGCTTCGCCCCTGGACCATAGTAAAAGACCAACTCCGCTCCTATAGACTCCTTTTCTAATGACAAATTTGGTAGAACTTATTGCAAGAAGCTGCTAAAAGTCAAATCCGAAACCCTACCCAATGTGTCTACGACTTAAATAATTGCTTGTCTATGCTTAGAGCATGTTTAAGAGTTTTTTTAGCTTATTTTCCAAATGGTCGCGTTTGAATGAAGAGCTACTTAAATCCTAAACCCTCACCGGTAGTATCGTCGTCAATTGCGACTTAGTCGACGCTGTTATCTTTTTTTTTTGCATAGGACCTCTGTGTAACTTGGTCTTCTATAAAAGACATTATGTAATATGGGACATTATGTAATATGGGACATTATGTAATATGAATGCTTTAATATATAATATATGTTGTTATAAAAAAAAAACTTCATGTCTCACACAAGAAAAAGAAATGACCAACTGAAACTACTACATTTTTGTCACTTACTTCCTCGGTCTCGATAAAAACATCGTTTTAGCACCGGGCGCGCGTACCAAGACAATGGAAAAAAATGTCCAATGCCCCTGGACTGTATCGCAATAAAGATGGCAGCTGAGCCGGTCCGTAAGGCTCTCTCGTGCGCTCCTACTCTCGTTACTCTGCAGTCTCGTATGTGGCTCCCTCTTGCCCACTCGTTTTCCTCCATATCTGGATCGCTGTCACACGGGATTGCGCGGCCATGCTCCGCATCCACAGGGATCTCACCGTCTCCGTCTCAGTAGGCTGGACAACGACAGCCAGAGGGGACCACGGCTAAAACGATACAATTTTTAGGACATCACCGGGAGGCTAGAACGACACTATTATTGGAACGGAGGGAGTATTACCTGTGGTTGACCATATGCGACGATGCGAATATGATCAGGGTAACAGACGGATGTCGGGCCGTCAATGACAGTGGACCTTTACATATTGACAGCGCTGCTCGAGCGTCATTGACAAAGGTTTCGCCAGTGCCCAGCGCCCCCCACCAACAAGCCCACACGGCCACACCAACACGCATTTCGTGCCTAAAATTTTCGGTTTTCGATTTCGAAACCAAACGAAGCCTGCACGTATTCGACACCTCTCGGCCTCCCTTCGCGTCCTCATCAGTCTTCTCCATCGAGCTGCTCCTGCTCGTCTCCTCCCACTCCAATCCACGCAATTCGTGGGGAACCCTAGCGCCGGATCTCCGCGCCGGAGGCGGAAATGTCGAATCCCCTCGCGGGGCTGCAGGACCACCTCAAGCTCGCGCGGGACTATGCGCTCGAGGGCCTATACGACACCTCCATCATCTTCTTCGACGGCGCCATCGCCCAGATCAACAAGTGAGCTTTCCTATATTCCCCTGACCCCGGCGTCCCAGTTGCCCTATTACACCGTGAATTCGATGGCTGTCGGTCCGCTGCGGCGAATTGGCGTTCCGTCCGTGTGAATCGCGACGTCCAGCCCTCGTGGATCTGCGGGTTTGGTCGCACGGCCGGGTTTCATTTCGGCTGTTGCTTTCAGTTGATTGGCAGTCGTAGTTTTGCTCTGGGGTGTTTTCTGCTGAAATGCCGGTTATGTTGTTAGGTCTATCCCTATTTGTAGTTTGCCTTTTTTTAGGAAAAATGATTCACATTCCGTTTCATCTAGTATCAACTACCTAGAAGTATGTAGGATAAATGATGGCAATAGTTGAATACTGTAAGTGGGAATATATTTATATTTAAAAGATTAAAGTGTGTTTTCCTTGTGCTTGATGTTAGGATATGATGGATAAAAACTGTGCAGACATTTGGGCACGTTATTTGATCCTCTGATTCATACAAAATGGATTAACTCTCGGAAAGCTAAATGGGTAAAGAAGTAAAAAAGTGTGAACCAGCTGTAGGCTTTATTTTAGTCTTGCAAATTTCAAAACAGTACGTGTTGTTTTTAAAACAGAACAGTGGAATCATGTCAAAGTTACTGTTAGACAGATTATAACATTGAAGCAGTGTCCCAAGGGGGGGGTTCATATTCTTTCTCATTTAATGATAAAATAACTAGGAATGACACTTAAAAGCCTAGATCATGTCTTTTCCTTGTGTTCCATGTTATTAAGGTTAATCTTAACCATACAGGCATCTAACTACTTTGGACGATGCTTTGATTCGTACGAAATGGATGAACTGCAAGAAAGCAATCTCAGAAGAAGTGGAAATTGTGAAACAGTTGGATGCTCAATTAAAGGCCCTTAAAGAAGCTCCTGGGACGAGGCGGTCATCGTCACCTCCTATTCGCTCCAATAACAAATCATTTGTTTTCCAACCGTTGGAGGAGTATCCGACATCTTCACCAGCACCCTTTGATGATCCTGACGTGTGGGCTCCACCAAGGGATACACCAAGCCGAAGACCAACAAGAGGTCAATCTAGTGCAAGAAAACCCTCCCAGGATGGAGCCTGGGCACGTGGTTCATCAAGGACTGGAACACCTAGCCGAAGTGCAAAACCTAACGGGAGTAAAGGAGGATCTGCGGTCAAATCATCAGCTACCTCTAACAGTTCTGTAAGGAAAGGAAAACCAAGTTCAAGCAAGGCTGATTCAGCGGTAATTTCTATCAAATAAATGTTTACATACCTAATACTTTTGTTTCAGCAAATATATGTGTATTCATTCTAATTTCCGTTTGCACATTGGCATAGGCAAACAATCTGACTCTAACTGATGTACTAGTAACTTGTTTTTTTGTTTTCGGAAGTATATCTATGTATCAATCTTCGTAGTAGAAAACAACACCTCCATAAATGCATCAGAATATGCACTTCTTTTATAATTAGTTCTCATGCATATATACGTTGCAGAATGCGTCTCTACCTTTTAAATTAGCCCCTTCTCAGTTTACACAGAATTTGAGTAAACATATTTTTTTTGGGGTTTTGGTCATATTGTCTATTGCCACTTAACCCCCTGTGCTTTCTAGAAGGTGGCTAACATATATTTTTAAGATGAATATTCAACATCATCGTCATCATCTATCCCTTCTGTACCTGTTTCCAGGGAGGCTGCCAATTATGCAGTCATGATTAACAGGTTGTCTTGGTTGGGACCCAGATGCCCAAGCGATGTGGTGGCACTCTGGGTCAGGATACTTAACTATCAAATCTTGAATATGAGATAACAATTCAATCAAATGAAGTCTCTTATCTATGTTGATATACTTTGCATTTACCATTTATCTCCTTTCTACCTGGATTGTCTGCATATCTTGTCGGCATAGTATGATTGCATACTAGTTATTAGATGAGAATTAATGTTTAGGACAAAAGGACATAACATAAAATTGTTGAAACGGTAGTGCCTATCATTAGGTTCTGAATCAGGATACTGGAATATGCATGTTTACAATCATATACCCCTTTTATCATCCTTCTGCTAAGATAGGCAATTGCCAGTTACCTTTACCTTTTTTTCTTTGCGGGTAAATTGCCAGTTACTGACATATAATGATAAAGTTTTTGAAAATACTTCCTTTTCCAATTCCTTTTTCCAGAGTAGTGATGCTGAGGAAGGCAAGTCCAAGAAGGGTCAGTACGAAGGGCCAGATATGGACTTAGCTGCAATGCTTGAAAGGGATGTTCTGGATTCTACTCCAGGAGTAAGATGGGATGATGTTGCTGGACTTAGTGAGGCCAAACGACTCCTCGAGGAAGCAGTTGTGCTTCCTCTCTGGATGCCTGAATATTTTCAGGTAATAGTCTATATTCTGCTATGCAGTCCCCTATTGGTTCAAACTTAGCACTGTAAGTCTGTAAAGTATCTGCAAGATGTTTATTTATTCTTGGCGCTAACAAATTTTGTATACCACTCTAGAAAATTTTGCTTGGAACCCTACTGTCATTTTGAAATTTTACTCTTTTATGTTTATGGCCGTGGACATGATATGGCATGAAACTGGTGCTTCCTTTATTTGGTGCCTTGTATGGTTTCTGGATACATGTATTTGTTTTCTTAATGGTGATACATATTTGGATCACGTTGTTCTTGATGGTTTCATGAACCCAACAAATCTTTCTCTCTTGTAGCCTTTTTCATCCAGTGTAAACTATATACATAGTGTCTAATTATGTTCACTTTTCCTTATCAGGGTATTCGTCGACCTTGGAAAGGAGTTCTTATGTTTGGTCCACCAGGCACAGGAAAGACTCTTTTGGCAAAGGCAGTGGCTACAGAATGTGGAACAACGTTCTTTAATGTTTCCTCTGCAACATTGGCCTCTAAATGGCGCGGCGAGAGTGAGCGCATGGTCCGTTGTTTATTTGATCTTGCCAGGGCCTATGCTCCAAGTACAATTTTCATTGATGAAATTGACTCTTTATGCACGTCGCGTGGGTATGTGAAGTTAATTTTGCTAATTGTTGTTCATGTCTCAAGTTGTTGGAAAATTCCTTAATTTTTGCACCATAAGCGTGAATGTATCATTTTGCTGGACAAAAAAAAATGTACCTATTGGCAATTAATGTATTTATCCATTTTCTTTGTAAATATCAGAGCATCTGGTGAGCATGAGTCGTCAAGAAGGGTGAAGTCTGAACTTCTAGTGCAAATTGATGGTGTAAACAATAGCTCCACCACTGAAGATGGTCAGCCAAAAATTGTTATGGTTCTGGCTGCTACGAATTTTCCGTGGGATATTGATGAGGCACTGAGGTTGGCAAACTCTTCTCATATTCACTCCATTTAGATTACTTATGAATAAGGGTTGATACCTGGAAGATGCATAGGATGGTTCACATAAAGCAGTCAAACTTTAGCAGTAGAGCTTGATTGCTTGAGTGGTGCTGCTAGTAGTGTTATATATTGTCGAAGTCAGAGGCAGTTTATTTGATTTCTCAAAACGGTGGACAGAATCTTTTTGTCTTATTCCTGCCGCATTTGTCACACCACTGAACACTATTTATTTGGTAAGATAAGAAACTATTGTAGTTCATAACTGCAGTATGTGGAAGATGTAATTTACCAGAGGCAAATCTGCACCTTGTATAAGACATGTAGCCAACACAGTATGTAAGCAGTTAAGCACGGAAACTTCTATGGGGATTAGAGGTGTTCACTGGCGAGGCTGAAAAAATAGTGCTAGCCATCCCAAATTCGCATTATATCCCCCCTAGCACAAAGATCATGCATCCATGACAGCAGCTGGCTGGCAGGCCGATCAAACCAACCAGTGATGCAGGCATGGCTTGAGTGTGGGCTTTGTTTGATCGGAGGCTACTCCCATGTTGCCATGTGTAAATACATGTATGTTAAACTTACCTAATGCGTATCTTCTATCTTGGTGAGTTTTTTTTCCTAGAAACTCAACTCAATTGATTGTTGCATATGCTGTATCCGTGACACTATTTTTTACTGTTTCAACAGAACTTTGCATATACCTAGACTAACAACGACCTGCTAGTTATCATTTACTCTAGATTTTTATTTTCCACATGAAAACACTGTTTATTATTATTTTTCACCTGGTTATTCCCATGTGTGCTACTACTATTGCCATTGGTACTTCTCTATATGCATCTACCACGTCTGATCCAAATTATAGTCCACTTTAGCTTTATCCTAACTCATTTTTTTAATTGACCAAATTTATGGAAAATGTATCAACATCTACAATATCAATTTTATTTTCATGAAATTCTCCATGAACTATTTTTTAATAGTGCATTTATTCGAACTTGTAGATCTTAATACATTTTTCTAAAACTTTGGTCAAAGTTAGAGAAGTCTGACTTACGAGAAAGCAAAAGAGAACTATAATTTGGAATAGAGGGAATATGTTACTTGTGTTCACATTAATGTGCATTATGTTGACTCATAAATTGCCCAGGCGGAGGCTGGAGAAGCGTATTTATATTCCACTTCCAGATTTCGAAAGTAGAAAGGCACTTATCAACATTAATCTTAGAACAGTTCAGGTATGTGTTGGAGATATCTTTCTAGATCATCTTGTGATATCTTTATCCCTTTCCCTTTGTTTCATTTGAGTCTTTGTGAACAAATTGATTCTATCAGACA